>JARWLC010000012.1:34244271-34844271 GCA_033318265.1 Phyllotis vaccarum | reverse complement strand
CTGGGACATAGTGCCCAGGACTGCCTGTGATGGTTGTTGTCACTGTGTCCAGGCCTAACAACAAGCACGCAGATCAAGAGCAACTAACCAGAGCATCTGAGGCCATTCTGGGATAAAGTTTTCACAACCATGGCCATAAGAAAAGTTAATTGGTACAGAAAAGGCATTGCCATTGTTCCTCTGTACATGGAATGGCCTGTACATGACCGTTCTGACTTCTCTGGATTTCTGCCAGGACAGATGATGTGGAAAATTGGTAGAGTAGATTTTACCCTATAAATCGTTGTGATTTTAGCTTTCAAGTGTCTTCTCAAATAGTAGCTGCTATCTGATCTCTAAGCTTGAACTCAGTCCACAGTTATTCATGTACAGGGTTGATTCCTTCTCCATAGGGAGCATTAGAAATAAATGCAAAAGTAGATGCATTGTGAGAAAGGGGTTCAAATGATGCTGGTGTGTTCTGATGCCTTTCAGAGCTGCAGGACTCTGGGCTGTAGAGTGCAGGAAGGCAGAAAGGGGATGGTTCTATAGCAGGAAGCAGAGTCAGGTAGTCTTTTCATTCTTGTTTCACAGCAGCCTTGGCTAGCTTCAGTGCTTGTCTTGATAATGGATGCCGGAGGACAGGGTTCTCTCTCAGTGGCATATGGACCAGGTTCAGACTAGCATCAACCTGGCAACATCCACCAAATTACTGCTCTGTTTTTAGAGTGTCGATTAGTATAAGCTTGGTTGTTTGGAAGGATTACTTAGTATAACATTTATAAAAGTTTTTTGTTTGGTTGGCTTTTGGATTTTTCCTTTGGTTTTGTTTGGTTTTGGTTTCTGGCTTTTTTCAAGACAGAGTTTCCCTATTTAGTTCTGGCTGTCCTGGAGCTCATTCTGTAAACTGAGCTGGATTCAAACTCAGAGATCTATCTAGACCTGCCTTCTGAAGTGCTGGGACTAATAGTGTGTGCCACCACTGTGGGGGTATTGTGTTGTTTCATGGTAAATAATTGTCTCACCCACTGGTTTAATAAAAAGCGCTGATTGGCTAAAGGCAGGAAGTGTAGGCGGAGCTACCAGACTAAAAACTCTGAGAACAGGAAGCAGCAGCAGAATGGCAGAGAGAAGCCGGAAGAAGCAGAGGACAACCATGCTGCTGTGAGAAAAGGTACCGAGCCCCATGGCTGAACAAGAGGCATAGGTTAGATGAAGGGTAGAGAGCTAGCAAGAGATATGCCTGGGCCTTAGGCTGATCAGCTGAAAACTAATGAAAGCATCTGTGTGTCTCTGAGTGTCTGCGGGTCTGCGGGACTGTGGGCCTAGACCTTGAGGTTAGGCCTAAAAGTCCGGCCAGAAACCTCATACTACGCACCACCACTAGGTTATTCACATAAGGTTGACATTCTGAATGATGGCTTCATTTTTATGACATTTTGATCAGGTGTCCTTTATTATTATGCAGAATTTATCTGAATGATACCTAACTCTACAGGAAGCCTCCTCTTTCAAGAAGTTGAACATGAAACAGCTCAAAAGATTTTTAAAAGAATCCAAAATGGTTGAACATGCATAGGTGCAGTGTGTTCAGAGACTTGTCATGAGATGTTTCTGATTCTAGAAATCATATTTTTGCTTGACTCAAAATCTGAAGGAAGGTCTTGCACCACAGAGTTCAGTTATAAAGAACTATTCATTCCTCTTTCAGATAAGGATCCAATTGTTAATTATAGCTCATCCCATTCCTCTATGAAGTCTCCAGAATCCTAGACAGCTCCGGAAGGAAGATCTTCTGAATGGGATTTGAGGAGAGCATTTATCCCATATAGCTGCCTTCTGATGCTTTAAAGTTCCCCATATGATAGTTGATAAGACACTTTGAAAGCAGAGTTTCCTTCAGGAAGGCAATCTCCTTACAATGTGCATTCCATAGTTTAGTGAGAAGACTTAGGAGGCAGCTCACACCGGTGGGCTCAGGTAATATCTGCATGCCCTCATCCTTTGCCTCCTTTGCCTCCTCAAAACTGTAAATTATAAGCCAGACCTACATGCTGTCTTTTTTGTTGGGGCTTTATCCACTTAAAAATGACCACAGAGACTGGTTCTGGGAGAAGGAGGGGTGGTAGCTTCCCGACACGATATGATTTTAAGATAGAATGGAAGCATGGGAAGGAAAGATAGCCAAATGTATAAAATTCCTCAGTTAAGGTGGCTCAGCTTCTGCCTTTTCTTCAGGGAGGCAGGGAGTGGTTTTGTCCTGTAAATTATAATCTTCTAGAGACTTCTTCACTAAAATTCAAACACAGGTTCTTCCAAAGTTAATCCAATTTACTATGCTTTGATGAGTTTGGGCAACAAAGAGATTTTCCCAAACTGCCTGTTTGTCCCAGTTCTCCTGCCTCCTCTGCCCTCTCCTGGGACATCTATCCTTTGATCTAAGCTCTCTACTGTGTGCACTGGTATGGTGAAACTCCTTGGCATCAAAGTCACTAGGGCCTCCTGAGCTGTCCTGGTCCTGGGTCCTGCATGCTCCTTTCATGCAAATAATTTCTAAATTACCCAGTCTTGCCGTTTCTGTTGGCAGGAAATTTTTGTTTGTTTGTTTTTTGTTTTGTTTTTTGTTTATTTTTTATAAGTCAATATATTATTCACTTGTACCAATTCTCTATTGATGACCCAAATTTTGTATTAATCAAACCTATTAGGACCTACTGTCATAGACAAAAAGGCAGAATCAGATCGAGAGAAGTAAACCCATGAAAGTAAAATGATTTGAGTTAGGTAATTATGTCAAGGAGGATGTAATAGAAGGAATTGTCTTTTCAACTACTATGCTAAGAAAATCACATATGTACATGCAAAAAATTAAGATTTAACATCATACATATAAAAATTACATTGAATAAATAAGAGATCTAAGTTTAAAAGATAATGTGAAACTTTGAGATGAAATCAGGACAAGGGATAGGTGATAGGCCAGAGAGTAGAGTACTTCCTGCACAAACATGAAGAACTGAGTCAATCCGTGTCGCAAACATCCCTGTAAAAGGCATCTGTTGTGGCTGGTGTCTAAGGTCCCTGAACTATAAGCAGAGATGGTAAATCCCTGGACTCAGTAAGTCCAGGGACTGTCTCAAAATATAGTAGAGAGGAAAACATTCAAAGCCAACCTCTGGCCTACACACACACACACACACACACACACACACGGGGGGGGGGGGGGGGAGTTGTTTGTGGCCCTCACACATGTATGCAAGCACTACCACAACAGAAACAATGGAAGGGTATGAAGGAGGGAGAGAGAAAGGGAGGGAGGGAGGGAGAGGAGGGGGAAGGGAGGAAGGAAGGAAAAGGAAGGGAGAAAACACTGCTAAAAACATGATCTCTATAAAGAAAAAATAATTTGGACTTCAAAGAACTTTTAATGTTTCATAAAATTTCATTAGAGAGTTAAAAGTCAAGTCACAGAATGGGAGAGAATGCCTAAAAGCCATATATATATATATATACATATATATATATACATATATATGTAGAGATAGATAGATAGATATAGATATAGATATAGATATAGATATAAATCAATTAATGGTCTTGGATCCCAAGTATAATAAAAGTTCTCACAATTCAATATCTCAACTCCATTGAAAAGATGCAAAAACACTTTAACAAAGAAGTTGGGATACACACTAAGAACAACCAAAAGATGGTCCACATCATGATCCTTAAGGCAGCATTTCTCAACTTTTGGGTCCAGTCCCCTTTGAGTAACTCCTATCTCCAGAAAATATTTACATTACAATTCATAATAGTAGCAAAATTATAGGTATGATGTAGTAATGAAAATAATTTTATGGCTGGTGGTCATCATAACATGCGGAATCTGAAATAAAGGTTTGCAGCATTAGGGAGGTTAAGAATCACTAATCTAGAAGATGCAGCTCAAAAACATTGATATTATACCAGAACAAGTAAACGGGATCCCATCAAAAAGCAGATTTCAGAAAATGCCATTCACAATGTGGATAAATAGGAATTAGACAGTGCTAATGGAAATGGTCTGGTACTTTTTGAAACGTTTGATGGTTTTTTAATATTAAATACAAAATTTTCATATGTTCTTCCAACTCCAGTTCTCCATGTTCAGCCAAGACAGTGGCCGTATGTACCTACACCAGGATTTATAAAGAAAATGTACATCATTAGCCTGAAGGTGCACACACTCCATGTGTTCATGGAGAGATGACGAGAAGCTGAACACAGGGCACACAAGAATAGGGCACACAGTTCATGGAGTAGACTGCTTAGATACAAGAAACAGTGAACTGTAAAGACATTATTTAAACTGGAAGCAGCATATACATACATATATATATTGGAGCCATTTCCATGAATTATGTCCAAAAAGGTAAGGGTATAGACCAGCAAACGAGTCAGTGACTGTCTCTTGGGTTAAAAGTAGGATCCAAGCTTAACTATAAGTGGATATAGAGGATCTCACTGGAGTGATGAATGTTTTAAAACTGGGTGGTTGTCATATTGCTTAACTCCTTATATCTACAAAAAGCACTGGATTGTTAAAGTGAGAGACTTTCATTAGATATAAATTATAGCTCATTAAACTTGTTAAGCTATTAATTACCAAAGGAAACTCAATGATAGATGATTATAAGACTAAGTTTCTGGTTTCAACTTCAAAATGTTTTCTCTTCTTGGCTAACTCTGAAAGAAAAGCCGGAAAATGGTTCTGTCACTAATGTCTTTTCTGGAAGCATCAAATGCTCTATTAACAGAAACGTTTAAAACAGCTCAACTCTATACTCAGAGGAAAAGCTGCATTTCTTGTCTACATTTCCTCCGCTGATGGCTGATGATATCCCTCCCATCTTAAAAATAATAACAATGTATCCCATCTCAAAAAGAATTGGTCCTGGAAAAGATATTTTGAAGTCTGATGTTCGGAAAGTCACCTATGATATTTTCCCAAAGAGATCTTTTCCAAACCAAAAGAAAGGAAGAAGGAGAGAGAAAGAGCAGAAAGGAGGAAGGGAAGGGGGGAAAGCAAAAGCCACAGGGATCCAAAGTCTATTGAGTCTGAAGATGCTCAAAATTGAAGTCTCAAAAGTCAATGAACCAGATCCCCACGATACTACCCTGAAGCCAGTATCAGAGAGAAGGGCCCCCATGCCTCATCTCCTTTAGCACACCTGTTCCAGTATTCTACTCCTCAATAAATACAGAAGATCGCCTCCCCTCTGCCCCCGCCCCCAGGACTCCAAGTGACAACCCAGCTGTTCATGAGGCTGGTAAATGCTAAAAGCCATTGCAGTGACCCAGAGGCTGGCCTCAGATAGGCAGGGATGTAGGGAAACCTCACCTGTGTGAGAAAATCCCAATCCTTAGCCAAGTGCGACCTGTCTCTACTTGTGCCTGAACCACCAAGTGCAGATTATCCTCGGCAGGGTGGTGTGATCACTAGCACGTCCTGTCACAACCCCCCCCCCCCTCCACACACACACACCATTTCAGCTGAGAACATACCAATCACCATAGACTAAATCTTCTTGGAAAGAAAATAGGAAAACTGAGAATTCAGAACACATATCTGCAAACCTAATGCTATGGCTGCTTCTGCAGGGGTCAAGTGAAATTTATCCATAGTCCATTTCTAATCACTGCTGTGGGAATCAGCAGAAGGTTTCAAGTTAGGTAGAGAAAGAAAAAAAATGGGGAAAAATGAGGAGTATAGTTGTCTCTTAAGAACTAAGGTCTTTTTTTTTTTTTTTCTTTCCCCCTAGGCAGAAAAAGGTGTGAGAAATAAGCCTTCTGCTGACACAAGAGGTGGGTTATGGCAATGTTCATTTTGCGTGCAGAGGCTCTCAAGGCCTATCAGACAAAGGTGGCTTGTTTCTTTGCAGACTGAGTGATAGCATGGACTTGGCTGTGGTGCTTGCAAAGGTGTTTGGCCTGTGTGAATGCAGGAGCTTGGGGAAGGACTTGCCAGGTCCTGTTAAGGTTTATGGAAATTAAGAAGCCACAGACTTCCAACTCCAGTCCCATTTTTTGAGCTCGGTTTAAGGTTTTGTACTTGTAGTTGAGTGGCTTTTTTGTGTTTTGATTTTTCATTAACACAGAAGGATTGCTGTTGGCAATCACACCCTGGAATGTCCTTGCTGGAGCTTAACATTCCAGCACATTCTACATTGCCTAATGATGAAGTTGTGGTTTGCCAGGAAAGGACTTTTAACGCTTTCCTTCTAGAGCTGGGTATAACTATCCCTGTGCAAACCTCAGCTAGTTCAAACAGAGCTTCTGTAATGGCAGAGGGAGAGAAAAGCTTCTATAAATACTTTTATGGGCTGCAGAGGTGATTTACAACCAGCTTTATTAATCCTATAAAAAGGCACAGCTGAACGCCTTTAAGTTGCATGCGTACAGATGACTAATTAAATACACAGTTGAAAGTCTTGACCCAGCACAATTCTGACCATTAAAAAAATAAGTCTTGAGTTCCCCTCCAGGCAGAACTTTTTGGATGAATTTGTGTGTCGAAGGGGGTGGGAGATGGGAGAAGTTGACATTGTAGAGCATGGAAAGTCAAGAGCAAAGGGGAAATTTGGTTTCTGCTGTGTTTACCATTCTTCCCTACATATATTAATGGCAGCATGACAGCAATATGCCTGCCCCAGACTGTCAAAGGCCACTTTGCTTGACTTCTGACAGTAATAAGACCATGGTTAGTGTGAAGAGAGAATGAAGCAATCCACTCTAGAGATAGGAAAAATGGAATCTTAATATTGATAGACAGACTGAGGGGGTTCTGTCTTGTCTTGCTCACCGTCCTATCCCCCACTCCCATGGTTGATTTGCACTCTTAAAAACCGACGCTCAAGAATGAGAGGCAATTTTCAACTAGTAACAAGACTAGTTAAGGGCAAGTTGAGGACAAGGACCCAGAAGTGACCTCTAGAACATTCGCCTTTCGGAGACACCATTCATTCCTTGGGCCCTGTTCCCAGGAGACACAACATGTTTCAGTGGGGGAGAGGGGATTAGTGGAAAGCAAGTAAGGTAGGCTAGGATTCCAAACACAAAGTGTTTGCCAAACCATTTATCAGAAACATAAAGGGCCCTTTCAGTTTTCAGGTTCTTGGAAGGGATTGGAAGAAGAGGGAGCGGCCTGTCCCATCAGAGAACAAGCTGCGACAATTCTTCCGTCAGCTCAGTGAGGTTTGCTTTGCATGTTGCCCCCCCCCCAAAGTCTAGCTCTGTTAAAAATGCTTTTAGAAGCCCCTATGTCAAGCTGTGAATGTGTGCTGTGAGGGTACTGGGCAAACGGGTCAGGAGGTTTGGGGAGACTGCAGTAGGGTCTATGTAAAGTCAGCCAAATGCTTCCTCTGCAATGACCGACAATGTCACGGTCATCTCCAAACCTTTCCACTACTCAAATTTGGAGCATGGCTGAGGTTTCCCCACCCCCCCAATCAAATAGCTCTACGTGCTTTGATTTAGGATTCTAGGGTCATATCATTAACTCCAAAATTAATGACAAGCTTTCTTCCATCTTCAGTTGTGAGACACAGGGCCTGGCTGTTGCCTCTGCCTGGGAACATTGCCCTCACTGTCTTTAATTAGTCCTGTTTTATCGGCTAACTCGGATTCAACTTTCAGCTCAAATGTCACTTGCAATCAGGGAAATGTTTCTGGAAGCCAAGAACCAGGGTTCCTTTCAGACTCCCAACAACAGTATATGTATACCCTTGCCACTGTCTTCCAATTGTCCAGGTTGGTTCTTTCTGCCTGGTAATGGGCACCATAAAACAACCATCCCTAGTCTCCATTGTATCTCTTACTCACAAGGTGATGCCAACATACAGGGATGCCCTAATGTTCAAGGTTTCATCTTCCTTCCTCAGCCTCACCCCATTGCTTTCTATATGCACAGCCATCAAGGCAAGATGTGGAAGTAAATGACTACACATGAGGATTGGGTTCATTTACCAAGACTGCTACAAACTGAGTAGCTTTTAACAAACACACACAATGACGTAAAGAGGACAGAATCTAATGGTGTCAGTTCTGTTTCTGGAAGAACAGATCCAGGTGTCACCAGACCTCTCTCCTGAGTTTGGAAATGGTTGTCCTCCTGCTCTCATGGGATTCCCCCATATGGTTTTCTCTAAATGTCCCCTTGATTAGTTCCTATTTCCAGGTTCAAATTGTAAGGTACTTAGGAATTAGGACTTCAACATATAATTTGAGGGAATAATGTTCAATCCACAAGGGAGAGTTGAAGTCACTACAACCAACTGTCCACTTGAAAGGCTAGAAGCCGCCACCATCACAAATGCCAATGTCTATGGGCCTTGGAAAGCTAATAAGGGTATTATATACTAGGCATTTAATTACCTTCAAATTGGAAGAGTTAGATTGCTGAAGAAATCCTCCACATCATTCTGTTAGAATAGAAAGCATCAAATCTACTATTTATAGAATACCCCCTGAGCATAGTCAGAGTTGTACCCTTGTCCCCACTAACCACTCCTGGGACCATGACAAGAAGCCAAGTGAACCACTTTTTCCTAGGAAGTGATGGGAGTTTTAATTTCTTGCTCTCAACTTGTAGTATTATTCCAAGAATAACTGTGAAACTGGCATTCCAACCATAAACTTGGTGAGTAATTGGTGAAGGACACTCAGGGTTGCTCAGTGACTCTGCTTATTGACTGGGTATTTCTTCCTTGAGTCCCTATTACCTCTAGCAAGGCTCAAACCAGGCATCTCTCTGAGCATCTGTTCCTGCTACCTACAAGTTCAGTTTGCATTTGCTGAATAGCGATTACATTTGCTGCTCCCCTTGTTAGAGCAAAACATAGAAGAGATGAAGTCTGAGGTGGGGGCAGGGGATTTATTTGAGCTCATGGTTTCAGAGAGTCAGTTGACACAGTTATTCACATGGTAAAGAAGCAGAAAGCCTAATGGAACCAGAGATACACATAATCTTCAAGGTGTACACTTTCTAGGAACTCAGGATTGACAGCTGGGGTCCAAATCCCCAGGATTCTGTAGCCTCTCAAGACAGTGACACTAGCTAAGGATCAGGTATTTAAACACACATGCCTATGAGGAAACATTTCACATTCAAACCATAATAGACATACTGAATAAATATTCTCTGTACACTCATAAGGCATCCATATTTTCTCACTCATATGTCCTCTTTATATGTGAAAGATGACTTCTAAACATTTTTTATGTTTTATATTAATATAATTACATCATTTTCTCCCTATATGTATTCCTAAATACAACCTGCTCAGTCTATTATGTTACTTGTATGCTTTTTGCTCTGATCATGTAGTATTGAATAACCAATTGATGTGCAACTGATATGGCCTATTTTTTTCTTTCAAAAAATTTATTTATTTATTTTTAGAAAAACCCTTTTCTTGCCTTACGTACTTTTCTCTGGTCACTCACACATTCTCTGGTGGCATCTTCTATCACTTGTCTCCTACACCAGTTGTTCAGGTAAATAACTCAGACTTTTGTGACAGGTTTTGTAATACCCAAATGAGACACATTTCACCACGTCAAACATTCTACTTCCATCCACACCTACCATAGCTTATAGACTTGTATGAGTGGTCCCCAGTCAGACTGACTTCCACTAAGGAAAAGACTGTGGTCTATTCACAATTGTAACTCAGGAATCTAGCTGAATGATTGGCAAGCAACAGGTAGGTATTCAATAAATGGTCTCTGGAATAGTAGCTCCTCTCTCTTAATTGCCTCTTAGTCTATAAATATCCATATCCCACATTATGGTTTCAATGTGAAGTACACACACACAGGCTCATGTGTTGAAGATTTGGTCCCCACTTTATGGCACTCACATATTGTATGAGAGAATTTTCCTGGGGAGATGCGACATACATCTACTCTCTCTAAAAAGGGAGCCCATGACAAACTAAAGTTAACAACTAAATTCTAATGTGGTGAACCACTGAGTTTTTATTTAACAGGAATGTGGACAAGGGATTAATTACAGCAGTAGGGCGTGGACATCTAAACAGCTCCATCACTGAAGAGCCCACCCCAGCAAGTGTCAACTCACAAATGTGCTTCCCGGAGCTCTCTGTCTTAGTTGAAGACAGCTGGACAGGTCGAGGAGACTTCTTAGCAGTTCGCCTGGTTGGCCTCCTCCTTCAGTAATCTGTCTCTGCTCCTAGATAGCTGGGGAGGGGCCATCTTGAAGCTGCCAAGTTTTTCCTTTGCCACCTTTCTAAGACATGTGAAGTTTGTTTACCTCCTAAGTTTCAGGAGCCTCTCCTTCCCCTTCCTGGAGCAAACATTCCAAGTAAGAGAAAACTGTTAGATGCCTTGAGATGATTGCATCACCAGGGATGTAACTTCATCAGTAGATTCATCCATATTGAATATTCCATTAGGAGATGGGGACTCCTTAAAACAAGTCGGCCACTAGCAAGTATTTATTTGGGGGGTGTATTTTGTCCCTTCCAGGCCTGACTGGCTGGCCATCATGAGGTGAGAAACTTCGCTCTGCCCTGCCTTTCAATGATGATGTTCAGCCTTATCATGGTCAAGAAGCAAATGAACCAGCAGACCATGGACTGACACCTCTACAACTGTGACCTAAGTTCTTCTACCCTCCCTTAAATTGTGTCCTCAGGTATTTCCTCACAGCAACGATCTCCACATGCTCAGTTCTCTTAGGTTATTCTCAGTGAACTTCTGATAACATGGATTCACTAGTCCTATGACACTGAGTATTATCCATATTCCTAAACATATTTTATCATCTAAAGGAAACGAAGAACAGAATCTTTCAGTGTCTCCCAAATTCTCTCCCCCTCTTTGCTTACAAGGATGAACCAGAATGAGGGATAGATACTCTTACCCCAAACCTGGAAAGCTCCCTAAATTAATCTTTGTTTTTTATTCATCTGTACAGTTACATAATCAACAAAATCTGTTCCTCAGTGACCACTTTCATAATTGAAGAATAGAAACATTTTCCAGGGGAGTTTTAATTTCTTAAAACTGCAACTGTGGCAGTCATTGCCCTTACCTACTTATTTCCTTTCACCACTTTTTGCTTTAAGAGAGGGGACAGATGCAGGATTTGTGAGCTCCCTTAATCTATGAAATCAAATGCAATAATTTTTGTCCAAGAACTTGAATTTTTTTAAACTCACTTCAGCAAAGTTTAGCTGCTGTTCTGAAACTCAGCAAGCCTGCAAAGGGAGACGACAGAGCAGAATGAAGTGGGATGCAACTGTCAAAGCTCTTGGACTCATTCTGAAAGTGACTCATTCAGTAAACAATGCAGCTGCTGTAGGAGGCAGTACTGTCAGTTTTGATAGATGGCTGTGTATCCCTGGATCTTCTGCACTGAGCAGATGAGCTGTGGGGGCCAAGCAACCATATCACAGCCATCTTGAGCCAGTAAGAAATATGAGAACTCTTCCTTCCAGTGGTACAGATAAAGCAAAGTTCCCTGAATTCTGATACACTGGATCCATTCCACAGGCGGATTCCAGCCTGCCTGTGGACTGAAGCTTCACATCTGGCCTGTTTGAGTGCTACTGCCTCTCTAGAAGGGTCGTAAGCAATAACTCTACCTTTCAAAGAGCAAAGTATACTGGTGCCCAGAAAGGAGAGGCTGGAATAATGAATATATGATTATTGTTATAAAGAATGATTTCTGGCAAATGTGAGCTTGGGCAAACAAATTGAGGTGTTGAATGATGGCCTTTCTCTTGCTTAATATGTGTCTAGCCTTGTCTATCATTGAGTATACATTGCCAGTAAACAGGATCTAGAAGTCCCAAGTGAAATGAGTCACTGCTAAGATTAGGTCCCGGGAGTTGCTGGCAAATAGGTTAGGTGGTAAAGTCTTCTCTATCTCTCTCCTCTGGTCAGGCTAAGGGGACACTGCACTCTGACCTTCCAACTCCTAGGATGTCTGTGTTCTCTTCAGGGCAAGTACAAACTTGGACAGAGGAGTTGTGATTGGAGGAACCTCTGCCTTATACATTTACATATCACTCTCACCCCTCCTGGCCTCTGGAAGGAAGCTCTACCACAAGATGTCTCTATGCCAAGATGGAGATGGCATCGGTGAAGGCACCATCACAAAGGAAAACCTCAAGTCACCATCCTGCCATATATACCTTAATTCAACCTCAGTGCCACGTGACCAGGTGCTTTTAATTCTCAGGAGGCTGGAGAAATGACGAGGTGGTGAGCTTTAACATAAGGTGGGAGAACTGACTTTGAGAAAGTGTCCAACTGGATAGCCCCTAACCAGTGATCTAAGGTGCACAGAATACTTACAGAAATGGAAGCCAGAGACACTGAAGAGGAAGAGAAGTCCCTGGGCAGCATGAGTGGAAAGCTCTGTCATGTGGCTTTTCCAGCAGCACTGGTTAGTCTTTCACTTCTGAAGTGTAGGATTTCACCCATTTGTACATTCAGTTAACAAACCCTTCCAAGTACCTATCCTAAGCCAGGAGATTGACAAAGCAGAGCAGTATGGGTGGCTTTGGCTTAAATGGGGCTACCTTAGCCTTCTCTCATGTGTTCCCATTCTGCTCTGCACCTAGGCCATGGTAGACCTCTGCCTCTGTCTGTCATCCATGGCCTGAGTCCCTTTCTCTGTGAAAGACTGAAGACCTTACTTAGCCTTTCTTGGTCTTACAAGTATGCATTCACATATACATATTTCATCTTATGTAATTTCATGAAGTCCACAGTCCTTATGAGATCACCACCATGCCGATTCACGTTTCAATCACAAGGGTTCTTGGACCACCCATTTCTACCTATAGGCAATCATTCCTCACCATCAGCTTCACTGAGACAGGCACTGATGTTCCCCATCTCCAAGAGTGTGTGAGCTGCATATGCTGGTACATGCTTTTAATCCCAGATAGACAGAAGTAAGTGGTCCACATAGTGAACTCCAGGCCAGCCAGGACTACACAGTAAGACCCTATCGTAAAAAAATTTCAAAGTATTTGGGGCTGGCATGATGGTTCAGCAGTTAGGGACACTAGTTGCTCTTCCAGAGGACCTGGGTTTGGTTCCTGGCACCCATATTAAGCAGTTCATAACTGTGTGTAACCCCATCTCCAGGGGATCTGACATCTTCTGACCTCCATGGGTACCTACACACACATGGTATATGTGGGCATGCATGAAGGTACTCACACATTCACATAAAATATTTTTTTTTAAAAAAAAATATATGTGGTCATGGAGTATCGGTCTCAGGGTACAAAATCCTTTGAGAATAGCTTTTTTGCTCCTAGAATAATTTTCTTATCCACGTTGTTAGACACACCACCTGTCAGCTATACAACAGTACTATCTACTGTTAAGTAATATCCCAGGATCGGGATATACTATAGTTTAACTGCACCTGCTGAAAGATATTTGGGTTGTTCTGAGTTTAGGGCCGCTATGGATACCCCTGTATATGCGTGCGTGCATGTGTGTATGTGTGTGTGTGTGTGTGTGTGTGTGTGTGTGTGTGTGTGTGTGTGTACACACATACTATGTATATATACTATATACATACTATATACATACACACACACACCTAAGTTTTCACTTCTTCTGGGTCACATGATAGTTGGATACATAGTTTTGTGAGGAACTACCAGGCTCTCTTCAGATTCCTATAATTTTAATTTCCATCAGCAGTGTTTGAGCAATCCCTTGCTCCATATAGAAAATGCTTTCCCCCCCCCCTTTTGTCTAAACATCCCAAATCCAATTCCTTTCATCAGTTTCCTCCTACAACCCAAGGTAACAACAGCGGAAGAAACTCTTGCTCTCCCTGAGTTGCAAGACCTGTGCTTCTGCTTCCCCTAGATACTCCCCACCCACACTCCCTTTGATTCCACAGTCCCCTTTCATGTTTTTACCTCCTCTGGGGCCTTCCAAGTTGCTTATCAGTATCAGCTGCAATTCCTCTGTATCTTGTTCTGATCAGAATCTGCTAATCCCCCCAGATGCCATGCACAGCAAGCCCTAGGGTGCTGTGTGCTGCCACTATTTCTCATGACTTAGCACCTTGCAGCAAGAGCCAAGCCAGCAGCCACCAGGTTCCATGCCAACACCGGCCCCTTGCCCTTTCAAAACCTCCCACCCGATTCAACTCTGTGGCCATTTCTATGCTTCTTGAAATGCACCAGAATTCTATGGGCAGAACAGAGAATTCAGGTTCAAACTGGGTAGGAACAGGATAACATGCTGGAACGATCCTTGCCGCCCTCCAGAGAGTGGGTTCAGTTTTGGTATCTGGATGTAACCCCTTATGTTTTAGAACATCCTGACGTCATGCTAGTTACCAGCTGTTGAGTACTCAGTGTGATTTTTAAAACACTGCATTTATTTATTATTTATTTGTGTATTTTATAGATTTGGTTTTCTCCTATCATGTGGGTACCAGGGAATTAAAAAAAAATGTTCTTACATTTTTACCATGTAAAGCCTAAAGAATTTTAAAATTATTAAATTTATTCAATTTTTTGTTGTTTATTTAGGAGAGTCGGTTCTCTACTTTTATCATGTGGGTTCCAGGGATTGAACTCAGATCATCAGGCTGGATGGAACATCACACTATCTGCTGCCATATTGCCAGCCTTGATTTGGCTGATTGATGTGACTGATTTTGAGACAACCTTACTATGTAGCCTTGGCTGGCCTTGAATTCACATAAATCCACCTGCCTCTGCCTTCTAAGTACTAGGATAACAAGCATGTGCCACCACTGCCTGGCAGAAGCACACTTTCCAGGCACATGGTTTTTTAGGGCTGCATGGCCAATCTTCTCCATATCTTCATGCCCCCTCTTGTATAAGTGGGATTGTATAGACCAAATTTGTATAAAGCTTAAGGGACACAGACCTTGGGCTCTTGTCCTGTTAGTTCATACCAACATAATCTTCACACCAGTAAAGAGATGACGAGACAGCAGCAGCCGTGTGGCCTGGTAATAAAGTTTTTCAGTTGAGTGACAGGGCCTAGTCTGTAATCAACATCTCCTGACAATTTGCAAAATCTCTGGTGAGGAAAAAAAAAAAGACAAAAATTTTCTGCACATCTCAAAAATGTTCCAAGGAATATGGTATGTAGCAAGCTTCTAGCAAGGGACACAGGCAAGAGCGTCTCTTGTCCACCTGTTCACAGCCCGTGGCATAGCACAAACTAGCAAGGACACAGTGTGGCTTCATAGCATACCATAGTCCCAACATGCCTGTTTGCCGCATACCATTCATGCTGTCAAAGTGCGTCCACAGGCCCCAGAATTCTGCCGTGCAAGCCATTTCATCTTCTGCAGGGACAACTTGCTGACAGTAAACACTTCTCCAAAGAGAGCTTCCCCTCTCAAGCTGAATAAAATTTGACCTATGGGTTAGATTCCCCAGTCCTGGCTGGAACCACACCTCTCTACTCTCCACATGCTCAGCTGCCAAAGCCTGCTAAATATTCTATCTTGTACCAAAGAGGATTGCCTTCTAGATAATTTCTTGTCTCCTTGACTCCAGCTTGTTATGGGACCTTCTGACATGTAAGGCTGCCAAAAACAACTTGTGGCTCCTGCTATCAACATTCCATGCCTCTCCAAGCCCTGGCACTCAGGCCCCACCTTCTGGGAACCACGCCCATCTAGACTCACGCTACCCACCCCCATATCTTTTGTTCTCTGCTGAGGTTAGACCCCTCTCACTTTTAAGCTGTTCTTCCCCTTAGGCAAGGGAGTTCAGTTTGGTGATTGTTTAACTTGACTAGAGCAGAAGGTTAGCGTTTAAGAAGCAGAAGATCGTCATGACTTTCAGTGCAGATTCTAGAGCTAAAACATCCCCAGATATGGTTCAAAGTCGCTTGCTAAACAGGACAAAGAAGCACACATCAGTAATCTTTCTTAGTCCTCCAGAGGCTGAGGCAGGAGTTCCACACATTTGAGGCTAGCCTGAGCCACATAGTAAGATCCTGTTTTAAGTTTGTTTTATTTATTTATTTATTTAATGCTTATTTATTTATTTATTTTAATGCAAAGCAAGAACCACTACCAGATTATAGGTTATAACAATCTTTTGGCTCATAACCCCACTTTTATTACCAGGAACACTGCTAAGTGTGAGCTTTCTCTCTGGATGCCTAGCTCCAAAGCAACAGATGTTTTCAACTAGACATCTTCAGTTGGATATTAGAAAAATAAATGAATCTTAATTTATGTCCGAGGCAGAACCCACCCCTTTCTACATCCCCAAATACAGCTATTCTGCTGGGTTCCTCTCTCTGTCTCTGTAGGGTAGGGATGATCAAACCAGGAGCCTGGGTGTGAGCTTTCCCATCTTTTCTTGAGATCCCACATCAAGTAATCCAATCTCTTATAATTTTATATCCATCTTTTGCCCTGTATGTCCATATAATAATGTTTTTTAATATTCGATTCTAGTGCAGGTACCACAAAAGACCTCTCTACAAGCCACAAAAGGAGGAGATAGATTCCGGGGGGAACTGCTGGATGGAACCATCTGTTTCTAAACTTTAAAGCTTAAAATGTTCTTGTACTGTGGTGTCCTTCCCCCAAAGATATTCATACAAAATCTCTTTGCTGTTAGAAAGTTAGATACTGAAGATTATGCATTCGGGTATCTTTCATTCAGTCTAAGTATGCTAGTATCGTAAGTATGTACAGCCTTGGGTAGTTATGCTCCCAAGCCTGCTAACTCTGCCATCTTAGAATTGTCTTCCTAAAACATTTAGTAGATATAACCACCCTCTGCTTAAATTAGTCCATTTTGAATCACCTAAAAGGTACGTGTCTATCCAGGAACCACGTGTGAAATGTCAAGGTAAGCACCTCCCTTTGCCTTCTCTCCCTTTTCTTTGGTTCCCACAAAGTTCTGGCAATTTCAAGTTCCGTTTTCCAAGTGCTCCCTGAAGCTTTCTATATTCCCTTTGGCTGACACATGTAGCTGTCTTGGCCTGAAATGGCCTTTTCCACAGACGCTTTCCTTGATTTTAGTTCATAGATATAAATCATGAGAGGGTATACAGAGTAACAGTTTTAAGAACAAAGTTTGAAGCAAAGAAAGCAAAACTTGACCTTTGGTGACTTGACCTGTAGGAAAAACAATAATTAAAAAAAGAAGAGTAATGTAATGTGGTTTTGTGTAATTTCAAGGTACCTATTGGATAAATTTCATTAAAATGCCCTTACATTTTTGAAATATCTGGCAGGTAGAAAAACAGTACCATGAGGCCATTAGTCCAGCAAGATTGCTATAATGAAATATAATAATCTGAAATGTCTATAAGCATCAGGAACTTCACTGTATCGATGCAGTGAATAGCAGATGTAGTGTCTGGTGAGGGTCCATGTCCATGGGTAGCCATGACTATACTTTCAGAAAATTTTTTTACAGGAGGGAAGAAAAGGGACTCCAAGCATCCTTTATAAAGACAGGGATCCTACCCACGAAGATGCCACCCAATCAGCTAATTAGTGCCATCAGCTCCTGACAATGATTAGGAAGACAACAGATAAGCTAGGAAGGACCACAAATATCCAATTCATAGTAATCCTCTAGCGTCTGTCAATGTTTACCTCCATGTCCACTGCATCTTTTTATTCAGTGTTGCCCCCAGTCAAGAGACCTCTCTGCCTGCCGAAGGGGCAGGATTTCCGCGGCTTACAAGGTAAGTGCATATTTTAATCTTGAAAGTGGTGCTTCATTTCCTATTTCATTGCTCTATAGTTTTGATTTGTTTTCTGTAAAGTGCTGACGTACCATGAACTCAGCTAAATCTTCTTTCCTTTCTCTTTGGGCAGCGCCCGTGACACAAGCATTGCCTCATACTCAAATAATTTCACCATGCCAGGGGCTTGTGTGGATTTAGTCCTTATAGGAATCATATGTAGCAACTTTCCTTAGCTGTTTTGGACAATAGCTGTTACAGAGAGTCTAAACAACTTATGGAGGTAATTCACCTAGGAAATGGTAAAAACAGAACTGAAATCCAAATGTGCCACTTCAAATGCTTATCTGCTACACCCCCTTGACTCTCTTAGCACAAACTATCTCATTTCTAATGATTGTGGAACTGCAGGTGAATTTACTAATGAATTTTGAATAATGTTTTAAATCAAAAAACAATTTTGTGGTTACTACAGAAAATTTGGAAAACTCAGGAAAGCACAAAAGTCTACTTAAAAAAAACACATTCTCTACATCAAACTTGCCTCATATTTTCTACATTAAATTGATTAATATGAGCTTCTTAGCAATCCGACTTTTGCATGTAAAGGGGCTGTTAAGACATTTTCCCTTGCCATTAAATTATATTTGCACAAGGTTCTTTTTGTAGTTATGTGACAAGATATATGTGGATATATAAGCAAATTTATTTCACTAATTCTTTATCATTGGATATTTAGGTTAAATATTTCAGGTTAATGTTTTCATATTATAATTAATTCTTAGTGAGCATTTTACATGTATCTGATTATTTTCTTTATATAAATGCCTGTGTTTTCTGTAGAATAGTTTAAACTGAAAGTGTTTAAGCATTTAACTTTTTTTTTGCCAAAATAACCTTCTGAAAGAGTGTTCTAATTTTAAACCCTAACCAGTAGTTTTTAAATATGCCCTTAGTTTCACACACTCCCAGTAAACTTAGTGCCCTGCTATTTTTATTTCAAGTTGTTTTCTTTTCCTTTTAATGGTTCTCATTGAGTTCATTTTAAAGCCATAAGCAAAGCAACCTCTGCTTCCTCTCATGAAGGAGCAGTAATTGACTGACATTAGCACCCACACTCCTATAACTCACCAAAAAACTAAGCAAAGTGTACAAAATGCCTATTTTCCAGCACTGGACAATGAGCAGTATATGATCTATGATCTCTCTGGAAGAAATTTCCTAACATTAGGACAGGAAGGAGAAGCCATGAAGATCTTGGTAGTCTCCCCAAATTAAGGAGATAGGATCCCAGAAAGACCAAGACAGCAGTATGTATTAGCAAGCGTGGCAGTTTTCCGGAGGGGGAAGAATCAGATACTCAGTGGAAGAATTTGGCAGTCTGCATAGGAGTCTCCAGATGAAATCCAAATTACAGATGTTTAGGTGACCTCCACAAATCCAGGCAAGGAACAGGTTTAGAAGCTCTCTTTCCTAAGGCCCACAGAACTCAAACACCAAGATTTACTTATGTGGTCACTCAGAGGGCCTCATTTCAAAAGGCATGCAACAGAAATGCTAGAAAAGTCGCCAATCATGGTACAAATCAAATAACCCTATGATAAGCCTGATGTCCAGCTGTCCCAACAAAGATCAAACTGGTATGGGCAAGTAAAGTGCATACCTTCCTGACCAAAGAAACATCAGCATGGTAAGAAAAAACACTAAAATTCAAACATTCAACATACAACATACCCAGTATCTAATAGCTAATAAAAAAAAAAACACTACATATACCAAGGGGCACTGCCTGACCCCTAATCATGAAATAAAAATAGAAGTAGTCTACTCACATGTGAAATTAGTACAGTTTCAAAGACTAATGTCTAAGCTCAATAATCTATAAGGGGAATAATGATGTTAAAATATATTCTAGAGCCACATAAACATCCCAGAAAACCAAAATTACATATCTGAAGTCAAAAGACAGTTAGTTAATGGACTTAAACAACAGATCAGACATTATGGGATGAAAGATAAGTAAACTAAAAGACATAATATGCTATCCTAAATTAAACACAGGTAAGACGACTTACACAAAAAGAAAAGGACCATGATAACATGCCAAACAAGCATTTTAACATACATGTAACTGGAACCCCAGATTGAGACCCAAGAAAGTAAGTGATGGGATGCAGAAGGTATTTAGAGAATATTGGAGGTATTTTAAAGTCTATTTAAAAAATAATGTCTACATTTTTTGAAAACATGAGAATCCAAGCTATATAAACTGAAGTGATAGCACGTTAGTACAGTAGACATCCTCCAAAATGGCGCCCATTGACCATCTCTTGCAGCTCTTCTTTCTACTGCGTATTTACCACCTTCATTAAATAATGCTGGCCTGTTTGACTCCTTGATATAGTTTGAGATGATAACATATGACTTTTGGATGTAAGTCAAAGGAAATACTTTTTCTTACTCTCTGGGAACCCAGCTATACATCATACATAGAGCACCAACTGGCAGGCCAGCACAAATGTACCATTGTGGGAGCAGGCTCTCACGCATCATGAGGACCATCAGATGACTGGAGTCCCACTTGAGTTCTTGATGGAAACCTAACATCAGAACCACCTTGGAAGTTACTCTTAGATTCCAACCCATAGTAACCATGAGAGGCATCATAAGTCACCTTACTTACAGTTTGCACAACAATAATAAATTATATTTCTACTTGATAAAAAAAATTATAAAGATACTTTAAAAAGCCTCTCTGTAATAGTAATGAAACAGCCTGAAAACTAAGAGATCCAAATAAAAAAAATTTACTGAAAATTAGAGTAATACTAAGTAAATTGATATAGACTTATAAATGGAAATATTGATCATGTTCCAAAATTGGAAGATATAACATTGTTAAAATATCACTTCTGCCCAGATTAATTTATAGGTTCAGGTGTGATTTCAATCACAATTTTACCAATCCTTTAATAAGAAAAATGAATCCGTGGCTGCCTGAACCTTAGAGAAAGGAGAAATTTCCTGTAAAGAAGCCAGAAAAAAGGTTTTGGAGGTAAGCAGTATTTTCTATATCTTGAATCTGGTGATAACTTCATGGGGAAATACAACAGGCAAAATTATTCATCAGTGAACTGTTTGTAATAGGGATGATTTCACAAGATGTGTAAACCAAAAGTATCCCTGTCTCTAGCACCAAATTTTTTACCCATTCCTGTGTTATCAAACATTGTATATTCACTTTATGCATCTGTAAATATATTCTCATATAGAGTATGTTTCCCTTTAAAAAAATGTCAGCATATTACACACTCTATTTTCATCATTCAGTATATTCTGAAGACCATCATCTGTCAGTCTATAAAGAACACCTTCTCATAAGTAGCTGATAAATACACAGCATTATTTGCTCTATCTGTGTCCCATTAATTCACATTCCTGTTTCTTGTCCCACTGTGAATATACATCTAAGTATGGAAACTCAAGCAACTCTGTATCTGCTTGGATACTATCTTTCCAAAAGATAAACTGTAATTTTGATGAATACAGCAAATTTCCTGTCATGTGGACTCTACAGATTGATGCTACCGCAAGCGATTCCCTTTTGTCTTTGCCAAAGTAATGAATAAAATATAAGGTCTTATTTATTGGAACTTAAGTTTCTCTAATTGTAAGATTGAGGATCTGCCCATAGTTCCCAAGATAATTTTCATTTTCATTTCTGTAACCCGTGTTTAAAACTTTGGACTAATTTTTCTATTATATTCAAAAATACACATGTGTAGTTTTTTTCTATACAAGCAAATTATTTTTACTTAAGTAACGAATTACAAATACTTCTTTAATAAGTTGTCATTACACTTTTTCATGTGTGGTGTGCACGTGTCGCTGCACATGTGTGTGCAAGTGTACATGTGTGCTTCTGCATGTTGAGGCTGGAGATAGATGTTGGCTATCTTTGTTAAGCACTCCCCGTTTTACACCGTGAGGCAGGGTCTCTCCTTGTACCCAGAGCTTGCTCAGCTAATGGAGGTAGCCACATTTCTCCAGGGATCCTTTCTCTGTCTCCTGTGCACTGAGGCTGCAGTAGCTGCCTTTACATGGGTGCTGGGGTTCTCAACTCCAATCCTTACGCTTACACAGCAAATTCTTAGCCCACCCACCCATCTCCCTGGTCCTCATTTTATCATTTGTATTTTAATTTTGATTATAACAACTTGAGTTGAATCATTTTCTAATTTTATAATACTTTTTAATTTTAATTTTTATGTGTATGAATGTTTTGCTGGAGGAGTGTATCTGGTCCCCTGGAACTGGAGCTGCAAATAGTTAAGAGCCTGCAATATGAGTGTTTGGAATTTAACTCCATCTCTGGAAGACCAGCTAGTGTGCTCAACTGTTGAGCTACCTCTCTAGCCCTCACCATACTTTTAAGTTTGCTGTTAGGCTTATAACTTTCTAATTGTCATATATATATATATATATATATATATATATATATATATGCCAGAACTACACAGGGAAACCCTGTCTCAAAAAAAAAAAAAACAAAAAAACAAAAGAAACCAAAAATTTCAAGGGTTTCTAAGATATTTTTACGATCTTACTTTCTACATTTAAGTCCTTGATCAACCAAGAATATATTTGTATACCATGCAAAATTACCCATTTTCCCCTGATGTTTAATTATTTCAGCACTATTTACTAAATGACTTACCATCCTCCACAGATCTGAAGCATTAGCTAAATCATATATATTCCTAGATTCGTTCCAGTGTTATATCTATTTCCAAACTTTTTATTTGTTCTACTGGTCTCGTTGGGTACTTAGGAAGACCACCAGGTTGTTTTCATTATTACAGATTTATGACACATGTTAATAGCCTGAGAAGTTATCAAAAAATTTTTCTAGTACTTTTTTGGTAAAGTACTTGACTAATGTTAATTTGAAATTCCGAAAACAGCTTGAATGGCTTTACAGTGAGTGTTTCCTTTTCATATTTTTATTGAGATAATAATATAGAAATGTATTGACTAAAGAAAACCCACAATTCTGATTGTTCCTATTCAAAATCAACTACAGAATGCCTTTTATTTGGAAAGATGTTCTTTTGCTGGTCTCTAAATCTTTTACTGACGTGTATTTTTTTTCCACATAAATCTTGCATATTTCCTTTCCTATTGTCTTAATCCAATTACACTGGCTAGACTCAGAATTTGCTAATGAGAGCATGACAGAGGAAATCGGCTCCCTGCTCATTTTAATGGAAATGTTTCCATTTCCTGTTAACAATCATATGAACTTTGTGTGTAGCTATTTGCCTAATCCTTACCTATTGCGAGACTTCAAAACTCTAGGGTGAAAATCAAATGTTACTAAAAGCCTCCTAAAGATAATAATACATTTATCTTATCTATGAATGGAGCAAATTTCCATGACAGTTTTGTAATATTAAATTATTTCACATTTCTAGGATAAACTCTACCATTCTGTATTACTTTTTTCAATTTGCTACTGGATTCTGTTTGCTATTTCAATGGGTTAAGCCATCAGCATTCAAATGTAAAACAGACAGCCAAAGGGTTTTGTTCAATTTCTGTTAGATTTTGAAAGTGGTGCTATATTTGTAATATGAACCGTGTTATAAACTTGGTTGTTTCTGTGTGGTCAAAGGGAGTTACTCTGAATCATTGTTCTCTATCCTTAGAGGTCTGATAATTTCATGTTAACTCACTGAATCTATTGCATCTTGAGAGAGTATAAATCTTGAATTTTTTCTTCCAGTTAACTTTTGTATGGTAATTAAGAAGGTAGCATACCTTTCTACCAAATTTAGCATTATATCTAGGTTTTTCAGTTTATTTCTATAAATATGAACACCAAATGCCTTATAAATCTTTTATTTCTGTAAATTCAGCTAATTTTTTATACTGTAATTCCTTATTTTACATTTTTATTTCTTCTTGGTTTTATTATTTAGGGTAGCTGAGTTATCTGTCAATGTTTTCCCACAGAAGGCAGCTGTTGGATTTATTATATCTATAGCCTATGTTATTTATTAATATTTGTTCATGTTTGGGTTTTGCTTTCTTGGTTTGGTTTTCACTTTGTAAATGAGAGAACTTCAGTCAGTTTTATACTTTATTCATTATCTTGATGTTTCCTCTGAGACGAAGGCCTGCATCCTTAGGGATGTCTGATGCTTCGCTTCTATTGCCACTATTATTTTCTAGGTGGCAGTTCCAACACCCTCCTCAGCTTGACATTTTTTGAAAAGAGGTTTTGAATTTCTTTTCGTGTGCTCTCTTGTTAAATTCCGTTTTATGTATCTAGTTTCCGCTAAGATAAAAATGCATTTAAGAATAATAATGCATTTGTTAATTGTTTTTACTTTGTGTGATGTATTGTCAACTCTTAGACATGCTCCATGGATACAAAAGGGTAAATACATCTCCAGTGTCTAAAACTGGAAAGCCGTAGGGTTTTGTAGGGTTTTTGTTCGGTTGGCCAGTTTGGTTTGCTCTGTTTTCTTTTGTTCTTGGATTTTTTTTATTCTTGTTCTTGTTTTCTGCAATTGAACGCAAGACCTTTGAGGTGTTGAGCAAAGATTGTACCACTGACCTGCTTCCCCAGCCGTCTTTTCGCCTTTATTTTGACATAAAGGGCTCTATAATGTGCCAACGCTAGCCTTGAACTTTGAATGTTCTTACCTCTGTCTTCAGAAAAGCTGGATTACAACCAGCACCAACACTGCATCTAAAAAGAGTATTTTAAAAACAGGTATGGTGGTGCACACCTTTAATCCCAGTGCTCAGAAGATAAAGGAAAGAGAATAAGAAACCAAAGTCATCCTCCGCTACAGAGAGAGTGGAGGGCAGCCTATATCACACAAGACCTCTCAACCCCCTAAGAAAAGTTATAAACAAATACAAGTTGGTTTATACTGACACACAAATGCAGGTACATGCACATGCACATAAAATATAAGTCAATAATGTTATCTAAGTTTCTTTCACTTGCTTTTTGTTGCACATTTAATTTTTCATATAAAACTTGTCTGCCATGGTATTATTTCATTTTCTGTTACATAACAGAACATCTGATACCAAGTACTTTATAAGGGAAGCAGTTCCTTCAGCTTACAGGTTTGGAGGGCAGATGTCTGGAGTCAGACGGTACCATCTGTTCATCATCTGAGCATATCCCTCCTACTGCATCACAACATAGAAGAGAAGCAGAAATGGCCATATTCAGAAGAGCCTCATGTATAACAAGCATTCTTTGGTACTTCCTATGAGTATGAGGACACACTCCTGTGAAAATCTTCCCAATAGCAGAGCTCTCAGGATATATTTCCACTAGGTCTCACTTCTTAAATAAAAACCTCTTTATACTACAACATAGTAAAAATGCCTATGTAGAGGGATTAAGTTCCATTGTAAATAATTGTTCCTGACTATGAGTTTAATAAAAAGCGCTAATTGGCCAAAGGCAGACAGGAAGTGTGGGTGGGGCTACCAGGCTAGGAGACCTCTGGGTATATGAAGAAACAGAGCAGAACGCCAGTGAGAATCCAGAGGAAGCCGAGGACAACTATGGTGCTCTGAGAAAAGGTACTTAGCCACATGGCTGAACAGGATAAGAGTCATGGGGTAGATTAAGGGTAAAGAGTTAGCAAGTTATATGCCTGGGCCTTAGGCCGATCAGCCTAAAACTATTGAAAAAAAATCTGTGTGTCTCTGCGAGACTGTGGGTCTGTGGGCCTAAACCTTAAAGCCAGACCCGAAAGTCCGGGCTAGAAATCTCCTACTACATGCCTATATTACCAAAAGTTACCTGCACATTTAGTGCTTCCTCCATCACAATTCCAGTGACATTCTTCACATAACTATAAGGAAACAGTCTTAATATTCGCATGAAAGTGCAAAATAATCACTAATAGCCAAACCTATCCTGCACATAAAGAGTGATGCTAGGGGCATCAACATGTTTGATTTCAAATTTTACTATAGAGCCATAGAAACAGCATGACATTAGCAAACAGAAAACCATATAGATAAACAGAATAGAATAGAGAATTTAGAAGTAATCCTACACCATTATAGCCACTGGATTTTTGACAAAGGTGTTGTCTTCGTCAGTATTCTATTGCTGTAAAGAGACACCATGACCACAATAACTCTTACAAAGGAAAACATTTAACCAGGATATGCTACAGTTCAGAGGTTTAGTCCATTATCATCCTGGTAAGAAATATGGCAGCACACAGGCAGCCATGGTGCTGGAGAGGAAGCTGGGAACCCTACATCCATATCTATAGGCAGGAGGAAGAGGAGACACTGGGTCTGGCTTGAACGCTCAACAACCCCAAAGCCCACCAGCCCACCCCAGTGACACACATCCTCCAATCCCAGTGACACACTTCCTCCAATCTCAGTGACACACTTCCTCCAATCCCAGTGACACACTTCCTCCAATCTCAGTGACACACTTCCTCCAATCCCAGTGACACACTTCCTCCAATCCCAGTGACACACTTCCTCCAATCCCAGTGACACACTTCCTCCAATCCCAGTGACACACTTCCTCCAATCCCAGTGACACACTTCCTCCAATCCCAGTGACACACTTCCTCCAATCCCAGTGACACACATCCTCCAATCCCAGTGACACACTTCCTCCAATCCCAGTGACACACTTCCTCCAACAAAGCCACATCTATTCCAATAAGGCCACATCCTGAGGACTCAATTTAAGTTGTCTAAGAAGACAGTGTCTTTGCCAGCTGAGCTATTTTACCAGCCTGAACAAAAATGTAAAATGGATCAAAGACTTTAATGCAAAGCTTAAAAATTTAAACCCACCAGAAAAAAGCAAAAACATGAGGAAAGATAAAAAGACAAAATGTAAACAAAGACTTTCTGAAAAGGACTTCAATAACAATGAAAATACTCACATGGACTGATGCATAAAGAAAATTTTAAAGTTCCTGCACAGCAAAAAAAACCAAAAAACAAAAAAAAACCAAAAAACAAAACAAAAAAAAAAACTTATCAGAGGAGAAGAATCTACAATATGAGAAAGTTTTTATTTTTAAAATACTATTCATCTAGTAGAGGGTTCATATCCAGAATATATGAACAACTCAAAATATTACATGTAAATAAAACAATCCAATTGATCCATTGGCAAATGTATCAACAGATATTCAAAGACCAAACAGGTAATAAATACATAAAAAATGACCAATATCTTTAGTCATTAAGGAAAATGCAAGACAACATTGACATCCCATCTCAGTCCAGACACACTGGCAAGAAAACAACAAAAATATTAGGAAAAAATGGGGGCCAACGAAACCCTTTAAACTGTTGGTAGAAATGTAAATAAGCAGAGATAATGCACAAATTGGTATGGAGGTTACTCAGAAACATCTGAGAATTGAGATGAAGACTTACTGGAGAGCTACGGTGAAAGACTTTAAGTTACATCAACTCTGGGTCTCCATAAGAACATGCGTTCAGCACTCTTAAGTGCCTACAGTTCTTTATTGGAAAACTTTTAATTTGGAACTAAATAAATATGTTTATATCTAAAATGATTACATCAAATGTCTCCTATTCTTGAGTGTCTGGATAGGATTGCTTTTATCTTTCTCATAATAAGATTCTCTGTAGAAACAAGATGCTTTTTTCTACTTTCTTCAAGCTTTTATATCTCTAGATTCTCAAATATTTTTCTACTGATCATATATATATTCCAATTTATTACTATTATTATTCATTAAATTCTAAATGGTACTTTTCTGCTATATTTTCTAAAGGATTATTCATTTTTAGAAGAATGACTTTCTTATGCTAATTTTATGCATAATGATCATCCCGAATTTCTGTTGCTTTTGATAATTTTCCAGCTGAATTCTTTGCATTGCTCTCTTTTATTCAATCAAATCAATTTGTACCTTCAGAACAGTGAGCAGTAAATTACAGAAATGATAGTGGGTTTCCTTGTTTTTGTTCATAATTTTAATGAGGGGTATAATTTAGGTCTCCTAACAAGAAAATAAATAAATGTCATCTTAATGAGCTTTTACTGCGGTACT
This sequence comes from Phyllotis vaccarum, assembly GCA_033318265.1. Classification (NCBI taxonomy): domain Eukaryota; kingdom Metazoa; phylum Chordata; class Mammalia; order Rodentia; family Cricetidae; genus Phyllotis; species Phyllotis vaccarum. Next base: position 34,816,444 of record JARWLC010000012.1, on the reverse strand, counting down.
TTGGAGACCTGTGGTCAGGATATGATGGGCAAAGTATTGATAAACCACATCAACACACCAAAGCCTCCTTGCTGTCTGTATAAATAGCTTCAAGACACACTTGTCCGCCTATATACAATACGGCTGCAAGCACCAAAAAGAGTTACTAGTTGGTTCTTTACTGAAAATATCCAGTTCCAAAATATACTTCAGCAATCACTCTAAAATGTCTTGCCTAACATGCAAAACTGTGGTTATCTACTTAACTTGGCTGTCGTATCCTGTGCACTGACAGACATGGGGATTTCCTGGTGGAATCTCAGCATCTGGAACAGGTGCTCTCTGAAAACTCAGCACTTCTTGTCCTAATGATCAAAATGTGTTACTCTGTGAAAGAGGTTGTTATCAAAAACTCTTGAGAGTCTGTATTTTATTTTGGAGCAAAGAGAGGAAGGGAAGACAATCAACCAGCTATATCTTGCCAGGCTAAATCAAGTAGAACACAGTTCCTTGAGGAGGCAAAAATGGAAAAGGAGATGCCATGTGTTATTTGGAACTGAGAAACATTGAGCAGGATCTACCTTCAGAGCCTCCTGCATGGAGAAAATCTAAAAAGAAGAAAGCACTTCCAACAGAAGGTCAATAACAAGCCTGAAGTTAGGCGATCCCCCACCCCCTTCCCCACACCACTGGGGTGAATAGCAGAGGAAAAACCCAGTTTTCAACTCTGAATTCTGTACCTCCAAAATCAGGGCCCCACATTTTTTATTCTCTATCTATTATGTTAGGGTAAAGACAGGAGACACCCCCCCCCCATAATGGGTTAAGGAGTAAGATATACTCAATTTAAAGGGTACTTGGCATCGACTTTGATGGCTAATGGAAAAATAAAGGGGAAGCACATTTCCCACACCTCAGGATGGTATTAACTGGACTAAGCCTGGGCCCTCCCAGAGGCTTGCAGTGGTTACCTCCTGATTCTTGGGTGTTGTCAGAAGACAAGTTCCTTGGTGCTGAGGATGAGGGGCTTCCTATGAGGACCGATTTACAATTTTAAATTTTCTCTTTTAAATATAAAGAAATCAGACGCCATCTTAAGCTTTCCACAACCCTTGACTCATTTATTGATCTGAGGAAGAGACTGGGTTAACAGTAAAAGGATCACCTCACTCTCTTTCACTGTCTCCACCTGGCTTCTCCTGTGCTGCCTGGCTTGGGAGTCGTAGTCACCCAGGAGCCATAATGAGAAGCTGCACAGAAGTTCCCATTGGACATCTGACTGGAGGTACTTATATGATCCAGTTCAAGAAACTCTGCAAGTCATCAGGAGGGGACTCTAGGGTGGGCCAGGGTGGCCCTCTGCCAACCACTAGTACCTGGTACACAAGAGACAACTAGAAGTGATAAGGAATTCTGTGGGTATCCAGGAGATGTCCACATGCTGGAATCCAGCCCACTCTGTGACATCATAATCCTTCCACTCACCTGTGCTGATCTTGAGGCCTGACATGCTTAGATCTGCCCAAGTCCCTTTTATCAGCAGGATGTAGCCTATTACACTCAGCGCAGTAGTGTCGTGTCTGGAACTTTTAGGTTTCTGATCTATCTCAAGTCTCCTACATTTTCCTAGGCATTAGCTACACATCATAGGATTTGTTGCCTCCTTGAGGTTCATCTCATCACCTAGACAGAAACTCATTCACTGACCAGCTCATTCTCTGCCTTCTAAGATTCCCTGACACTATCCCAAAACTTGAATGTCTCCTCATCCTGGAATATTTTTGTCAGGACGACTTATCAGTGCTAGCCACCTATAGACCTCAGTTCAACAACTTTAGCCCCACCACATGAAATGGGTTTATTTAGTTCATCCTCGGAAACCCCAAAAGTCAAGTGTCAGGCTAGTTTGTTTTCAACTGGAAGCAGAATCCACTAACTGCAGGTGCGTTACTTTGACACTAGTCTTCTGCTAGACCCAAAGCAACTCCAGCCAAGTCGGCTGAACTAATCTTAGAAGCCACTACCATGGTCTTCGCTCTCTCTCTGCAGAATCAAGCAATGCAACTATGCAAGGTTGGAGATTGAGGGCCAAGGCCAGTGAACTCAAGTGTCAAGGTGGCAGCAAAGCATCCAGTTTTATTGATTTTTTGGTATATTTAGGAGACATGTAGGTGGTATGGTTGAAGCAGTAGGCAGGGCAATATGGCCTTGACTGCTGAGTAGAAGGACTTCTGCTCAAAGGTCATGAGTCCTGGCTTTGTTCTGATAGATTCCTAAAATTGTGTGGAGCTTGGCACATGTTGTTGTCCAACAGATACTTATTAAATTAATGGAAGAATAAACAGTTTCATTAACCTTGTGTTTATTATTTTAGAAACACTGATGATTCACAAGTAAATAAGTCAGCGAAGACTAATAATTCTGGTGACTCAGGTCTTCTAGGGATCATCTTCACTAAACATGCTATGTATATTATCACCCCAAGAGTCAATCTGGCTGAAAGTAGCCACCTACACTCCTGTCTTTAACCAAGTTTGTTCCTTTAGTTTAAATCAGTCCTCCTCCTGAACACAGTTCCTCCCCTGCTCTGCTTCTCCCAGCTACATCACCCATGTACACTCTGCTAGGTACTTGATTAGTTCTTTATACCTAGTTACTTTTTTCACAAGGAAATTCTAAACTAAGGAGGATTATTTAAAAGTGGTTTTGTGGAACATAGACAAGAATAAGTTCCAGTTAAAATTTTCCTAAAACTGCCTAAAGAATCAAACCATGCAAAAATGCAATCGCATGACTATCAGATACCTGTAGAGGATATTTTGCAAGCTTACAGCATTAGAAAATATTTTAAAAGAGAAAAAGCCAAGAGCTTTATTACTAAATCCCAAGTGCCAACAAATGAATAAAACATAAATTTATTAAAAGAAGCCACAGCAGTGTAAGGCATCTGCTGTCCCCACAGAAGCATAGGTCACCATAGTGGCCCACCTGTTGTTGTAGAGATAAGAGAGACCAGGAGCAAGCACGATAGACTAAGCCTATCTGCAATTTCTGTGTTGGATGATGGACTCTGCTCCAAAAGAATGAGATAGATGAGCCTGACATCAACCTCAGCCCCCCAAATCTCAGATACATGTGCATCCAGATACATGTGAACATACATACACACATGCAAAGAACATACATAGACATATGCATGCACATACCACCCACAGAGACACACACACACAGGAAAAAGACCTAGAAAAAAGCAGCCAATGACTAATAGTGTAGCTGGAGTGTACTTATATGAAATGTACTTGCATTGAATATTATATAATATAATATACAGATACATAAAGTGAACAAAAAATTAATTTTAAGTAAAATAAACTTTAAAAATACTACATTTTCTCAGCAAACCAAGAAAAATAATGATAAGAAAATATATTCTGTCCCAACCTCCCTAAGAAAACATTTTTAAGACCTAGGAATAAAGTTAGTATCTCTAATAAAGTCTGGGTCACAGTGTCATTTGTTGCATTGTTAAAATAGCACATGGGAGACTTTGATGGGTTGTGGTCCAGGTGCCCCATGGCAGGTTGTGATGATATATTTTATATTTAATAAAATCAATCTGGAATATCAGAGGACAAATCCGTCTCTTCGATGACAGTCAGGCAGTAGTGGTGCATGCCATTAGTCCCAGCACTTGAGAGGCAGAGGCAGGAGGATCTCGGTGAGTTGGAGGCCAGCCTGGTCTATGAAGCAAGTGCCAAGACTGTTACACAGAAAACCCTGTCTTGAAAAACAAACAAACAAACAAAAAATGGCTGGAGAGATGACTCTGTCCTCTGATATTCCAGACTGATTTCATTAAATATACACTATATCAACACAGTGGGTAAGAGACAAGCCATGTAGATATTGCTCAGAGGAGAGTTTTATTTGGTGGGGGGGGGGAAGAAAAGGGAAAAGGGGAGTGAGAAAGGAGAAAGGATGGGGGAAAGAGGTTTTCTCTTGAAGGGGACTTTACAGAAGATGATGTTGGTAGGACCCTGGGTGAGCCAAGGTATTACCTGCTTATTGGCCAGGTCCCAAAGGGGCAGGTCTGAATTCTAACCCCTGGGCTGGAGGGCAGAGTAATATGCATTCGGCTTTATAGCTATTAAGACAATGATTGACACAGCTCCTTAGGAAAGCCATTTGGCAGTGTAAATAAAGTATCAGAAAAATGTAGTAATTTTTGATCCAATAATCTCACTGTGGGTGCTCTTCTAAAGAAGTAATCTAATATATGGAAGGGGAAAACTATCTAGCAAGCTGTTCATCACAGACTTATAACTGAACACTTTTCAAAAACCTATCTATAAGACCAATGAGGGTATGGTTAAGTAACTACATTGCATCATTTGAGAAATTTTTATGTGATCATTAAAATTATACTTGGAAAAAATAAGCAGAAAAAATGTTTCTGCTTTCAGAGATATTAAAAATGATACATACACAAAAAGAATACCTACCAAGAGTTGCCACATAGTGATAAAGATGTTTTAAATTTCCCCAGACTTTCTTAGAAAACTTCTTGAACATAAGTTACCTTGTAAATGCCCAAATGATGAGTTCATTATTTAGAGTAGATATGGATGAGAACCTCAGTCACATGATACCATGTCACCCTTAGGTTGTTCTACAGCATGATTCACCCCATCAACTGAGACTGAAACTCTCCAGAACTGTACAAGCCTCTTTCTCACTCTGAGAACAGACTATCATGAAGCAAGTTGGCCTTGGCTTCTCTGCTGTCTGCTAAACTCATCTTTATCTGGCCTGGTCAACAAGGCAGAGACAGTCACCTCAGATAGGAAAGGCATGCAGGGTCTCTCCACACAAGGATGAGTGCCTCCAACACACTTCTACAGAGGGGAGGTGGCGAATGTCTGCTCCTAGGTCACCATGTGTTTTAAGAAGGTGACTAAGACAAGCCACCATGTTGTCAGGTAGCCATAGCATTGTACAAGACTAAGGAAGGGAACCCAGGTAAGAGCCCAACCTTACTTTGAGTAGCAGCCCATGGTGGCATTCTGCTGATAAGTGATAATCTTGAAAATGAACTAGAATAAATGATTTTTTCTAAATAATAAAGCACTTGCCATGAGCCTGATCCTAGGTACAGTATTTATTAACTCACTGAATACTTTCAGCAGCCTCACAAGGTATGTGCTCTTATACTTGCATTTCCAAATGGTAAACTGAGTACAAAGAAGGGATAACTCATGCAAGGTTTCCTAGTTAGTAAAGGATGGCGTCAGGAATAGGATCAATAGTTGGGTCCACCTGCCTATATTAATGTCTTATGTATTTGGTGTTTGGTTGCTTGCTTTTGCAGTGCAGAAGATTAAATGTAAAGATTTGCCTTACACAAGCCCTCTACCACTGAACCACTTCCCCAGTCTTTTTTGGTTTCTGGAGACAGTCTTAGACTGTAATTCTCCTGCCTTAACACCATATCTGATCACAGTTAAGTATAAAACTTAACCACTTTTTAAAATATGAATAATTCTTTTAGATTCACGTTCTACTACCTAATTTTGCCTCATATCCCTTTATTAAGTTTTTCAAAGTCCTTATGACTAGCAAAAACAAACAAACAAACAAAAAACCATGATTTGCTTGTTTCCTTCATCAGAAAAGCTATGTATCTGCAACGGGTTGGTGTTCTCCTTCCAAACTTGTATCATGAAGCCCAAAGTCCAAGTCAATCAGAACATGACCTTGTTTCAAGGCTGAATACTGATCAAATTCAAATGAAGTCATTAAAGTAAGCCATAGCTCAGTATGACTGCTGTCCTTACAAAAGGGAGATCCAAAGACAGACATAGAAGACAGACACACAGGTGTCTGTCACATGAAGCTGAACAGATATTAAAGTGGACCTCTGCAAACCAGAGAACACCAAAGAATGTTAGGAAGCTTCCAGAAGCTAGATAAAGACATAGAAGAGGAAACCTTCCTGATGACGTCACACTGCTGTGTGCGAAGGTTCTAGATCTCTCTCAGGGACATTGTAACATACTAAGAATATTGTTTCCTCTTCCTGTTATCAGTGTCCATCTAAATAGTAAAATTATTTTGTGTTGCATGAATTCTAATTTTTATTGGTCTTATAATAAAAACTTGGAGCCAGATATTGGGGTAAAGCTGACAGATCAGAGAGACAGAGGAAAAAGCCACAAGAGAAACTTCTCGCCACTACTGAATCCTAAGGCCAAAAGGGGTGGATCCTGTCTCCAGGAAGGTCCTCAGTCAAAAGGAGGGGAAGAGAAGAGGAAGACCAGATTCCTGTCTCCTCCTGCCTTTTATATTTCCTTTCCTGCCCAGTCATACCGCTTCCTGTATCAACCTTTCTAGAGCTGAGATGAAAGGTGTGTGTCTCCATTGCCTGACTCTGTTTCTCCTCCAGACTGGATTAATCTCATGTAATCCAGGGTGGGCTTGAACTCACAGAGATCCACATGGATCTCTGCCTCTTGAGTGCTAGGATTAAAGGTTTGTGCCACCACTGCCTGACCTCAATGGCTATCTCTGTGGCTGGCTCTGTCCTCTGATCTTCAAGCAATCTTTATTTCCTAGATAATACACAAAATGCCGTTCAAGTAAACAGCTGAAACAGATGGATATGGGCTCCCATGAAAAGAAAAGGTCTAAGCTGGGAAGGTTGTTTGATAGTAGTTTGAAAACTACATTTTATGAGGTCTTGAGACTCTACATGTGAAGCTGAGAAGTGTCGGTGTGGACCGGCTTCAGAGAGCAAGGTCCTAGAAACCTCCACACCGCAGGTTTAATGAGAACCAGTCCCCTCCCATTTATGAAACCAATTGCAACTAATAGTTGTTTGATAAAAAATAATGATTACATTTTGAAATATCATAAATACAGATTTAAAAGCAGAATCTAAAGTTAAGCATAGTGATGCTCATGTATAGTTGGTCAGCTTGTCTGGTGTACATAGCAACAAAGAAGGGGGACCTTGTCTCAAAACAAGGTGAAAGGTGAAAACTAACACCCAAGTCCTCTGACATCCATGTGCACACTCCATGACATAAACACACATCTATTCACACATGAACATAAACACAGATACATGTACAGTGAAAAAATTTAAGCAAACAAATGCAGAACTTTTTAAGTTTTTTTCACTTGGTGACATGTGACATCTTATAGTGTCACTAATAATTGGAAGGCCATGCTTTATCTCCCATACACCAGTTTTATTGTCTTCAAGTACCATGTCTTAAATATGTCAAAAACTGAAATCATTAAATAACAGTTGACTAATTCATTCACTTTTGTTATTAACACTTGTAATAGCTCATGCCTCTAGGTAAAAATAATTATTCTATTCAGCCTTAATAAGCCCAAAATTTCTGTTTGAAATATCACAGAATACCAGTCAGTTTGTTAGCTTTTATTTGTTGTTGTTGTTTGAGTATTTATTCTCAGGTTTAGAATAATTCAGTGAAGGCTCTTAGGTAAAATAAAAATAGTGAAGATTCTCTATTAAATAAGCACAAAAATTAAACAATACAGATTAGCATGTTGTCCAAACACAGGTTGTTTGAGCTGGCAAGTCCTCCAGAGGCTTGAGACTAGTAGTTGAATGTCAGATGTGAACTTAAAGTAAGGGGCTATAGGAGTACTGAGTATATATTCTATATACTTATACATACTATACATAGCTGCCACTGTGATCCTTCTCAAGTCTTATACTTTAGACGTGTAGCCTTAAAATAGATAAATAATCCTGTAATCAAATATTTACACTCCTCTCTCTCTCTCTCTCTCTCTCTCTCTCTCTCTCTCTCTCTCTCTCTCTGTGTGTGTGTGTGTGTGTGTGTGTGTGTGTGTGTGTGTGTGTGTGTGTGTGTGTAAGCCAAATCTAGCAGCAAAGAAAAGAAAATGCCAATGGGAAACCATCAGGGAATAATTACCTCATAAAGTAAAGGCCTAAATCGTCAGGAATAGTTTGCTCTTTTCCATGCCCATGTATCAAGAATTGTCTTACTAAGGCAAGAGACGTTTCCCCTAAGATTTATTTAATAATTATAAATTGGCATTCAAGACAAAGAAGCAGCCTGGCGTAGTGGCACAGGCATACAATTCGATGTTTAGGAGGCTGAGGGCCTACCTGGGCAGCTTAATGAGACCCTATTTCAAAATACAAAGTAACCAAAATGGAAGGAATATGTAAGTGGTAGAGCCCTTACTTAACATGTATGAGGTCAAGGTTTAATCCTGAGTACCACACAAGGAAATGAGAAGGAAGAAAAGACATATATTTCTACCATAATAGTCCTTTAAAGTTAACAGTTGAATGTAACTTAAATACTATCAGAGGAATATACATGGTATAATATGATTAGGTAAATGTGACAGCGCATGCTTATAATCCCATCACTAGAGATGTTGAAGGTGCTGTGGACTGTAAGTTCAAGGCTACCCTGGAGATCTTATTTCAAAACAAAATTTACTAGGCCTATTAGAAAAGTTTGAAAGAAGCAACTGAAGGAAAAGGCTATAAGGCCAAGCTGGAGAGGTAGACCAGTAGTACTAAAGAGCACTGGCTGCTCTTGCAGAGGACTTGAGTTCAGTTCCCAAAATTCACATGCTAGCTCACAAAGCTCTGTAACCTCAGCTCCAGGGAATCCACCACCCTCTTCTAATCTCTGTGGGCACTGCATCCACTCAGTATACTTAACATGCAGTAAAAACACTCTCACATAAAATAAAAATAAATAAACAAATCTTTGAAAAGAGACCATAAATTCATTTTCTTTTTGCTTTTAAACATTTTAAAAACTGATTCTTTGTAAATTTCATACCATGTACCAATCCCACTCATTTCCCAGTTCTTCTATATAAACCCTTTACCTTTGTAGTACTCCCTAGAGGAAAACTTAAAAGAATAAAAATTAAAATACATATAAGTATAGAAATAAAAAACAAGTGTTAAAAAAAAAAACAGAAACAAACGATAACAACCACAAAAGACCACCTAGATTCCATCTTTCCTGCCTCTCCATCACCTTTGCATCTTTCTTGGTGACATTGGGAGCTCTGTATCATGCAGTATATATCTTGCTCAAATAGCTTTACTTATAAATGTTCATTGTGTGGTGTGTTGTTGGCCAGGTTCAAAGCCTCTGGCTTTTAGTTCACTATCAACACTGGACCCTCATCGAATCTCCTTTCAGATATCCTGGTGTTGCCCTAAGTCATGGAGATCCGATGGCTATGGTTCTGCTGGACCAGTTCCTTTGCATGCTTCAGCAGGTCCCAGATGGAATAGATGTTGGGGAATGCCAACTCCAACCCCTAGATGTGTGTCTGGGTGGTAGGTAAGCTGGTCAGTCCAGGCCTCTGAGACAACCCCACCCCAGAAAGTGGGGGGCTAGCTCTCTCACACCCATGGTGAGGAGCAGGGTCAATTCTGCACAATACTTGTACTTCAACACATGGCTCAGCATATGGTTCTGATGGCTCCTGTGGTAATATAGGCACAGACATCAACACAGACCCTAGCTGCTGCAGGACCACAGACCCAGACATTGGGCCCAGATGTCACCATAGCCCAGGTGGCAGCACAGTATGAGCCTGATTTTCAATAAGAGTTCCAATACTGGCACAACAAAATAAATGTACAAGATTCCCATATAGTTTTAAATAGTTCCATAACAATGTTGTTTTCCAAAGATGACCAAAATATTTTTAGATTCCTTTTATGGTGAGACAGCACCTTTTGAATATCCTAAAAGAACTGAAAGGTGGTCAATCATTTTAGACAATGTGTTGTCTAGTTTTATGTCAACCTGACACAGAGTCATTGGAGCAGAGGGAGCCGCACATAAAAAAAATGCCTCTTGAGATTGGACTGTAGGCAAGCCCGTAGGGCATTTTCTTATTAAGTGGGAGAACCCAGATTACTGGTTGGGCTACTCCAAGGTTTGATAGTCCTGGGTTCTATAAGAAAGCAGGCTGAGCAAGACATGGGAAGCAAGTCAGAAAGTAGTATTCCTCTGAGGCCTCTTCATCAGCTCCTACCTCCAGGTTCCTGCTCTCATTGCTTTTGATAATGATATGTTAAATGGCACAGTGAGTGGATTAAAGACCCTAAGTTGCTTTTGGTCACAATATCTTATCACAACAATAGTAGCCCTAATTAAGACAGACAAGTTATTTAGCTTTTATTTATTTACATAGAGTTTTATGGGAGTTAAATAGAAAATTTACAAATAGTGCTTAACGTTAGGTTTGGCACCTGGCAGACATCCAATAGAGTTATGTATTATTTGTAGTTTAATTAGAATTGTCATGGTTCTTGGAGGGTGTGTTACATTTCCACACTGTCAAAAAATTATGAAAAAAATTAGAAAATAGTTCAGCTAGAAGAATGGCCCAGTCATACCAATGCTTTGTAGCAAGAGACTAGAGATCATGCCACATCTGGTGTTTTGGAGTCATTGGCTGGAAATGTTTTGGATAATAGTCTCAAATATGGTAACTGAGAGTAACATAGTTGAAAAAGATAAGCATTATCTTTCTAATGTGAGTACTTTGGAAGAAGAAGTAGTAAACAAGCTTCATGGAAATGCGGTTTGGATGTCACTCACATGTTTTCAAAGTCATGCCTGGTTCATTCTTGGGGCGCTGACAAGCACAGAACTGCCATGTGCATACCAAAATAATACAAACTAGCACCTGTGCTCTCATGCTTCCCAGCTCTAATTTTATCTCCCCATGTGTCATTTGTCTCTCTCTAAGCTTCTAAGAAGCTCAGGGGGATTTTCTTAGAAGGTTCATGTCTGTGTCATACACGCTGGTGTCAGTACACTTTCCAAACGAGGCATCTACATTATGAGCCTGACACAAAACACAGGCTAGGTTTCTTCTTGCTCTCCAGCTTACTACTCCGGTCCTGGTTCAAGCTCCACCTCTTCCATTCCAGCCTCTGCCAGGAGTATTTGTAGAGTGTCTGCTGCGCAGGGCCTTGGACTTCGAACACAGTTCAGCTCATCAAGTTGCTTCTTATGACACAGACAAAAAAGATATAAATTCAATTGAAACATGGTTTGGGAGGCTAGCATGGGAAAAGTGGAGTTTGATGAGGTATAGATTCAATTTTCTGTTTGCAATGGTGCTACACTTATCTATTCACTTAATAATTAGTATTGAGTGGTCTTTCTCCAAGAAAATCTTGAAATAAAAAGGAAAAGAACCTTGTTAAATTAAGGGAAATTTAAAATGCTATACAGGAAAAAATGGCTTCAAAAATCGAAGTCCTAAGGAATAAAATACAAAACTTGCAATGATGTAGAGGGGGTTTGAAATACACAACAAATCCTGTATGTGTGTGAAATAAATAAGCATAAGGATATATGTCAAAATGTTTGCTGTGACATAGTCACTCTAAATACTGTGAATTGTTTAACTATTTTTTCCCAGTGAGCATAGGCTATTTTCATAAGACAATTTAGAAAATAATTTGAGAAAAGAGAAAATTCTGACTTTGGAGAGTTAGGGAGGCTTCCTAGGAGGATGGTGTTTGAGTGTTTTCATGGGAGTGGCCAGAACCTGAAATGCTTACTGCTTAAATATGTGTACAAACCTGAGAGCCAGGTCATTCATGAATACCAAATACAAGCCTCAGAATAACATCTTCCTTCCAAAACTCAAGAATCTGATATTTAAGGAGTTCACACATTAAGTGATTGAACTCAAGTTTCAACATACATGCACAATTCCAGAATGTAGGTATAAAGCTGTGCATTAAAGATCTCAGTGTAGAAAAATCTATGTATGTGTGGGGGGAGGGGGGTTCGTGTGTGTGTGTGTGTGTGTGTGTGTGTGTGTGTGTGTGTGTATGTGTGTGTATGTATGTGTGTGGGGGGATCTTAGTTACTATTTGGAGAACTTTTCCTGCTATGGTATACTGCTATGGTTATGAATAGTTTTTAACATTTTAGATGAATATTTTAAAACTTTTATCACTGAAAATCCATGCTGAAGGAGAAAAATCTCCATTTGCTTTTTTTTTTTTTTTTTCCTCACTTCCAGTTGTTTGAAGAGAATTGACAAAGAGGCACTTGGCTAACAGTCACTATAAATCAACTGACTGACAGCAAGGGCTGGATCTAGTCTGTCAGAACAATGTCTTGGCTGCATAAAGTGCACACACTAGTTTCTCTATGAAGAGCAGATGGTGTTCATCGATGGGACTCAGATTCTGGTTATTGATTAATGATTGGAGATTGTACACACACACACACACACACACACACACACACTCTTCCTAAAATATTAGAGAGGCAGAAAGCTTGCCATTCTGTTCTCCCATGTGAGGTATTCTATTCCATTAAAGACAGAATGACCATAGAAACTCTTGAGATGAAAGATGGAAGTATCTCTGCATGACACTGATCTTGAATGGCATCCACAGCTAGGTATGCAACACCTTAGTAGCTTTAACCCATTACTGTATGATTTTCAGTTTTTAGTGCTGTACATGAAGTCTTAGAAGTTTTCTAGTTCAAGTGGCTTAATTTGTCTTTAGCGTTATGTTTTTCTTTATCCAACAAAGAAAAAAAATCTACAAGCCTATTCCTGAGAATTTTTTCAAGAAAAAGTATCCAAATTTTACTGCAGAATATATAGAAATGTTTTATGATAACTGGAAATATCAAAGAGGAAACTAAAGCTCCATTCATTGGCACCTCCCAAATCGAGTCATTCAGCATTGAATTGCCCTGCTTTGATGCAAAGGACTTTACTGATGCAGTATATGATGGAAAACAAAGTAATCTTCAGTGAGAAGTTATTCTATAATTTTCAATCTAAATACCAAGAGTAATCTTGCTGCTATTTCTAAGAGTGTATAGTACAGTTTTTATAAATAAAAAATTAAAGAAAAATCACCTGGATGCATAATCTGGCAATGTGATGCTGACATAAAGCTATTCTTAATTTTACTAAACTTAAAATGTTTGCTTTTTAAAATCCAATGGTGATTTATTTGGCATGAATGCCTTATGCCTTAAGCAATTTCCAGGTTCTAGTCTTCAAAATTCTTAACAGAACACTGTCTTACAAAGTCCTCTTCTTCTGCTTCAAATTATACAGTACCTATACTTTCTTTCTGTAACTTTAAAATTGCTTTGTAAGTGACTTGCTCAGCACTTCTCAGGCTCAAGTGGGAGCCCTGCCTTTCCCTGAGTAAGTGCTGCCAAGTAATAGTAATATCACTACAACATTAAGATCAATAATTTTGAAACACTGGGGATTTTCTTTTCTTAATAAACATGTCTTTTCTGGTTATTATATATTTTCCCTTGGAAGGTAAAGCCTATTTGAAGTTGATTATCTATAGAGAAATAACCAAGAAAGGAAAAGAAAAACTAAAAGAAATAAGCAAAAGGAGAAAAAGCAAAGTGCTGAGTCCCCTTGCTGATAAAGGCCCATTATGAAGGAAACAGAGGGGCGTGCCTGTGTATTGGAGCAGCTGCACAGGTCCTGGGATCCATCTGCAGTTTTCTGTTCCCGGTGTTCATCTTTGGTGGTAGCAAGTGTAGATGACTATGTCACTAACTATGAGAGTGGAGACTTTGGTAGAAATCAAAAGGGGGGGGGGGAGGGAGGGATGGGGAGAGGGAGGGGGAGGGGGAGGTCTCCATCCTGGCTTGAATAAATTGCTGGTTGGATAAGGAAGATTTTAGAGGTGAAATAACCATTGAACCTGGATAGCATTTCCCTTACCACTTATTTTTTGAAGGAATTAAGTTACTAGCAGGAATAATAGAAGAGCTCTAAGGAACTCAAGGATGAGCTTCCTCATGGTGATGAGACATTAAGATGCAAACAGGAGATGACAAGAATTTATAGTCAAACAAGCACTTATTTCTAAACAGACTATCTTCACTCTGCTTTTTACTTCTTAAGTTTGGGAGGGAAGCAAAGGCCTTTCCCAGACCTGCTCACCACGACTCCCTAAACCTCATAACCACCCTTGTGAAGGAAACACCTCACATTATGGAGGTACAGAACACATTACCAAAGAATTGGTGGTCTCTTTCCACAAGTGTCTGAGAGAAAAGTTTTCTCTGAGAAACAGTTTTAGTGCAGTCATAATTGGAGCTACTGCACCTCAGCAGCCTTCAGAAATTCCTTTTGTTTCCTGATTCTTCTGTTCCACCCTGTCTCCGAGAACAACGAAGCACTGAGAAGCCTCCTTGCAAGTCAGCATGAAAATTACATTTTAGCTCAGATGCAGAATTAATCTTTGATTTAATCCTACTCAAGCCTTGTGCCCAGTTTCTCAGAGTTGGTCTGGGTCCAATGCAGACAGAGGTTAAACAAATTAGCACAAACATTCATGGTGGGAGCAGGCTTTTCAGAGTGTTTTGAAGATTATGTCCACCTTGCCAGCTCAGACTTGCAGCAAGTAAGTAAACTTAGATTAACCCTAGATTAATCCAAAGACAAAAGAACCTTCAGCCAGAAGATTGAGATAGGACTGGGTGGGGGTGGGGAGAAAAGTATGTTATGTCCTAATCACTAGGAGAGAGAGCGCCATCTATTCCAGCCAAGTCTGTCCCAATCTATAATGAGATCAATTGTATCTGAACCTCTTTGGGTCCTGGCAGCAGGACCAGCCCAGCATGGCAGCACTAAAGAGGGATGACCTCACTGAGGAACACAGCCAAGGCCACCAACCTCCATTGCTGGCTCTCCCTTCCTCCTGTTCCCCTTAGCCACTTCTAGATTGCCAGCTGCCCAGCAAAGCAAAGCTAGTCTGAAAAGTAAAGGATCGATGCACCACACTTGAGGCTTCTTTTTTTTAATGAGTCTGGGAAGAGTCTTTTGTATTTTAAATCCATCTGACATGTTACATAAGTTGAAATCAGCCAGCTGTTTTCAAGTGGTTGGTTATTTATCTCTTTATTTATTCCTAATGGCTCTACCTCTATAAATCAGATTTATGGGGAACTTTTTAACTACCCCTCTACTTCCTTTAATATGAAATACATCTGTCTAAATATCTAAATATGGCTCTCTATTCAATGGTTCCATGAACATGGAAAACCAAAGTTCTGTCTGAAGGTAACTAGGCTTCTCCCTAGAAAAAAAAGTTAAAATGCCTTGTCACCCTAATTTTTTTTTACTTCTTTCCTTTTATACATAACACAAAAAACAAAATGGAGACTATCTTTATGAGTCATGTTGATTAAAGCTCCCACAAGCATGCAGTTGGTGAGAGAAGGGAGGAAGAAAGAATTCCCAAGTTCTAAGTCAGATGGGGGCTGGGAAAACAGAATTTCCAGAAAAAATGTTAGGGAATAGAGTCCTATGCCAACATATTTTTATAAAAATGACATAGAAAGCCTCCTGGATTCCAGATAAATCTTACAAAATATTTTGATGGATTAAATGCAAAAAGTGAATCAAGCATATGGATTAAATTTTCATTAAAATACAAGTGGGATTTTTTTGTTATTAAATTAAGTAAAATGTTTGGCAAAGTAGATTTGTTTTTGGCCAATCCCAGGGACATTTGAAAAACAATTTTGAGCTATTCAGTGAACTGAGCAGAAAGCCAAGCTCATTCATCCTTAGAGTTTGGAAAACTGAAATCTGGCTTATCGAGGTCTGATTCAGTGTCAAACATGTTTCTTAAACACCAAAATTGCCTACGTGCTTTGAGAATACATTTGACATGTCCAAAAGTTATTGAGTAACTTAGATGCCCAGGACATAAAAGGCAGCAATCTATTGGCCTGAGAAAAGGTGAGTACATCTCCCCTTCTCCCACCCAGATATTAAGAACCGAATGGAAACCAGTGGACTCTATGTTTACAACCAATATGTCTAGCCTAGAAAATCGACACCAAAACAACTGACTATAAACCACTCAATGAGGAGAAAAAATATCAATGTAGTTGGATGGTTGACAAAGGGCTTTTAATACCTACATTGACCAGAAGGATTTTTTAAAAGCAAAAGACAATATGCATATTGATCAAAAGTGAAGTCATAATGTTTAGGATTTGATTTTTCCTCCAGCATCAAGAACTTGGCTTTACTTTACTTATCTGAAGAAGGAAAAAAAAAAAATCCCAAAGGAACTTTGCATTGAAATTTTTGGCACTCAAATGAAAGTCCATTTGAATATCTTCCCATCAGCCCATGGGTTACTGGGGGGGCGGGGGGTAAATAATCCATCTTTCAGTAACTGATCTGAACATGACTATACATGAAGTTTGAAGTTTAGTAATCTTTTGTTTCTTCACATGATGAAATACCACTCTACCTCTAGTAAAACTTCAGCTTTGTGCTGGTATTTTAGAACAAAATCATTCAACTAGTCAAGCTTTTGGTAATGGATGTTATATATCAAATGTCAGCATCAAGTCAGTAGAGGTTTACATTTAAATCACTTAGAATGGAAATATTTGTATTTGCATACTTGTATCTAAGTATATTTGTATCTATTGCCCTTCTTTTGTGTGTGATATTGGGAGAACACTCTGGGACTGACTGGGGAGATTAGGAGTCACTTGCCTCTGAACCACATGATCTCAACTTGCAAGGTTCATTCACTTGTATTTTTTGATATAGCTGACAAGTCAGGAAAACAGAGCTGCTATGGGTAATTAAAACAAAAGAGACTTCAGAGCCAGACATGGTGGTGCACACCCTTAACCTCAGCACTAGGGAGGCAGAGGTAGACAGATCTCTGAGTTGAAGACGAGCTTGGTTTAACAGCAAGTTCCAGAGCAGCCAAGGAAACCATGTTTCAAAAAATATTTTTTTTTTTTTAATTCATAGAGGTATTGAAAAGGCTGGAGTACTAAGATGGAGGGTGCTCATATGCCAACATTCAGGAGATACAGGTTTCACAGTTGACTCTACCCATAATCTTGACTAACTGGCAGAGTAGATGATTCTCAGAGTCATATGGAAGGCTCTGAAGAACCTCCCAATGCTGTCTGATAATATCCATATGTCTGCTCACAATTTCTAGCATAAGCCAGAAAAATGGCCTCTCCTTTTCTATAATCCATCTCTTCTCAGTAAAAGCCAAACTAGAGCTTTATTGTAAAATGAAATATAGTTTCATAGAGCCTATGGGATGCAACCAGCTACATTTGAAGAGTATCTTCCCTCCTCAATTTAATCCCTATGGAAAAGTCCCCACAGACACACCCAGAGGTGTGTCTTCCAGGTAATTTCAAATCAAGTCAAGCTGATAAGGATTAACTATCACATCTGCTCTCATCAAACTGATGATTCCATCCAACAGACCCACTTCCCACTTAACAATTAATTTGTGCTCTGCAGTACTGTCTGCATCTACCACAAAAGCAAACTAACCACATTATACTGCTTCAAGTCCTTTCAGAATGGGAACCCTAATTTCAAGACAAAATTATAACACCTTCCTTTAGCATTCAAAAACCTCCACAATAAGGTTCCAGTTTTGTGCCTTGGCCTTTGGTCATGACCTCCATAACACACTCTTATAATGCTCAGAACAGTTTTTCTCTTCATATACTACAACAAGCTAAGAGAGATACAGCTATTCAAAAATGAGGAATACATATGAGTGCAGAGATCAGAGACCTAAGATAAAAGGAACTGGCAAGAGCAAGTAATAGAAAGGGAAGTGAAAAAAGGAAATCCTGAGATTGGGGGTGACACATGGCAGACGTGACACTGAATGTGGAATTCAGAACACCAGGGAGAGGGGGTACCTTAATTCTATACCCAGCCTCCAGCGTGTCACCTACACAGACTTCTGGGGCCAGGACCAAGCCCTTTCCAGGAATAAAAACCAAGTTGAGGAAAAAAGCTTTACTGTCCATGAAAAGCCTCACTCGCACACTTCTTCAGTCTCCAAATTATCCCTGATGGGGTTGTAGCTGTTACAATTATTATGTTGATTAACCATCAATTACGATGGATTTTATAGTTTCCCAAATGCTGCCACAAATGTCTCACCTAAGTAACAGAAGTCTGAGCCCTCCAATCGAGGGTCAGCGTTTTCATAGACTTCCCAGACTACATGCCTGGCTAAGTAAAATGGCTATCATATGCTACATTTTTATGAAGACTTTGAATGCTATTAACTCTTAGCTACACTGCTGTGCTTAATTGAGTGTTACTTAAAGCTAACAGGGAACATGACAGGGTCTCAAAAAAAAAAAAAAAGAAAGAAAATGAATGAATAACCACAACTCTTTGCATAAGGAACTTAGATTCTTTCCTTAAGAAAATCCACTCATAGATTACCCTCTAGAGAGGGGCCTGTAAGAAGACACAGGACACGTCTTGACCATTGACTCATCTGTTTAATCCCCATAAAGTGGTGAAGCCTCTTAGATAGGCTCTTTGGGCAAGGGAGACATTGGAAAGCACATGTGTATGGAGAAAGAAAAGGAAGCTATTTTCTGATGGGTTAGTTACCAAACTTGTTCAGTAATTTAAAGCCCCACACTTCAATCTTCTGCACTAAGCTGGTAGCCAGTTTATGTTAAGGATATTAAAAATTAACTTTTACAAATCTTTTCTTCTCCCCGTTGACTGAGGTCTTGTCAATATCAACCTGGAGAGACTGATTAGACAACATGCGATTCACACTTCAGACTGAAATTAAAAAGATTTTCTAAACATAATATGCTGTAGTCACTTCACAAATCATTGCCCCTTCCTAGTCTCTCCTGTATGGACTTCATTTTCTAAAGTAACTTCAATTGCACTAATCCAACTAAACTTGTTGAAGTATTTATACAACCCTGTGCCTTTCAACCCATAGACAAATAATTCTGGAACAGTGAGAAAACTGGACATCCAGTCACCTCGTCAATTCCATGGTTTCACAGAGCAGCCCCCAAGTTTCTTACAATTCTTTAGGAGAATCACAAAAACCTCTTCCTTTATATCACAGCACATCATAGTTCAGGCTTCTTCATGGAGAACATTATTACAATGATTTG
This sequence comes from Phyllotis vaccarum, assembly GCA_033318265.1. NCBI lineage: Eukaryota > Metazoa > Chordata > Mammalia > Rodentia > Cricetidae > Phyllotis > Phyllotis vaccarum. Next base: position 34,797,440 of record JARWLC010000012.1, on the reverse strand, counting down.
GTTTTATCAATGTATCATGCCAGTATCATGCCAGGGGTGGCTCTCTAGTCTTAGAAAGAATGAGTAATGGCAGTTTGATTCTTATGATTTTCTGTGGTAATATATTATATATTTAATAAAATAAATCAGTCTGGAATATCAGAAAATAGAATCACCCACTGTCATGAAGGTCAGAGAGTGGTGACTCACGCCTTTAATTCCATCACTCAGGAGACAGAGATCTTTCTGTATTTCCAGGAGTTCAGGGCCTAACAAGCAGTAGTAGCTCACACTTTTAATCCTAACTCTAAGATTATGGTACAGAGTTGATCTGGAAGTGAAACGGGGCAGGGAAGATGATAAAGGCAGGAGAAGGCAGATTCATTCATTCTGTAGTAGTGACCAGTCAGGCTAAGGACTCTTAAAGACAGCATTTACCCTGTTGGGCCTGAGAAGTTGGCCAGGTGAGAATTGACTGTGGTCTGTTTCCTCTCTGATATTCCAGCTTTTCCCCAGTATCTGGCTCCAGGTTTTCATTATATGCTAATTAGAGTTTCTGCAAAAATTTTACTCTCTGGTTGCTATAACAAACAGTCACAAAGTTAGTGTTTTGACAGCTGTAGTAGTGGGTTCTCGGGTCCCGGGCAGCCAGAGGTCCAGAGACCCACAGACCTGCCGCCCGAGACCGCTTAGCCGCCCACTGCCGCCCAGGCCCCCAGAAACGACTCAGACGCTTCTATTAACTTCATGCTGTTTGGCCTATGGCTCAGGCACATTGCTAGCTAGCTCTTATATCTTAAATCAACCCATTTCTATTAATCTGTTGGCCACGTGGCCCGTAGCTCACCCGTGCTCCTTACATGTTGCTCCTTGGGCGGCTGGCTCGATCTCCCCCTGACTCCGCCCTGCTTCTCCTACCTAAGCTCTGATTTCTCCTCCCACTTCTTCTATGGTGCCTGCCATGACCCAAAACAGCTCCTTTATTTAAAGATTGAGATTCACAGCATACATAAACACATTCCCACATCAGACAGCTATGCATTTGCTCTTGTGGCTCTAGAAAGCAGAAGTGTGGAATTAGTACTACCAGTCAAAGGAGAACATCACGTTCCTCTGAAGGTTCAAGAAGAAATTTTATTCCTTGATGTTTGCAACTTTTTATTACTCAAACCTGTTCCATCTCCAATCCAGGCAGATGATCTCTTTCTCCTGGTCATATTGCCACAGCCTGTGTCAAATTTCTCTGTTTGTCTCTTACAAAGACACCTGAGATTGCTTTGTGTCTGTGCAGATGATCCAGGATAATCTCATCATCTTGAGAGCCTTACTCATAACGGCAAAGTCTCCTTTGCTATAAGGAAGCATTCACAGTTGCCAAGGATTAAGGCCTGGATTTCTTCTGGGAAACCATTATACAGCTTCCCACAATTATGTTCTCAATTCTCTCACCTGCACCCACTGCACATTATTTCCACTATTGTAGTGTTAAAACATTAAGAGATTTATCACTACTCCCAACTGACAGTGGCAGACTCAAACTTCAAGCCTGCCCTCTTGGATCTATGGACACATTGAAGACAAAGGAAGGATGTTAAGAAATATTGATGGCAAATTCTCCAAAGCTTTTTTTTCTCAACTTCCTGTACAGCTCACCTCTTAGAGCAGAAATAGCCCTCCGTGGCCTCTGATAGCCCTGTCTGGCATTGGCAGGCTAAAAAACAAACAAAAGAACCCTCTCTATTTTTAATTCTGTGATTGAAAAGAAATGGTCAGTGGCAATCAATTGGACTTCATAATATTATATATGAATTCCTTTATGATGCTTTTGCTTTCAATTTATGTAGGAAGAAACTTTTTAATCCTAAGTACCAGGCAACGATATTTAATTTTGTATGTGTATTATTCTTATTTTTGTTGTATATTTCATTTCAGATGAGAAATCAAGGAATCTACAGTTAAATTATTTGGTTAATTTTTCACCAACTAAGACTTGAGCCTAGGAATGTATCATCCCTAGAACAACACTATACAATATACAGTCTGAGGCTTTATGTAGTTTGAGCTCCTCACAATTTGTAAATTCTACAGGAACAGACTTTTCTTTCACACCCTATTTGTCTCACACCATGGAGTATGTGATGGTTACAACACCAGACCAGCAAGGGCTGAGTAACTGGTTGTTACAATTGGATCTCCCTTTCCCATATATCCCAAATATATTCCTTTAGGACACTGCTACACAGAATATGGTCTCTAAACCAGAGGGATGGGCATCTGTCGAGGTCCTCTGGGAAATGCAGAAGCTTAAGGCCATATCCTAGACCTACTGAATTCAAACCTGTATCCTGGTAAATTTACCATATGACTTATGCACACCAAACTTCAAAATACACATGTTTAAACTGAACAAGCTAATTCACTATATTCCATACTAGGATGCTTTGGCCCTGACACTCCGAGTTCACTCTAGATCCAAAGGGCTACAATTTAGCCAGTTCCACAAAACCTTTTCCTTTTCTAAGCCCTTTTCAAAAGTGACAAGTGGAATGTTACTCAACATTTGAGGCTTGCCAGTACAGACTTTTATTTTCTTCAAAGCACTTTAAGAACAAATGGGAAAAATTTCCCTGCTCCACACAGAGAGACTCCAACTTTAGATGACAGCTCTGCAGGTAAACCAGGAAGGCAGCAGCTTGGGTCAACAAAGACCCACAGGTTCTTCCTGGTATAGAGAAAGAGCTGGTCTCCATGGTGACATAAAATAAAGTCCCAAGAGCAGCCTAGATGTGCCAGTGATCAGGAGGCTTTCACCTACAAACCCTAGGGCACATGGCTATAAAAACCTGTGAATGGAAGACATTGATAAAGACTAGAGAATGTTCATGGAGAACCACTCTAATGCAGTGGTTCTCAACCCTCCTACATCCAGACCCTTTAGTGTAGTTCCTCATGTTGTAGTAACGCCAACCATAAAATTATTTTTGATACTTCTTTATAACTGTAATCTTGCTACTGTTATGTATCATAATATAAATATTTGATATGTAGGACAACTGATAAGTAACCCCTGTGAAAGGATCTTTTGATCCCCAAAAGAGTCATTACCAACAGGTTGAGAGGCAGTGCTCTAATGTGGAGGTTGACCTGCAGCCTCCAGGGCTTAGCACTATTTAGTGGCCTGAGGTATTTACCAGAACCAGTTGATCCCTTTCCATTGTCAGACAATTGCCCAAGTAGGTGCTGTGATTAAGGAATTAGGAAGTTAGCAGAGAACAGAAGTTGACCCAGACCAGGTGTTGCTTGTGAGCTACCAAGGTTACTCAAAGTGAATTAAGGCAACCCTGGTAAAAGGCTTCCCTTAAGCTCCAATAAATGACATTCTTCATTCAAGAGTGACCCACGTCTCTGTGTCTCTTAATCTCCAAGCCCTTGCTCGATATGAGGCTGGCTCTGGTGACACAGGCATCACACTCCAGAGACTCTGAAGAGTGGTTCATGACCTGAGATCATAAGACCAAGTTTCTTCTGTTTATTGGTAGACTTTTCTGAGTCATGATTCTAAGACTGGAGTCTTTAGGTTTGTTATTAGTTGACCAGAGGTAGTCCTGGCTCCTGAATGGCATTCTCAGACCCTCTCTATATGACCTTTATATAAGGTATCAAATTCTCTTGTACCTGAATTATCTACCTAGTATTCTTCAGTCATTCAGAAAAACAAATCTACGTTTTTGAAAGCTCATACAGGTTATCCAACAAGCTAAATCTCCCATCTTAAAGTGAACTGTCTGGAAACATTAATCACCTGGAAAAAAATTCCTTATGTTCCAAAACATGAGAAGATAGATTGTGTTGATCAGAAACATGGACAATAATTTTAAGACAGTACTCCTTCAAAGGTGAAAAAACATGCTGGGTATAACTGCTATTATATTAGACACTGTAGAAGAAAACAACGGGAAATTGAGAGGAACAGTAACAAAAGTGACTCAAAATGCAAATCCACAGAGGAGAAAAATGATTTGAAATAATAAAACTAAGAAACACAACACTCTACCATTAAATGTGGATAAGCTCAAGTCTCTGTGGTTTGTATCATGAGAATCTTGAATGGAGACAGAAACAATAGAAGATGTAATAGCAAATCTTCTATTTGCTATTAGAATTTAATGAGAACTACAAGCCCAATGTCATAAGAAATTCAACAGCAAGAACAAAAAAATGAGAAGGAAACCCCAAGCCCCCAACACATCATAATTTGTTGAAGGAAAGAAACAGATTGAACATCTCACCAGAAGCAGAATGGTAAGAAGAGAGTTCAATAGCATCTTCAAGGTGATTTTCAACACAGAATTCTACATTTCAACACCAATAACCATTTATAACTAGAAGGGAGATCATTTGTCAGACATACAACAGCTAAAGGCATGCACTGTTATTAGTCACATCTCCAACATGCTAATTAGATTATTTAGCCAAGAGGAGCAGTGATATGAGATATATGTCTACATAAACTAATGGAAACTATCAGAAGTTGGTATGTATATGAGGACTGATGCTGTAGACATTAGTGTTGTGGTTCTGTATTGAGATGGGGAGGTGTTCCCTCATGTTCTCAAGGTCAGAGAACACCTTGGCAGGGGTTAGGTCTCTCCTTTCGGCATGTGGGTTTCAGGGGTTGAGTTCAGATCACTGGGCTTGGCAGCTGGCACCTTCGCCCACTGAGCCCTCTTACTGACCCTCATGATTTAAATGTTGACAGTTGGAATGACTTTAAAAATGACTGGGCATTTTAAGCAGGGATTAGCAACTTTTTTCCTAGTAGTCAAACACTAAATATTTTAACTATTGTAGTCTGACAAGGTTTTGGTTTGTTGGTTTGTCTGTCTTGCTTTGTTTGCTAAGCACTCAACTGTATATTATAGTATGAAAGTTTTCACTGAACAAAATATAAATATACATTTTATGGTGCTATTATAGTACAATTTCATCTATGTATACAATTGTTAGGTTATTTTGTTCTCTGGACTTTCGAGTATCAATGGCTGAAGGAAAGCACAAAATCTAGAGGTAGAAAGTGGAAAGAGACCGTTGTAAATTCTGTACGCTATGAGTGAACCAGGCTGATATTTGAAGTTAACTGTGCTTAGGTCCTAAAGAGCCTATAGCTCTTAAAGTAGATCGACAGTTCCTAAAGAAGCTGTTCAAAAAAAAAAAAGGTATGGTTATTACACAATAAAGAATACAAGAATAAAATCAAATGTTACACTAAGCATACAGAAATAAAAATGGAAGGAAAACAAAGAGCATGCCGGACAGGTAGAAAAAGCGACATGAAAACTATACACAGAGATGAGAATGCCTTCTAAATAACAGTCACGTTAGTCCAGGGGAAATGTTTAAATATTCTGAACTCAGGGAAAGGACACTGGAAAGAAGGCTCAGCATCAGCCTTTACAAGTGTTTGCTCATCTTCTCAAGGTCCAGGCTTGGTTTCCTTACCCACACAACGTAGCTGGCATGCACCTGTAACTGGAGCCTCGGCAATGTGACAGCCTCTTCTGGACTCCGGGGACACCTGCACTAGCCAATGTAAAAGAGACAGACACTATTCAAGGTCAGAGAATTTTAGTGCATTGTTTAAAAACCATGAAAAAGAATAAGCTACAAGTGAGAGGCATAAGAGCACATAGCGGTCCAGACGACCCCACACATGCTCGCAAGTAGACTTAACGCCAGTCCCAGGAGATACATCTACCAAACCACTCTCTCGGTCTCAGGGAATATTCAGAAAGAGAGGGAGACAAACGCTAAGAGCCAGGAGATCCCAGAGTTTGCTTTGAGACTGTGGCCCCTAGTCTTGTCAGAAGCACCCATAAAGTTTCACCATCATGACTGCCTAAACATGAACTAAAAACATGGACAACAATCGTAGAGGTGCCAAAGGGAACAGAGGAAGCCTAGGAAGCCTCGACCCTGTACAAAGGACTGTGGACAGCTGAGGGACTCTTAGAGGAGCAGAGACAGTGTTCCCGGAGGAAGAGCTCGCTGATCCAGGGCAAATGGTCCGTCCTGAAAACACACATACAAATAACATTTTACAGAATGAGCAGGTTCTGTTTAGCAATACATATGTATGTATGTGTATGTAAATGTATGTAACAATAATTAATAAAACAAGGGCATGAATTTGAAAGAAAACAACAAAGATATATAGCTAGGTTTGGAGAGAGCAAACGAAAGGAGGAAATGATGAATTTTATTCTAACCAAAATAGCAAAGGAGGGTGGGGTATCTGAGAAATCCTGGATATGAATCCAATAAAATTGGTGACAGACTCCAAATCACAAATCCAAGAAGCTAAGGCTATACCAAGCAGAATATCAAACTACTGAGAAGCAGGGACAAAGGGGAAAAAAAAAAAAAGCATTCTGAGAAAAATGTTACAGGGCGAAAATTACAGTTGGCTTTTCATCAGCCACCACACAAGCCAAAGGACAGAGCAGAGGAAAGAGTCGCTCAAGATTCTAATCCCCACAGAAAGAGGAAAGAAAGGCCCATGAGTACAAACAGAAGCCAGCAGATTCAGTGTCATTGACTCTTCACTAGGGAAATGGTAAAGGAGCTTTTCAGGTGAAAGGACTCAGGATGGCCACACAAATAAGGAAAGCAGGGCCAAGCATGTGATATACACAGAATGGATCTCTTCTAATTGCTACATTAAAAACAAACAAACAAACAACAACAAGATGAGACCCAGAGGCCTTGGTTTCTTTGTGTAAAATACATACAAAAGTAAAAATCAATAATAATAATGATACCAAGTAAAGGAGGTTGGGAAAATACCTCTATTATGACCTTGAAATTCTGATAAAATGTAACATTATTTAAACTAAATGAAAATGTGCCTTGTAGTTCTAAACTAAGGGGGGTGTTGAGGGTGACACAGCAAACCAGCAGTCAAGATGTGACAAGGGGCAGAAATGAATAAATAGAGTCAATCAAAGAGGAGAGAAGGCAGGAAAATAGCATCCGGTGGTACCTGTCATTCCAGCATTTGGGGAAGCTCAGGTAGGAGGGTCAAAGGTTGAAGACCAGCCCAGGCTTCATTGTGAGACCATGCTCACACCGATGAAAAAAAGTCAAAATAAATAAATTGTGCAGATAGAAAACACTTAAGATAGATTTAAAATGGACCATTTGATAACTATAGTAAATGTCAAACATGTAAACACACTTAAAGATAGCTTATCAAATTAGGTAAAGATCAAAGCAAGGTCTAAATGTATATTGTTTGTGACTAGCCAATGTTCAATATAAATTTAAACAGAAGATTGGAAATGGCTATGGCCTGAAAATTTTAATTGAAAGACGGCTGGAGATTTTCTGGTATCAAGAAAAGCAAAGTTAAAAATAAGGACCATTAAAAGAAATAAACGGGACAATACATGATGACAGAGTTCAAATCTCCACAAAGACACAATAATCCTAATATGCAGCCACTTAATAGCAGAATCTAAATATACCTAGAGAAAAAATCGACAAGTCCACTATTATACTTGCAATTTTAAACATTCTTTTTTTGGTGACTAATAGAGTAGATAGGCAATAAGAAAGCACAGAAGAAAACCATCAATTAGCATGACCTAGATCACCTTTATAGGTAGATCTCTCCAATAGCAGTTGAACACATATTCTTCTCAAGTGCATGTGGCATATTCACCCAGACAGGCCATATTCTGTGCTGTAAATTAAGCCTTAGCACATATAAGAGAAGATAAACTAGAAGTCAGAAACAAAATGATATTATGAAAAGTCCTCAATTGTTTGGAATAAACTGAGTCTTTAGAGAAATTTTAAGTATTTTAAATATTTAGAGAATATCTTAAATATTCTAAATTCAAGAAAAATAAAACATAACGTGAGAGAGACGATTCAGCAGATATGAGTGTTTGGTGCTTTCTAGAGGACCCTAGCTTGGATCCTAGCACCCACATAGAGCAACTAACAGCCATCTGTAACACAAGCACAAGAGATTTGACATCCTCTTCTGGACTCCAGGGACACCTGCACTAAGATGCACACACCCACACACAGACATATACACATACACACATAACTAACAAGCAGGGAAAATAAATCTTAAAAAAAAAATACAGAGACTAGCTTCTAGCCTCTAGAGAGATGGCTGCTCAGAGGTTAAGAATACGTCTTTGCAGAGGACAGTTCCCAGCACTCACATGGTTGCTCACAACCATCCATGCTCCAGTTCTGGGAATCTGACAGTGCTCTGACGTCAGCCAACAATGGGCATGCATGTGACATATACACAAGCAGGCAAAATACCTACAAAAATTAAAATTATAACAACAAAAATTAAAAACTAAATATCCATGTTTTACACAGCAGGCTTTCCCACTCGAGTATTTAATCATGAATTAAAAAAGAAACTGACCACACAATGCTTGAATCTGAGCATCTTCAGGGTCTTCGTTTCTTTGTTACTGTCCCAAACTAGAAACAACTGAAGTCTATAAGCAGATGAGTAAATACATTTTGGTAGATTCATATCAGAAAACATTACTTACAGTAAAAAACTGTTTTTTATGTATTCATATAATTTAATATCACTGCAATGGAAAGAATAATACTATAATATCCCAGAAAAAGAAATAATTTTCAAAAATTATGCTGGGGAAAATAAACTAGATGAAATAAAAGAGGATGCATATGATTCCATTGTATACAAATTTTTATAGAAAAACAAACTAATTTATATTGACGTGAGATAGAGAATACAGCTAAGAGAAGAGATGGACTGTAAAAATAAAGTCTCAAAATTTAGACTATGCTATATTCACTATCTTGGTTCTGATGGTAATTCCATTGGCATATAAATATTACAAAATCTATCAAAACTGTGCACTTTTAAACATGTGCAGTCATTGTATGTCAATCTCAATAAAGCTGTTAAAAATAAAAATGATTCAGGAAAACTCACGTGTTCCATCTGAGCTAGTCTCCAGAGCTATCTCAAGGTACTGTGTATTTGTACATCAGGAGCCTGTACTGCAGACCACTCTCCCAAGCCGCACACAGATAGACTTCTAAAGAGCAGAGCATCAAGCTTTAGAAAAGGCCCAGAAATAAACATCATCCCAAAGAGTGACTGTTGTGATGAGGTTAATAAGTGACTATCATCCCCAACCTAATCTCACAGTTAGTATATTCCCAGATGTTTATTAGTTCTCTCTGTAGACCACAATTACCAGTAACAGTATCAGTTCCTGTCTCCCACCCCTGCTTTTCCATTATGCCATAGATTCTTTTTCAAAATGTGCTTGCGCCCACTATCAAGATGCTGTGTTACGTAGCCGTAAGGTTGTTTTCACTTTTTACTTACAACAGAAATCTCAGACTGATTTGTTTTATCATGACTTATTCTATATCTAGAGGGGGGGAAAAACAACAATAAAAACCATGATATATTTGGCAGGCAGAATAGCTAGGAATGCATTTTAATGCTGCAGCGGGCTGTGCCTGAAAGTGGGCACACCCCTGTTCCCTCAGGCTTTGGATGCCCACAGCCCATACAGTACCATGACTCACTCCAATAAAACAAGGATCCAAACCACAGATGTACAGAGGAAAATGTCTAATATCTATCCACATCCAGTCAATTATGCCAGCATTCTCAAGCAATAAATTAAATCGACCATCCTAACAATATTTGCTGTTCCTGGCTTGGAGTTGATTTTTCTTAAAGAATCAGTATTCTGTTTTTTTCTAATTTCAGAGAATATTAGCAAATGTTTTCTATGTAACTAAATCCAATATTTGAATGCTTCATCCTAGGAAGCAGTCTTATAGTCCCATCTACCCATTTGATAATTCTGGGGTTGGAGGTTATTTAATTGCTTCTTCTCAGCTTAGTGTCAAGGCAGATGCTCCAAAGCATTGAGTGTTGCGATCCCACTTTGTCACTCAGGAAGAAGCCCCAATGTCCTCATGGTCTGCTGCTCTTGGATGACCCAGGAAATTGTCTGTGGCAAACAGTCACACAATAACCCTTGGCAAGTGACTATTATGACTTGAAGCCCTCCAATGCCTATTTCCTCTCTTTTGTTTATTGTGGCTGCTGGACCTTCATCCCCTAGTTAGCTGGCTTATTATTATTTTTTAAAGCAACAGGAAGTTGCTATTGTCTATTGGAGCTGGGTTTCTTTGGGCTTGTTCTTTTCGTTGCTATGTTACAAAAAGCAGAAAGAAAACATCATGTTTATCCCTTTCTAAATGTCAATTTCCCTTGGACCCTGGCTGTTCAGGTAAGTGGAATTTTCCAGTACACATGTCCCTCTGTCTTCCCATTCTTGATTTGGCAGCTAATTGGCCTGTCATTCTTCACTCTCCAGAAGTTATTTGCAGTGTCTAAAAACACTTCTAAAGAGTAAAATAACAAGGCCCAAATCAATACACTTTAAGAGAAATTATAAGTTGTCTTGCCTCCTTTCTGAGAAGGACAGCATTGAACTGATTTGATGGCACGGAAGGTCTGCACTCTTCTTAAAGACAGAACCCCTTTGGACAACTGTCTTAGCCACAGACACTTAAGTGTATATTTCTCAGAGTGTGCCCTCAGTTTCTCTTGCATGTCTTTCTGGTTGCTACTAATAAAATCAACCCTAGGGTCATTGCTTGGCATCTTATTAGGCATTAGAAAAACTCTGGTTTGAAATTTACTTCATAGTATATTTGGCCAGTAATTTAAGGACCATCAAAACATGAGACACCTCCAGGCCCCTCTGAAACCCCATTTCTTGTTAGGGACTCAGTACCCACACCTACAATAGTCACTTACTGACCTTCAAATGACTAATGTTCAAACTGTCACATATCTATATGAAATCAATAACCTCAGTGTTTACCTATGACCTTGAGACACATAAGAAATTCAGCCAGCCATGTCTGAGAATGGAGCCAAGTTGATATTTGCTAAGAGCCCTGCTTTAAGTGCGGTTTCAGAGACAGAGATAACACAGCCCCAACTTCCCTTCCAAACCATCAATAATATATCTGCCTTACCTAAATGTATTTACATTTATCTTGACTCTACCTGTATGTCCAGGCTTTGTGTAATCCTTGATAATGTATCTGAGAGCCTCTGTTAAAGGGATTGTACTGCCTGTAGAAATAGAGATGAGTCATTCAGGCAGGGGCTCTGGGTCACAAACCAGAGCAAAGACTCTCAGATCCCACCTGTGTACTGCCCCCCATCCCTCTCACTGCTGCTCCCCCTTCTACTGCCCCTCCCCCTACTGCAGAGGAAAGCATGCAGCTTTTGTTCTGCCATCTGTCTTAATTTATAATGCACACTGAATCCAGAGGTAATATGCTGTCTGGTGCGCTATGCAAGCCCTTAGCTATTCTTTTAGAAGAAGAAATATTGTATTTTCTTTAGGAGAAAAAAAGTGCATTTCCTACTTTGCATGAGACTGCTTTCTACTAGGTATAATCAAAAAATAAAATTGGATTGGATTGGATTGGTTCACAAGCCTTGGGAAACTCAACGGATAAAAGCAGGTAGATGAATAGAAGTGTGCAATGGATTTGAGCTGGAACAAGTAGGCAGAGGCATAGGTAAATTAAGGAGAGAGGATTAAATATTTACAGTATATACCAGAGCTATGGAACCCTGTGAGTGCCACAGTTGGGTGAGCAAATAGACGGCTGGAGAAGAGAAGAAGGGAAGTAAGAGGAGAGAGCGCTTGAACATAAAGAGAACACTCCACATATGCCCAGGAGCTGGGAGAATAGCCAAAGGGGTCTACAACTTGCTTCTAAATCCAATAACACTAGTGAAGAGATGGTGTGCTGTACACTCGCTACCATACTGGATGCCAGATGATTATGAGTCTGATATGGAAAAAGCCATAAAAGAGTCTAAAATGAGCCACAGTAGAAATGAAAGAGATGGTGTAAACTAAGGTTATAGGGTGTCTGTGTTTAGAAGACAAGAAGGAAAAAGACCTTGGGGTAGAGAGTTATAGAAAAGTTCTCAGGAGCTAGGGTATGGTTTGGGCAATGAAATTTTTCCCATTCTCCAGGGGATTCCTATGGGCAGTGTAGTTTGGGAGCTGCTGATACACATTGCACTTCAAATGGCCACCAGATCAAGCTTTTAATTGTGATTTTACTGTTACTAAAAGATTCACATTGCTCACTTGATGTGGGAATGTCTTTCTGTATGCTATGAATATCAATCTTTAAATAAATGGGCTGTTTTGGCCCATGACAGGCACCATAGAAAAAGTAGACGGGGAATCAGAATAGGTAGGAAAGGAAGGGTGGAGTCAGACAGACCGATCCAGCTGCCCAAGAAGAAACATGTGAGGAACACAGGTGAGCCACAGGCCACGTGGCAGACACATTAATGAAAATGGGTTAAGATGTAAGAGCAAGCAACATGCCTGAGACATAGACCAAACAGCAAGAACTTAATATAAGCATCTGAGTCATTTCTGGAGGCCTGATCAGCTGCGGGCAGCTAAGGGGTCTGGGGCAGCAGGCCTGTGGGTCTGGACCTCTGGCCGCCCGGGGACAGAAACCTTAATGCAACACTCACTCTTAATTATTGGGTAGGTGTCCTGTTCTTTCATTTGTTCCCATTTTGCTTTCAAAAAGGGAGCTACCATAGCCAAAAATTACTACTACTTTGAGAACTGGGCTATAACCTATACATTAAAAATAATGCCACCTCGGGGCCAGGATATGGATTAGTGGTATAGCTTACCCAGCATGAAAGTCCTGAGTTTGATCTCCAGCACCACTTAAACTGGGCAGGGTAAAAAGATGTGTTTAATCCCAGTGGTTAGAAGATGAAAGGAGGAGAATCAGAAGTTCATAACTATACTCAGCTACATAGGAAGTTCACAGCCAGGTTGGACGACTTAAGGCAATCAATCAATGTCTCCCCTCCCTCCTCTTCTTCCTTCCTCCCTCCCTTTCCCTCTCCTTACTACCCTCCCTATGTGAAAATAGAAAAATCCTCTAACTCTCTCCCCCTCGACCCCTTCCTGAGGTCCCTGAAACTAGCCAAGGTTGAGATGGCTGTTTCTCAGAAAAGCTTTGTCCCCCCATTGCCTGGCTGGGACTGCATTCCTAGCAACCTGGTGAGACCACATTCCTCATTCCTGATCTAGCAACCTGGGTGAGGTCACCCAGGAAAGCCCTACCTGAGAACTGTTCATTGTTTGCTGAGGCAGGAACTTTCTGAAGTTTGCACAATTGCTCTGCTCCAGGAAATGAATGTCTTCAGGTGGTTTCACAGGAAATAGCTTGCCTGCCTGCATTCCTAAACTCTGTCCTAAGCTGACCGTTGGCCCCGCCCTGTTAGCGCGCTGAGCCCGCCCATACCCCCTCCCCTACCCAGAATAGGGTATAAGAATTCTGCCCCCAAAATATTCGGGGCTCCAGGCTTTTCTGCAGTGCCTGGGGCCCACACATGTGTGTACCGGTATTCATATTCATATTCATATTCATTATTCATTAAACTCTCTTTTTCTTTAATGTTAACAGTGGTCGTTAGTCATGGTCCTGGGGTGTCTTGGGGTGCCCTAGGGGCGCCCGCCTACTACACCTATTTCTAAACACACACACACACACACACACACACACAATATACTTTAAATACAGTTTTTTAAGGTATTGGGGTCTAAACCCATATTAAGAGCACTCTACACTGAGCTACATACCAAAACCTGCTTGAGAGAGGAAATGAAACAATTGATTCTAAACCCTAAAACACAGTGCTTGGTGCATAGGACAGAGACACAATACAATTACTGTTCATAGCCTTCATTATTTTCTAACAAATGAGACTGCTACAGTCTCTTCTGATGCCCTGGGAGCATAGATAATCACCTCCTCCATCTCTTTGTTGACACTACCTTTTCCCTGTATTTATCCCCTTTGATATGTTAGCTGTGGTGGTTTGAAAGAGAATGGCCTTGTATTTGAATGTTTGGTCCTCCCTTGGTAGAACTGTTTGGGAAGGATTATGAGGTGTGGTCTTGCTGGAGGAGGTGTATCACTGGAGGAAGGATTTGAGGTTTTAAAAGTCAATGCAATCCCAGTTAGCTACCTCTGCCTTGTGATCATGTCTTAAGATATGAGCTTTCTAGGTAACAGGAGGAACTTAGGAGAGCCATCCATGGATCTCCCTGAAAAGGAGAAAGAGAGAAGATCCCCCTGAGTAAATTGGGATCATTGGGCGAGCAAGGGGAGGTGGGAAGAAATCATGAGAGAAGGAGATGGTTGAGTGGGAAGAGAAACAGAAAGGGAGAGCAAAGAAGTGGATATCCTGATAGAGGGAGCCATTGTGACCTTAGAGAGAAATATGGGGCTAGGAAACCTCCGAGAACCCACAAGATGTCCCAGCTAGGACTCCAAGCAGTAGTGGAAAGGATGCCTAAACAGGGCTTTTCCTATCAAATGAATGACTACCCTAATTGTCATTATAGAACTTTCATCCAGCAATCCATCTAGAGACAGAAGTAGAGACTGATAACTAAGCACCGGGTCAAGCTCCTGATGTAGCTGAAAAGAGAGAGAGGAGAGAGTTTATGAGCAAAGGGATCAGGATCATGAGGAGGAGACCCACAGAGATGGCTGTCCCAAGCTATTGGGAGCTCACTGAATCAGAAATAACAGCTGAGAAACCTTCATGGAAAGGAACTAAACCCCCAAATGTAGACAACAGTTGAACAGCATAGGCAGTTTGTGAAGCCTCTTGCAGTTAGATCAGAGTTTATTCCTGGTGCATGAACTGACATCTCAGAGCACATTCCCTACAGAGGAACACCTTAGTCAGCCTTGATACTGGGATGAGGGACTCGGACCTACCTCAACTGGACATGCCAGACTACTGACTGACCCACTTCAGGACTCCTTGCCCTCTTTGGGGAATGGATAGGGGCATTAAGAAGGACTGGAAGAAGGGGAGGTAGAGGAAGCAGTGGTGGTTATGGAAAATAATTTTTTTAAAAAAACAATAAATAAAGATTTAAAAAAAAGATGGGCTCACAGCTACTGCTCCAGTACCATACTTTTCTGTCTGTTGCCAAACTTCCCCAAAGATAGACATGGACTAACCCTATAAAACTGTAATCCCCCAATAAACTTTTTCTTCTTTGGGTGCTTTGGGAATAGTGTCTAATCACAGCAATGAAAAAGTAACTAAGAGGTCAGTTCCTCCTAAGCTTTCTCTGAAGGTGGAGACCAGCTGGGAAGGACCTGCTCCTCTCAGGCTTAGCCCTACCTATCTAAAGTTGCACCTTCTCGGAATCCTTTCAAACAATATCTCCATGGGCCTTGTCCTAAATGCTCCTTTCCCCCTTTAGCATTCCTAAGGACACACTTATCCTTGATTCAGTTGGTCTTGAATCATCTTTTTACGCACTGTTCGTGTTTAGCAGTGTCTGCCCTGGGACTGGCTGGCTTACCAACAGCTGTCCAGGCACAGACCCTCACTCCTGCAGACCTGAATCACTAATCCTATCAACAGGGCTTGACCAGGACCTCCATGTGAATAAATGCCCACAGGACTTAGAATAATAGCTAATGTGTAAGTGGTACCCTGACAAAATGCCACAGACTGAGAGGCTTAAGTAACAGAAATTTACCTTCACAGTTTTGAGAGGAAGTCTGAGAGAGGAGTATTAACAGGCTTTGTTTCTTTCTAAGATCTCTCTCCTTAGCCTGCAGATGCCTTGCCTTCTTGTGATGGTATAAGACACCCATCGCATTAGAAGCAAACTCACACTAATGGTCCTTTTAATCACCTGCCCCTTCGATGGCCCTACTCACATTCTAAATTATTGAAAGTTAGAACTTCAAAATGTGAATTGGGCAGGTAAGGGGCACATGATTCAATTCACAGTGGTGCAGAGTAATTTTGCTGAATGAGTGGCCTTGTGAACATGTCCCACTGGCTACTAGTATCACTGCTTAGTACATTCTGCCATCTAATAAGCAACTATCACATTCCTTTCTCAGGTGGTTGTGGTAGGAAGATGCAAGCATTATCATTTCTGCCTGAAGGAACCTACATTTTAATGAAAGAAACCCATGCATACAATTTATATAAATGGAAAATAAACTCAGTTAAAAGTATACACTGGGAATACATAAGCCAGAAGAGAACTCAGCCCAGCAAGAGGTCTAGGGAAGGCTCCCCTAAGGAGACTATTCCTGAAGTGAGTGATAATAGATAAATAAGAATTTTATTTTGTAGGGAAAGAAAGACAAGAGCGAATTACTGCTCGTGTTAAGTGGTCATGTCACCTTCAGGGTGGCAAGCAGATTTAAGGCACTGCAGAGGCAAGGGGAAAAAACAGCAAAGACACCTTCATTCAGGTGTGGGAGTATGTAGACTGCCTAAATAGAGGGTAATGGAGAAAGAAAGTGTAAGATAACATGAAGAAATGCAGTGTTGCCTCTTGCTCATGATTTAAAACCATCATTCCTACCAATACATAGGAACCCATGAGAAACACAAACCCTCACTGTGGCTGAAGTTATTACAACAGGACCTCTGAAGACAGGCCTGGCAACCCACGTAACAAGGCCCTTGGGTGACTGTAAAATGACCAAGAGGCCCTGTTCAAAGAATAAGGACCTTTCTGTTTCCACTTGGGCAGATACATATTTCTAAATATTTCTTTACAGTTCCTTGTAAATTATCAATTCAGGGAGAGAAAGGGAGAAGAGAGGAAGGGAGGGAGGAAGGGAGGGAGGGAGAGTAACAGAAGTGGAGAAAAATGTCCAAATAAGAACCATCCCTATGCATCAATACTTAAAAATAAAGAAAAGAAATTCAGACTTAATATATGATCAAACTGTAGGAAAATATTTTCTAGAAACTTTTGACTGAAATGAAATATAAACACTGCACAGACTAGAGGTCCAGTTTGGAGAGCTTTATTTGAAAACAACAAATGGATTGATTGGTTTTTATCACCCAATATGTGACACATTCATACTAAATGAGAAGCTGCATTAAAATATCTAACCTCTAACCGGTCAATATCCCAATCAAGGGTTTTGTAAAATTTCACAGTGGAATCCATAATGGTGCCCTCAACACAATGATCTTTGGAGCGGTTCTCCTGCTTTCATGGGTTTTTCTAATCAACTTGATAGAAAATGTTCAGGTCCAAAACCAAACGATTCCATTCCTGGAAAAATCATTATTAGTTAAGTAATTAAACAATCCCTCACTTATTAACTTTTCTGGTCCTTTGGTCATGCTTGAGAACACCAAAATTGCCTAGCAATTATATAAATTATATTTCTATTCCCTGTTTAGCATTTACTCAAAACTATATTTTCATAAAGAATAGGTTGCATAGGGACACAGCCTTCAAAGTAAGGGAAGCAGTACAAGGTGACCATTTCTCCAAGAAAGAATGCTAATTAAGAAAACAGGCCTAGAGGAAAAACAGACTAGATTAAAGAACAATGATGTGTTTCAGGGGCTGTTTGATATTTAAGTGATAAGCATGTGCACTTCATAATTAATAAATAGCAAGTTATCACATAAAAATTAAAATAGGTCCAGATGTGGGAATACCTGTAATTCCATCAGTCAGAAAACTAAAGCTTCAGGAAGTTGAGGTTAGCCTGTGCTATTAAAACTCAAGTACTGGAAGTGTAACCCAGTGATAGAATCTAGCGGGTAAAATGCTCTGGCTTCCTTCAAGTCATTGAAACAGTAATTCTGTTTGGAATGGGGATGATAATTGAAATTCAGTAGGAAGACATTTGCTGTAAAATTATGCATAATAGAAAAAATTAAAATGAGCTAAAATTTTTGATTAAAAATAATTTAGAGCTGGTGAAATGGCTCAGTGAGTAGAGGTGCTTGTTGCCAAACCTGGTGATTTGAGTTTAATCCTCAAAATCCACATAGCTGAAGGAAAAGAAAGACCAGCCCCTCCCCCATTGTTCTCTGACATCCACACATGTGCTATATGTAGCACACACATACACACACACTCTCAAGTAAAAAGAACAAACCCTTAAAATTATAGTGATAAATGCCTTTGCATTAAATAGAAAACATACTTTCATCATACATGTTTTGATCATATATATACATGTATTAGTTACATTTACTAGAAATGTATCTATGTGTTTGCACACATACATGTGCCATGGATTATGTCCCTTATACGTGGGGATAAGTGGCTACATGGGCAATGGGAGAAACCAGTTTGTGCCAAGGTTACTACCGAGAGCACACTCTACTACGCAAGGACCCCATCTCTTACACCCACCTATATAAGCCAGTGCCCTGCACTACTCTGGCACAGGAAATGCTCTTTAGTGGTTGAAAGGCAACTGCAGAGGAATTCAAAGTAAGCGACAGCATCTGGTCCGTTTCTCAGACAGGAGCCTTGCCCAACCTTAGCCTGGCAAGTGCTGCTGCCCTAAAAGAGAAAGCCAGGCTCTTCTCTTCCCTCACCTGCCATATAGCTTGGCCTTGGACACCAGCTCAGCCTCATCTCCTGTGGAAATTCCCCCGACCCTACCATACTTCTATGTCTCTACAGCTTCGTCTTTATTCCCCTACTGTCACTACCTCATTGCATCTTTAAAAAATATTTTAAAATGTCTGATGTCAACTTCATACATTTATATACTCAGTTTGAGGTATTTTCATCCCTATTACCATCTCATATTCTCACCTCTCCTGAAACACCAGCAATTCATTTCCTACTTTGACATCTTTTATAATGTCCATTTACGAGCTTGCTCTGGCCAATTGTGAGTACACTTTCAAAACAAAACACACAAATTTTATCCACCTGCAAATTCTAGGCACAACCATCACCATATACCCAACATAAGCCCAGAAGATTCTGGGGGTAAATGAGATGATTGCAGTGTATCCAGAGCTTGACCATACAGCTGTCACTATGCCCAAGAAAGCTGCCCACTCGCAAAGTTCTGTAGCCGACCTGGCCTTGCTTCCTACAAGGACTCTGTAGATGCTCAACTCACATGAATTCACCCACGAATGAGGCTTGAAGATAGTTTACTTCCTGAATCTCATGGTGCCCTGGTTATATGTTCTCTGACTTCCCCAAACCCTCTGTTTTCAAACAAAACAACAGGCAAGGACCCGAAAACATCATGGCAAAGCTTCTGGGGTGGGTCAAGTATCCAGACACTAAAACTTTTGAAAGGAAGAGGCAGTAGCCTCTATTTCACATTTCATCAGCAGAATTTGCCCAGATTCACTGTCTCATGAATCAAAGGGTCTGACCCTGAACCTCAGTCATGGGTTTCTGGGTCGATTTATGTCAAGCAAGCCCTGAGCATCCCAGAGTACAAACAAGCTCTTGCTGTACAAAGAGGAAGGGGAGAGACTGGGCAGTTACATGTGCTAACAGACTGGCAGTATTATCACTGGATCCAGTCAGTTTTTCTCCAAGGCTTAGGAGAAGAGAAACATCAAGCTGTGCCCCCTGCACTAAGCACTGTGGGCAGCAAGGTTTCCAGTAACAAGCAGATGCCTCAGAACAGTACTGCTGTCTCTTCCATGGGGAACAAGGTCCAGAGATAAGAAGCACAAGGACCATGCTCTGCTCCCTGTTCATTCTCTCTGGTCCCCTTCTTAGCCAGCACAGCTTTGCTTCTGAGGATGGATTTTATGGAAATAATAAAAAGCACCAGATAGTCTTGTATTTCTCATGTTTAGAGAGAGGGGAAAAAACAAAAAAGAGAGAAGACAAAGGATAGTTCAGCTTTAAGCTGCCCAGTGCTGAGGTATTTTTAAGGAACTCAAGTAATTCTTTGAATAGGTCATTGTGACTCCATTAAAATGATTTTTGGAAACTATGAAGCAACATGGAGGAGGCTTTGACTCTGTGACTTCAGGAGAAAACGCAGAACACATTAAAACCAAGCAGTTCTGAAAAAGACATGAAAACATAAAGAAGCTGAAAATAAAAATTAGTAATCCAGTGACTTCTGGAATTATGTCAGTGTGAATGTTTCCACGAAGCTGCTTTTGAACATGTATTTATATACATACACAGCCATGCATTTTCACAAAACTAAACTAAAATTTGATGTTGTATAGTTATTTTTATATTCTGTGTTCTTTCCTTAGAATATTAACCTTTAAAAGATGGCTTTATACATGCATAAAAGTAATCATATCAACTTCCTAACTGATTTGGTTGGACCATATAAAATGTTATATAGTTCAGCATCCAATCAACTCTAAGTGATCTCTTGTGGTTCAATCTAATTTTTATCAATGATCATTTGGAGAAGTTGGGTTGTATTAATTACAATAAAATCATGTAAGTGATTAATGCCTAGAATTCTACCTTAGATACAATTATGTGGGAAGAATTCATAGCTTTGCAAATTTCAAGGTTTCTCGGATACTTTCCATATTGCCCCGAGAAGACTTTTGCAGCCCACAGCACTGCTTCCTCTTGTTTGTACTCTGCCCTCCATGCAGGAAATGTCTTTATATTTTTCATATAATACAAAATGGACTAGAGCAAATCAAAATTTTCATCCTTGCCATTTGACAAAAACCTTTCAGAGTAGTAGTAAGTAATTTTTCTCATCAAAGCTTGTTGGTATTAAGGAAAAGACGTGCTGTTGAAGCCACCACAAACAAGCAGGAACAAGCTCTCCAGTGAGAGGGCGCTGCAGAGAGAAGAGGTTCTGAGGCAAAGTAAATAGATCAGCTAACAGGATCATTGAGAAATTGAAGGTCTTGGGCAAAGTTCATCATTTTCAAGGTTAAAGGAGATAAGAGTGCTAAAGAAAAAGCCCCACCCTTCATCCCAACATCAATTACAAAACAAAGCAGAGTGAAGCTCAGACCATGAGGTCAAGGAAAAAGAATTTTGAATATTGGATATTTGCTGCAGCCAATAGGGTCTCGGTCTTGGTCAAAGTAACCCATGCATCCCAATGAGCATCCACTGCCTCAGACAGACATAACACCCTGTTATCCCCAAACACTATGACATAGTGGATTAAAGTCTGAAGGGCCGGAAATTATGAAATGAGGGACCCCTGGGAAAGATGGTGGGGGCAGCCTCTGTGTGACTCAGAAAAGGAAAATGTGAGAAAAGAAAACAGACACTATTCAAAGACAGAAAAAAAAGAGGAAAAGATTTGAAAAACATACAGAGAGAGAGAGAGAGAGAGAGAGAGAGAGAGAGAGAGAGAGAGAGAGAGAGAGAGAGGAGGGCGGGTGATATAACTGCAAAAAGCACCAAGGAACAGAAAAAATGCAACAAGCCAAAAAGAAATGTAAATTTAAGCCCCACTCTAGCTGTGTGTATTCCTGGTAGGGCAGGAAGAAACAGAAGCCTCAGCCCAAAGTATTGTTTGAGCTCACAAGTGTAAGCTGCTCACTAAGAAGATTTTTTAAATAACACTAGGAAAAAAATATTCAAACCATCAGATATGAAAATTACTGGACAGAAAATGAAAAACATAAAAAGAACTTAATTCTTCAGCTACTAAGTTAAAAACAGAAATTGTGAGAACTTAGGTGAGTATCTCAAAAATATACTAGTAAAAACCACCAGTGGCCTCAAGAGGATACAAATGGGCAGAGTCAGCAAAACAGAGTAGAAAATGGGCAATATGGATGAAAGGTCAACATGATGGAAGAGGATGCTGAATTTTTTAGATTTTTTGAAGAAAAACAAGCAAAATTTTGGAAATAAAAACACAACAAATCAAAACTGTGCAGTAGAAAGCATTGGCCATGGAACTGACTAAACAAAGAAAAGAATATCAGGGGGAGGCCAAGACCAAGAACATAATGCCTTTCTGTATGCTGTGAATATCAATCTTTAAATAAAGGAGCTGTTTTGGGCCATGACAGGCACCATAGAAGAAGTAGGAGGAGAAATCAGAGCATAGGTAGGAGAAGCAGGGCGGAGTCAGGGGCAGATTGAGCAAGCCGCCAAAGGAGCAACATGTAAGGAACACAGGTGAGCCATGGGCCACGTGGCAGACAGATTAATAGAAATGGGTTGATTTAAGATGTAAGAGCAAGCTAACAATGTGCCTGAGCCATAGGCCAAACAGCATGAACTTAATATAAGCGTCTGAATCATTTCTGGGGGCCTGAGCAGCAGTGACAGCAGCTAAGGGGTCTGGTGCGGCAGGGTCTGGGCTTCTGGCCACCCAGGACCAAGAAACCCCTCTACTATAGTGCAGTAGAAAGCATTGGCCATGGAATTGACTAAACAAAGAAAAGAATATCAGGGGGAGGCCAAGACCAAGAACACATAATAGTCAAATTTCAATAAAGAAAAAAAGTAAGTGAACAAGCATGACCACAACACATAAGAACTCATAAAAATATGCACAAAAGGCCCAGCCAAACAATCCATGGGACAGAAGAACTTGAACCCAAAACTCAGCACATAGAGCAGCAATCCTCAGCCTTCCAAATGCTGTAGCTTTAATACAGATCCTCATGTGTGGTGATGCCAACCCTAAAACTACTCCCATTGCTACTGAATAACTGTAATTTTGCTGTTATAAGTCAGAA
The DNA here is from genome assembly GCA_033318265.1 of Phyllotis vaccarum. NCBI lineage: Eukaryota > Metazoa > Chordata > Mammalia > Rodentia > Cricetidae > Phyllotis > Phyllotis vaccarum. Next base: position 34,774,861 of record JARWLC010000012.1, on the reverse strand, counting down.
TGTAAATATCTGATATGTGACTCCTATAAAAGGGTCATTTGACCCCAAGGGGGTCACAAGCCACGTGCTGACAGCAGACAATTTCAAATATATTCAAATATAGAGAAACACTGACATTTAAAGCTAAGGCATTTAGAACTTCAAATAGACATGTCCAAAGCAGACCTTCTTTACAACATAGTATAGTCAAGATGTAAAAATTGCAAAGCAAAGAAACAATAGTAAAGGTTATAAGGTGAAAATACCAACTCATCCACAAAGTCAAAGCATCAGAATATCATCAGATCTGTCATCATCAACCTTGAAAGCCAAGAAAGCACAGGATACTCCTTTCAATCCCTGAATGTAAATAGTTGCTAACACGATTGTTAGATCCAGAAAAACTACCTTTTCATGTTCACAGACAAATAAAGTCATCCCAAGACAGCAGAAACGAAGGTAGTTCATAACCACCAAGCAGACTGCAGAGCATACCTAAATACTATACACACAAGAGAAAAAAAGACCATGTCAGTCGCAAGAACCCAGGAAAGAATAAATTTCAGGAGAGAAATGGCTCACAAGAAGCTCTGGAAAGGAGCATCATGGTCAACACTGTAAACCAGCAAAGCCCTATCACAGTGTGTGTGGATGGGGGGGGGGGAGGTAAAGATCAAAGGGAAATCCAACCAACACTACAGAAAGTAGCCAGTCTCCTCCAGTAACAAATATCAATGGTCTCAAGTCACCAATAAAGAGAAATAGATTACCTAACTTGACTATAACTAGATCCAACTACTATTCTCTTCAAGCGCATGCCTCCCTGTCAGAGACAGCCACAAATTGATAGTCAAAGGATAAAAATCAATTTATTAATTTCTTCACAAACTGAAACCAAGATTAGCACAGCTATTACAATTTCTCAGAAAGGAGATCCCAACCTTTAAAATTAGTCAGAAGAGGTAAAGAGCTATTACATACTAACAAAAGAAAAGCTTCATCAAGAAGAAATGAAAATTATACATAAAAATAGTGGCCTCCATTTCATAAACAAACACGAATGGGCACCAAAGTCAGGTAGATCCTGAGACAATGATAGTGAATGACATCAATAACCCATTCTCATTTCAGACACTTCATCCAAACTAAAAGTCAGCTACAAAAAAAATCACACACTCAGTGGCTAAGGAATGCACAGTGAACCACTGAAGAAACTAAAAAGAAAAAATTCTAATTCCTATAATCAATTACTAGAAAATATGAGATACAGGGGAGGCGATTCTAAGAGAAGAGTTTATAATTAGGAAAAGTTACAATGAAGACTGGGAGGCTCTCAAATAAATAACTTAATGGTACCTTAATGTCTCAGATAATGATGGACCTTACAAAACCAAAACCAAAACAAACACCAAAGCAGTAGCTAGCAAGAAATAATATATGCAGGACAGAAAGAAAGAATATAGAGTCTAAGACAACACTATACAGAATCAAAATTTGGGTTCTTTGAAAAAGTAAACAATAGCCCTATTCTTCTAGCTAGTATGACCAAACCAAAGAAGAGCTAAATTAATACATTATTGGTGAAAAGAAGCTGTTACATAAGAGTCCACTGAAATCCAGATCATTAGAAAATACTTTGAAAAATCTGGAAATTCTAGAAAAAATAAAGTCTCACATACATAGGACCTACCAAAATTAATAGGAAATAGACAGTGTAAACATGCTCATAACAAGTGAAGAAATTAAAACAGAAATAATGACTCTTCCAATTAAAAAACAGATTCATTCTGAATTCTGTCAAATTCTTAGTCATCTAACAGCAGTGCTCTTCAAACTATTTAATAAAATAGGAAGAATACTATCCAATTCATTCCGACCCCAAAACCAGATAAGCATACATCTCCAACAAAAGGAGGAAAATCTACAGACCAATTTCCCTGTTGAACATAGATCCAAAATTTCTCAATAAGATATTTGAAAACTGAATGCAAGGCCATGTAAAACTGCATATTATGATTAATTTGATTTTATTCCAGGCATACAAATAGAAAAGGAAGGAGTCTAAAGATTCTTATTTGCAGATGACCTGACCCTCTACTTACAGCAAAATATCATGATAGTTTCTGTTTGCCAACAAAAAATGCGACAAGAAAAAATATTAGAAAAAAATCCTATTTATAATAGCTTCCTTAGAACATCTAGGAATAAACCTAACCAAAGTGAAAGTCCTCTACACTGAAAACTTTAAAACTCACACAAAGAAATTGAAGAAGGCACTAAACTATGGAGAGATGTCCCTGTGTTTTTAGTTAGGCAGAGCTAATGCAAAACTGGCCACATTATTAGTAGCAATCTGTAGATTCCCCACCAAGATTTCAAAAACAGTATTCAAAAAACTAAGAAAAAAAATCTTTCTAAATTGTATATGAACGACTCCAAATAGCCAAACCAATCCTAAACAGAAACAATTCTGTAGGAATCTCAATACCTTACATAGTAACATGTTAGTAGAACAAAATTAAAGTGTACATGAATGGAATAGATGACCCCAAAATATACAATATGTATCAAACGTATCTCTCATAAAATTAATTAAACCATACATGGGGCAGGGGCTGTGGAGACTGCCTCTTTGGAGCTAGAAAAACTAGACTTCCAAGTGAGGACATAAAATTAGAGCTGTATCTCACATCTATTCAAAAATTCAAACTTAAAACTATTTAAAGATCTTAATGTAAGACTTGAAATGCTGAACGTAAGAAAGAAAAATGAGATATAAGCAGAGGCCAAAAGCTTTCTTCAAGGACTCTAGTGGTTCAAGAAATAGCCCTGGAATGAAAAAAACAAGACCTGCTTGAAATTAAAAGATTCTTCACAGCAAAGAAAATAAAGTTAAAATCCACACAATGAGAAAAAAATACTTCATAACAAACAGAGTTATCATTTAGAATATATGCAGAACTGAAAAAAAAGCTAAAAATCCTCCAATCAATGAATTGGATGATAGTGAATTTAGTAGACCATCTCAAAAGAATACAATATCCAATAAACACATGAAAATCCTTTTAACACCAAGAACCATCAGGAATGGAAATTAGAACTGCCTTGTGATTCCGTCTCATTCCAGTCAGAATGACTATTGCCAAAAAATTAAATATGGGTAAGGATGTGAGGAAAAATCATTCCTCACTCAGTGTGGCTGTAAGTGTAAACTAGAGCAGTGGCTATGGAAATCAGTGTGGAAGATCCTCCACTAAAACCGCGACATACAACGGCTATAACACTCTGTCTACATACTCTGAAGACTTCAAGTTAGCATACTTGAGGGACACTGCTGTGCATATGGACACTGCTGCACCACTCATAACAGTCAAGAAATGGAAGCAGTGTAGACAATAGATATGGAAAGAGATGCACACACAGTGGAAGCATTAATCTGCCATTAACAATAAAATTATGGCATTCCTCGGGAAATGAATGAAACAGATCATCATGTTAAGCAAAACAACTTGGACTCAAACGAGTATATTGTTTTCTCTCAAATGCAGAACTCAGATCTAATATATGTGTCGGGGAAAATATGAACAAAGTATAATTAAATAAATACATCAAGATGTCACAATGAAACCATTTTTTTTTTCATGTTGGGCAAAAAAAATTATTTAAAAGATGGAAGTCAGGTCATTTAGGAAGTGTCTCCTGAGGAGATTTCTACTAATTTCTTTTAAAGGAAGCTGCACATCACCAATGGTGTCAGACATACAACCTCATGCTAAAACAAAGAGCAAAACATTCTTTTCCATTCTAACCATCACCTCCTACAAAGAGGATCCTGGGAACACTACAGAGATGTCGAGAGCTCGGGACAGCCAGGGGCTGATGGAATCCAAAAAAGGAGCTGAAAGACTGACTTTCTTCCTCAGAAAACAACCTAAAGAAAAGGCAGAGACTCACACTGATGGGACTCCAGGCCAAGTAAAACATCAGGCTACATAAAAATATGGAGGCCTGTCAAGGAGCCACTCCATTCTGAGCATGTTGCAAAAGCTTCTTAGCCCCTCAGAAAGTCCCTGGTTCCCAATAAAACTCCAGACCCTCCAAGCTCGCTTGGCTGGAGAGCCTGAAGGAGCACAGCTCAGCCCTCCTGGAGCTTGTCAAAGACCTTTGCACAGGTTGCCACATCCCTACCATCAGAAACTCCAAACATTACAGTGCCTGGTCCAGTTAAAGACTGCACTCAGGCCAGTTTTCTCTCCCTGAGCTCATTGGCTACAAGAACATTTAAGCTGCAAAAATTTAGCTTCACACATCACCAGTAACTACGTTTTGTCCTTGTCAACGATTAACAAACTGTGCTTAAGCTGTGGACCAGGATCTAGAGCAGACCAGCATTTCTAAGTTTCTGTTATTAGCCTCCTAGATTCCTGGCCTACAGCGGGGCAATGACATGAGACGAAAGAGGAATTGGAGGCTTCTATGTCTCAGAAAAGAAATCCAATTCTTATTTCTGTTAAGTACATCTCTCCTTCAATATCTGAGTAAGAGAGCAGAACCTTAGTTATGTATAATTATTTTTCCTTTATAGAGTGTCTTCATATAGAAGCATATACCGGTGTGTCTTCTATTTGTTTTATAAATACTTCTTTTGACATATGAAATACCTCTATTGATTACTATTTCTGGTACCATCATGGGATTCATGTGTTTCAGGTTGCTTTCTCCAAGCTTCATATCCCAGAATATGAACTTTGGAAGTTGGAGTTCCTGGAAGATCTACTGACAGCCTAAGGGGAACACTTCTCAGCTTAGTACCTTCATCAAGGACCCTCAGGAAAATCTGCCCTTTGCCTTGAGATGTTACATCACCAAGTTCAGCTCCTTAAACAACACTAATGGAGCGTTTGATACCTAAGGCTTATACACCTAACCTGTTTACATATATGGCTCTGTGATCATTTTTACAAATAGAATCCATAGAGCATAACTACCTACCTATTTCCAAACACACTCGAAGCCCTAAATTACTAAACTCTTAGGAAAATGCCAGTTAGCACTTCTCCCATTTTATTTTTTCTCTATTTTTAGTTTACTGAAAATAGATTTTTTTCATATATTCTGATTGATTTCCCCTTCCAACGCCTGAGATGCTCCCATCTCCAGTCCCACCCGAATCCATACCCTTTCTCTTCTCTCCTTAGGGAAAAAAAAAAAAGACATCTAAAGAGTAATAAAAATAAAATAATATAAAACAAAACCAAATTGAAATAGTACAGACAAACAGAAGGAAAAGAGCCACAGAAGCAGCATAAAAAAACACCTGTAGACACAGAGACATGTGTATTCATTCACAAAGGAATTCCATAAAAACACAAAACTGGAAGTCATAATATATACGCAAAGGACTTACAAGAGAAAAAAATTTGCTCTGACAAGACATTATGAGAAAAAGAACATCCAAAGACACTGTTGAGTTTCTTTTGTTTTGGCTCTTTTGCTGAGTCCGGGGCCTGTCCTTAAGAGTGGTTTGTATCCCCAATGAGACTCCATTTGAGAAAACTAATTTTTCCTATGCAAAGGTTATAAACTGGAGATAGCTTACATATTAGGGATGGGGGCATGTGCCCACTTCCTCTATCAATGCTGGGACCGCATCTGTGCAGGCACTGTGGGTACTTCCAACCTTAGTGTAAATGTGCCTTGGTCCCGCTGTGTTTCAAGCACCTTATTTCCTTGCTCATCTCCACCCCATCTGGCTCATATACCCTTTCTGCCTCCTCTTCCACGGGCCTCATGAGCCCTGATGAGAAGAATTTCTTGGTGATATCCCATTTAGAACTGACCATTCCAACGTCTCTCACTCTCTACATGTTGTCTAGCAGCGAGACTCTCTGTTTGTTCCCATCTGCTGAAGGAGGAAGCTTCTCTGATGATGGTTGATCAAGGCACTTATCTATGAGTATATCAGAATGCCCTTAGGAATCATTTATGGCTGTGTTTATTTAGCAGAACAGTAGTACTGGTTTTCCCCCTAGATCCCTGGTCTATCTGGTCTCAGATTCTTGGCCATCTAAGCAGTGTCTAAAGATGGCTTCCATCTTTGGAGTGGCCTTACATCCAGTCATGTATTAGTTGGTTACTCCAACAAGCTTTGTGCCACTATCACACATCTCGAAGGCAGGTCATTACTATGTATTGACAAGCTTGTAGCTGAATTGGTATCTGCTTTTATTTTAAACTGCTTTTCCATTTACAAAACAACCAAAGGAGATCATCATATACTCTAGCCTCTAACAGCTCAACCATAAAGTATAGGCAATGCTTTGCAGAGACATAACTTGATGCTTAATACAGTGATTTTTTTTTTACAAAGAAAAACATCAATCAATTATCCAAAGGTAGTAGACAGTGAACTCAAGCAGTAAAATCCTGAGAAGAATCTAAGATCTGATAGAACTGATTCAAGGCCAGTTAACATTTTTATATGTCTCTGCCTATGGACAGGTCAAAGTCAGTGCCATATAGTTAATTAATAGAAATTCCAAGTCTTTGATGACTAAAGAATGGAATTTGAGAAAGTCATGGCTATAAGTGACCATGAGAAAGACCAATCAAAAGGAGTAAGCCAGAGAAAAGAGCTTAACTTTGTACAAGTACTTATCCCAAGGATCCAGATGACTCTCAAGCTACAAATGCACTTGGTAGACACAGAGATTATATGAGTAAAGACACAAACAAATGTCAACAGAACTGAACTGAGAATTAAAGCCCCCTGGAGAAGAGGTTTGCAGTTTGCATGTTTGATGGAATTTTCTGCTGAAACAAAGCACCAATACTCTGCAAAAGAGTATAATGCAATTAGAGTCTTTATAACCTGGTCAATTAAAATGATGGAGGCAGGATGAGAGAGGATTGAGCAAGTCAGAGCCCTTACTGCAGAGTCATGAAGACCTGAGTGCAAATCCCTACAGTTCACTTAGAAAAACAAAGCCAGGCATAGTCATGTAGGCCTATAACCCCAGCACTATGTGGGAGGAAGAATGGGAGACGGGGGACCACTAGGCTATGCACACTGGCTGCCAGCCTAACTCCAGGTTCGGGGAGAGATTTCTTCTCAAGGGGCAAAGGCAACAAACAGGTCAGGACAACTGATCTGTGATGTGAGAATGCGTTTGTGTGTGCTGTATCTTTAAATAAAGGAGCTGGTTTGGGCCATGGCAGGTACCGTAGAATAGGTAGGAGGAGAAATCAGAGCTTAGGTGGTAGAAGCAGGGTGGAGTCAGACAGATCGAGCCAGCCACCCAAGGAACGACATGTGTAAGGAGCACAGGTGAGCTACGGGCCGGGGCCACGTGGCCCACAGATTAATAGAAATGGGTTGATTTAAGATGTAAGAGCTAGCTAGCAATGTGCCTGAGCCATAGGCCAAACAGCATGAAGTTAATAAAAGCGTCTGAGTCGATTCTGGGGACCCGAGAAAACCTACTACAACAGATGGCGCATCCAACGTGGGCCGATTATCCACTTAGAGCCTGAGAAAGATTAAAAAGAGTTCTAGATCGCAGAAACTGAGCAAAGGCAGCTTCCAAATTGTGTATGTAAATCGGGTCTTTGTACAAAGAAAGCATGGTCCGAGTCACATTCAAAATGGCGCCAGCGGCGGGCTGGCGACAGGCAGTGTGAGCTACAATCAGGCGGGTTCCTAAAAACTAACAAAAGACTCAGTAACGTGATTGATTTTAGATTTCTGCTTATTTTGAACAAAAGAAAAACAAATTTTCTTCGTGGCAGCATTTTCTTGGGTGTGCTCTGTTTATGGTCCGTTTAAGAAAACTTAGTGATTCAGCCTAATTTGCAAAAACTGTGCTTCTTTTTGGAGAATGTATTTTAAAAGCTCTTAAGGTTAGAAGATGATTAAAGATTGACAATAAAACAGATTCAGATAAAAAGAAAACCTGTAAACGGGTTACAATGTTTGTAAAAGGTACATAGGCTTCAGAGAAAAAAGAAAGAGGTTAGAAAAAGTTTTTAAAGCGAGAAATAGAGTAATAAAAATATAATAAGCCACATAAAATGGAAAATAGACACAAAATCTGGATTTTGGTTGTTATTGTGTTTTCTTTTAATTTTTTAACTGTTAGTGAGCTAACTGCAGAAAGACAATGGATTGCAAAGGCTACTAAGTTAAACAAGAATATATATTTTAAAGGTATTTTGATTTTTAAATTTGTGTCTAAGGATTTATTGCTTTGGAAGAGTTCTGTTTCTGTTTCCACAGATGAGAACCTGTGGATTGCTTCCAGGCAAATATGGTTTCATCAACCAAGACCCCCTGAAAAAACCTCTGATGAGAAGAGATGGCCAGATCAGCTTCACAGCTGCAGATTATGACCCAGTCTCAACAACCGTGAGATTTTCAACGCCCCTTAATCAGCAGGAAGTAGTAATGGATAACTTCGCCCAAATTCCCCAAATATTGTTTCTAAATGTTTGTTTTCATTATAAATGGTTAATGGTCATAGTTAATCTCTTTCTAAGAAAAAACGGGGGATATGGTATGTGAATGCTTTTTTAAAAAATTAGATTATTGAATTTACAGGTAATCAGCTGTTAATCTCAAACTGCTTTACATTGGTATAGATTTTGGTTTATTGATACAAATTTAAAGTCAATTTTATTATGCTGTATGTGTTTTTCTATTCTTGTTTAAGGTATGATGTTCATGTAACTGTTTTAAAATTGTAGTGTATAATTAAGAAATAAAGGTTAATAGTCACTTTTGATAATCAAACTTATAGTTAGGTTAGTTAGGATTTTTAGGTATACAAAGATATATTTCAATTAAATAGATAATCTTCAAATACTTCTAAGACCTACAGAATATGGCATTTAAAATGTTTTAAGAGCTTAGACTTTTCTAGACAGTGAGACAGGTCTGTTCCTGGCAGCACTAATTTACTTCAACAAGAAAATGGGCATTGAAGAAACTCCATATAGAGTCTCATCTATTTGTGGTAATGGTAAGCCACTAGAGAAGAAACTGTTTTTATATTGACTGCTTGACAGTATGCTGTTTAAACTGGACATGCAGGTTCCATAAGAAGATGACCTCTGAACTTTGGCAGAACAAGCCTAGATGGTCATTCAGGTTCCTGCTTTACAGAGAAAACTGTCAGACATTCTTCAGGACTCAAGGAGAAGCAACGGATGAACTGTGCCAGAATGGGCAGAGCAGATTTCCTGCTTCACTGAAATGAAAAGAGACTCAAGGCCTATAGGCTGAAGACGGATGCCCCAACTTTATAAAAGAACTTTGGGTGACTGTCCAGACAGATAAGTGTCATCTCTGTCCTTTCTAGCTTTTAGAAGTCGCTTGCACTTCTGGTTTACTTGGGTAAATATGTCCTTCTGTGGTCTTTGATGTAGTTGAAGATTAGATAGTTAGAGGTATAGTTTTTCTTAGTCATTTGAAAGATATATTAGATATAAAATTTTAGATTCATAAAGATAAGGTAGATGATAGAATATTTTCTTTAATTTTGCTAAATACAAATAGACTAGATATTGTAACTGTAACTCTTGCTTGATAGCTATTTTGTTATATATAATTTTGCCATGTTAAAATTGAAACCTTCCTTTTTGATTAGAGAGAAAGGGGGAAGTGATGTGAGAATGCATTTGTGTGTGCTGTATCTTTAAATAAAGGAGCTGGTTTGGGCCATGGCAGGTACCGTAGAATAGGTAGGAGGAGAAATCAGAGCTTAGGTGGGAGAAGCAGGGTGGAGTCAGACAGACCGAGCTGAAGCCGCCCGAAGGAACAGCATGTAAGGAGCACGGGTGAGCTACGGGCCGCCACGTGGCCCACAGATTAATAGAAATGGGTTGATTTAAGATGTAAGAGCTAGCTAGCAATGTGCCTAAGCCATAGGCCAAACAGCATGAAGTAAATAGAAGTGTCTGAGTCGTTTCTGGGGACCCGGGCGGTGCGTGGATAAGTGGCGCCGGGCTTAGCCGCCCGGCAGCGGGCCTGTGGGTCCCGGATCTCTGGCTGTCTGGGACCCGAGGGAAGCCACTACAACAGATCTGTGTCTCACATATGCACACACACACACACACATACACACACACACACACACACACACACACACACGCATCTGAAGATAGGTGTTGCACATACTACACACAAATACACAAAACTAAACAATAACACTCTGGTGTCTAAAACATAAACTGAAATTTCTTATGTGAAAACATCCTCCTTAATAAAATGATTTCATTTGAGAATATTCATACAATACATTGTGATTACATTTTCTCCTTCCCCCAACTCCTCCAGAGCCACCTTCTCCCCTATTCCCCCAACTTTGTGTTCCCATTTCTTCTAAATCTATCAAGTTCAACTTGTGCCACTCATGTGCTCTCAGCTGTGTGTCCACCTCAGGAAGGTCATTTGTCTACTAGGACCACACCCTTAAAGAAAGTGGACTAGGCGAATTTTAAGAAAATTAATCTAGATAACACATTTCTACTGATAAATAGAAACTACAAAGGAGAAACAGACAGAATTTTATAGCTAAATAATATAGCACCTAAAATTAAAAATTCACTACATAGAGTCAGAAATAGAGAAAGGTCAGTAAAGGTGAAGGCAAGTAACTATAAATGACCCAATGTGAAAGATTGTGGGTGGGGAGAGAAGGATGGGGTAGGGGAAATGGGAATTTTTTTTTTTTTTTATGAATCCTCAGACATGTAGAATAGAAATGTCAGAAAGAGGGAACATGGACAATGTTTAAAGGTAGAGTGTCTAAAATATTTTCTGTTTGGCAAAAGACTTAAACTTTCACAAAGGATTAGTGAACTACAATAGTAAAACTGTGCATGGTCTTCACATAGTTAAACTGCTCAGAAAAAGACAGACAAATTATAAAAGGAATCGAGCAGCATACACTGGAGAGAACAATGATTCATACGTATTGATTTCATATTCAAAATTTTAGAAGCCAGAGAGAGAGGAATATCTTTTGAAGCGCCGAGAAACAAAATAAACTGAAAATACATTGTGTTCAATATCCAGTGAAACTTTCTTTCAAAAAGGAGGACGGTAAAGACATTGTGATGTAAAATAAAACAATTCCCACTGATCTGAAGTATAATAAGAGCTAAAGAAATTCTGTGGCTAAAAGAGAATAACACCAAATGAAGTGACTTTTCAGAAGATAGCCTGACACATCAGAAATAGCAAATATTGGAACTGGAGAGATGGCCCAGCATTTGGGAGCACTGCCCTTCTTTCAGAGGCTAAGCATCCATGTGGGTGGCAGAGGACCGGTTCCCATGGTGAAGGACTCTCAACCACCTGTAATTCCAGCTGCAGGAGATCTGACACCCTTTTCTGGCCTCCTTTGCTACTCATTCATGGGTGTAATATACTCACATAGATATATACACATACACATAAATAAAAATACATCTTTTTGAAACAGTAAAGATTCAAGTAAATATAAAAGTCTCTTCTCCCCTTTAAAAAATTTATGGCTTCACAAAATGGTATACTATTATCTCATGGAACTTATAATGCATGTTAAAACATGTGATAACTGAATTATAAAGATGAAATACAAGTTCATACATGCAGTATTCACTTTGTATAATTTACATGCAGCAACACAATATTAATTCTAAGTTGTAGACTGTGAAAAGAATATGTTATAATCCCTAAAATTAAATAAAGGGTATGTGAAATGCAATTAACTTTATAATTTGTATGCCCCACAAAAAATAGGAAAAAGTAAAAACCAAAGACATAGAATAATAATAAAACCAGAGACCTAATCCAACCACACCTATAATTTCATTAATCATTTATGGAACAAATGGAAACTCTCAGAATGGACTGGGAAAACAGAAATTCTAATATGAGAGACACTCTTAAACTCAGCAAGGAAATCAGTTGTCAAAAGAAAATCAACTGACACCATAAAAACAGAAGCAAAAATGGAAAGGTGGAGTTATGGTTGGAATTTCCAAGTCCATCTTAGCATGCCCATTAATGTCTCATTGCTCAGGTCTTGTTAGGCAGCCATATTGCTGCAATCCCATGGGCACAGCTTACGTCATTTCTATGAGACACATTCTAGGAATTTAATGACTGCAAAGGAAAAAGAATAGTCTTACCAGGAATGAGCCCCCTGATTGGTTTTATACAATACCAAGTGGTCAGCTCCCAAATCATATACATATGAGCATCACTAAAGGAAATTGGCAGGTTTATTCATAGATTTATGCATTTGTCTGTAATTTGGTGTGTGTAATAATAAAAGGAAAATATGGCTTCAAGCAGGATTAAAGGGGAAGGGACACAGAAGGGGTGAGAGGGAGGAGACATGGAGGAGTTGGAGGTAGGGAAAGGAAGGGGAAAATGATGCAATTATATTTTAATTAAAAGTTTTGAAGTTATTAAGAAAAAAAAGAAAATAGTCATTGGATGAGGCAGATGGTACAGGGTAAAACACCTGATCCCTGAAGCCCATGGTAAAAAGAGGACTGAATCCTGCAAGTTGTCTTCTGACTACCACGTACGTGTTCCAGGACATGCATACCCCAACACACACACACACACACACACACACACACACACACACACACACACACACACACATGATGATTATAATAAAGATGTTAAAAGAATAACCTCTAAGGATTTTGAAACCAATGCTTCAAAACCAAATACATAATTCAGTGATTTTTAACCGTACACCAACATAATTTTTGCTTCTCATGTCTACTGGCCCATAAAAAGTTAGTTACTGTGAACATGGGCATTTCTCTGGTACCTTCATTCCAGGTCAACTCCTTCTGATCAAGCATGGTCCTATCCTTGTGCTAAGCTGAGGCATTTGATAAGGTGTGTGTACTACTTTGTAATGTAAACATTCTCAAAAATACTTGACTTGAGCATAAAATATTTGAACATTACAATCTGTTATGTTTTAAGAGAGACAGTGGTAGACAGAATAGCTACCTCTATTTCTGACAAAATCATATCTTGTAACTTCAGTTTTTGTTATTAATTTTAGGTTTTTCTAGGTCACTAGTAGCTTAACATCCCCTAATCAACACCATTTCTTTGCTGACACAATTAATTGGAAGTGATTCTCACAGAGTCTCCTTCCTCCAAACCATAACATCAAAGGGTGTTGATGTGAACCAAACCATTTCTATTATGACTACACTAATCTGAGTGAGCCAACTTCAATACAAAATGATTTATTTTTCAAAAAGGAGACAAGGAACAGAGCACAAGTATTTTAACTAGGACACATTTTTCACAAAGAACATGGCTAAATTTTAGATGTAAAATTTGTGGACCCTTAGAAACCTAAGACTATGTCCAATATATCTGAGGTGACACAGCATTTGAGTAAGATATATCATCAAAGGCACATTGTTTGGTAGGAGATAATATTGAATTCACCTGATACTATGTAGTAACATGTCCTCGGTCATTCTTAGGCACAAAGACTAAATAAGGAGGCACTTTGTCCTTTGGGGAAAATGAGTTGAGAATGTTGTAAGATAAGAGAGAGGTCTGGCAACCACAGGAGACTCATAAAAGTCAAACATACAACACAAATAAAATAAAGCAAATGTTTTAAAAATGGACATGCTTTAAAATTTTAAATAGGTGAGAAAGGTATAAAGTAAAAAGAAATTCTCAATTTCAATGCCCTTCCATCATTTTCCATCCTACCACCCAATCACACTTCTCAGAGGAAAAAAGTATCCGTTTATGTGTATATATGTATCATATTCTTTCTTTTGTCTTATTGGGATAAAATGTTAATAACTTAAAATTTATGAAGCAACTTATAAGGCACACAAGTCCTTCCTCCAGACGGTTACTATTTTACATGGTCACAGCAAATTTGTCAACATTCTGAAATTAACACTGGTATGCTACTGCACAGAACCACAGTTATCAAAATCATTAATTCTCTTCAGTAACGTTTTCTTTGTTGTTCCAAACTTCATCGAGACTTTAACTGTCCTAATATATCTATTATATATCTATTGTTATATCTGCTCCTCTTTCCTTTTTATGGTCTACAGAATTTTGAAGAATATTCATCACACGTTTTAGTATGCTGTCCCTCAGACTAGGTTTGTCTAATATCTACTGCATCTTTCACTGGAGTTATGAGCATCAAGAAATAAGTGAGACTAATATTCTCATCACATCAGACAAATGCACGTTATCAATGTGGCTTCTCAGTGGCGATTCGAACTTTGCTGGCTAAGGTGACGTTTATCACATTTCTCTATTTTAAAGTTCGTATTTCTCCACTGTACTCTTTAGAAGCAGGCCACTAAGTTCAATACTCAAGGTGAAAGAAATTGAACTCAGTTGTCTTAGAGAAGCCAGCATCTACATAGTTCTTGAACTCTTCTGTAAAGGAAGACCCTGATTTTTAAATCAATTGTTCATCTATTCAACCATTGGCACTTATTACACTTACATAATTGCTTTGTCCTTTGGATTATAGTGTAATGCTATTTCACTTTAAAATATGCAAAATTACTTTCTTTGCACAGAAGTTTTTACAACAGTTTACTTCTTAGAGAAGCTTTAGGTTCACAGGAAACAAGGATTGGGGGTTCCACATATGCGTATCACCATACCTATGTAACCTCAGCCACTGTCAGGATTCCCTGCCAAGGCCCAATTGGATAACAAAGAGTAATTAACGTATCATTAGCAGCAGGTTACCCAGTTTGGGTCAGGGTTCATTCTTGATGTTATACATCGTGAAGATTTAAGCAAACAGACAATAGTGTGTAGCCATCACTATTGAATAAAGCAGAATTGTTTTAACTACCTGAGAAACATTCTGGGCTCCAAATATCCATCCACCCATGCCATCTAGTCCCAGAAACCACTGGCTTTCTGACACCCTGAGTGTCCATCATATTCCTCAATATCATGCAGTTGGAATGAGACTGTGTGAGAAAGCCTCTTCACGGTGCTTTCTCCCAGCAATAAGCATTTAAGGCTCTTCATGACTTTTCATGACTTGACAGTTCATTTAACACTGGGAACATGCAATTGCCTGCAATCAACACAATTTATGTATCCATTAATCTCCTGAATGGTATCTTGGTTGCTTTCAAATTTAGTAACCATAAAAAAAATTCTATAAACATTTGTATGCATATTTATGAACAGATTTACATTTTCAATTCTATTGGGTAAATGCAAGGGCCACAATTATTGTCCCATGAGAAGAGTAGGTTTAGTTTGGGAAGAAATTATGGAAGTATATTCCAAAAGGGCTACATCATTTTTCAGTCCTATCCTCAATGAATGAGGCCTGTTGGCCCATGCTCTCTCTTCGACATGATGCTGTCAGTGTTCTGTATTTTGTTATCCAATAGGGTTGTGGTGGAATCTGTCATTTTATTTTCTTGATGAAAATGTGGAGCATTTTTCATATGCTTATTATTCATCTGTATATCTTCTTTGATAGGGTTTCTAATGTCCTCTGGTACATCTCTTTTTCTTCCCATTTTTTTTTATTTAAAAAGTATACCTCTACTCCCCCTCCCTTCCCTTCTCCCAGTCCCTCCCAGTCCTCCCTCAGCCTCCCCTACCCACCCCACCATCCATTTGCCAAGGAGGGCAAGGAGTCCCAAGGTGGGTCAGTTCAGACTGGCATATCCAGTTCAAGTAGGTCCCTCATCCCAGTATCAAGGCTGGGCTAGGTGCTCCTCTGTAGGGAATGGGCTCTGAGATGTCAGTTCATGCACCAGGAACATAGTCTGATCCTACTGCAAGAGGCTCCACAAACTGCCCACGCCATTTGACAATCATCTACCTTTGGAGGGTTTAGTTTCTTCCTATGAAGGTTTCTTAGTGATTATTTCAGAGACAGTGGACTCCGAAAAGCTCTCATTAGCCTTCTGTGTGCCTCCTCCTCATGATCCTGATCCCTTTGCTCATATACTCTCTCTCTTCAGCTGGATCTGGAGTTCGACCTGGTGCTTAGCTATGGATCTCTGTCTGCTTCTGCTCCTATTCATTGCTGGATGAAGGTTCTCTAATGCCAATTAGGGTGGTCATTCATTTGATTATTCTCTCATGATTTCTTCCCACCTCCCCTTGCTCATTCTCCTTATGATCCCAATTTATTCAGGAGATCTTCTCTACTTTCTCTTCCCAAGGGGAATCCCTGGATGTCTCTCAAGTTCCTCCCGTTACCTAGCTGTTTGGGGTTTGCAGCCTGGATATTCTTTATGTCTAAAATCTACTTATGCGTGAGTACATACCATGTCTATCTTTTTGGGTCTGTGTTACTTCACTCAGAATAATGCTCTCCAAATCCATCCATTTGCCTGCAAGTTTAGGATGTCCTTTTTTTTTTTTTTTCTGTTGATCAGAACTCCATTGTGTAAACCATGTAAATTAATAACCACTTTCTTTCTTATACTTGGATTTTAAAAGTTCCTCAGTATTTGGTAGTAGTTCTTTTATCAGATACTGTCTTTTGCAAATGATTTCTCCCTCTCTCTGCGGCTTATCTTCTCAGTCGTTTAACAGTATTTTTCATAAAGTATTTTAAAAATAACTTCAGTTTATTAATTCTTTTTATCATTGTATGCCTTCAATGTTACAACTAAAAAGTCGTTGCCACACCCAAGGTTGTTTTTCCTCTATGTTCTCTGATTTATGTAGCTTTCATTTAAGTCTGTCACTCATTTTAAGTTGGCCTTTGTGAAAGGTAAAAGCTTACACACACATGCACATGTGCACACACGCATGCGCACACGCACACACACATACGCACGTGCAGGAAAAGACTGTATTTTCCACATGCTGTTTTTCCTCTTTTGTCAAAGTCTAATTGTGTTTATGTCACTACTTCTGAGATCTCTACTCCATTCTGATTTCCATCTTTCTATTCCTTTGCCGATAATACTGTGTCTCCGTTACTGTGGCTTTGGATACTGAAATCAGAAAGTGACTGCTCTCCAGTCTCTGTCCTCACATACTGTTTTTGATATTTTGCCTCTCTGTATAACTGTTAGAGTTAGCACCATATAAACATCAGACACAAAATAACTTGACATGGACTTAGTGGTGTCTATGGCTCAGCTGGGAAGAACCAACATTTTGAAAATATTGAATCTTCCTACTGGTGAACATGGGCAACATCTTCATCTCTTTCTTTGATTTCTTTAGCCAGAACTCTGTAGTTTTACTAAGTGGATATTGTATATATTTTGTCATATTTATACTAAATATTTCATTTTAGAAGGTACTAATGTAACTGATACTGTGGTTTTAATTCAAAATCTACTTATTCATTGCTGTACACAGGACAGTGATTAAACTTGAACTTTGTATCTAATACCCTGTATCTATGCTATAAACACTTAATAGCCTTAGAGGTCCTTGACTATCACATCACTAGAAAATGTGGTGATTTATTTCTCCCTTCCCAATCTCAGTAAGTTCCATTTTCTTTTTTTTTTGGTGGGGGGGGGTTGCTGGATCGAGCCATGTTTCTCAGGATGTTGTAAAGCAGTGATAAGTAGGCATTTGTTTATGATGATCTTACTTGGAAAGTTTCAGACTTCTCACTAAGAATGCATCATTACTCGTAAGAGTTTTATGGATATTCTTTATCAAGTAAGGATACTTCACCTAGATTACTAAAATTCTTTATCATGCATAGTTATTATATTTTTGTCAGATACTTTCTTGTCTTTTGTTTGACCATAAAGTCTTCTACTTTGGCATGTAAATGTCATAGCTTGCATTAATTGATCTTCCAATGTTGAACTAGACCCACATAAACTGGGATAATCCTTCTTGAGGGTAATTTGGAATTCTTTTTACAATCTCCTGTTGGAATTATATGTTCTCAAATTTTTGATGATTAAGATATATATTTATGAGAGATATTAGCTTGTACTTCTTTTCTCTTATAATTTTCTTCACATTGGTATTAGGATAATTCCTAAATCAGGCTATATCTTTTGTTTCTAGGTTTTGAAATCTCTGCAAGAGTTTGTAGGAAGTGTGTTTAATTTCTTTCTAAAATGTATGGCAGAGTTTGGCAGTGAACCCAGATAGGCCTGGTGATGTATATTTTGAAAAGTTATTCATTCAATTTCTTTACATGATTGGGTACCCACTTGTATACATCTCCACTTGTATACATCTCCTCTTGTGTGAGTTTCAGCAGATGTTCCTTAAGAGGCCAATATATTTCATCTGAGTCTTTAAAGACGTGGGCAAAGAATAATTCACAGTATTTTTATATTGTCCTCTGACTGACCGTGGAATCTCTACTAATGTGCCTTCTTCCAGCTTTGCTATTACAATCTTTTTCTTCATTTTCTGTTTTCTTTATAGCCTGACTATAGTTCATGGGTGCTTATGATCTTGTCAATTAGTCAGAGTATGTTCTTAATGGATTTTTTCCCAATTATTTGCCACTTTACATTTGCTCGATCTCCATTGTTCCATTCTTCTGTTGGCTCTTAAGTTAGTTTGCTCTTCACTCAAGGTGGGGCTTGGGGAGTGGGTTCAGACCATTCTTTTCTAATGAACATAGTCGGTGCTATTAATTTCTTTCGGGAAGTAGATCTATTTTTAACTTGCATATAACGCTACTATGAATGGATATTTCGTACTTTACTTACCAGCACTATTTTATTTAAGGATATTATTAAGGGTATTTAAGTTGTTTTTTAAAGTTCTATCAAATAATTCTTTACCAAATATGATAAAGTACTTGTACCTACATTGGAATTGCAGTTTCGTATCAAGGTAAATTTCCAACAATAGAATTGTTGAGTTTACATTAAAATGAGCAGTTCACTGTATCTTTACAGATTTATGTCACTAAGATAAACAACAGAGTCAACATGTATTTTCCAGAAATAGTAGATATTGAGGTTTTTTTTTTCCCCAAAAAATCATTGCCCCAATGTATACATGTTGGACATTCAGTCCTCTGCATTTTGTAGGGTACCAACTTTGTTTCTCTAATTATGATACAGTTATCCCTTGTAATTATGAAAGGAAGTGATATTTACTATCTATACATTAATCTAGAATGTAGCACTAGGTATTGCTGTTCAGAGTTGAGAAAAAAATTGACTGGCAGAATCTGGAAAAATAATGACAAAAATAACTGAAGACTTGCACAGTGTGGGGCAGAAAATAAAGGCCCGTTAAAAGCTTGTGAGGAAAAAAGGGAAACAATGAGTAAGTAAACAGAAGAGGGGAGCAAGGGACTGCTTCAGGAGACTGGAAATAAGAAATACCAGGACATAAAAATTAAGAGACTTGTAGGTAATCGATTCTAGGATCTAAAACTTAGGGGACTTGACTATAGTGTGTTCTTTGAAAAGACATTTGTTCAAGAATCTTTCTGATGCACGATTTTTTGGGGTTTTTTTTTTGAAAAATGGGTAAACCATCGGTGAGTTTAGGCGCGAACACCTAGAAATAAGTGTAATTCTACAAAGATGCCTGAAGCACCAACAACTTCTTTTTTTCTCAGGGACCAAAGATTCAAAGAGTAAAAAGGAAGAAAGGGGAAAGGAAGGTCAAGCCTTAACTTGGTTTTGGTTATTTGGTTTTTTAATAGCTAAATTATAGATTTTGTGTGGGTTTTTTTTTCTATTTCCTCTATTTGTCCTAAATTAGGATTTCTTTTACTATCCACCATTTTATAGACAGGTTCCCTTCAAGCAAAGAAGCTTGGAGTAAGATTTATGTCACATAACAGAAAGGGAACCCTTCTTCTCTGTTGTTTGTGGGAATACTAGTGACTACAACCATACGATCCTTCCTTTATAGACTCTCCTTGCTACTGTTTTTACAGCCTACCACTGTTTTTCCTACAAGCAGGGTCCCAGCACTCATCTGCACATACTCCCTCCATAAGACAAACACACTAAATCATTCCATCTGAGGCAAAGGAGCAACCTCTTTCCCGGTCACAGCTCTACTTACTGCTTCTAGCTGGTTTGAGTCCTAAAAATGACCTTAGGTAAAGATACTAACACTTGGTGATAATGAGGAATCCTTCACACTTCTCAAACAGATGGGAAGTTTGAAGAGCGTTCATTACCTTCTCCCCACGGGAAGTGACAAGAACATCATGTCCTCATTCTAAGTGGTAGGTTGAGTCGCTGTTACTATTACACATCTTATTTGGTATAAAATGTTCTTTCTTTCTCTTGCCTGAAGGTAATGGTGTAAAAGAAACAATTGGTTTTTTAAATAGAAGAGATAAACTAAATATCAATTTGCAAGCCAATTTAGAATCAGAACAATCCCTACAAGGTTCTGGACAGCTCTACCTCACCCCGCAGAGGTCAGAAGGAAAGTGTCACCCAGTTTTCTGTTTGCATAGCATGAATCCTCAAAGAACAGAGGGGCAAATAAAACAATGCTGTTATACCAAATAGCTTGTGCTCTCGGGGAACTAATATGTGCTATGTTGGTGATGGGTGAATCTGTAGTCTATTTCTCTATGACTTACAGATTCACAATAGAAGTACCAAAGACTACTTTTAGTCCTTTATAAAAACAAAATACAAAGGGCTGCTGAGAGTGTATTTTAGGAGCTGAACTACAATTTTTCAGTCAAGCACTATCTAGTTTCAGAGCCCAGGTAGTAACTCCTCCGAGCTCTGAGCCTCAGAGATACATTTGCAAAGAGCTTTCATACCTATTTAAATGGGAAATGTACCATCCCTTCTCTTCACAGCAAGGCTATCAGGAAACACACTTTAAAAATCCCTGAGGGATACATCATCATTCTTTCAAAATAGCAATTTGGCTGAAGCAGCCGTTTTCCCATTCAGCTACACAGGCCTATGAATGGTAATGGAAACTCTAATGTCTTTTGGTTTTTCTGTGGGTGGAGGAAACTTACCATTATCTGTAATTATTAAGAAACAGGAGAAAAAGACAATTGCTATAGAAGCTAAACTGGAAACACATGAGCAGTCAGTGATGTTCACTGAATACCTTGAGAGATATGGTAGGGAAGTGATTTCTGAAGTCTAAAACATCCCACCTCTGGCATGGGCATAAATGAGCAGGACTTTAGCAGGACCTCTGTAAGGAGGGATAAGTCTACAACAAAATTCCAGGTGCGAAATGACATCAAGATCTCTCTTCTGCTGTCTGGCTTCTTCACGGTGGATATTTCTGGTGCCCTGCACTCTACAGCAGCAGTGATGACAGCATCACGGAGATGCTGGCTATTAGTCACAAGGTCACCTGCTGGCTGACAGAAGAAATGGATGATGGATTTGCCCTAGCCAAATCCAATGCCCCTCCCCCCCACACACACCATTTTCCATACTTCCTCTAGCAAGGCTACAACTCTTAAAGATTACATAACAACCCCAAATAGAGTTATCAATGAAAGACTGGGTATTCAAATACATGAGCTGGGGAAATTCTCACTTAAACTAACTACAAGTGAGTGATTCCAAGGGTGTGAGGGGCATATGTCCAGTCTTCCAGGCAGCTCAGGCTCTCACATGACCCCAGAAGTTGTCTTAAGTATTCCTATTAGAAAGGGACATGGTGAGTACGGCCTGTGATAGCCAAAAGCTGGAAGAAAGTGTAAAAAGAACAGTAGGAAAAGACAGAGAAAAGAGAAAAAAATCCATAACTAAGAAGGATAAGTAAATATAAGGGTCCAGAGAAGAGAAAATGCAGGTCCTAGTCACCCAAAGTGTTCCAAGGAGCTGAAACATCTTCAAAGTCATGAGTAACAAAGTCAAGGACCCCCATGGAAGAGTAAGAGCCACACACTGGACTCCACCAAAAGCTATTGGTGCTGACTGATGTCTCCATGCCTCTCTGAACAAGAAGATACACTTGCAGGGTTACAATCAGGGTCCTTCTGTTTGAGACATGTACAAAGACTGAAATGCTAAAGGATGTCACTGCTATTTCTGCCTGACTAGTGCTACCACTCACAAATGTGAAACACTGAGGAAAAACAGACCCTTCCAGAGGCAGGCAATTTAAGAGCTTCTCCTCGTCCACCCATAAGTTCTATCTGGGCAACCAGCTGTTTGGTTCATATTCCCACCCTCGCATCGCATCGCTTTGAAGGATTGCCTCTTTATAAAGCCTGTCTTATAGCAATAAATGAATGCTTTTTATCAAGCACTGCTTGTATGCCAAGTTTTATTCTAAACCAATTATATAGGACTTTACTTAATCTTCACAACTATCCAAGTCTATTTAACCATGATAATATAGCTAGTAATAGCTGGGTGTTGACAACACATCCTGTGGTCTCTCCCAACTTCTCATGCTTCATCCTTTAGGCTGGCTCACAGTATCTTGGCTGAATATCATTTTTATGTCATTCTATGTTTCATTCTGTTTTCTCCTCATTATGCAGTTGAGTTCCAGTTTGTAGTAGTAAGGACTACTTACTCTATCTGTATCTACTGCCTATTTTATCTAGCACGAGACAAAGAACTTCATAGATATTCAATTTTTGCAGATGGATATAGAATGAATAAATATGTACCTTCCTTCAGATCTCTCCAAAGACTTCCTAAGAATAATGTCTCTGACCTGTGCATTAGAAGAGAAACTAGTGTTGGTACTGAGTCAAAAATGTTCTGGGGAGCCAATAATCTTGCTCTGATTTGCTAAGATCTCTTAATTTTTTAGTAATAAGTAAGTCCATGGGAAGCCTGACATACACACACACAAGCACAAGTGCACATACACACACAGTATCAGAGAGAATGCCTACGGGTAGTGTCCTAGTCACAAGGGTAGTGTTTTAATTATTCACTTGACACAATCTCAGTGAGGGACTGTCCAGATCTAGTTGGCCTATGAGGGAAATTATCATGTTTGTTAATCAATGTGGCAGGTTCTGCCCACTGTGGGTAACACTATTCCCTGGGCGTGTGGCTTTAAATAATATAAGAGTGAAAAGAGCAAGCAGAGGAGTCAACACATATGTATTCATCCCCCAGCTCTGCTCTTGACTATAGATGTGACAAGCTGCTTCAAGTTCTCATTGCCATGTCACAGGGAACTGTGATGGTAGACTGTAACCTCAGATTGTGAGTAAAAATAAACCTTTCCCCTCTAAGCTGCTTTTGTCAATGTATTTTATCACAGCCACAAGAAAAACTCAGGCAAGTGAGTTTTTCTGAACTACTGTTCTCTAATGATTCAAAATTACACTGCCAAGGAGCTCTATGTCGGCACTTAAGCAGTTTCCTGGGCTCCTTCACCAAGCTTTAAATAGTTCAGTTACATCATTGAGAACCCATGCCAAATGAAAGGCTTCTGATGGACCTGCTATTAGAGGCTATTGCATTATAAACTTTCAAAGCTTTCCTTAGCCATAAAATAATTCCAAATGCAGTGTCAAAAGAAGGGTTCTAATTCACAATAAATAAAATCCAGAAGATGCATAAAAATTAAGGGGTGGGTCAACTAGTTTAAATGGTATATGAATTTAATGATGATATTACAATCTAATGGGGGGAAAGCCAATTCCATCTCAGGACCCAAAGGGCTTCAACTAACTTCAGCATTACCCTAATAAGGACCTTCAAGGTAATCTATGTTGACTTGATTTACCTTGCCACATTTCAGTCTCCTAAGCCCTATAATGAAGCCTGAAAACACCTTGACTCTAAAATCACCTCCAAGTTAGTATGTAGGATTGGTTTGGTGACCTAAGAAGTCTTTCCCAAGCCTCTCAAAAACATATACCATATGATTTTAGGGTGCTTGGGAGCTTGTTTTTATTGTTATTGCTTTTTCTTTGCAATTGATTGTTATTGTTATACTCACCATGTAGCCTAGACTAGCTTTGAACCTACATTCCTCAGCCTACTGAATGCTAGGATGGGCCACTATACCTACCTTTGCTATATTTTCGAATCTTTTATCATACAAGTGTATCCCCCAGACATTCCTGCCATGTCCCCAACCTTATTTACAGAAGAAAGAATGGGGAATGGGGATGAGGACATGAATTCTCAAGGGCCAGAAGAAAAGCCAGAAGCAGAAAAGCCACAGATTACAGATGTTTCACTCTTCCGAGCTGGCCACTCCTTTGTAAGAAGATTATACAAGGCCCTGCCAGCTTTCTCAATAATGACAGCCACACTCTTTATTATTTGTATGTGTTTGTTTTTTTAAAGCATCATAGAGCAAACACGTGAGACCCATTATGACCTTTTGGAATAGTGTGATTTTGTGGTTCCTTTCCTCCAATCTCCTTGCTATCCCTGACTCTCCCCCTGTCCTCTTTCATCTCCATATGTCCTTCTGCCTACCCAATCCCCATCCTTCCTCATCACTTAATATCACCTTCTTTCATCTCCTTTCTAGGTTTTAAATGTTACTCACAGTCAACACCAGTTTACATATATGCATATATACATTATAGGCTAGAATTCACATAGGAGGGGAGAGCCTACTGTTTTTGTCTTTAGCCACAATTTTGTAATAACTTATCAAGTGACCTAAGGAACTCCTTATCAGGAATTACCATAATTTTCATGTCAGCTCAAAGTTAGGAAATGTCTTAACACATTTAATTGGACAGAATGCTGGCGAGCTGAATAAACTACCGATGGCAAAGAAGAAACCCAAGAATATTGCAGTCTCTCCATTCCAGCCCACCTGAAGCCCATCTCAGTCTCTATGCCTGTCCCTCTGGTTAATTCCATGCCTCTCTCCCCATTGCCACACCACCTTTCTAGCCCCTTCTAGAAGCCAATTCCACTACACTTCTCCTTTCTTCGCTTGTTTTAACTAACATTCTGGGATCCAGGAAACAAGATGCCCACACATGTTGAAATCAAAAATAAAGTCCTGGGACTAGAAGTCACCCAAGATTCCCACTGAGGAAAGTGACAAGCCACCTTTGCTACCTGCCAGCAACATTTTCAGTTCAAACAAATCAGGAGGCTATCAGAGTTGGAGTCTCTCTCTGACTACAGAATCTTTGCTTGGGTTCAAAGGCAACATCACTTGGGTTTCTGTTCTGACTTTGAGGAAGGCCTCTCTGCTATCATACACTGGATAATTCTTAGTCCACAGAGTCTGTAATATTGACATAGAGAAACAAATGTGCCAGGAATAGGTCAAAAGGGGGCCACTTTCTTGAGAGGCATCTTCAATGAGAACCTTCATAGTGTTAGTCACCTGTGACCTAGCCAAGCAGCAGTGGCCAGGTCATTCCTACATATGGAAATAACAAGAGAATCTGAGATTGACAGGACTGTAAAACTGATCTTTTAGACTCTGATCACAAGTGAGACAAATCCTGGTAGAGAGCATATGTGGGTGTTGCAATGGGGTTTCTTGGTCCCAGACAGACAGAGGCCCAGACCCACAGACCTGAGCGCCAGACCCATTAGCTGTCTGCTGTTGCCACTCAGGCCCCCAGAAATGACTCAGACACTTATATTAACTTTATGCTGTTTGGCCTATGGCTCAGGCACATTGTTAGCTAGCTTTTACATCTTTAATCAACCCATTTCTATTAATCTGTCTGCCACGTGGCCCATGGCTCACCTGTGTTCCTTACATGTTGCTCCTTTGGGCTTCACCTTGGTATGCTTGACTCTACCCTGATTCTACTTATGCTCTGATTTCTCCTCCTACTTCTTCTATGGTGCCTGTCATGGTCCAAAACAGCTCCTTTATTTGAAGATTGATATTCACAGCATACAGAAAGGCATTCCCACATCACTTCCCCCTTTCTGTCTAATCAAAAAGGAAGGTTTCAATTTTAACATAGCAAAATTACAAATAACAAAATAACCATCAAGCAAGAATTACAGTTATAATATCTAGTGTACTTGTATTTAGCAAAATTAAAGAAAATATTCTTATCATCTACCATATCTTTATGAATCTAAAGTTTCATATCTAATATACCTTTCTAATGACTAGAAAAACTGTACCTATAACTATCTAATCTTCAACTATATCAAAGACCACAGAAGGATATATTTACCCAAGTAAAACCAGAAGTGCAAGCGACTTCTAAAATCTAGAAAGGACAGAGATGACACCTATCTGCTTGGACAGTCACCAAAAGTTCCTTTATAAAGTTGGGGCATCCATCTTCAGCCTACAGGCCCAGAGTCTCTTTTCATTTCAGTGAAGCAGGAAATCTGCTCTGCCCATTCATCAGTTGCTTCTCCTTGAGTCCTGAAGAATGTCTGACAGTTTTCTCTGCAAAGCAGGAACCTGAATGACCATCTTGGCTTGTTCTGCCAAAGTTCAGTGGTCACCTTCTTATGGAACCTGCATGTCCACTTTTAACAGCACACTGTCAAGCAGTCAATATAAGAACAGGTTCATGTCCAGTGGCTAACCATTACCACAAATAGACTCCATATGGAGTTTCTTCAATGCCCATTTTTCTCTTGAAGAAAATTAGTGCTGCCAGGAGCAGACCTGTCTCACTGTCCAGAAAAGTCTAAGCTCTTAAAACATTTTAAATGCCATATTCTGTAGGTCTTAGAAGTGTTTGAAGATTACCTATCTAATTGAATTATATCTTTGTATACCTAAAAATCTAACATGCATTTCTTAATTATACATTACAATTTTAAAACAGTTACATAAACATCATATCTTAAACAAGAGTAGAAAATTACATACAGCATAAAAGAATTGACCTTAAATTTGTATCAATAAACCAAAATCCATACCAATGTAAAACATTTTGAGATTAACAGTTGATTTCCTGATCTAAGTAAATTCAATAATCTAACTTTTTTTTAAAAAATCATTGATATACCATATCCCCTTTTTCTTCTTAGAAAGAGATTAACTATGACCAATAACCAGTTATAATGAAAAAGCATTTATAAGCAATATTTTGGGAATTTGGGTGTAGTTTTCTATTAGTATTTCCTGCTGATTAAGGGGCATTGAAAATCTCATGAGTTCTTGAGACTGGATCATAATCTGCAGCCCTGAAGCTGATGACCATCTCTTCCGATCAGAGGTTTTTTTCAGGAGGTCTTGGGTGATGAAACCATATTTGCCTGGAAGCAATCCACAGGTTCTCATCTTCTGTGGAAACAAAAGCAGAACTCTTCCGAAGCAATAAATCTTTAGACACAAATCAAAATACCTTTAAAATATATATTCTCGCTTAACTTAGTAGCCTTTGCATTTGCAATCCATCGTCTTTCTGCAGTTAGCTCATTAACAGTTAAAAAATTAAAAGAAAACACAATAACCACCAAAATCCAGATTTGTGTCTATTTTCCATCTTTACGTGGCTTATTATATTTTTATTACTCTATTTCTCTTTTTAAAGACTTTCTCTACCTTCTCTCTTTTCTCTCTGAAGACTATGTACCTTTTACACACATTGTAACCCATTTACAGGTTTTTTTTTAAAAATCTGAATCTGTTTTATTGTGAATCCTTAATCATTTTCCAACTAGAAGAGCTTTTTAAAATACTCTCACTCTCTTGCCACATAGTTTTTGCAGATACAGCTGAATCAGTAAGTTCTCTTAAAGGGACCGTGTCTCTGTTCATGGCCAGCAGAGCACACCCAAGAAAATGCTGCTACTAAGAAACCATCTTTGTTTCCTTTTTGTTCAAAATAAACAGAAATATAAAATCAATCACATGCTACTGAGTCTTCTGTGAGATTTCAGGAACCAGCTGGATTGCAGCTTACACTGCCTGCCGCCAGTCTGCTGGCGCCATTTTGAATGTGACCTGGACACCACACTTTCTTTGTGCAGTGACCTGCTTCGTATACACAATTTGGAAGCTGCCTTGGCTCAGTTTCTGTGTTCTAGGACCCTTTCTAATCTTTCTCAGGCTTTAAGTGGATAATTGGCCCACACTGGATGCCATCTGGTGTAGTGGGGTTTCTTGGTCCCGGACGGCCAGAGGCCCTGACCCACAGACCTGCGCACCAGACCCATTAGCTGCCCACTGCTGATGCTCAGGCCCCCAGAAATGACTCAGATGCTTATATTAACTTTATGCTGTTTGGTCTATGGCTCAGGCACATTGTTAGCTAGCTCTTACATCTTAAATCAACCCATTTCTATTAATTTGTCTGCCACGTGGCCCGTGGCTCACCTGTGTTCCTTACATGTTGCTCCTTAGGCAGCTGGCTTGATCTGCCTGACTCTGCCCTGTTTCTCCTACCTATGCTCTGATTTCTCCTCCTACTTCTTCTATGGTGCCTGTCATGGGCCAAAACAGCTCCTTTATTTAAAGATTGATATTCACAGCATACAGAAAGGCATTCCCACAACATGTGGGGATTCAATAAAAGCTTCAGAAGTTTCGGAGATATCAGAGGGAATCTACCCACAGTCTATTTGGGGATTTAATAAAAGCTCCAGAAGTTCCAGAGCTCTGACCACAGTCAGTCTAGGAGAATCAGAGAGTGG
Source organism: Phyllotis vaccarum (assembly GCA_033318265.1). Taxonomy (NCBI): domain Eukaryota; kingdom Metazoa; phylum Chordata; class Mammalia; order Rodentia; family Cricetidae; genus Phyllotis; species Phyllotis vaccarum. The sequence goes on along the minus strand of JARWLC010000012.1, from coordinate 34,746,409 downwards.
TGATTCACACCTTTAACTTCAGCATAGGGAGTATCCTGGGAGTAGTGACCTATGCCCTTAATCCCAACCGAGTTGAGGTCATTTTAGATTATAGAAGGAATTCCAGGCTCTCAAGCAGGCAGTGGTGGGGTCATGCCTTAATTTACCATAAGAGTATTTAAAGTGGAGATAGAAAGCCTAGGAAAGGAAGCCAAGGGAAGAGAGGCTGAGGAAGCTGGAAGACAACTGGGTAAGATCTGACTGTGGTATTTATTCTGTCTAATATCTCCGACTTCCTCAGAGATCTATCCCTGAGTCTCATTTATTTGTGCAACAAGCATACTAAATATTAGGAAACAAAATAGCACTTTTCTCACAGAAACAGCTGGGACAGAAGGATCTAAGAGTATCTGAGTCCCGAAAGGCTATGTCTGATACATCTTCTTATCAATAAATTACAGTCACCAAAATTTTACCTCACAAATAAATTATTCACAGTCACTATTTTTCTTGGGCCCTAGTGTATTTATTCCTTACCCTCACCCATGAGTCTCTCTTTAGGAAATTCTTTATGAACTGCTCTCTACCCTGTGATGGATGCCTCTCCTCTGGCCCATGATATCTTCAGAGGACTGCCTTTCACACATGTACAATAAAGGTAAGTTCTCTTGTGCTTGCAGGCTCTACTTCTGTGAGGGTAAAGCTTGCATCTTTGGCTCATTATAGGGACCCTAGAGAAGTGCCATGCGCACATGTTTACTTTATGTTTGAATAAATGAGTAAATGTGGATCTTTGTGTCTTCCATGATATAATTTCCCACTTCTACCGAACAGAACATTGCAAACACATTTAAAGATAAAATAAAGGCCCAAGGTCTCTAATAGAACTGACAAAAGGTGGCCCTCAGCAGGGACCCACAATGGGTTCCCCTTCTCTTAGGGATGAGTAAAGTGGCCCACAACTATGTGGAGATAGTCTCAGCTTCCAGTGGAAAAGGCAGTGCCCAGACAGATCACAAATAACTTTAGAGATCCATCTTCTACTATGACTGAAACCAACTGAGTCAATAAAGAAGACAGTATAACAGGTCTGGTCTCCAAAGCCTGACAGGAGGATCAGCTGATGCTCTATGCTGTGGCCCTAGAAGACCATGGGAGTTATTCTTAAGCATGCACTGAGGCATCTGCACCCTAGATATCTGTGCCAGAATTCAGGTACTATACCATGAAACAACTTATACCTTTCTTGAACTCTGATTCAATTTCAACAGGGGGGTTAAAAAGGGGGGAAAAAAGGAGGGAAGGGAAGAAGGGAGGAAAGAAATAAGGGATATCTCAGTCAGTAGAACATGAGACCCTTAATCTCAAAGTCATGGGTTCACACACCATGTTGGGTGCCATTTGTAGTTGGAAGTTTCTGTGTCCTGCCCAGCCAGTCCCACGGCCATTTAATACCAAATAATCACACAAAGGCTTATATTAATTATAAACTGTTTGGCCTATAGCTCAGGCTTATTACTTGCTAACTCTTACCCTTAAACTAACCCATGATTCTTATCCATGCTTAGCCACATGGCTTGTTACATTTTTCTCAGTACAGCATTCTTATCTACCTTCCTCTGAGTCTGATTGGTGTCTTCTCTGCTCTTGCTCTACCCAGAATTCTCCTTGTCTGATGGCTCTGCCTATATTTCCTGTCTGCCTAGCTTCTGGCCAACTAGCATTTTATTAAGCCAATATTTACAGTGACAAATGTTTACAGTATATAAGAGCGTAGTCCCACAACACAGCTGGCATTTTCCCTTGACATAATAAAACCAGAAGTACTTTGTGCTTCTGGGATTGGGAACAGGGTATGATGAGCTGCTAAGCCTTAATGGGTCCTTAAACAAACGGGCTATGCAGCCACGGGGAAAGTATAGACGAAGCTGTATTTTCATTATGCCTTCTTTTAAAAGCCTATAAGATTTTTAAAAGAACCACATGAAGTCTGTTTTTAACTTGCACAAAAAGCCTGCAGTTAATTTTTATGAGTATATCTCAAACCCCTACAAAAGAGCTTTGCTAAAATCCTTGAGCTTCAACAGAAAGCTTAAGGAACTCTTAGGGAAAAATGTAGACTTTTCATTTTCCCTGAAAAGCCAGGTCGTATTTAGGTAAATAATATTTGAAGGACAACAACTCTTGTTTAATGATCCTGCTTTGCTGTTAGGTACAAACCATCAACGCCAAGGCTAACAGATTTCAGCTTAAGATTTTCTCAGTTTGGATAAGTGCTGTTGAAACACATCATAAAACACAACCTCAGTTCCACTTACCCCTTGACTGCCAGGAAAGGCCTCATCCATTTGATAGTTTCTGTTTCTATTTCTTTAATTGCCAGTAGCCCTGGCTGGCAGCCTTCATGAACCTGGTGGGTATCAACTTGATTTGTGTCTACAAATGTAAATTAATTGAATAAAAATAAACATCTCTGCCATAAAACTAGTAAGTATACCTCAAAGTTAATACACTGTTTAATTAATTCTTATCTTCCCTCCAAATATCTATAGTGTATTGAAATTATCAAGAGGGACCAGGTAGATGTCCTGACAGATAGTGTCTACCACCACCTAGCATAATTTTAGGGGTGGCTGGCTCAGTCTAGTGGTTAGGATTCAGCGCGCTCACTGCCACAGCCCGGGTTCGATTTCCGGTCAGGGACCCAAAAAAAGGGGGGGCTCCCCAAGATCCCAGCAGCCCCTCTTGAATGGGGCTGGCCACTCCCTTTCAGGAGCCCTGGACTCTGGATAAGTGTCTTCGGACTTTATCAGCTGACACCTGAATCCCACCACAGAGGTCGGCATAAGAATTACAGCCTTTCTCCTATAAAGTAGGTCAAAAATATGGCAATGTTCTAATTGCTTTGAAATAGCTGACCAGCATGGACATTTCTGTATGCCAATCATACTCCCAAGATAATGAGTCAGTAGGTAGCCAGGCCCAGCAGAACATATAGTCATGAGAAGGAATTGGTCATAAGTCCAGGGCACTAGGTCTATTGGGACATTGGGCCACAGAAGCAGAAAGTTCCTGGGCTTACTGCCACCAAAACTGGAAGTTCAGAGTCCCTTCTGTCACCTTTAGACCATTCTATTTTCCAGGCACTGCACCCTAGCCTTACCCATCATGCCTAGATGCCATACTCCCAAACATACTATACCTGAAAACTGCTTAACATGTAGCCAGAATTGAAATATTTTAAATATATTACCCTACAACAAGAGCAGTCAAGCTCTTTTTTCCCTATATACCCTGAAGTCTGAGGACCAAATATAAATTATTTTTAAACATAATTTTATTCTTAGAATGGAAGAAAATTTTTTATTTTAGGATTTGGGGGAAAGGGATCTATTATTAAGTGCCTCTGAAGAACCAAGTTTGGAAGCAGAATGTGAAGATATGCCAGAATTTAAGATTTCATTACTTATGTGAAAGCAATCATGTAGATAGCAAATGTGTCCAGGGGAGTGGATGGCTTCCCTGCCGTACAGCTTAGAAACAGGGAGTTAAGGCATCATGGGAAATGCATCATGATCCCTCCCTTTAACCTGATTGGAAGAAGTGTCCGAGCACAGAGCTATCCATGTACACAAGCTCCATGCCAAACACATAAAACCCTGCTTAATGCATTTCCCAAGTTTATTTCTCTCAACAACTGACTCTGGTAGAATTCTGGAATCCAAAAATATCTCATGTAATCTACTTCACATTCTTAACTGACACATGAAAACCTCAAGGTTCAAAGAGATGAAGTAACCTCCCTCCAAGATTATCAGTTTCCTGTTCCTCCAAGGATGTAACAGGCCAAAAAAACAAGACAAACCCCCCCCCCAAACCCACACACCATCTGTGTGACATGGGACAGGGAGGCCAGCATGACAAAGTATATTTAGACCTTGATGATTTTCTTCCTTTGCCTCAGTTTCCCCCTTTCTAAAACTCATATGCTTTGGGTAGCTACGAGAAGACTCCAAAGACAGAATAAAGTATTAAGATATTGTCATCCTGGAAGCTGGTAGGTTATCAACAAAAACATCTATCATAGGTGTTGTTATTTTCATATCTGCTAACAGCATAATGGCTTATGAATTTATAAAGTCAAGAATCAACTCTAACGATAATTATTATTTTAACAGTATGCCCAACATTTCTTGAGTATATGACTGGATATTTTGCTATCTGCTTTAAATTCATTAACTCCCTCAAGTCTCCCAATTCCATACCTTAGAAAGGCCTACACATTTGTTGGAAAGTCAATAAAAGATGTTCTTAGAGCATGGGGATAGGCTGCATAGACTCCTGAGTTCCTGCTGTTAGCCTGGATAAAGACTCATCTGATGGGAAAATGAAAATACGTTATTTTATAAAGTAAGGTCGCGGAGGGTTTTTCTTTTTTTCAAACTCAAAAGTCTGAAAGGCTTCATTTTAAAGGAAAGCACCGATGAACTCACTTAACCAAGTCATACTGTCATAATAAATGTCATGGCTGAGTGTGAGGTCACTCAATGTCAGCTTAATACCCTCCTTTAACAGGGAGCTATAAGTCAGCCCTGCTTTATAACAAAACTGGTTGGCTTTTCTATTGATTATTTGCGATACAAAAGCCTGAGAATCGGCTGCTTTTTATTTTATGTGTCTCTGAATCCATCAAACTTGCTGTTTTGATGTAGCTTGAAATTTCCAAGTCTGACTTCCATAATGGGTGAGGGCACATCATCTCTTTGGACACTTGTCAAAGGCCTTCTATTCCTACTCGGAGATTCTTCTAAGATTTTACTTATGCACACTGTTAACCAGGTTGATTTTATCCATCTCACCCCTAGGGATGAATTAGGGGTTGGAATGTGCAGGAGGGATCTTCTTGAAGGGTGCTCAGTCCTTTTGCAAAATGCCCTAGTGTCAAGAAAAAGGCCTTCGTGTTGGAAATGTTAGAAGGAGGGCACATTACATTGTGAAATCTGTGAGGATCTCGCTTTTCTGGAACTCCCTGACATCTGAGCCCTGGTGGTGCTGGAAGGGTTCCAAGAGCACCATAAAATTAGGGCTGGTCCTGTCTGAACTGAGTCCAAATCATTTCAAAGTGACTCAAGGCAGGGAAATAAATATTGAACCTAGTTAAATGTTGCTTGAGATTATGCTTGGCACCGAGTGTCCAGTCTCTGATTGGCTCTTAGGTTACATGGGTTATTTTTTAGCTCAAATTAATATGCCAGGGTGGATTTCTTCAATGGCAGCAATTATATGCAAGCACAGTTGCATTTCTGACACGTTTAGTGAAATGAAATGTAAAGATTTATGGGATGGCATAGGGTGGGTAGAGGCGACATTGAAAGCCTCAGTTTCATGCTCCCTGACTCATTCAGCTATTTCTGTTGCTTTCCCTTCCTCTGCCTGCTTAAGCCAATCTCCCTCTCTTCCTTTTCCCCTTTCTTCCTTTCTCCTTTCCATTTTTAAGTCTATTCTCATGAATTTTGAAAGCACAGTAGGAAGATTCAAGAGAATCCGATGAATTCTGATCTTCAGCTTACCCAACTTTGTTCTAAGACACACACACACAACCACATGGGCTCTTGCTCTCTTTAGAACAAATGTCTGAAATGACTAATTGGACCTTAGAAAACAGAGTAGAGCAGAGACTCCAGAAGCAAGCATGCACGATCTACAGACAATTTAGACCCCGCCTATTCAGCATGTGACATTTTCCTTTAGGGGGCCTAATGTTGAATCCAGCCTATCAGTGCCTCAAAATGGATGCCAAATGTTCTGTGCCCCTCTCTCTCTCTCCAGCAAAAAGAGGACACCTACAGGGTCAAGTTTAACCTTACTCAGAACTTTATGCTGCTTGATATCTTCAGGCCAGCCAGACACAGAGCAGTATCTAAGCGAAGCCTTTGAAACCAGTCAGACCCACACAGTTATCACTGATTTTCACTGTAGAGGGCAACTGACCTAAAACTCCTTGTGTTCAATTCCCTTATCTCTAAACTAGGGATGTTAATAATTCCTACCTGAAAATGCTGCTGTATTAAGGTACAGTCCAATGCTTAAATAAACAAACCCCCTGTAAAACACACACACACACACACACACACACACACAGAGAGAGAGAGAGAGAGAGAGAGAGAGAGAGAGAGAGAGAGAGAGAGAATGAGAACAGATATGGTAGGAATTAACAAAATTGTCTAAATGCCAAACCACTTCACTTTCTGCAAGGCCTATAGACTCATCACAGTCATGGCCATAGTCTCAGGCCTCTGCAGACATGAACACAACTGAAGGTGTCTCAGTGCCCTGGGAAATTCAAAAAATAATGGGAGGGCACATGAGGAATGCACTAGCCAATCAGGTAGAGAGTGGTTTACCAGGACCCACAGCTGTTTCCTGGGTTACAATGATGAAAACTCAGGCTTCGAGTGGTTTCTACGTTGCTAGATGGGGGCCCTGTTCAACTTTAGAGCTCAGATCTTTCAACCAGCGCATATCTTGAACATGTAGACACAACGGTGTGCAGATTAAATCCCATTAGGAAAAACATAATCAATAGGGAATATCTGTTTCACAAAGCATCAGATTTAGACTGTCTTGTTTCAAGAACTATTTGATACAACGTAAGTCCAGGAACCACAATTTACATATGTAAAAGGTTTTATAGTTCCCAGGGCACTTTGCCCACAAACTTTATATTTCTCAAGCCTTCTCTGAACCTCTCAAGGTGAGTATTATTATCTCTGCTGTGCAGACAAAAGCCAATGTCCAGGAAGTTTTAAGACAAGTCATATTGTCATCTTGGGCCTTCTGGCCCCATAGTTTTATACACTGTTCACTTTTAAACAGCAGCTGACTATTGACCTCCTTAACCCTCATCACTACCACAGAGAACTCACCTACCCAGTGTGTCCCTTATTAGAAACGTGAGCCCCGAAGAAGAAGAAAGTTAGGTGAGACATATAAAGCATCTAGTTTTAAAATCTAGTTATGACTAAGCATCATGCACAAAAGAACCAAATGGGGAGTGGGGGACAAGTTCAAAACATTCCGGGAGATTTTTTACTCTCCTAACTTTTAGAAACAAACTTGGCTCAAAGGGCAATTGACCGTGTGATCTCATGAATATCGAGACTATGACAACATCATTAACAATACCCTTTAGATCTCAGGCACAAAATAATATCTCAAAAAGGTATGAAACAATGGGGACTTTACAACTAAAGGCAGGTTGATTCTTTTCCCAAATTCTATGTCTCATCCATAATGAATTATTTTGTTTTTGTAGTTGTTTTGGGATTTTGTTGCTTTTGTTTTTTTCAGACTTACAGACATTTTTCTGCCTCTGCCTTCTAAGTGTAGGATTAAAGGCGTCTGCCACCACCACCCAGCCCAACACAAGTTTTTAGGAGGACTCCAGTGCCCTTCTTCTTGCTTAGTGTGAAAGTCCTGAGCTTTTCAAATTATCCATGCCTGTGAAGACAGGGAAAAAATAAATCAGAACCAGTAATGCTGACTTTATCCTCCCCTCCAACTAGAAAGTGAAGAATAGTGATCAATGGCTCCTTGTGACTAGGCACAGGTCACTCACCAAAGAAAGCATGAAGCCTCATTTCCCATGCCTAGACCTCAAGCTGTGGAGCTAGAAAAGGACATTCAGAATGAGCCACAGCCACCATTCAAAGCTAGCCTCCCAGAGAGCCCGGCTCCCTGACTTTGCCGCATACGGACAGCAACTTCATGGAGTATCAGCTCATGGAAGAACATGACTCTCTATTTGAGGACGTGTTCCAAAATGGTTGTCTGTCTTCATGTTCAGCCCAAAAACAAAGCAGGGTGTTCCCCTCCAGGAAAACAAAGCCTTCACATACCCCTCCCCACCCCCACCCCCCGCCCCGTATCAACACAGCATAATCACTGAGTAGACTGAACAGAGGGGGAGCCCTGGAATTAGCCACTAGACTGCACTTGAAGTTAGCCAATTCACATCCAATGACGTCTGTAGATCCTGAGATATGATCTCATTAACCTCTGTGAAGAAATCAGCCCAGCATTTACCAGCAGTGGTTAAAATACTCAGCTGATTGAACTAGGAAGTCTCTGGAACTGTAAGTCTAAAGGTGACCCACAAAGAATTCTGCTGATGCCAAGGGTAAGTTCCCTGAATTGCTCTAGCGTCAATCCATGAAAACAGAGCCTCTGCTGGAGCGCCAACGGCTCTCTAGATAGCACATGGCCTCCTGCTACCACTATGGCATATCTCTAATATGTTAGAGATGGCTGTAGTACCTTGAACTTGAGGCAGGGCTGAGGTGACTACAACAGGGACCTTCTCTGCAAATTGACAAACCACTTCCCACAGTGTTCCTCTTCTATGGAGGAGCATGGTGAAGCACAGGGGTTGGAAGTCAGAATAACAAAGCTGAATCCCACCTCTTCCCACCAACCAGGGGATAAGAAGCAAGGCCCTCAACCTCTCCAACTTACAGGCTCAACAAAATGGAGGATAACACAGTTGCCACATAGCCCAACAGGTTGTTTCAAAGGTCGACTGGTATGTTTTGTATAAAGGCCGAGCATATTAAGCTAAGGTGCATTTACCTTTCCCTTTAAAGCCTATATCCTTCCTACATGCGTATGTGGATGCTATGGATACCGGCCTTTCCTTGTTTCCAGACTTCTCTTCCCTTTACTCTTTTGAACCCCATTTCAGCTGTGCTGTCATATAAATAAAACCCCCAGTCACAATCCATATAGGTTTCACATGCTGCCTTTTAGGGTCACGTATCTTCAATAGAAGGGTAGCATGCCTTCGGGGAATCTCCAAGTGAAATGGTTTGTCTGCATCGGAAGAGAAATTATGCATAGAAAAAGAGGTAGAAGGATAAGGGTACTCTAACATGACTCATTTTTAAGATAAAAGGTACATGTATGAGATATTTTCGAGGCAGAGTTGAGAAGGTATGGGGGGGGCATTGTAAGTAGTGCTGAGTGATATTGTTGTGATAATCCAAAGTGATATTATTGTGCCTAGATCTCTAGCCCCTGGAATCTCTGGCAAAGAATAACTGGGTCAAGCTAAGGTTTTTTTTGTTTTGTTTTGTTTTGTTTTCCCTTCTTTGTGCTTTTCCCGTGGACAAGAGTATAGGCCACCTGGAGATGCCCTGATAAGATGCTTCTACAGTTTTCTGCAATCAATGCAGCCACACCAATAACCCTCTTGTCCTTCCTCATCTCCCAAACATCTGCTTGTACTCAGTCATATATACACTGCCTCTTTCCAGGTCTGAGAAAAGAATATGTGGAACCACCTCTAGACTTCATACAGAAAAATGGTTCTCAACCCCTTCCGAGATCAAAGGACCCTTTCATGGGAGTTGCTTAAGACAATTGGAAAACACAGATTTTTACATTAAGGTTCATGACCGAGGCAAAATTACAGTTATGAAGAAGCAATGAAGACAATTTTATGATTAGCGATCATCACAACATGACCGAAGGGTCCAGGTCACAACAGTAGAAAAGTTGAGAACCACTAATGTAGAGAGTGACACTGGCCAGGTACATTGACATGTGTCTTCAGGGATAACAACCAGACTCATTACCAAGTGTCCATATCATTTTCTCTCCAAATCCATCTTGTATGTAGATGGGTTTTTTCAACCTTCTACCCAAACTACCTGGTGGCTGGCAACACACCCTTACAAAGCACACAAAACCAGAAAAAGACAGAAGAGCAAGAGGAACCAAACTCTCCAAAGCTGTAATAGTATCTTCTGTGATTGTGAGGGCTTCCCTGCAGTGGTCTGATGACCTTGCCCACAACCCCTCAACCAGGCATCCTGTTGAGGTCTCAAGGACCCAATGGAGGATCCTGCCCTGTTGCAATGAATTCACTGCGGCACAAAGTCCAATCCATTCCTGTGCATCTCCAGGCATTTAATGAGTGTTGTTAATGATGATGATGTAACCCTTTCAGCTTAGATCTGTCAGGGTCCCCAAGGCATGCAATGATCCCCTGAGAAGCATATATTATCTGAAGCTTTCCCTTTTGCTTAATTACATTGTGCTAATGTTCTCTTTCCACTAGATTTCTCCCTGCCAACTCCCCCATTCAGCCAGGCTTCACTGTGGGTTGGATTTACATTAAAAAAAAAAAAAAAAAAAAACCCCAGCACATTATAATTGTGATGATTGATCACTGAAGTTTCCTTGGGTTCAGATTGTTTCCTAATGTGGGTCATTTTTCATCATAAAGAGTCGGCTGATAATGATGTCATTTCCATTGCTTGAATTTCAAGGCAGTGGCCACATATCACAGAGTTTAAATGACTGTCTATAGGACAGCAAAATCACATCCTTATCAGTTTAAAGCAGTTGTTGCCTTACTCCTGGGGACAAAAATGAGAACGGGAGCCTTCTGAAGCTCCTCAAACAAGAGCTTCCGGAATCTGAATTGCATCTGTAGCTGGGAAAGGGGTGGGGGCGGGGAGATGGCTGGCAAACCTGTTTCTGTGTGAAGCTGTGTGGCGAGTAAGCATCAGATAAAAACCACAAAGTCAGACACGACAGCAAATAAGCTGCACAGCTGATCCCTGGATACCTCAGATACCGTCTTCCACACTCATGGCACTGTGGTTCCATGGCAAGATTCATGAGGAAGTATTGAAATGACTCCAAGAGCTCTGGACAGAAACCCATCTTGCCCTAGTAGCCAATAAACGTGTCTCTGGTTGAGTAATGGCTTGGGGTGGAGCTCGAGCGAGACCTTGATTTTATGTCTGTGAAACATGTATGTGAAATGGAATTATGTATGTGAATTTCAAACACATGGCTATAGCAGGCTTTCTTTTGGCCATCAACCAGTTCCTAAATTATGACATATTAGTTATGAATGCTCGACTTTATCTTATGCTTGTTTCACCAGCTCTTATTACTTAATTTAACCTGTTTCTCTTCATATACATTTTGCCTCAGGCTTTTAAACTTTCTTTCACTCTGCATGTATAGCTGTGTGTCTGGCTGCCTGACTGACCAGCAGCTGCCATGCCTGGCTGGCCCCTGATATCCCACTTTCTTCTTTATTCTCCTCTCCTCTTGTTTTCAAGCCTAGCTTCCTGCTCCTGCTTCTTCTCTCTGCCCACCTGTCCCTCTACTGCTTAGCTGTTGGCCATTCCGCTTTTATTAGACCCATCAGGTGTCTTAGGCAGGCAAGATAAAAGAGCAAGACATCTTTTCATAACTAAACAAACACAGCAGAAACAAATGTAATGCATCTTTGCTTGGAGTAATATTCCACAACACATGGCTGTGTCATTGTAACCCGAGGCTTGAAGGTCCAAAGCAGTGTGAGTGAGCTGTGCCCCAGATGATCTAATTTCTGGCATTTGCCTCTATCCATGTCAAACTCTACATGCCCTGGAACTCTCTAGGACATTCTGCAGATGTTAGAAGTTTGCAGATATTACCCAGCCCTGCCTCTACAGCCTTTCTCATTTGGTCCAGCATGTCCCACCCCACCTTATTTTTAGAAGTGTCTAACTTGGAGAAAAGTGAGCACCCGAATCCACTTAACTGCATATGCTTACATTTCATATCACCTCATGTACAGTTGGTTTATGCACACACACACGAGTTTTATTTAGTCATCTGAGAACTATTTGCCTTGTCTTTATGGCATCCATTCTAAGGACTCTTAAAAAAAAAATAATCCTCATTCTCAGGACACAACCATCTTACTCAAAACATTGATTAAAATGTTGTTCTTCAACACAGTCCTTTAGTTTTACATATTATTTCCATCATTTCCTGTAGAATATGTGTTATCTGTGTTTTTGTATGTTCCCCCCCTCTGTGTGTGTGTGTGTTCTGTATATACATTCACATGCACCTCTGTGACCTAATCAAAGATCACCTGCCACGTTTCGCTGACCTGTCACTTTACTTTGAACATTTTAATTTACTTTTTTGTTCCATGTTATTGCCAACTTGGTGTTAGCAGTTTTGATAGAAATGTGTTTTTCAGCAATTCTTTCCTTAGTGTGGTAGTGGAATAGCAAAAGATGGCCAAACCCTACTAGAAAGATTTGCACTGGAGAAACAAATAATTTGAACATCCAAATGACAAGTGGAAGGATAATTTTTTTTAATGGGGGATACAATCTGATATTTAAAAATTAAAAGTGGGAAGAAAAATGGAAAAACCACCTTTACAACATCGAGTAATAATTGAGGGGGCATTAGGATAGAGACGCATGGTTGCGTTCGATAACCCCACGGTGATGGCAATAACTACCTGTCGTGCTGGGAGTGAGACAGAATACATGTGACATGAAGTGATGGTAGGCACAGAGGAAGGGGCCCATTAGGAGGTGGGGGATGTGGGGAGGCTAAGGAGGAGAATGAATTAGAAAAAGGTATAATGATATACATGTATAAAATTGCCTTAATGAAGTCCATTACTTCATGCACTGACTTAAATAATAAAAATGTTAAATAAAAAAGAATGGTCACCAACCCATCCATATTAGTATCTCTCTTCTCCCATATCAGGAACCTAGGTCAAAACCAGCCCCATTGCTGCAGCTTGTCTGTTTAGTCCTATAATACAGTGCACCAACAACCAACTAAATTAGATTCTAGATTTTCTTAGTTTGATTTTTCTCTTAAAAAAAATAGTACCCAAGTTTATAGTAATTTGTGGGTTTTTTATTTGTATAATGTGTAGGTTTTCCTTTAAGTTGTCATAGTTCTTTTGGGTTCTTTGTTTTTAATGTTTGTTGTTTCCTGTTGTTTCTATCTTTGACAATTTAAACCTTGTTAGTTTGTGGGACTTGGTTTTGGGGGTTTGTGTGTGGTATAAACCATTATTAGTGTGTAACGCTCAAAACTAAATCAAAGGTTATACTTAGAAAAGTCACACCCTCTTCTCCTCTAGGTCTGGACTCCCGCTGGCCCCGGTTTGCTGATCCGCTGTACTGGTTTCTGTCTCGTTTGTCCTGTTCTTCCTTTTGAAGGAAAAAAAGCAGGAGCATAATCCCTGGCAAATTCTTCAACATTAACGTTTGCACCTCTTTCATGATCATTGATTCTGGATTTTTGAAGAACATCTGAAAAAAACAAAAATCCATAAGATGAGTATACTCCAGAGCTTTATTTCTGATCTCCTTCTTGGAGATCAAAGAATTGTGTCTGTTTCCCTAACAACCATCAGAAAAGTCAACAGTGGGACAAACAAGAATGATGGAGACCAGGGCTGCCATGTGACATAGGGGGTTCCCCAGCATCAAATTCCACCAATGTGCACTTCCTGTCTCAGTTAAACAGCAGCTAAACAAAGGACTTGGCTCTATTCTGTTTCTCTTGTTGATGTGATCCAATTAACCTCACCGGCCATAGAGCTTCTCAGGCTCAATACAGACCAGATCCTATTGATCCTGCAGTTGAAAATGCTCCCATGATTCCCTACTACTCTGAGGATAAATTCAAACCTCACAAAATGCTCAGTAGCCTGCCCTCTGAAATCCTGCATGATGTTCTGACACACATGTACACACACAACGTGTACCATTTGTTCACACTCACGCCATGACTTGAAATACTCTTATCACCATGAACTCAGAAGTCTGCTGGAGACGTTAGTTACATCTATATCAATTCTGTCAAGCAAGTCTGTTAACTGGGCTTTGGACATTGCTCACATGCCTTGAAACTTGGTTGTTGGCTTAACAACAGAGTATCTTGCCATTTATCAAGGTGGTGGTGGGGGGTGGGGAACAGATTGTGAGTTTTCTCTTCTTCCCATGGCCAGGTGAAGAAAGGCATAAAGATACCATGGAACTGAACAGCTCACACCACGCATGGTGCTTCTGGGCCTTCCTGGTAGAAAGGATGACTACCCACTGTCTTTCAAACCCGTCTGCCTCCCATCTACTTCCGTTTTGTATTCCCAACTAGAAAATGAAGAGTCTCCTGAAGGACCTCTTCATTTGGTCTTCCTGGATCCTATGTCAGAGCCTGTGTGGCACTATACCCACCTCATAAATCCTGGTATTTCATCTCCCCTTCCACATGAACAGAAGCCTGAAGACTGGTAGTTTTTAATCTTTATAGTAAAGGGGAATCACCCGAGGCATTCCAGACCCATCAGACTAAGATTGGAATACAAGAATCTTCATTTCTAACAGATACTTCATGTAGCCCTGGGACCACTCTGAGAAATGATGAGCAATCTGTGTGCTTTCAGTTAGCCTTCCCTCCTAACTGGGTCCTCTGAGTGCTACAAACAGCCTTCCTCCTAATTACTTAAAAATATCATTCACTAGAATCTAAACAGAGGAGGGCTCTCCCAGTGCAACTGCCCTCAACTGGCTCCTGCAGGAACTGCAACTCTGAGACCTCCCCTCCCCCCACGCTGCTCTTCACTCTAATTCCATCCCTCCCCTACAAATATTTATGTTTGATTTGTGAGTAATACTATTTACCTTCCCTGCAAATGATGGGCATTATTTTGCTGCCTACTCATGCTGTGTACTCACATCGATGTAATTTTAATTAGAGAAGAATGTTAATGCTTGTGTGTGCATTTCATTTGTAAAACTATCTAGATGGTGTGATGATTAAAATTCTCTTTCCATCACCCAATTTGCGGAGAACAAATCCACCAACACCTATCTCATCCCATATGACTTTCCTCAAAGCATAATCAAATCCAACTGGGGTTGACAACTCTAGAGTTGGTACAGTTTCTGAGACTGGCCACTTACATGGTATATGAGGAGCCCTGAGGAGCGGGCTGGCTGTGGGAAACTTCATCTCCGACCATTGGGACAGAGGTAATGTTCATCTTCCCTTCGGAGGGGGTCTGTAACTACTTTTGCGATAAATGCACATGCTATTATTGGTAAAGACTGCTTTGTAAGGAGTCTTCAAGGGAACTAGGAGAGATTGTGAGGAGAGCTAAGGAAGTCCAGGACAGAATGGAGGTTTAGAGAGGAAAATGTGTGCAGGTCCTGTGCCGTCAGTCCTGTTGTGTCTGGAAGAGGCTATTTCCTTGGAGTCATCGGCTTAAAAAATAATCTTTCCACTTCCTCTTCCACATAAATACCTGAGCTTTGAGGGTAAACTAACAAACAAACATCCCATTTAGGACAGACGTGCTAGGGTGTCACTACATATATCAACCACACTCCAGGACAGGTCCCGCGCTCAGTAGTTGGCCAACACAAAAGGAATCCACGGTCTTTTTCATAGATGTGTTTTGTTGTGGTTTGGTATTCTTGGTCATATTTCCCTTTGAATTTGTTATGCCTTTTATTTTGTTGTTCTCTTTCTTAGTATTTAGAGAGAATGGCTGAAATTGGTTGGTAAGGAGGCGAGGAGGGGCTGGGAGGAGATGGGGGAATATGATAAAAATATATTGGATAAAAATATTGTAATAAAAAGTAAAATATGTAAATAGGAATAGAGAAAAAGAAGGTGAGAAAGGGAAGAGGGAGGGAGAGAGGGAGGGAGGAAGGGAGGGAGGGAGGAAGGAAAGAAGGGAGGGAGGGAGGGAGGAAGGAAAGAAGGGAGGGAGGGAGGAAGGAAAGAAGGGAGGGAAGGAGGAAAGAAGGGAGGGAGGGAGGAAAGAAGGGAGGGAGGGAGGAAGGAAAAAAGGGAAGGAAGGAGGGAGGAAGGAAAGAAGGGAGGGAGGGAGGGAGGAAGGAAAGAAGGGAGGGAAGGAGGAAAGAAGGGAGGGAGGGAGGAAGGAAAGAAGGGAAGGAGGGAGGGAGGAAGTAAAGAAGGGAGGGAGGGAGGGAGGAAGGAAAGAAGGGAGGGAGGGAGGGAGGGAGGGCTGGACAAAAATGATTGGGCTATTTATTTCCCTGATCTGCCCCGTCCCATGCCTCTAACACAGTAGCAGACACAGCACTGATGATAAGCAGATTCTGGGGATTCCTGCTAAGTCTCAGTCCTTCTTAGTTGCTGTCCACCTATGACTTGAGGCAAGTTGGTCTCTACAAGCCTTTAGTGTACACTTAAGGAAAGAACATTTACATTTATATGAGGGGGTGATGACATACCAAGATAATCATGTATTTGACAGAAAATAGGCATTCAATAAATATGGCTGGATTTCTCATGAAGGGAAATACACATAACAAAATGGACTGCTTACGGCATTTTAAGAGTACAGCTGTCATCGCATTAAGTGTATTCATCTTGTCCGTCACCACTGTCAATCTCAGGCCTGTCACCATGGCAAATGGAAACAGCTCATGTTGGCTACATCCACATTTTTTTTCACATGGCAAGTCTAACACTGGGAGAAACAAAAAGATCCAAGCTTTTGAATCATATTTTTTCTTCATTTGTATTTTCTTTATTGATTTCCCTCTTTGTTAGATGTCCACAAAAGAAAAAAATGAACTTTCTAGAAAAGTAGGAAATGGCATAAAATTCATTCTATCTTGTAATTTTTATGCGCATATAAAATATATATGGTATATTCTATACCTTAAACTGTTTGCTAGGTGTCGTCATGAGAGTAGTGCCTTCATTACCACCAGTTATCACCAACTGTGCTTAAGGATGCTAAAATGTGAAAGGAAAATACTGAATTGCCCTAAGAAACGGATGCAAAAATTAAAAACACACTACTGTGTCACTCTTAGTTTTCCTATTGCTGAAAGTGCAAAATTATAACAGCATTCAAGAATAGAAGCACCATCTTTCTGAGGGTTTTCCCCAATCAGTTAGTACATTCATGTATGAATTCACATTTGCTTTATACATATAAAGCAGAAATAGTGAGCCATATAGAAGGACATGCCCACATTGTCAGACAAATCATAATATTAATATAAAGGAATATCTCAGACCATGAGTTTCCAGGTGATGATACCCTAGATGGACCTGCTCAAAGTCTAGGCACAATTTGGGGACACTGATGACAAGACATGTAAAGAGAATTCTCACCACGTGAGTGAATCTACAAGCAGGACATCACTACACAATGTTTGTGATCCAACCCAGAGCAATCTGAACTTGTTGAAAATAACCTATGCCAATCTTTAAGATCCTCTGACGACTGCAAAACAAAATTCCTTGGACATTGGTCATTACAGAACGAGGTGAATGTGTCTGGAAAGGTGAGCATGGTAAAGCACAGAAGTAAAAAAAAATGTCTAATTAGTAATTCTAATGATGTTATGAATCTAAATATGAAAATGTGTTTGCAGTTAAGAAGCAAAGACGCTACATGCTCTCTCTTAAATGAACGATGAGCCACCAAAGTTTTCAAAAACATTCTATTTTGATGATGTCACTATAAGAATCTGGAATCCATATTTACAAGATGGATATATTTGTATGTAACTCCTGATGCCAGTTAATGGCGTTCAGAGAAAGGGGCTCATTTTGGATGCCTCTGCCCCCGCAGCTACAAAAATAGCAATAGCTTTGGAGTTTGTTCCTTGGTATTGTAGTGGTGTCTATTGCCCTTAAACTTGAGAAACAATTTAAGTATGAAGATCCAGATGTTGTACTTAAAATAAAATAAGGAATGTGATTAACAGCAGGTGAAGACCTGATACCCAAAGTTCCCCCCGAAACCTATACAATAGGAAGAGAATCAACTCACAAAAGTTGTCCTCTGACCTCTAATCATACACTGTAGCACACACCCTTACCCCTCAACCTCCTCACATACAACTGGAAAAAATAAATCAATATAAAGTAAAATTGTTGTTTTCTTACGTCTGTATTACACTTTCTAATACTCTTAACACTACCTCTACTTTTACTTCTGGAAGTTAATCATAAAATGACTTATAAATATGAGAGCATAAATGATCCACTGGATATAGTGATAGAGCCATTAAAGATATCTCAAGAATTGGAACTTGATTGAATTTTGTTATTATCACTAAGACCATCACTGGAGTCCACAGCCTTCAGATTTTGTTCTGAGAAAGAGACCATGCTCTGTTTCATGGACTCCTGAGCACCAGAAATTTTGAACTGCTCTATGTGAAACCCTGGCACCCCCCAAAAATGGCACCAATGTGACTGTAAAAGACACAAAAACAGATGTGCAGCCTAATGTGGTTAGGAGCATAGGGACCTGCTTCCTGAAGTGTATGTGGGATGCAGTGCAGAGCCAGCCACAAGTAACCCCTGACCAATTGTTCCCTATCACCCACTTCTACTTCATAAAACACTGGCATCCATTGAAAGCCATGGTACTACCCATGCTTTTGAAAAGCCCAATGTAAAACAAAATAGTAAGCAGAAATAATAAAGGCTATAGCCCAAGTATGCTTTTGTGCTTTCTGATTAAAGGCTCTGAGTCTGGAAGATGAAAGAGAATATGGGAAGTGACCATCTAACTGAAGTAGGCCATTAAAAAATATACAGCGGGAAATAAAAGATGTCATGGGGGGGTATCAAAAAAAAAAGATCAACGGGGCAATTTCTCTACCAACTTTGAAGTGAAGAAACATAAGGAAGTGAATAAAAGAAAACCCAGCGCATCAGATTACACTGTGTTTAATTTTTATGGTTTTTTTTCAAGATTTATTTTTTAGCTAGAAATGTAGTCACACACCTTTAATTA
This sequence comes from Phyllotis vaccarum, assembly GCA_033318265.1. Lineage (NCBI taxonomy): Eukaryota > Metazoa > Chordata > Mammalia > Rodentia > Cricetidae > Phyllotis > Phyllotis vaccarum. Next base: position 34,727,805 of record JARWLC010000012.1, on the reverse strand, counting down.
TCAGTACTCCAAGGCGGTACTAGGATTTCTGAGACCATCCTGGTCTCCAAATACAAACAGCCAGAGATATACTAGGAAACTGTCTCTAAAATTAATTTTGTTATTTTTAATTATGTGTATGTATTGAGGTATGTGCACATGGCATTAAGAGACCGAGGAATCCAGAACTGTTAGATACTCCTTGAGCTGCAGTTTCAGATATTTGTGAGCAACTTAAGCAGGCGCTGGAATCAAACTCTACACCTTTAAAGCCCCAGTCTTCTCTACAGCCCTTAATTTTTATATATTTGTAATGAGTGCATAATACTTCCAAGATTTGTCTACTATGAAGAACATAGCTTCAGTGATCACTCAGTGAAGAGAGGAAAAAATCCACGTCTTTCACCATGCACTTTGCAAGGGGTCCTTTGTCTCTATTAAAGAGGCATTTAAACAGTGGCCACAGGACTCCTGCAAAGTGTGTAGTGAAAGCTATTCCTGAGCTGAAAGACAGTAAAACTAAATACAGTCCTATGTCCACTATGTGACATTAGGGCTCAGATAGAAGCTCTTGGAATCTGATGCTCTCAGATTCAATCCAAGCTCTGGAAATTGTTCGTGGTATCAATGCTAACTTCATCACATATCAAACATCAAGAAAGTGGGGCTGAGAGCTCACAGGTGCCTACCTATATAAGACAGCTTCTGCTTGTGTCTACAGATCTTTTTGTACCTTCCTTAGCCCTCTGTCTGTTCCAAGGTGTGACCAATACACACGCACACACACACACACACACACAATCTTTCTGCAGGCTTCTAGTCATTTCCAGCAGACTCTTAAGGTCCTCCCTAATACATTCCTATTTGGACAGAAATTGGAAAAGTCTCGGTAAATAGCTGTGTAACACTTTGAAGTCTGGCTTGCCTCCATCATCCTTCTATTCTGGATTCTGAAAACCCTCCTCTTCATTTAACCCTTCAGGCTAGAAGTGGCAACTATTCCTTTGTGAGCAGCCCAGGGCCACCTCCCTGTATCACATGGCTGCTTCCCATTGATCTCACTTTGCCAACAGACCCTTTGATCATCCTCTTCCAACTATTTCAATCTTAGCACACCCCTGTGCTTTCCTGGGACCCTAAATCAAGATTGTTGAGAAACTGTACCATGTACTTAGCATTGTAACCATGGTCTTCTTCACCTGCCTCTCTTCTTGGCTCGATCTTCTTTATTTCTACTTAATCTTTCTAGTGAGATCTTCATATGACTCTCACACAAGGGTCAACAAACTCTCTGAGCACAGGATCAGACGGTAATAGTTAGGCTAATGTGAGCCACTCTACTCTATGCTTGTATAGCAAAAGCAGCCATGGGCACTAACACAGAAATGGGTGAAGCGTGGCTGTGTTCCAGAAATATTTTATTTATGAACACTAAAATTTAAATTTCATATAACTTTTGTAGGTCATGAAATATAATTCTTTTGATTATTATTTTTCAGCCATCTGAAAATATAAAAAGCATTCTTAGTTGCAAGTTACACGAAATCAGGCAGTTGGCCAGATTGGGCTTATAGGCCCAAAAGTACCAATGCTTGTTTTAAAACTTAGCATCAGAGAGTTTTTATACCCAAATAATTATTCTATTTTTTTTTTACCATTTCCCTCCTTTTTAAGACTCTACTAGTTCATTCTTTGAACCTAAAGCTTGCTTACTTTTCCCCCAGGATCTTTGCCAACTGGCACTGAATAGCATATTCAAACCATTCCCCCCATAGTACCTTCCAGGGCCAATATTCCACACTAATGCTATTGCAGCATTCTGTCAGGAAGAAGGCATATCAAGAGTACCCTGTATTACCCACTACCTGAAAATAACAAGAGTCCAGTATATCTGGACAAAGCTTGCTCTCAGTAGAGCGTGGAAGGTGGGGTATGCCTTCACAAGAACCCACCTTATTATCATGCCCACCAGCCTTGCACTCATCCAGAACATTACTAGTCTTCTCTTTCCCTTCCCCACCCTCAAGACCATAATCAATGCAAAAGTGTTGCTAAGTGGTAATGTGTTTCCCCCAATCCAGCGGCTACAAAGCTTTCATAAAGTGATGTATTTGTAAGCTTCAAAAGGTCTTTTCAAAATAATTCCTTGCCTATATCAGTGGTTGTCTACCCTGGTTACATGTTAAAAATCACTCCAAAAATGTTTAAAAGGCTGATGAACAGGACCTAGGCTACAAGATCAAGTTGCTATCTTCAGTTGTCAAAACTTCCATAGGCTTCTGCTACAATAGGAAAGTTGAGAATTATAAGACTCAACGCAATAGCCAAGGAATACATGTTCAGACAGTTGCAGGAGGTCAGGGTGCATGCATTAAAGCCTTCACCTCTTCCTGTTACTTTTACTCTCCCATGCACAACTTAAAAAATAAAGAGCAGTTGGGAAAATGGCATAGACATGAATATCTTTATATTACATTCTGGTAGGAGTTACAGTCTAATGACAAACGTATTACTTTTGATAACAATGAGATGAAGTAGCTATGGGTCCCAGGGGATCCCACTTAGTTAGAAACAAGGGGAGGTTTCTTTGAGGCAGCAGTGCTCTAGCTGAGCTCGGAAGCACCAATAAGAATGACCTAGAAGAATGGAGAAGCAGACCTGTGCAGACCCTTCGTGATGGATGTGTAGATGCATAGATCTTAGAACAGGGCTTCTCAACCTTCCTAACGCTGCGACCCTTTAATACAGTTCTTCACACTTTGATGACCCAAACCAAAAAATTATTTCATTGTTACATCATGACTGTAATTTTGCTATTATTATGAGTCATAATGTCAACATCTGATATGTAAAATATCTGATATAGGATCCCCCCCAAAGAGGTTGCAACCTAACAGTTGAGAGGAATCGTGAGAAAGCATTATTGGTAGGATTTAGAGGGAAGAATGGCAGGTCTAGTGAGGATTAAAGCAGCCAGGACCCTGGAGAACTTTTGTATTGTGCAATGTTGTTTCGTCTGCTTTTCATTAGCAGCCTCATCTAATAGACTGGGTGCTGCTCACAAGGCTTCCTCGCCAGGAAGAAGCAATTTAACTCATACTTCTGCCCAACTCCAAAGCACACATTCATCTCACAGCCCTGTCTCCTGTCCTTTTCTCTGCCTTCAGGGGTGGGACATTTCCCTGGAAACAATAAATCAGGTTTGGGATTTTACATAGAATCTCTATATTAAAAAATGAAGTAGCTATGTTAATATGTAAATAGGGACAGAAAAAAGCCATTAACTAGATAAGATTTTTTTTTAAAAAAATTAACCTCAAAGACAACAACTTTCCTCAATAAAGGAAAAGACTTCCCAGAACCTCCAAATCAGTTCTTTGCAGACTTCCAAAGGCTTTCTACTTCTGACCTTAGTGTTGGTCCACTGGGCAGGGAGGCAACCATACTTATTTATCTGGTATGTATTTACTAGCATGTGTACCACACATGACATACACTAGAGATCTAGGTAAAAAGCATAAGACCTCAACATTCTTGAGGCTTACCATCTTTCCTATAGGAGAGCAAGGGAACAAGGTATTCAGCCAAATGCAAAGCCACAAATTCTTAAAGGCTGAATGAGAGGGGTCTGGAGAACTCGAGAGCTTACTCTTGATATTGCTAACTACCCAATAACCCCTTCCCTGCTATGCCATTCTGACAGTTCTAAAGATACCGAACCAAGATCAATAAACACTATACGTATCATTTTTTGCATCAAGGAAATACCATATTGTAAAATAAAATTTAAGTGGTGGACTAGAACATTCTGGAACATGATCAATGAGTAAAAATTGTATAAATCTTCAAAAAGTTATGGACCAGTTCCAAAATCAATAATATATATATATGAGATTGATCCAATCTTCTTCCATATGGCCAAGGAAATTGGAGATGAGTCCTTAATGTAACAGTTAGTATACGGGATGTAAAATGAACAAATTTTAAAAAGCTTCATTAAAATCTTAAAATAAGACTGAAAAATCTGCAGCAGATGGTACGGATAATAGACAGTTAAATGTCTGGCAATGGATGTAGCTTTTTCACCAGCAATGGTAACTGGGGAGAGAGGCAAGGGGTTTGAATGATAAGGAATATGGTATTGATTTTTGCAAATAAAAAAAAAAACTAATTGATCTTGCCAATACATTGGGTAAACCTGAATTCCTATTGAAGTATTCAGCGGGACACTAAAATGAAGGTGGTACCTCAGCTGACCTTCCTGAGACCAAGGAGATGTAGAGGATAAGACATGTTTAACTTTCCACTTTTCTACAGGAACACCTAAAGGCAGTCCACAATATGCTCAGAAAAGCCCTATCCATGTCCCTGAAGGACCAACATATCTGCCCACCAAGGTAAAATTTCCATTTGGTTTTCCACACATGACTAGAGGAGATGACTGAATGGGAAGCCCTTGCTAACTTCTAAGCCTGAGTGTATTGGTCATCAAAAGCACTCAGGAGTTGATCATGCATGCTCGGTGAAAGGGTACCCACCATCCTCTAGCCTCTTTGCCCTCTGAGGAATGATTTCTTTGCCTTTGCAGCCATACCATTTGCTGGAAGTTGACAAAAAGAGAATAAGAATTTGAAGCCACCAACAGGGCATCAAAGGCTGTACCTTTGTACCCCAGTACCTCCACCAAACCAACATCCAAAACACCTACAAGGGCTTCACTCTTTGGGGAGACCACAGTGAGTCGAGAGCTAAACATAAGTAGGAACAACGTTCTCCCCTTCCCTTTCAAAAATTCCTCAAGACTGTCAGAACATTGTCAAAAGAATGATGCATGGTGAACAATGCCTTGGCGATCGTGGGAGAGGCTCCAGGAAAAAAATTAATGCATCTTTCTCCTTGGGTACATTTGTCTCCTAGCTTGCTCTTGGTCATGATTTTGTGCCCCCTGCACTAAACATTTATGTTCACCTCATAAGATAGATTTGTTCATGCTGATGCCAGTACACAGCTACAGAACCCAGTCTCATCAGTGTACTCTGAAACTGGATGTCACCAAATTCTGTCTTGCTTTTCTGCTTTCCCAGATATCATCTACAGTGCATGACAGGTACTATGTTTAAGTTATTCTGTCCTGAGAAAGTTCTGGAAAAGGGTTACTCTGCCAATATTTAGTAGGTGCTTTATGGCATTTATTTGCATGTTTTTCTGGATGAAAACAGCCTTCCTTGGATCATCGCTTTCTTTGTTACATTCATATATAAAGATTCACTAAAACAGAAGTTAGATTGTCTACAGCATTATATTGTAATCTTCCCCATTCTTTCCAGTCCTCAGATCTCAGGTCCAGCAGCCAAGCTCTGCACAGGTCGGCAAAAGTTAACAAGGACCATAACATCTACATTCACCCTTCACTTGAGTAAAATGTCAAAATGCAAGACATTATAAGAACTCCATTGTAAGACGAAACATATCCAACACCCAGTATCAGCCACACCTATTTGACCACTATTAATAAGACTGAAATCCTTCCTCATTTCCAGTCTTCCAGTTTTAGGACTCTTGATTTGATCTGGCCATTGTTTCAGTTTTCAGGATTTGAACATGTTAATCTTAGAATGGCTGAGGCAAAAGAGATTGATTCTGATAATAAATAGAAAGGGTAAGATGTTACTGCTCTTGGATTTGTTCCTCATCTCCAGTTTTCAACTGCCTTTGATGTGTAACTCTGTGTTTTGAGATCACTACACAAGAGCCTATGTGTGTAAAGACTTCAGCAGCACTTGGAGGGGGTTGGTGAAGAAATACAATCCCAGGCTTCACTCTAGATCTGCAGAATCAAAATCCAGATTTCAACAACTTTCCCTGGGTGATTCAGTCAGCATGTACATTGAAGGAAGATTCCCTAAAATGTAATATTCTTACCATGCTCCTAAACAGGTCAGCAGTATGTTTATAAATGTTAATATTATCAGTTGCATGGAATTCTAAGAGAAAATGTGAACACTGTTATTACTACTTACAACTTAGACTTTATGTACCATTCATGAAGTGCTAGAGATACTAAATGACACGTATACACATATATAAATGGTATGCCACAAAGCTCAAAGAAGGAACAGACAGTTTGATGCCCTTTCTGGGTAGTAGCAGAGAAAAAATAAAACCAGAAAAAAAAGAAGCATCGGGAGGTCTCACTATAAAACAAACACTAGAGGGTTTTAAATCTTATTTGAATCATCAATTGGTTTGATTTGAATCATCAGGTAGCAGTCATCTGCCACTTTTATAATTTGTTTTACTTTTATTGTATGTATTTATGTGTGTGTGTGTGTGTGTGTGTGTGTGTGTGTGTGTGTGACAAGACTCAATGCATATGTGGAGGTCAGGTTTTCCTTGGGATCAAACTCAGGTTGTTGAGCTTAGCAGCAAGCTCTTTTATCTACTGAAACACCTCACCAGTCCATAAATCACCTGTTTTCTCTAAGCATTAATAAAGCCAAGAAGAGATACGCTATAGTAGACACAAGGTTGGTGTCTTGGTGTCACATGGACCTAGCTCCAAATTAAGGGTTACCTTAAAACAAATGTATTTCCCTGCTTAGCTTCAATCAATATCTTATCAAAATGCAGGAATACTACCGGAGGAAACATGTTGAAAGATAGTACACAGACTAGCACCTGTAACATAGTATCGGGGCATGCCATATTAATCTACCTTGTCTCCTTTCTTCCCTCTAATAAGAGTTGTGCCAGGGCTGGAGAGATGGAACAGAACTAGCTGTTTTTCCAGAAGACCTGAGTCCAATTCCAAGTACACACATGACAGCTTACAATGTCCAGAACTTCAGGACACCCAAAACCCTCTTCTGGCCTTTGAGAGCACCAGGCAAGGATGTGGTACACATATATGCATGCAGGTAAAACACACATATACATAAAAATTTTAAATAATAAAATTTAAGAAAAAAAGTATTCTTTTTTTTAAAGAGTTGTGCAAATAAATGATTTAATTTGCGCAGTCAATGGAATGTAAATAATGAAAATCCTGGAGGGTCAGACCTAGTTGGCAAGTATAAGAGGTCATCATGAGGAAAGGAAGGCAGAATCCCATCCAGTCAGTGCTGTTCAGAATGGATCATTAAGGCAGACAATGACCTACAGCGAATTGGCAAGATAACAGATAAAGGGGATTGTATGAAGTACCTGTGCAGGGCTTCCTCAGTAGAGCTGACCACATCTGTGCATTATCTGCCTCTCAGCTCTCAGCACCATGCTCTATACTCCCTCTGTACACTCTGTGTACTGGGGAACTGGGATTTGTGAGTAACATTCATGTGTAATGAGGCAATGGAGGCTAGAAGACTTGACCAAGACAGGGGGTTTGGAGAAGCTGAGATGTCCATCCTTTTTGGTCTTTGCCCTGGTGACATTTTATAGGACTATTTCTGTAGACTCTAATTCCAACAACCAGCTCCTCCATCCTATCACCTCCCAGCTCTCCTTGAAGCCCAAGCTACGGGTCTTTGAATACTACCCCCATGTGTGATGCAGCTACCCCAAGACTGAAGCAGCTGTCAGACATTGCCAAACTCTGAAACACATCCCATCCACTCTTCGGTATCTTGATTATAATGCCACAGCCAGCTCTATAAAACAATTCATCTGTTAGAAGACCACATTGTTTTGTATTTACTCAACAACCTTTAACCAACATAGAATCTAATCAATGCATATCCACTCATTTGTATAATTATGTATGATTCCAAATTTTAGAAAACATACAAACTCAAGCAAGATAATGATTGCTCTTCCAGTAAAGAGAGAAATTTAGTTCAGAATTCTCAAGCCAAAAAATATCATATATTGGCTAAGGGAATACAGGATAATTATTTATTTGTGAACGCAGCATGCATTTAATTCAGCATTTGCAAGGATGATGTAGAAAGTCAAATGACAAATGCAGAAATTAAGCCCCTTGGTATAATTTGGAATGCATTCTATAAATACCCAAAATAATAAGAAAATAATATTTTTTTTAAAAACTCTAACAGTTGCAGAATAGGAGTAGGAAATGATGATGTAAGTCATAACAGCATCCATCTAGTTCAAAACAAACTCCAGATAATTCCAGAGAAGCATGCAGTTGGAGGGGTTAGGAGGTTAGAGGCAGTAGTAAGAACCATAGAGATCCCTTGGGTAAAAAAGACTAATAATGAATAAAGTGAAGGAGACCCAGGAGTAACTGGCCCAAAACAGTGTAAGTTAGACATAGCTCTCTAGGTGCTGACATGAATGCAGCCCTGAGATGTGATGGACGAAAATCATCTGATCACATGAACACTAAATGCTGTTCCCTGTGCTGCTGTTGTCTGAGATGACTCTCTCTCTCTCTCTCTCTCTCTCTCTCTCTCTCTCTCTCTCTCTCTCTCTCTCTCTCTCTAACCTCCAATCACTCCTGACAATTTCTACAATATCAACTGTTCCAAGATCAACAATGCTTTACCAATTTTGCATGCCCAGATAAGAAAATTATTAAAAATTGTAAGAACTTGAGGAAGGCAAATCCGAAGGATAATGAGCTGGAGGCCATGACGGATGGAGGAAATGAGAGCCAGATTGGCCAGGCAATCACATTTCCAGCACAGATCCAGAAAAAAAAAAATCAAGCATATTGTATGGGGCAAACAAATTCCAATTAGAAAATAGATTCCAGCATTGACCTCATTATCTAGTGTCCAGCTCTCATTTTTATGGGATGAATCTAGGCAAGTAAAATAAATTCTTGGAGACAAAGCCACCCTTTTTAATAATAAAAATTATTTCCTTTTTTCTTCATGAAGCCCCAGACATCTTTTTTTTAATCCCAGAATATTATTTTTGTTGAGTTTGAATCTTAAACATAATATCTATCTGGATAATCTGGATTTCTATAGGTTCACATAGGTTATTTCTATGTGGTCAAGGGAGGTGTGGGGAGGTTCTTTCAGAAAAGGATTTCAAAAGGACAAGAAGCCTTAACTTTGAAAAGATAAAGCACCAGTAAAATCGATTATTCCTAAGTAAATTATTAGTTGAACAAAGAAGAAGGATTAAGGCTAAATACTTGGAAGCTCCTTGTAAGCTGAGCAGTTATGATCTAAGTGCTCCTGAGAAACCATCTCTAATCTAAAAGCGAGTAGAGAGAGGCAACTGTAGTCAACTGTAATATAGCAAGTATCTGTCACGTGGTTTAATTACGGAAATGAAAGCAACCCAGGAATTATGTGGTCTATTCAAGCCTTCAAGGAGCATGAACAAAGAATATAATTATACATCAAGCCTGTTGATAAAACAATTGCTATTTAAAGCAGATATAGATTTAAAATTAATTTGCTTCTGTATTCTGAGGATGCAGGGACCAAGATAAACAGTGTTTGAAGTTTAATTATCTATGTGTAAGATGAAGGGACTCATTTCAATTTGGTTAGCAATTCGGATCATTTTAGATGGTATAAAGGGAAGCATCCGACAACACAGCAAGTCTCCGAAGCATTGAAACATGCACTTAAAGTGAACAAGAAGTCCTGCTTAACCTAATTCCACAAAATGGGGTAATAGTCCTAGAGACATTGTGCACTGCACAGTAATATGCAAATGAATATTAGCATGACGTTTACCTGGAAGGCAAAGATACTATCTCCAAGAAAACAGAAGAAGGCCAAACACCCAACCCCAGCTCCACTGTGGAGACTCCTGGGGAATGGACAGACACCTTTACACTGGGGTGGATGCATAGGCCTTGCCAACTACTATCAATGAAGTAGCGCTTATCAGAGGCTACAAGTGCAATATCCCAGGGCAGAACTGCAGAGCTGAGCAGTGGGCATGATGAAAAGATGGAACTGGCATGAGAAACAATTAACAGAGACCAGAACATTCCAAAGTTAAGGAATGATTATTGGAATGCTTCTGTTCAAATCAAAATAAATGGATTTCCTGTCCTCAAACTCAGATCACCAGATGTCATGAAAGGAAGAGATGCTTAGTAATCCAGTTGTACTTAAAACTCCATCCCTACCCCAGCTGACAAGCAACACATACTATCATGTTTCTGTGAAGAAGGGAACTGGAAAAGCTTGTGTTACCTCAGCAAAGCATTTGACTTTCTGCATTCTTCCTGCTCCTGAGCCATAATGGACACCATCATTTCTTCATTGGGTAACTGCAAATATCAAATATGATATTGTAGGCAGAGTTTTTCTGTCCCAAAGATACTCCAAAATAAACATATAGAGGCTTATATTAATTTTAAGTGCTTGGCCAATAGCTCAGGCTTATTACTAATTAGCTCTTACATTTTTAAGCTAACCCAAATTCCTTATTTGTGCTCTGCCATGTGGCAGTACCTTTACTAATATGGTACATTCATCTGCTGATCCCTCTGTGTCTGGCTGGCAACTCCTGACTCTGCCCTTCTTCCCATCAGTCTGTCTTTGGCTTTTCCACCTAACTTTATCCCGTTATGCTATTGGCCAGTAGTCAGCTTGTTTATTAAACCAATCACAGCAACAGATCTTCACAGTGTACAAAAGGATTCTTATATAGCATAATGTAAAAATCCTAAGCATATCATTTTCCTCAGCAGGAACCCTTCAGGGTGTCACTATCACTTTCAGGATGAAGACTGACTTGGTAAAGGACTCTGGATGACATAGATCACTGCTTCTATATACCCTCCATCAAACATTGTCTCCTGCCCTGGTCAATGGTTGTCAGACCTCTGACCTCTTGCTTCAAAGTTTACCCATTTCTTCCTCCCCCATCTTGGAAAATTTTCCTCCACTACTTCAACTAAGTGACATCTCCTTCTCCTTCAGATTTTAATTCAGCCCATCTTAGATGATAGTTAAAAACTTGGGTTTGAATGACAATCATCCAGGTTCAAAACCCAGACTCCACCATTTACAATTATTTCCAGTTTTGTCCAACTGATAATCACTTTTCTTTGCTGTAAAGCAAGCATGCATATATATATATATATATATATATATATATATATATATATATATATATATATCATAATGGTCTGTTACATGGACCCATGAGTGAATGCATGCAATAGTCTGAGAACAGAGAGCATAGTATAAGAAACCTTAGAAAATTTCTCTCTGCAGTAGTTGTGATCTAGAATTCTTGGTTTCCAGCAAGGTGCCATTCTAAGGTGCTACAACTGTAATAGGTATGAGTGTGTTCTCAGAGCACACAGTAAGAAGTCAATACCTTGGGATCTTTCTTTTTGTCCCCTGACATAAAGTGAATTATTGTTCCATAGAAGGCCCTCCTGTACATGTTCAACACCAGTCCAAAGGCAAGGAAGCAAAATGACCATGGACTAAAACCTTCAACTTGTGAGCCAAAATAAACCCTTGTCTTTTTGCTCATTATCTTTTCTACTGAAACATAAAGTTGACCAGCACACTTCTATTTCATACCATTTATCACACTTGCAATTACAGGTTTGTATGATCATTCCTAGTACACTTGTCTCTCCATTAGAATAGAAGACTCATGAGACAGAAATTTGTCTGTGTAATTTGTAATCTAGACATTGTCCCTAATAAGATAGACACAAAATTTCCTGAGCAATAAATGTTAGTTCCTGATATGTAGCAGAGCCTTAGTAAATACTAGTTTTCAAACAACTACCCATTAATAACGCCAACTAATAAGCCAAAGGGAAATCCTAATTCTTATTTCTCTTGCCCAGTAGTTCTCAAGTAAGAGTGATTTTTATCTAAGCTATGTATAAGGGTGGCAAGGTGCTATTGGCACCTACTTGGGAGCACCAGCAAACAGGAAAGCAGTCCCACCACTAGGGATTGATTACTTGGCACAGATGGCAACAGTTCCAAGGCTCAAAGAACCGGAATTCCACCTTTCTCATGTTTTCCTAAAAGTTTAATTCAGTAGTTGATCCAGGGATAGCAGGCAAATACAGACTGCCAAGGGTAATTATATTCATCCTTGGCCCTGATTCTTTCTTAGGTTTCAAGACCATTCTTGCCCCTCCCTGTTTCCCTCAAGCTCTACAAACATAGCTGGGCACCCTCTCCCCTCACCATCCTTTTTTGCCAGTTGTGAGAGAGATTAAAACGTGAGAATGTGGCCCCTTTCATTTGGGCGGCCCTTCTCCATCACACCTGTGTTCCTATTCATAGGGGAACTCTCAACATATGGAACTAGGAACACCACCTTCTTGGCTTTCTGAGTAAAATGGATTCAAATAAACCAGAATTGGGGTGTGGGTCAGTGATGATGTATACAAGCTGCCATGCATAACACGGAATCAAGGCAAAGAGAACTTACCCGAGCAGTAAGTGCTGTGCTCAAGATTTATCAAAACATAAGTCACAGAGATGAATTACAGGATGAAAGGCAAAGCTGAATTATGCTGAAGTAGAGCTTGGATAATGATGTCAGATGCTCTATAGCATTCAAGTGTTAAGACAAAATTAAAGTTTTATATTTCATTGACTACAAAAAAAAATGGTGTGAATACAATGGCTTGAAAGTATGTTAAACAAAGGGGACAAATATTGCCAAGAATGTGGAAAAGCTAGAAGCCCAAGCAAACTAAACCCACAGCCCTAGGCTCTAAGACTCAAGAACAACACCATTCTGACTCATGGACTCCAAGCTCTGAGCTTTAAATATTCACTACTTAACTTATGCCCATATGGCCTCTTTCTCAACCCACATTTGTCACCACACTCTATTGAAGAACAAGATGATTCAGCCACTATAGAAAACATTTTGGTGTTTCCTCAAAAGGTTAAACATGGAACCATGCAACCCCAATTCAGCTCCTGGGTATATAGCTAAACGACAAAAAAACAGATATTCAAATAAGACTTATAGGTGCATATTTATAGTGGCACTATTCACAATGGTCAAACTATGAAAAAATCTCTCTCTGCTGGCTGATTTTGTCAACTTGACACAAGCTGGAGTCATCAAAGAGGAGGGAGCCTCAGCCGAGGAAAGGCCTCCAGGAGATCCATCTAGGAGGTATTTTCTTAATTAGTGGTTAATGGGGGAGGTGCCATCACTGGGCTGGTGGCCCTGGGTTCTATGAGAAAGCAGGATGAGCAAGCCAGAAAGAGCAAGTCAGGAAGCAGCACTGCCCCCTGGCCTCTGCATCAGCTCCTGTCTCCAGGATCCTGCTCTGTTTGCATTCCTGTCTTGACTTTCTTCAGTGATGAATACCAGTGTGGAAGTGTAAGCTGAATAAACCCTTTCCTCCACAACTTGATTTATGGTCATGGTGTTTCACTGTAGCAACAGAAACCCTAACTAAGACAATCTCTAGTGTCAATCAATAGATAAATGATCAAACAAAAAGTGGCATATCAACATGATAGACTATTACTATTCAGTTATGAAAAGAAATGAGATGCTGATACAAGTTATAGCCTGGATAAATACCCAAAAAGCAGTGTGTTTAATGACAAAAGATTCCATATTATATGATCCCATCTATATAAATAATCAGAATAAATCAATCCACGGGGACAGAATATATATTGATTTGCCAGGTTCTGGAAAAAGAGACATTCAGAAAAATACAATCAGAAAATGTTTAAAGGGTAAGACTTGCTCTGAAGTTGAGGGTAAAGGGGATGTTGGAACTAGATGGAGGGTGTTATAAAGCACTGTGACTGTCTCAGGATCTCTTACCCCCATAGCATCTTGCTGTGCCTGGCAAGAATTTTCATCAATTATAAAACTATTAAACTCTGGGAATAGGGAGATGACTCCATGAAAAAGAACACCAAATGACAGTACAAGAATAAGTCTCACTTTGCATTCTTCTTTTTCAGCATGAACATTGATAAAATCATAAGGATCAATGAACTAGTAAACAGAAATTTAGGACATGATTCACTTTAAAATAGATGAGTTACCAATGGATTCACAGTTATGCATCAGGTCCATCTGTGACTACTACAAACAGAATTTATATGAAAAAGCCCAATACTTAGTGTGATAGCATTTACAGGTATGGGCTTTAGTAGATTAAATCACAAGCAGGATCGGTGTCCTTATTAAAGAGTCCCCAGAGAGGTCTCTCCACTTCGATAATGAGAGAACACAGTGGGAAAATGGCCATTCATGAACCAGGAAATGTTTTTCTGTCAAGTCCAGATCCTCCTGTACCTTGATTCAGATATGCCAGCCTTCAGAATTGTAAGAATTTCTTTTGTTTACAGAAGCAGACTTAGATATGAGCACTAGCGTTGTACTATCTCTAAAACTCAAAGCACCATCATAATTCAGATTCCGAACATCGTGTTTTGGATGCTCATTCTCTACAGTTCTCATGTCCATTTTACAAACCCAATTTTATCACCAAAGCTTCAATTCTAATATTCAACTTTTCTTTTTAAAAAATGTTTTAACTGAAATAGTTACGTTGCACCTCCCTCCCCTTTCTCCTTCTAGCCCCTCTCTTACACTCTCTCAAAGACTTTTCATACGGCTGTCCACTCAAGGTGATAGCCTTTTTAAAAATCTTAATATATTTTTCAAGGATTTTATTGAAGTTATTAATTGATTTTACATAATGACCACAGTTTCCCCTCCCTCCTCTTCTCCTGTTCCCCCCCCCACCTCCCTCCTACTCCCCTCCCCCATTCCTCCTCCATGTCGGTTCAGAAAAAAGCAGGCCATCCTCTTTTTCTTTTACTATATTTTTTTTATATCCACATGGATACCTGTGTGAGGGGGGGGGGGGTGCACAAATGCTAGATACACGGAACCTGCTTAGTCCATCTTTCCTTAAAGAAACATAACGCTGTAGTTAATAAGGACTGTCAACGTGACAGAATCTAGAATTATCCCAGAGATAAACATCTTGGTATGTCTGTGAAGTAGTTTGAACATTGGGTTAATAAAAAGTGGAAAGACTCACACTAAATGTAGGTGACCCTCTTCAACCTAATGGGCTAGGATCCAAGACTGAATTAAAAAACAAAGCAGGCCTAAGTACCAGCATTCATTTCTATTTCCTGACCACAGACACAATGTGACCACATGCCTCTGCCGCCATGCCTTCTCAGACATGATGCCGGCCATACTGTGTGATATCAGACTTGTTTTTTTAGGCTACATCCAGCTCCCAAATCATGACATGGAGACTTATTAGTCATGACGCTCAGCCTTAGCTTATGTTTCTCCTACTAGCTCTTACAACTTGACCTGTTTTTCTTTCTCTGTACTTTGGGGGGTCTTCTTATCTTTTTTTCCTTCTGTGTATGTTACTTTCACTGCTTCTCAGGTCTGGCTGGTTGGTGGATGCCTGGCTTCTGGCCCCACGTGTATTCCTCTTTCTCCTTCATTCTATTCTCCTTCCTCTTCCTCCTACTTATTCTCTCTGTTCACCAGCCCTACCAACTCCCCTCCTGCCTAGCTATTGGCTGTTCAGCTTTTTATGAGATCAGTCAGGTGCTTTAGGCAGGTCAGGTGAAACACAGCAACACATCCTTTCATAATTAAATGCAGGATAAACAGATGCAACACATCCTTACATCATTTAACAAATGCAGTATTGACATACTTAAAGTAATATTCCACAGCATAAACTAATGGAACACATCTTTGCCCAGTTAAAATAACGTTCCACAACACGATGTGGTTGTTAGATTGAGAATGACCTGCATAGGCAAATATATTTGAAGATTTGGTCCACAGTTGGTAGAACTGTTTAGGAAAGACAATGAGCTGGGCCTTGTTGGATGAGGTGTGGTCCTGAGGACAGTCTTGAGGCTTCAAACGCCCATTCCATCTCAATTAGTCTCTGTCTCCTACTTGTAGATCAAAATGTGAGCTCTCAGCTACTGCCCCAGAGCCATGCTGGCCTGCCTGCTGTCAGGTTCCCTGCCATGATGGTCTTGGACTCACCTTGTGAAAATGCAGGCACAATAAACTCTCTTTTATAGGCTGTCTTCATCACAGTGTCTTAGAACAGCAATATAAAAGTAACTGAGACACTGTGTCCTCAAACTGTGAGCCATGAGAAACCTTGCCTTCCATAAGCTGCTTTTACTGAGTACAAAAAGGTAATATCTCCACATGAGCCCAGGTAACCATATAGAATAATACTGGCCAGCTGGCCTTACCTCTACTTTTCCAAGTGTACATACAGGCTCCCAAAACAGCCATAGGAGGTTCCACCACAGAAACACAAGCAAGTTGCCTTGGAAGAGAAAGAAGCACAGATATTTAGTCAAATGCTCAATGTTCCCTTGTTCCAAGTATACAACATGAGATAGCAATTTAAAAAAAAAAATTAGTAGTAAGTGGTTTCTTCTCATGTTGCTCATGACACTTCAGGTTCTTGTTTTTCTTTAGAGTTTAGTTTTCTTCCTCAATTCCAACCCTTCATCAAGTCTTGGAATCTCAGTTGCCTAATGTGGAACAGACTTTGTTCTGGGGTGTTTAGATCTGGCAATGAGCTACAGTTGATGCCCCTTTTCACAGATGGAACTTAAGGTCTTCAAGAACATACTCTTCATATAGACCAGAGGAGATGACTGTTGGATGTGACAAGCTCAGAGACTAAGCTCCAAGGAAACAGGAAATTACAAATGTCTTCATGAGAAATTTGGTGTCATTGAACCAGGACACTGTGTTCTGCCTTTCAGTATTATTAAATCCAATTCTGGGTGGCTTCTGGAACGAGGCAAGTAGACAGGATTTCTTTGGGCTAACATCTGGAAGCATGCATGTTCCACGCTGTTAAGTCTATAGAAATGGAATTCAAATGCTGCAACTCTTCTGTGCCAACCTAGAAACCACCATAGCACAATGAGTCTCAAAGATACCTTAAGACAAATTGGACAATGGTTGGCAGCAGTCAGCTTCCAGCCTTGCCAGGGTGGGGTATTTTTTTAAGGGCAGAAAGCATTTAATGGCTATGAACACTTTGTTTAGCTCTCTTTTTTTTTCTAATGCATTATAAGAAGTCCACTTTTCAGCACTTGACTCTGCCAAATATCCAATCTCAACATCCCGTCCAACTAACAGGGGAAATTTCATCCAAATCTTTTATTAAGCCTTTCTGGGGCACTCAGTGCTTGCAGAAGACTTTGAAATAATTTAGTAGCCAAAACTTTTGTAGTGACTCAGGTCACCACATACAGAAAGGAAATTGCCCTCTTACTGTTTAACACTGACTTTGCAGAGAAAGACCCTTGAAGCTCTAGATAAATTTATATCCATTTGCCAAGATCTTATTGGAGTAAAAATGAAGTACAAGTCTAGACTCTCAAACCTCCCAGGGCTTGTCTTATACAGGCACAGAGGGGCAGCTGACTCCAGGGGTGAGGTGAACAGTGACTGAGATGTCTCCCATGTGGTCTGTGACAGTTCTGGAGTTTTCCATTAGGCCTATGCCCCAAGGAGGCTTTCTGATACAAACAAAGCCTGTATTCAGACAGTTCAAGATGTTGCTTAACAGGAGTGATACATTAGTTAGCTAACATATTAATTAGTTTTCCCGATATTACCCACAAAGAAAAGGAGGCCTGAAACAAAGAAGTTTGGAACAGGCAAGTTTGGAAAAGAAGGCTCAGATGGATGAAAAGAACAATCCAAAGCATAGGCTTGTCTAGAGCAAAAGAGATGAACTATTTAAGAGAGTAGTGATGGGCAGAAGAAAGGAATGAGGGAGAAAGAACAGAGGAAATGAAAACCAGATCTGGCATGGTTGGCAAGTTTGCTCTCGGCCAGCAATGTTTGCCAGGAGAAGAGAAGCCAGTGGTAGGAAGATGGGAGTTTTTGAAATCTCAGGGGTTGACTTACAGGGAAGTAACAAACTCTCAATGATCTGTGAAGCTAAGAGTGTGTTACAAGAGAGGATTGGGACAAAGGTGTGCATGGGAGTTTGTCAGACTGAGGGCACGGAGAGAGCTTGGAACTTCCATGGGACAGCCATCTCCCCACGTTCTGGGGAGACAGATGGCCCTGGTACTGTCCACAATCCTGTTGTGTCTAAACTTCTGTGAGTACCTCTCCATGTCCGCCTAAATTTCTTAATCTAGAAGTGGAAATTGGTGGCAAAGATGTTCCTGTCCTAACTCTGGCACCAGTAATATGTTCATGGACTTTACCACACCCAAGCTTTTCCCCTCTTCCTTCCTAGCATCTTTTTCTTGTTTCCTCTAGGACGGCCCAAACAAAGTTGTTAATAAAAGATATGATCTCTTTGGTAAAATATAATTATTTAGTGGTAAATGATAAAGCTTACCTAAATTTTCTTTTTACATATGTAATACTGTAAATAGGTGCTTTGATATATCCAAACATTCCTCAGGTCTTGGCTACCTCTCATGGACTCATCCTCACCTCCTCATATCTACTTATGCTGAGCTCTTGGTGCTTCCTGTTGTGTCTGGGTCATCCTGAAAGATCAAAGAGGGATGTTACTGCACTTCTCTAATAGCCTCAACTTTCTTATCTGTCTATTCCCTAGGGTTTTACTCATTATGTGTTCTCTCTCTCTCTCTCTCTCTCTCTCTCTCTCTCTCTCTCTCTCTCTCTCTCTGTGTGTGTGTGTGTGTGTGTATTTGTGTGTGTGTATGTGTGTGTGCATGCATGCATGCACATGCTAGCATTTATGTGTAGGTACATGCACAGCATAGTACACATCTGGAGGACAGAGGACAACTTGTAGGAGTTGATTTTCTTCCAACATCTGGGTCCCAGAGACAGAACTCAGGCCATTAGGCTTGGAGACTTGTGATTTCCCTCTCTGGCTTAATGTTTCTATTCTTATAAATTAACTCACACCAAAAGAGGAGCACTGGTTAGAGCTTAAGAAAATCCAATAAGAGACATCAGTGTTCCTAGATAAAATGCTTTTACCACATCGGTCTTCACTGGTAACAAACTGAAATTTTAGTAGAGGTATTTAGAACATTAGTCTAAAATGAACAATTCCTTTCTGTGGTATTTCAACCATCAGGTCAGATTTGCATGGGAGCAGGAAGGTGAAGGGTTAGCCTGTAGCTTTGGGCTCTTCTCGAACCACATTTGTAAGCTAACTCCTCAGGTAGCCATTCATCCTATAGGCACGCCATACTCTGCTTCATTTAGTTGAGTCAGTGAAACCCTAGTTTGATTATGAAAATGAACTGAAATATCCAAGGATATCAATCAAAAACAAGCTCTCAATTATGAAAAGTAGCATCCCTCGGGGCCAAATATAAAAACCTTGTGAAGTTGACAAAAACCAAAAATCAAAACAAAAAAACAAAAACAAAACCAAAAAAACCTACTGAGTAACTCATCCCCCTAAGAAATGGACAAAATTGCTTTATATGAGAGAGTAAGAGTGAGTTTTGTCACTTTCCAACTGTAATGTGGGACAAGTTATTTAGACTCTTGGAGCCTTGTATGACGTATCTACCAAATGGCATAAATATATTCATGTCAGCAGGTGTAAGGATTCAGTTGAATGTTTAAGAAATAGGTATAGGCCATGTAGCTCAAGGTTTGCTATGCTACTATAACCAAGTGAAAATACAAGAATGTCAGGGTGGAAATCTTTAGTCTTCACATGTGCTCAGGGGTGACTTGGGATACATATGGTTAAAGAAATCAGTCACGTCTGAGATTTTTCATATTGCTTTTTGGGTGAGCTAACAAAGCACTGAGATACACTATCTGCCCCTGAGATAAACATTACCCGTTTCTGGCAGCTTCCAGAGACAAGAAGCCCTGGTGAGCTCTGAGAGAAGGTTCCTTTCTTCTACCAAGCAGGCACCCACCCATGTCCTCTCTCTCACCCTCCCTGCCCCCACTCCCTGTTGCCCTACCAGCTGAGAGCCTGCAAGAGCTTGCCTAATCTGAACCTGGGTCTCTCTTTTGCCTTGAAAATGCCTGCCCAGATTAATCAGTAACCAGCAGCCCTTGGCTGCCAGTGACTCTCTTGCCCTGACATGAGTCCCTTCTCCTGCCAACTAGAAGATGTGACTTTTTAGGGAAGATTCAGTGCTCAGCCTTTACCCTTCCTGCCTGCGACAGCCTCTTTCTTGGAAGGTCACCTGTCAATGGCAATCTTGTGCATGAATGCAAAAGGGTACTTGCCCTGACCTTGAAGAAGCATGTCAGTCTATATATGAGCTCTGAAAAGGCCCACTTGACATTTGCTGTCTTATTTGTGTCTGGACTAAGAAAGAGAAGCCTCATGTGGAGAGATTCTCTTTTAGGTCTGGGATGTGGCTTGTGAATGGCACTTGTCAACTAAACCTTGCAGTGATATTCAGCAGGCATGGAGTGGAGAAAATGTTAATGAAATCCTGCCTAGCTGCAGGAACACATTTGAATAGAATCAAAGTCATATGTGGAATGTTTTTTCTCGTATACTGTCTTCTCAGCATATATTAACCTTTTGCCAGCTTGAAAAAAAAAATAAAAAGGCAGCAAAGTGGGATGATTCACTCATTCAATCATTCTTCAAAGCATTATTGAGCACCCGTTATGTACCAGACTGTATACCCCAGCAGTAAGAATTAAAATATTAAATGAGGCGGAGATCATTTTAGGTGAATAATTTACTACTCAACATTTTATACCGAGAACCCCACTACTCCATTTATTAAACAAAGCATAAAGACCATATGCATATTTCTATACTCTTTAACTCACTTAGGAATAGGCCCTGGGGAAGGTAGGAGGGTGTCTCTCTAAAGAGCAAATATTGTTGAGTTTGCTAGGGTGTGCTTTGAATTTATGAAAACTTTTACAGAGTTAAAAATAAAGTCAGATTGATATGTGGGACAGTCTTGCAAAAAAACTAGAATGGGTGGACCAACCCGGCCAATCTTTCGGGAAATTGCTCAGACGTGTTATTGTTTGGGAAATCATTTTTTTCAAACCAAAAGAGTCTGTAGTGGCCAACCTGGGCTGATCCTTACTTGTCCAGTCTCTGACCCACTGATACTGCTGATAGCAAAATTCAGCTGATCACTGTTCTGCTGATGAACAGCACAAGGCACTCCATTTAGTCCAAGCTTTCCGATGCAGCGCTTTTAGAGGATTCAAGGACTTAACTCTGGCACCATCATCAGAAGGACATATTTCCATTGCTGACTCAGAAGAATGAAATTGGAGCCAGGCCTGATACAAATGAGTGAGTCAAATTAAAGATGATTGCGGCAGAGCAAACCCTACCCCGCTGAGATTACCGAGGGGGGGCGTGGTGTCTACCTCAGCAAATGTCTACAAGACACTCATTCATTCAGCTATGGACATTCCCTGTGTTTCTAAGTGCTGGAGTTAGAATGATAAAATAGAAAACACCTCATTCCTCTGCACGTCTGTCTATTATACTGGAGAGCAACAATATATAAGCAGTATAATTTAGATTATTGTAAAAGTGAAGATAAAATTCAAAAAAATATGCCAAAAGAAGTTTTTGAAAGCACTTACATTGGACTTATTGCAGACAACAGGATCTACTCTCTCTTATTCAAACACAAAGCAATTCCACTCTATTGGCCTTCCATATCCAGTTTCCTATCTATGAATAAGAAATATTTGGAGAAAATGTATCTGTACTGAACACATACAGATTTTGTTATTATTCCCTAAAATATACAGCATACAGCTATTATATTAGGTTAGGTATTCCAGTGGTCTAGAGCTGATTTAATGATATGTTACATGCAAATAGTAGGCCATTTTTTATATGAAGGATTTTATATAATACAAATATATAAAAGAATACACACACATATATGTAATATACATATATGTAATAGAGCATCCATGATTTTTAAATACTCTCAGGGTCCTTCAAGGCCCTGTGGACCCCAGAGGATGACCACAGAGGGAGCAGAAAGATAATCATCATTTAAAGGGCTGCTGGAGCAGACCCTAGGCTTGGCTCTTGAGAACACCCCTCAGTCTATACACATTCTGTTATAGGACTTCTTGCATTGTGAAGGTGCTACACTCCTGCTGACCTCATATGCAGATCCAGTCTAGCCCCCAATGAAATTACGATACCTGTAAAAGCTGCTGAATCAGGCACCTTCCTCTTCCTGCTACAATCCCCAGTCCCAACTGCTACTGCTTCCATTCCTTGAGACCAGTGGTTCTCAAGCCATAGGTTGCTATTCCTTAAGTTAAATGACCTTTTCACAGAGGCAGCCTAAGACCATCAGAAAACACAAATGTTTACATTGTGAGTCATAACAGTAGCAAAATTGCAGTTATAAAGTAGCAACACAATTGATTTTACCGTCCAGGGTCACCACAACATGGGGAATTGTATTAAAGGGTGGCAACTTTAGGAAGGTTGAGAACACTGTTCTAGACTCACACCCCTTCTGCCCCAACTTGTATTGACACAAGGATGCTCAGTCCCATCCGAATGCAAAAACTCTCTGAGCCATAAAACGGATGCCTTTCATTTTGTTGGTGGAAACTAAAGCATTTCTAGGATCCAGACATTGTTCTTCATTGTTGGCATAGAAAAGGAAGAATTGAATGGATCTTAAACTACCTAGTCTGTAGTAGTCACTACAGTACTTAGGGAAGAATGATCAGAATATCTCTAAGGGTGGTGACATTTGTGTTCAAAGAACATGAAGCACCACAGAAGAAACTTTCAAGGCATAAAGAAAGAAGCAATAGTAATGGTCTATGTATAGCAATTGGCACCGCAAGGAACACAAATACATCAGCATAAGCTAAATCAACCAATGCCTAGAAGATCCCAGCTAGGAGCTTGGACTTTATTCAGGGTATTTGAAAATCCTGGACAGTTTTATGAAGGGAGTTGGCATAATTTGTTTTCGATTTTTAAAAGAAAATTCTCACTGTAAAGAAGAGAATGGGTTATCAATGGGCAAAGGTGAGAGCCAAGACAGAAAATATTCAAGGATTGGAGCTGATGATGCCCTTGGAAGAGGCTAGCATTTTCTCTGTCTGTAGTGTAGGGAATAATCAGGGTTAATCAGATGAAAGAAGTTACAGAAGCAGAATCATTATCTTAGCCCTATGTCTCTAATCCAAATGAAGGGTGGGTGGCATTCCATTTACTAGGCAAACTTATTTACAGTTGACCAAAACACATAGCTCCTCATGTTTAAAAGCAAATCTGTCAGGGAATCATGCCATAAGTGGCCTTAGCCACAGTCCCATGTTTTGCTGGCCACTCTCTGGAGTATATCTACTGTTATATATTCATTGATATGTCATTGTATAAAGTATTGAACTTCATAATGGCAGTTTCATGTATCATGTACTTTCACTACATTCACTTCCTCTTTCTTCCCCCTTCCCCTTTGACTATTCCCCAGTCTAGATTTATGATGAGCTGAAAAGTGAGCTTCAAGCTGTATAAATGTAAGTTGCTGACAGGAAGAAAATCATATGTAAAGGGATAATGTGATAAGCCATCCTTGAAGACATGGGTTGATGTGATAAAATACTCATGGGCCATGTGGAGAGTGAGGGCCTTAGTGTCTAATATTCACAAGAAAAACAGTCATTAAATTCACTTGAAGGTTAAAAAAATAAGATATAAAAAGGCATCTTAATCTATTGCTGTGGTAAGTCAAAGTCCCATGCTGCCATTTTGGTGCAGCAAAATAATTTCCAGGTCACAATTGTCCTTGCCTTGTCTTTCCACCTCTCTCTGTAGCATGAAACATTTTCTATAATTAATAGACTAAAATATTTACTGAGATTCACAAACTAGTAATTAAACAATATTAAAAGTAAGACCACACATTATTGTTTCTTTATAAGCACCAGTACTACAATCAGCTTGTGAATTACCCAGAACAAACTTTTAAAGACCACATCTCTGGATTCATTATAACTTCCTCAGCAAATAAATAAGCCAACAAAAAGCAAAAGACAGGAGGAGGCCTGTACACAGGTCCTGTCTTTCCTAAGGTCTTAGATGGCCCTGTGCTGAAACAGAAGCAAAGAACCTTTGGGTCCCTGGAAGCTTTATATCTTCCACATGTCGCCAATACTCTCCATGAGTGCACTGGTGCCAAAGCAGAAAAAGATTAAACTTGTGTTGCTAAATGCTCTCTCTTCTACTGCTGATAAAGAGGCAGGTGCAGTCAGCTGGGCCTTTAGAAAAGGGAGAGAATTAAAATTGTTTATTGACCCATTTTAGATCTTGCCAAATCACAGAATAAGACAATTCATAACTTGTTCCCAGCTTTGATACTTCAATTGCTTTCAATGGAAGTCCATCAGTAGATATGTGTTACTTCCAAATAAAAATTATGTTGTCAATATAGAAGACTCTAAGCCACACAGATAAGAATTTCTGAGCCCTTCTCTCCAAAAATGAGAGATGTAAATCTATAGGCCTAAGGTTACTAAACTATCAAATAGGTATCTTGCAGATGATAGGAAACAAATTCTGCTCTCAAGAGGTCAAGGTTGACAGAGTCATCTATGATAAATTAAAGGAATATTTCTCTACGGTTAAAGAAGTGATTTTTTGTCAAAAGATTGAATTTAATGAAATAAGTGGTTCAGCCTAAATAACCAAGTAAATTTGGCTTCTTTTTCTGTTATGGAACAATCACCTTGGGCTCAGCTGCTAAGTCTATTCCTCTTTCTGACTACAACAAGGGTTTTTGTCAAGTACTTACACAAAGTGGGACAGAAGGGACATGAACCACAGAGTTTTGTCATCTAATAAGAGAGGTTGTACATAACTTTTCTTTAGACTCTTGGTTCTGAACAGATGGAAGAGAGTTAATACATATCTCTGGGTATGTCGGTGAATCATGGCATCCATCTGGTGCAGACACACTCCACGCTGGGCTTTGTGGTAGCTTCTGTAACGTACACTCCATTGCTTTCTTACTGAGAAGCAATGGTACCTGTCTGAACACATTAGTTAAAAAGACAGGTCTGGCTTACAAGAGGCGACTTCAACTCCTTTTCAAGAGATTAGCAAAGATGTAGTCATATGACCCTTCATTATGCCCAGGAAGAAAGGAAGAGGTACTCCTGGGAATGTTCTTCTTGTTCTTCACAGAGACTAGTAGAAAACTATTTTTCTCTACCTTCCTATATGCAATTATGGAGGCTGTAGCCCAAATGTTGCCTGAAGCCACATTTTGAACATGAGGAAGTCAATTTGAAAATGAAGCTAAGGGTCCAGAAAAATGAAGAGAGCGAGATGGCCCTTTAATGACATGCTTTTGGCACATTAAATCTAACATAAAAACCACTCTCCTGAATTGCCTGTTGTATGACCCAATATCTACCCTAGTTTAAGACAGTTGGATAATTAATTGTTGAAAATGAATATATGTTATAAGAGGTAAGAATCAATTTCAGAAAGAGATTTTATAAGATTATCTAATTATTTCACATGCCTACCTTACCATTATTTAGAATGTTCAACCAGTAATCAACTTTTTTATTACTAACATGTCCTTAATAGCCTCTTAAAACCAATTTTAAGAATTACATCTACAAGTCAATCAGAAATTAGGTTGACAACATAGCTCCCATCAAAATCATATACTCATGCTTGTGTTTGAAAGCAAATCTTACATGTTAGGTACACATTTTGATTTGCCAGTTGGTTATATTTAGATGGCTCTTTTTCTGTTATGTTTTACTTATACCTATCCACCTCTAATCAAAATGTATACCATAACCATAAGCTAGGTTGTAAAAAGGGAGAGAGACCAATTCTGCAAGTAACTATTCCTTCTTCCATACACTCAATGAAACACCTATGCTGTGACTGGATAGAGGTAGGCATGGGACTGGCTGTCCATCATGGGCTAGATGCTTACTACATAGATTTAACCTTGATTCTGCCATTTCTCGGCTGTGTGCCTTGAAGTGGAATACTTAACCTCTACCAACTTCCATTTACCTTGTTGTAAATGAGATACTATAGTCTTTGTATTTCCCTCCTACCATCGTTCTACGGGTTACATAGGCTAATGTGTGTAGGCACTTAGCATCCCATCTGCCATGTTGAAATCGCCTGAAATGTCATTAATATTCACTCTGTGGTGAAAGTGATCAATGGGTTTTACCTGGAGGGAAAATATTGGCATTTTAAAATACAGCTTAACAAACCAAGTTCTTCTCTATGGATATGAGGTTTCAAAGAGAGCACCATGGGGCCCTACAGGCGGGGTAACCAGTCTTATAACTTCCCCCTTAACTGTCCTTCTAGACCTTCCTCATATGGCATTAGTCTGTATCTTCCCTCCCTCCTCTGTCATAACAGCACTAAGGAATTGACTGAGATCCTCACCTGGAGCTCAGCAGAAAAAAAAGTTGTAACACACCCTGATGAGGACTGTGTGGCTTGATATATAAATAGCCAACTTGCACTTTTTTAACATAAAGAATGTGGACAATGAATAAATAAATAAAGGAAGTAGGAAAAAATCAATATAGTCTGTTCTTTATGGCTCAATTCTAAGAAACCCGAGAAATTGCTTGAAGTGTATAGTGCATAGATTCTACAGCCATGGAGGTGTAGGCAAGCTTCTACCAGGCCAGCAATCTGACCTTGAGTAGGTCCAGGTATCCCTGCGGACTGCAGTGTCCTCACCTGTCACACAAAGAACTTGGATGGGAAGTAGCTTTTATTCAATGAGAGCTATAGAAGTGTAAAGGAGAAAGGAGACATGGAGCGAGAAGCCAGGGCAGACATGACTTGAAAGTCGCTCTGTCTGCATTTTCATAATCTCATGTTTTATTTTCTTTTTGATAAAATATTTGAACAAAAATACAGCAATCCAGGTTCCCTTTTAGATGGCTTTCTAATCATCAGCCCCCTAAGCCCAACCCAATACCCCTGTCCTACTAAACACCGAGGGAGTGCTATCAACTGTACTGTTTCTACCAGGATGACCTGGAAGCCATGGATTCATAACTCCTACACAGAGCAACCTGCTAATGAGCCCCTAAAACCCCTGCTAGATATGCTGGGATGAGGAAGGTGCTCTGTAGACAGTAAAAAGGATGATTGTAGTAGTTGGGTTTCTTGGTCCCGGGCAGCCAGAGGCCCAGACCCACAGACCTGCCATGCCAGACCCCTTAGCTGCCCGCCACTGCTGCTCAGGCTCCCAGAAATGATTCAGACACTTATATTAACTTCATGCTGTTTGGCCTATGGCTTAGGCACATTGCTAGCTAGCTCTTACATCTTAAATCAACCCATTTCTATTAATCTGTCTGCCACGTGGCCCGTGGCTCACCTGTGTTCCTTACATGTTGCTCCTTTGGGCTTCAGGCTTAGTCTCCTGACTCTACCCTGCTTCTCCTACCTATGCTGTGATTTCCCCTCCTACTTTTTCTATGGTGCCTGTCATGGGCCAAAACAGCACCTTTATTTAAAGATTGATATTCACAGCATATAGAAAGGCATTTCCACATCAGATGATTAAGAAAGTTGCTGGTATAATATAAATTTTTGAGCCCTCTTTGAGGATCCTGACCTGAGCTTTCTCGAAAACCCATCCTTTCCCACTCCCAAGGCCCTCCAAGGATCGCTGAGAGATGATATCTGATTGCACTCATTATATTTGATTCACTATATTTGGCTCACTATCTTCTTTCAGGGCCCCAGTTGAGGCTAAGATGGCATTTATTAGATTATTTGAAGGGCCAAGATTATTCAAAGAACCTTAACTTTACTAAGGAATTGCCCATGAGACTCCAGGGTCCCCTGTTTCCACCCTCTAGGTGCTGAGATTCCAGATCCAGAGCACTCCCATGGTCCAGTTTTTACTAGGTGCTGGGGATCCAAACTCAGGTCATTGTTTGTTTCACTTTACCTATTAAGCTGGTTCCTTAAAACCTCCTTTCCCTATTCTTTCTTAAATTTCATTTCATTTATATCCAGGGGGACACATGCACCAGAATATGTCAGAAGACAACATGCAGGAGTCAGTTCTCTACTACCATCATATGGGTCCCAGGGATCTAACTCTAATGGTCAGTCTTGGCAGTGAGTTCCTTTACCTAAGAACCCACCTCAACATTTCTCCTTTGCCTGTTTTTATGCTAACTTACAGCTTAGGTTCATGTTTTGTTGCTAATGACACAATACTACAGACTGGGCATATCATAAAGAAGCTTATTTGGGAGAACAGCTGAGTAATCCATCTGCCAGCCAAACTACCCCACTCTCTAAGTTTTGTTTCCAAAGACATAGCCCACAGTCCATGCTGTCACAGCTGACTGCCAGCCATGCTGCTGGGCCTTGTCCCCAATAACATTGAACTTCCTCTAATATTGTAACTTCCTCGGGTACAGGATACAGTTAGAAAGGGTGAATGACTCCCCTGCCAGCCAAGCTGTCATACCCCCTAGATTCTGTTCCCAAAGACCCATTCACCTTCCTAAGCCCTACCACCTCATCATCTCTCCATGGCCAGCCTTTTCCCCCAACTCTGGCAGAATTTAGCTGCTCGGGTGCAGGCCACACCAATCAGAAGAACAGAGATCCCCTGCTGCACCGAAAAAAACAAGGCAACTTCCAGAAGGCTAGCTCCTAACTTGGACCCCACAATTAATAGTGAGAGACTTAAACATCCGATTCTCATTAATGAAAAGGTTATCCAGACAGAAACTAAACAAAGAACTAATAAAACTAAGAGATGTTATGATTCAAATGGGCCTAACAAATATTTACAGAACATTTTGTCCAAACATAAAAGATTATACCTACAACACTTCATAGAACATTCTCCAAAATTGACCATATACTTGGTCACAAAGCAATCTCACCAGATACAAGAAAATTGAAATACCCCCTGTATCCTATCAGACTGCCATGGATTGAAGCTGGATTTCTACAACAACAAAAACAACAGAAAGCCTACAAACTCATAGAAACGGAATAACTCTCTACGTTGTTACCATTGTGTAAAGGAAGAAATTAAAGGTTTCCTAAAATTCAATATAAGTGAATATACACTATATCCAAACCTGTGGACACAAAGAAAGCTGCTGAGGAACAATCTTTGTACCCTGTAAATATGCAGTGTTCTCTTCGCTAATAAAAGCTGATTATCTGGTAGTCAGGCAGGAAGTATAGGCCAGAAAACCAAACTAAAAATGGAGGATCAAGAAGGGCAGAGTCAGAGGAGTCACAAGCCAGACACAGAGGAAGCAGGGGATGAGTATACCATCTTAATAAAGGTACTACCACATGGTAAGGTGTAAATAAGGAATTTGGGTTAATTTGAAATGTAAGTGCTAGTTAATAATAAGGTGAGCTATTGCTTAATTGGTAAATTGGAATCAGGCTGGTGGGACAGGTAAACTCCGCTTACAGAAAGTGTCGCTAAGAGGAAAGTTTATAGCACTAGGTGCCTTCAAAGAAATTAGAGCAATTTCATACTAGTGACTTAACAGCACACGTGAAAGCTCTATATAGAACAAAAAGAGGTGACACATTCAAAAGGAGTAGATTGCCAAATTCATTTTATATGGCCACATTTACCATGATCCCCAAACCACACAAAGACTCAACAAAGAGAGAGAATTGCAGACCAATTTCCCTCATGTACATAAATGCAAAATATAATGGGAATCTACATCCAAGAACAAATTAAAATGACTATCCATCATGATCAATTGGCTTCATCCTAGAGATGCAAGGATGGTTCAACATATGAAAATCTGTCAATGTCATCCATCATATAAACAAACTGAAAGAAATAAAACCACATTATCATCTCATCAGATGCTGAAAAAGCCTTTGACAAAATCCACCACCCCTTCATGATAAAAGTCTTGTAGAGATCAGAATACAGGGGACATTCTTAAAAATAATAAAGGCAATATACTGTGAACAAAAGCCAACATCAAATTAAATGGAGAGAAACTCAAAGGAATTTCACTAAAATAAAGGACAAGGCTCTACTCTCTCTACTCTCTCTGTGCAATATAACACTTGAAGTTTTAGCCAGAGCAATAAAAGGAGATCAAAAGAATAAGAATTGGAAAGGAAGAAGCCAAAATATTGCTTCTTGAAGATGATATGATAATACACATAAGTGACCCCAAAAATTCTACCAGAGAACTCCTATAGGTCATAAACACCTTCAGAAGCATGGCTGGATAAAAAAATTAACTCAAAAACTAATCATCTCTTCTATATACAAACAATAAATGTGCTGAGAAAGAAATCAAAGAAACAACACCATTCACAATAGCCACCAATTATATAAAATATCTTGGTATAACTCTAGACAAACAAGTAAAAGATGCATATGACAAGAACTCCAGGTCTTTGAAGAAAGAAACTGGAGAAGATATCAGAAAATGTAAAGAGCTCCTATGTCATGGACCAGGAGGATTAACATACTAAAATATATGAACTTATCAAAAGCAGTCTACAGATTCAATTTGCAATTCCCATTAAAATTCCAACACAATTATTTAAAGACCCTGAAAAAACAATACCTAACTTCATATGAAAAACTAAGACACTCAGGACAGCGAAAACAATCCTGTACAATAAAAGAACTTCCAGAGGTATCATCACCCCTGATTTCAAGCTCTACTACAGAGCTATCACACTAAAAACAGACAAATGGGTAATGGAATCAAATTAAAGAACCCAGAAATAAAACCACATACGTATGGACACCTGGTTTCTGAAAAAGAAGCCAAAATTATACATGAAAAAAAAGAAAGCATCTTCAACAAAGTGTTGGCATAACTAGATGTTGGCATGTGGAAGAATCCATAGACCCAGAGAAGCTAAGTAACAAGGAGAGCTTGAGGTGGTAATGTATTCCCTCTCTTGTAAAGGGAAATAGAATAGACATTGTTGGTGGGGGATGAGTACAGAGGGGATCAGGCTTGGGAAGAATGGAGAGAGTACTGAGTGAGGTAACTGAAATTGGGGGCCATCTTGGTAATGAGCTAGAAACCTAGCGCAATGGAAATTCCAAGGAATCTACAAAAATGACCCTAGCTTGGACGCTTAGAAATGGGAAATACAGAGCCTGAACTGACCATTTCCTGTGACCAGGCAAGACATCAGTGGAAGGACTGGGACACCAAGCCAACCACAAAACCTTCGAGCTACAATTTGTCCTGCCTAAAAGATGTGCTGGGGTAAAGGTGGCACAGAAATTGTGGGAATGACATACCAATGACTGATCTAGCTTGAAACCCATACCATGAGAGGGTGCCCATCCCTGACATTGTCTGGAGTGCTAGAACCCAGAGACTGAATAACTCAGAGACCTAGGATAGAAACAAACTTGACTGGCAGAAAACAAACAAAAATCCTAATGATATTCTGGAGCCAAGTATAATTGTCATCTGAGAGGCTTCATCTGGCAACTGATGGAAACAGATACAGACCCACAGTCAAACATTATATAGAGCTCTGGAATCCTACAGAAGAGGAAGAAGGATTGTAGGAGCCAGAGGGGTCAAGGACACCACAAGAAAAGCCACAGAATCAACTAACCTGGACTTATAGGGGCTCAGAGAGATGAACTGGCAACCAGGGAGCCTGCATGGGACTGACCTAGGCCCTCTGCATATATGTTACAGTTGGGTAACATGGTCTTCTTGTGCAACTCTTAACAGTGGGAGCAGAGGCTGTCCCTGACTCATTTGTCAGCTTTTGAGACCCTTATCATCATACTGGATTGCCTCATCTAACCTTCAACTTGATGTTTGGTTGGTATTTATGGGAGACCTGGCCCTACTCCAAATATAAATGGAGGAGAAGTGAATGGGTGGGCAGAGAAGAGATGGGGAGAAGGGCTTAGAGGAGAGAAAGAAGAAAACAGCAGTCAAGTTATAATAGATAAATAGTTTTTTTATTTTTTAAAAAGATAAAATCTCAGGGAAGGGTTCCCCAATAATGTAGGGAATATAAGATTTTATATATCATTTTGCTGGTGCTTGGGACATTAGTTAAAAAAAAAAAGTAAGTTACAGGAATATTGTTCTATTTTTATCTATGATGGAGACACTTACTCTTACCCCCTTCCCAGTCCTTATAAACACCAAGAATGATTTACTACATTGCTGGATTTTTTTCTCTTATTAATCTCTAGAATTCTCTCTCCAACAGAAGCTAATGAATTGGCAATGTGTGGTTTGGTTTCTAGAGAGAATATCTCATCACACACTTTAGAAGTAGGATTGGTATCTGCTTCATGGTAGACATCTGCTAGAATATTAATAAAATCAGCACGAGAGGAAAAGATGGGGAACAAATAAAAGAGAGAATTAACATTTTTTTGATTAATAACAGAACATCAGTTCTTATAAATACTTCTGGTGACAGATATTTCCTTCAATTTGATGATGAGCCCAAGATTATACACTCAAAATAAGGACCTGACCCCATAAGAGATAACCATGAGTTAGAAAAGAAGACCCTTGATTGCCTCAAAACTAGGAGGCAGAAGGATAGCTAACTTTCTTTAAGAGTAGAATCCTTGACAGAATGGCCATGCTCCAGTGAAAAGCTACACATCCAAGGATATATGGAGAACACAGTTGGAGTCAATGGGTTTAAACAAAAGAGGACACAAAGTTGCATGGGAAGGGAAGAGGCTAGTCTGAGGGAGGCTGGGGAGAAGAATGAATGCAATCAAAATACATTGTATGAAATTCTCAAAGAGCTAATAAAATTGAGAAAAAGAAATGTGATAAATGCAGGCCCAAGTAAAGAATGCTGAAGGCAGGCACAGTCCTGTTTCTCGGTGGCCTTTGGGGACCGCCCTTGGTAAACACCACTTCAGTCCATCAGCTCCCTCTGGACAACCGGTTCATTTCAGGTTTTCATTTCTTGCCCCCTCCTTCCCACCCTGAGTTACCAGCAGCAACTATGCCGAGTCTCCAGGTTGGAAGGCTAAGATCACAAGTGGTTAATCATAATTAAAGAAATATCAAAGAAGAGGCTTTTCCACACCTATAATATCAAAGCCTCTGAGGCAGCCTCTCCTTGGAGAAGGCCCTTCTTCCCTGAAGGCTAATTTGACCTGGGACATAAGGCTGTGAAGTAATGTGATTCCAGAACTCAGGCCTTCTGATGCTCCAGGACATTTTTAAAAATCACTCGGTCATCAAAAAGCTTTAATTCCAGCTGTGTGAAAAGTGACTCTGCAGCTCTCACTTAATTTTGGTTGCATTACCTCATTCTATACATCATTCATGACAAGCCAAGAACCACAGGACTCCCTTAGCTGAATCCTCCTGTCCTTGACCCAGCTCTAATTTATTTGGACATTTACTTCATAAATGTGGGAAATCCTTCAGCTGAGAGCAGTTGTGAAGACTTTCAATGCAGTGGGTTCTCTCCTGGTTGTCATAACAAGCAAAGACAGCCATGGCAAGTAGGAATCCTGACCTACTACCATGTCCCTCTCCATCCTGCATGATTCACAGGGTCATCACTCTGGCAAGGACGATGGAAATGGTGAGACTGAAGAGATTTTTATGCAAACCATCTTAAAATGGACTATTTATGATTTTCAGACTGGTACTTTTCCTTGAACCCAGAGAGACACCAAGACAGACTAGGCTTTAGCATGCCTCCTCTATCCCACACCTATGAATATATTTTTGTCTCAGTAACTGCCTATACTGGGAAGGACCCAGAAGTCTACCATGTGTTATGTGGGCCCATCCAGGTTTTCTGTAAGTTATGTGGCTTCAGGACTGTACATGAGGAGTCTCCCACCATGCTCCAAGAGAACAATCCTTTAAGGACCAGTAGAACAGTCCTTTAAAGATTCTTATGTTGTCTGTAGACACAGCTCTTCTGACACTGGTCATTATCCGTGTTTTGTGATTCTCTGAGGAAAAGAGCTTGGGAGCAGACACTCCTTTTTCCACATGGTAGAAACACAACATTGGCTGCTGAGGACTGCAGACACCTGAACCAAAGCGGGAGCTATGCTCTTGCTCAAGACTCAAATATCAAAGATAAAGGAGTCTTCTCAGATAAAGCTTAGGATCATGTCAATTCACCATGTTCCTGTTACTTTTATATCACAATGTCTGAAGAACTGGGGAGATCCAAGATGCTAAATCATCAATACAAGATTAGATCATGCCAGGGATTCTGCATGGACATAAAAACAAATGTAGACATGTTAGAAAGAATCTTAACATCAGAGGTCAAAGCCCAAGGATTTTCATACTTACCTGGCAGTTAAGCATAAATTCTTTCTTCCCCAGATTTTTAATAATAAAGGTCTTATTTCTAAAATGATTGGGAACACGGCAGTCTCTGGCCCAGTAGGACAAGTAAGCAAATCAACAAAATCATCATCATTAACTAAATATTCTCTCCAAATATGCAATGCACTTGAAAGGCCTTGCAAAAGATATAGCACCTCATTTTAAAAGGACTATTTTTAAAATTTTCTTAAGCAAAGGGGAGACAGAGGAGTAGACTATCTCTCAAGTTCCCCAACCACACTTGTCTGTGAGTCTGAATCACTCCATCTAGCCATGGGCGCCACTGAGTAGTTTTATTTGTGTGTTATGTGGATCCTAAACTAATCACTAGAAGAATGCATCAAAGAACATCTCAGAGGTAACTAAGGTTCCTTTTCCTCACAGCCTTCCTGCCCTTTCTTGCCTTGTGCCTCTCTTTCCACACTTTTTCATTCTTATGTCTTCTTCCACACTTAGTTCAATGGGAGCTTTCCTGCTAAGGTCTGCTTTAGGGCTGGCAAGGCTGACAGAAAGGCGCTTGAATACGGGGTTTGCTAATAATAGCTATGGCACAGACCACTGTGAGCCAATTCTGCTAGGCAAGGAAACCTGTCAGCCTGCCTAGGTTTTCCAGCCACCTGGGAAGTAGAATTGTAGGTAAATAAAAATAGACAGCAAAATTGTCTGGCCCCTCATGCCCTCTGATGTCTGAGAAGGCTTATGAGGGTCCCAGACCCAAAGGTCTTTTTTCCAGATGCCCTCCAACCTTCCTGAGAACCCTTGCACTGTGCTGGATCTAACAAAAAGGAGGCTTATTTTCAGTCTGAATCAAAATCTGTGCTGTGTGAACATGTTCCTTCTTCCACGGATTTCCAATCAGTGCATCAGGTCTCTGCTGACCTGTCACAGTATTTCCTGGGAGTCACTTAATCAAAGTCAACAATGAGCTCCTCCTTAGGGAATGGTCCTTGCCTTTGCCTCTTCCGAGGCTCCAGGTCTCCACTACGGAAAGACGATGCTTCCCATGTGAGGAAAAGCCTCTACTGCTCAGCCTTGGAACTGTACCCTTTCTCATCATAGAAGAGACTACAAAAATCAGTCCAAGATCTTTTTAAAGATACCCACTCACAAAGTAAAAACCAATGGGTTTCACCGGGTATGCAAAATCACACTTAAGGGCAGGCCCCATGCCCACCAGTAGATTGTCAACACAAAACAAACTCAGTGGTAATGTTAGAGGATATTTTTGCCTCACAGCGCTTTGTCTGCACATTTCCTTTAACCTTGGAGGTCTTCTGCTTATATATTATGGTTTCTGCTTTTGTTTTATGGTTTTCTGTGTGTGCAAATGTGAGTGTCTCTACATCTGAATGTGTTTCTTATTCTTTTACTTTGGCCCTTTTTTTTTCTACTTGCCATTTTTTTCCCATTCTGGTTTGTTTTTACTTTATTCATATTATTTTACATGCCTGTCTGTATTCTAATAAAAAAGAAGAAATAAAGGGTGTGGTTTTGGGTGAGTGAGGAACTGAGGAGGATTTGGAGGGGTTGGGGAAGGGAAGAATGTAATTGCAATATATTATATTTAAAAGTCTATTTCTAATAAAAAAAAAGTCAGCATTTTAGAGAAACTTTTTTTTTAGTTCATTTGTTAGGCCCTTGAGTTCTAGAAGCCAGGATTTAAGCTACATACTTCTTGCCAAAGTTGCAGGTTAGGTGACCACAGACATAATTCACTTTGATCAAACAAGAAATTATAAAATATTCACATAGGCCCTATTCTTGGGGCTCTTATGATTAGATCACCTTGGGCCATAATAGTGTCTTGTTTAGTACAGAAAATCTCATTTCAAATATCTCAAATAGTGGGACACACACACACACACACACACACACACACACACACACACACACACTGATGTCCTCAGGAGTATGGTGATCTTATTGTGTAAACATGTACAGAAAGCCATAACAATTTCTGACATTGTTCATCCTTTCTGCTCCCAACTCTGATTTTCTGGTTATGACAACCCTGATATAAATAATTCTTGCCGGGGTCAATGATGCTAAACAGTTTTCTGTCAGCTTGACATAAACTAAAGTCATCGAAGAGGAGGGAGCCTCAGTTAATAAAATGCTTCCATAAGAGATTGGTGTAGGTAAGCCCGAATGCCATTTTCTTAATTAATGAGCAATGGGGGAAGCCCCAGTCCACTGACCTGATGGCCGCAGGTCCTATATGAAAACAGGTTGAGCAACCCAATAAGCCGCACCTCTCCACGGCCTCTACATCAGTTCCTGCCTCCAGTTCCTGCCCTGTTTGAGTTCCTGTCCTGACTTCTTTCAGTGGTGGACAGTGCTGTGGAAGCAAAAGCCAGCCCCACTCAGAATGGTTATAAATAAAAACTCTTGCTTTTGAGGGTGTCCGAAACTTGTAGGCTATTGCCTTCCTCCCTGTGAGCTACTCATATTCTGTTCCTTTAGTCCACACTCTGGCCCGTTTCCTGAGTCCATCTTACCTCCAACTTCTCCTTCTCCATATCCCCTAAGGTTCTCTGCCCTTCTCAACCTAGCTTTCCAAATCCAGGATGGTAGTCCAGGTGCTTGCTCACTAAGAAGCTGACAGGCCAGCTGTCACCTCCAGTCACCATTACTCTGTGATCCTGGGTAGATGTCCCAGAACATGTCTGTCCTTTCATATTGCCATCTCACATTGCAGTATACCCCCAGTAGCAATGCACTATCACTCCAGGCCCCTTCGAGTATTACTGCTTTTCAGGTTCTATATTCTTGGACTACATGTGTTTGGGGTTATTTTCTCTCATACTTATATATACAACCGGTCAGAACTATCAGGAAGAAAGTATCTCCCCTTCATCATTGGTTGGAAATTGTTTCCATGTCTCCAATGAATTTTTCTATCCAAAGTTTGTATTAACTCATCCACTCTGGGGAGGGAAACGGCACAACAAAATATCAAGATGATTTTAAACTCTGTCTGAACCTTCAATAACTTTCTAAAGAATGTAATTTGGCATACTAGGCAACATCTACCCCAGCAATAACTTCATAAACTAAGGTGATGTGGGATTATGTTCTTGTACATTGTAAATATTCGTCCTTCCTACAGGTTTAAAACACTAATTGGCCAGAAAGCAAACAAGAAGTATGGGCGGGGCTACCAGACTGGGAAGAGGAGGAACAGAGAAGAGATGCCAAGGACACACAGAGGAAGAGAGATAGGATACTGCTCTTAGAAAAGGTACTAAGTCATGTGGTAATTACAGGTTAGTTTAAGAGTGAGCAAGTTATATGCCTGAGCCATAGACCAAACAGCATGTAATTAACATAAGCCTTTGTGTGATTATTTGGAACTGCTGGTCCAGATAAGGCTAGAACTTCTTACTACATGAAGGGGAAGTGGTGGTATGCTAGTCTGAAGCTATAGAGGAGATACCCCTCTAAAGTAAATGCTTCTGGGGTTACATGGAACTTCCATAGGCTTCTTGGGGCTTCGTTCTTCTCTTTTCCTCCTCCAGGATCTATGTTAGGATCCTTTCTGGGAGTTCAGTTACAGCAGAGGGTATGCAGCATGAAGATAATGGTTGAGAGAGCCTCTCTCCTCCAGCTAAGTACAGTGCCCTACCCATACACTGAGAATGACCATAAGAAACTTCTAGACCCAAAACTCCCATTCCCATTGCTTCACAAAGTGCATTGCTACTTTAAAGGGTCTTGGGTTATATTGTATGAGCCTGAGTCTGAGTCAGTGCTCCTTTAAACTTTGGGAAGGAAGTCTGTTTCTCAGCCGTTAGCCTTGCATGTTTTATTCTGCTCAGCATCAATGAGCAACTAACTGGTTTACCACAAATGTAAAGGAGCAAATGAAGAAATGGTAAACCAAGGAAGCTCTGGGATTATGACAACAGACAGAGGCTAAACTAAGGTCTAAAAATAAGTCACTAACCATATCCTATTTCCTCTGTCCTGCATATACAGATACCTAGAAAACCACCCACAGTTCCAAGGGATCGATAGCAAATGCTACAACTAACCACAGTTGGCCTAAAACAACATCCATACCTCTTTTTATGAACTTTTAAATCCATACCCCTTTAGTTGTTAACTTTTAAGCAATAAGGATATTTCATTGTAAGATAATCCATCACTGTAAAACTTGAAACCACAGAAGCAACCAAAGTCTCCACACTAGCCAGTATCATAACTAAACTAGAATATCACAGCAAAATCACAGCATTTGGCGAACTCAGTGTAAACCACTACAAGGTGAGTGTGAGTTCTCCCGTAGATTTTGCAGCAAAGGTTTAGAGCTTCAACATTAATTAATAATAACAGTATTAGTTGTATATTTATATACTGAGCCACCATTAACTCACTTAATCCTTCTAACAACAAAATGAACCATCTCCTCTTCAAAATGAGGACAAACTGAAAACCACAAAGTCACTTGACCCAAGTCACACTGCCCTGCTTTCCTTTCTATCACTGTGATAACACATCATAACCGATACTATCTGGGAGGGGGGTCTACACTTTCACATACAGCCCATCATTGAGGGAAGTCAGGGCAAGAGGTCAAGACAGGAACCCAGAGGCAGGAACTAAAGCAGAGACCATAGAGGAACGCAGCCTACTAGTCTATTCTTCGTGGCTCCTTTAGCTCACTTTTTATTTATACAACCCAGCATCACTTTTTAATCCCCACCTCTTTAGTTAACTTTTAAGCAATGAGAACACTTCTTTGTAAGGTAATTAATAACTATGTGCCCAGGATTGGCATAGCTTACAGTGGGTTAGATCTCTCCTACATCCTCATTAATCAAGAAAATAGTCCTCCCCCTAGACTTGCCTATAGGCCAATGGACACAGGTATTTTGTAGGTTGAACTTTTCTCAGATGATGTTAGCTGTGTCAAGTTGATAAATTGCTAACCAGCACATGTACCACTCAAGACTGTTAAACTTCAGGCTCAACTTCAGGTCTTCCTACCTCCCTGGAAAATTTCATCACATTTCCATACTGTTGTGTATCGTCCTTCTGGTGTTAAGCCCTTCAAACTTTGTATTAATGGAAAATTCTCCTTCTCCCAGTCAGTCAAGCTGATTTTTCACACATTTAAATTGCTTCAGTTATCTCTCCCAGCAGATTCTTATTTTTCTCACATCTAGATTTACTAGCACCTTCTGAATGTGGAGCCGCAATGGGCACAGGTAAGTAGATCAAGGAGAATCACCAAGTTCCAGTCCGTTCTTTTTCCTCTAGGAAAAAACATGGTAGCTTCAACTAAATGCAATGATCCTGGTCCCCAGACAGAAGGCCAAATCTTCGGGACATTGTCATAGTATTTTATCACTTTGCTAGGACACCTATTAACAAAGCTGATGGCTTAAGGAACAGAAAGCACTCTCTTGATTTTGGAGCATTGACTCTAAGAGACCAGGCTGGTCACTTTGGGAGCCTCTTATCTGTGATTTCATATGAATGGTGGCCCTTGTGTCTTTACCTGGCCTACCCAATGTGCTCTCCCATGTCTCTTTTCCTCTTCTACAGCTGGGGAACCTACATGAGACTAACTAGGCCCTCTGAATATGGGTGACAGTTGTGTGGCTTGGGAAGCTTGTGGGGCAACTGGCAGTGGGACCAGGATTTCTGTCTAATGTATGAACTGGCTTTTTGGAGCCTGTTCTCTGTGGAGAGATACCTTGATCAGCCTTGTTGCAGGGGAGAGGGGCTTGATCCTGCTTCAAGTTGATATGCCAGACTTTGTTGGCTCCCCTTGGGAGGACTTACTGTCTCTGAGGAATGGCTGGAAGAGAAGCGAAGAAGAGAGGGGAGTGAGAGGAGGGGAGAGAGGGGGAACTGTAGTTTTTTATGTAAAATGAAAAAAATTAAATAATAAAAAATCAAAAATAAATAAATACACCAATCATATTAGGTTAGGGCTCAACTCTATGAGCTTATTTTACCAAATACTCTCTTTAGACCTCTTCTCTAAACCTGATTCACACTAGAGCTAACTCTGTTGTTGGGGAGTGCAGGTGAGCCAACCCTGAGAGCTTGAGAGCAGAAAAGCTGATCCCCCCCCCCATCCAGCCCTTGTATTCCTCCTACAGCAATCAGGAGAGAGGACCTCACCTGGGCAAAATAGTAGAGCTGGCCGTGGTGGTGAGTGGGCCAGGGCCGAGGCCTGAGGACAGGACGGCTGGCCCTGCTCCTTGCTGCAGGCTGCATTGGGTGAGCTAGCTGAGGCAGTGCTGGTGCGCACACCCAGGAATGACAATGAGATAAAGTTGGTGGACTGACCAACCCAGCTACCACCCAGGACCAGGACCAGGGCTGTGAGTTAGCCTCTCTATGAACTGTTAGAGCAAGTGAAGGGGACAAACCTGCAGATCCAAAACTGCGGGATCCCCATGACACAGGACCACAGGACAGCCCAGGGGAGCCCCAGTGAGAGTCCACTAAGAACAGTGTATCAGAAGCCTGAGGCTTCAGATGAGATCAAAGACTCGTGGCAATGAACATTTGCAAGTAAAGTTGAAAGGAGTAAAGGATAAACTGTTGACTCAAAGAGCCACACAGCAGCTTTCACCACAAGATTCTTCTTCCTTCTTTTGCTTGTTTGGTTGGTTGATAGGTTTGTTTTTGTTTCTTTGTTTGGTTTGGCTTTTGGTTTCTCTTTTAAATTTGATTCTTATGGGGGGAGTACAGAAAGTGGATGCATGGGGACAGGGAGATAAGTGGGATCAGAATGTATAATGTGAAATCCACAAAGAATCAATAAAAGTTTTTTTGTTTTTTGTTTTTTGTTTTTTGAAGTGATTGGGGTCATCCACACTCACACCCCTGGGGTGAACTCTACTGCTTTGTTCAGGCTAGCAGGATCAGTCTTTCCAACACAGAAATTTTGGAAAAAGAAAATATTTTGTGAACAGCTTAACAACTACACGTACAAGGTCATCTATGTAATGCAAATTTCTCTGACCCTGACAGTCATTTAAACTTCTGCTTTTTTTTCCTAATTTTTTAAAAGTTATCTACCTGTGATGACACAGACTAGTTTTTCTGTGACTAAAACATGGGTTTTAGTCAAATAATATTAACTATATTATAGTTTTTATCTGATATAATAGAGCTCATTAATAAAAGATATATAATATATAATATATAATTTGTCTTGTGAACTGTCAATTAAAAACAAATCGAGATTTTAAAACAATTTTATTGAGCTCAATATCATCTTAGACCCTAATTGTTGTTTTTCTGGCACTCAAAATTGCAAAATCTGTTGTTAAGATGGTGCCAGAGTGCCCCCCTTGCATATGTCTCAGTGTCTAATCACTCCACATAAGTATTTAAGAATGACTTAGAAAGTGTCACTTTGCATGTGTACCGCCATTTATGGGGTGCCTAGTGACTGCACGTTTAGGAATATGTACATTAAGTCATTTTCCCTCTTAAAGACCCTGAAAGAGATTTATTATCCCTTCTCTCCTAGTGAGTAAAGAGAACAGTACCATGATTAAATAAACTCCCCAAGCTCACACAGTTGCTAGAGACAGGTCTTAGACGTAAGTCTGGTCTTGTCTGACTCAAGATTTTATTTTATTTTGTCACCCCATGTTGCTTCCTGGACTTCTTAAGGCATGCAGTAATGTGCTGTTCTGTGTGGCTCAGTGACTCAGTGAAACTTTCCCTGGGAAATAAAAATATCTAATCTAGGTCCATCCACTCTTACTTCGGGCAAATAAAATAATAAGAGCAGCTCTGTTTCTATGTTTTGGCTACAAAATAAACCACGAACCCCACACCACTGGACATGAAATTGAGATCTGTCTCTGAGTGATGATGAATAAGCAGGTTGTATGGGGACACTAATAGACATATTTGTTTTCCTAAAAAAATGTTAGTTATATTGAGTAAACATCAAGCTACTATACCCAATCTCTGGGACTGTGGTCTTTGCATTCATAAAGGACTCATATTTTATTGTCTAATTTATTCTGTTTGTGACCTGGATTCCTGGTCACAACGTGGTGAAGCCAGAGGCTTCTCATTATCTTTCTTTATATCACTTTATGATGTTGAGAAATGTGCCTTAAACATGGAAAGTTCTCTCAGCACTGGCTTTTCAAAATCACCACAGAAGCTCACAGGGAATAAGCTGCTGAACCTTTTGCCTGGACAACAAGCTATCTAGGAATTGCCTAAAGCCAGACTCTTGATTTATGAACCAACTTCTTTAAGGAATGTCAGATGGTGCTGGTGAAGACCATTCTTGTAATGATTGTGTCATTTTGTTATAAGAGAGGTGAGTAAGAAATCTTAACAGATCCTAAATGGAGCCCTAAAGACAAGCGCATATAAAAATAAACTTTTGCATGAGCCTATTACCCATGTGCCTGACAGGATTGGTTGTGGTTTCCATATGAAATGTAGCCCACAGACTCATTTGTTCAATGCTTGATCCCCAGCTACTGACATTATGTGGAGATACTAGGAAATTTCAGAAAAGGGAAGTAGGGCATTTGCAATATAGTTTCACATGCCCCCCACACCTCCTGTC
Source organism: Phyllotis vaccarum (assembly GCA_033318265.1). Lineage (NCBI taxonomy): Eukaryota > Metazoa > Chordata > Mammalia > Rodentia > Cricetidae > Phyllotis > Phyllotis vaccarum. The sequence goes on along the minus strand of JARWLC010000012.1, from coordinate 34,685,030 downwards.
TTACTCTCTGCTTCCTGTTTACAAGGTAATGGCTTCTCCACAGCTCTTGCCTGTGTGGTGTTTGATCAGGCAACCATGGACTGAATGCTCTGAAACTGTGAAGCCAAAAAAATCTTTTCTCCTTTAAATTGTTCTCTGGAATGTTTCCATTACAGCAGAAGAAAAGGTGACCACAGTGGAGTCCAGTTGAAACATGGAGACAGTTGAAATCCACCAGTAAAGTAGACATGACCTACTTTTCCTGTTGACCCCCTTTCTCAGCAAGAGCCCATTCTCTTGGCCAAAGAGTAGATTACTGAAATAAATAGGCAAATTGTCCTATGACATCTCTATCTTTACTCTAAGAACTACACATCTCACCACATCATACCTCTTTGCCTAGAAGCATAAATTACCAACATCATGAAGGCACATACAAACACACTTGGATCTGATGATAGATCCTCAGGCACCTGGCAAAAGTGATGGAAACTATGACATCAGGCAAAAACAGACATTTCTCATAGTAAGTGTTGTCCTTCAGACATGGAAACAGCAGTGAGAACATGATTGGATAGATGCTGGTTGATCCCAAAGGAAAGGATTTCTTCAAGAAGCTTGCCAAGATAAGTCAACCCTTTCTAGCCTGCCATCTCCTTTCCCATCAGGATATCCATCTGCAAGCCTGCCCGAGGTCCTTCCATTTATCCCAGAGTGACTTTGAATGCCCCTTCTTAAACTCACCTCGAAGAACCACAACATATATCTGCCTATGAAGAGCAGGCTTTGAAAATAGACAGAGATGAGCTTACAGATTACTGATCTTTCAAAGAAGCAAGCCTACTTTGATGTAGAATTTTAGGCAATTTTAAAAACCAAACAAGCTCTGGGGATTCAGGAAGTGTTCTTTAAAATGTTCAGTAGCTCAGCCCATCTCAAGACTGGATGAAACCCTCAGTCCTTTGCCTGCAAGCCCTTGACTACATTGCACTGAGGTAAATTAGCAATGTCCTGGCATGCAGGAGCAGGAGGAGAGCTGTGAAAGATGAGCTATTATCTTGTAAATAGATGCTGAAACTCATCAAAATCTGAGCTCTCTTTCCCCCAGAACAGACAGCTTTGCTTCTAAAAGAAAACCATATTTTAATAACAAAATAAAAATAAATATAAGAGAAAATCTAAAGTATAAAGTATGAAAGGACCTGAACTGTCCAAGTCACTGCCACTCATGCTTGGGAATATATTGTCTTAATGTAGATTCATAGCACAGCCTGATGCACAGTATTCATCTAACATAGCAATTCTAGAAAGTGAAGTGCAATGAGAGGGCTCCAGAGGTGAGTCACACCACAGCCATCACTGCACAGCTACCCACCCCTTTCATGAAGCCTGAAATGATTCCACATTAGCCACAGCTCCCATGATCTCATTAGCAAAGATACTAAGAAGCATCAGCTCCTCTGGGGGGAGGGGGATTAAAACAGCACCACAAATTATTTCACCTAGAACCTTTCAGTCTGGTTGGACAGATAGATGGGGGAGGAAGGTAGTCTATCTCCCCGTGGTTGCTTTTCCTTAATATTGTTAGAAGGGTACTTGGCATGATGGGAAAGAGATGCATCATGACATCTACAAGTCGAGGTCAACTTTGACATCCTGCAAATTGAAAAAATGGTTGAGACATTTTCCTTGCAAGTAAACAGATTATAGAATGACAATCCTCGGTTGATACAAGCTAAAATGGGGGACAGATCTAGTTCAGCATTGAGATGGATTGGGGACTCAAATAATATGATTAGGACTTGTCTTTGCCCCTCATTATCTCTCTTTGTGTAGGCTCTGATTCTGGAAACAGCTACCGCAGCTGGCCACCAGGGCCAGTAGACCGTCAGGACTATAGGCTGGGCAGGGTGGGATTTTCTCCCTGTTTAATTAGCTCTTCCTTCCCCAGGCTTCAGTCCTACATGGGAGCATGATGACCAGCTCTGTGGACTTCTCAACCTGTTCCGAACAGACTCAGGACACAAGAGCAATAGACCCATTCCTGGTAAACGTAACTGAGACTCTGTCTGAGTCACATGTTGACCGTAAGACTAGGCTGTGTCCTGAATCATGGAAAGTTGAGGATGGAATCAAGTGAGCACCAAAGGCACATAGGCTGAGTCAAGAAAGGATGAAATCTGACTACAGTAGCTATTAAAAAAAAAAAAAAAAAAAAAAAAAAAAAAGCCACGAACAGTGAGTGCCAGGACCAACAAATGCACACTAGAGTATGTGAAGTGGCCTCGAAGCTGGTGCTCTCACAGCCTTCGTCTTAGCTTGGATTTCCCTCCAGAAAATGGAGACTGAGATGAAAGCTCATATGGGGGCCATTTACTTATAGAAATGTGTCAAGAAATACTTGGGAACTAAAGGGGATACAGCGTGAGGACAAAAAAGAAACATCAATTCAAGCAACACTGCAAACATAATTTTAAAGGAGAGAACATGAAGGCAGCATTTACCCTCCATGGCTTGAGGACTGTCTCTCCTACAGATTGATATGAGCAGGTAATGACTCGATGAGCTCTAGCAGGTTAGGAAACCATGAAGCTGGAAAGCTGGAAGCTGGAAAGAGATAGTGTAGCTGAGTTCCACAGCAACCAAGATCAAAAGCAGGACCTGAGGAAGTGCTATGCTACAAAGGTCATTAGATACACCTTTCTTCTAGTACCCTTGAAGTTTCTTGTTTGGTGGTTTTGGTTCATTTCTAAACTTAAACTAGCCATAAAGAGAAATAACACACATATAGGCATAGAGTCATGTGGGGGACATTGAGGGAAGACTTGAACTTGAATCTTTATTCAGCCACCAGGAGTGGCATTTAGTCAATTAATCTATCATCACTAAAACAGAGATGTCAATAATGTCTACCCTATGTGATTGTTATGGTATTACTAATATATGTCATGCTGTCACCTTATCAAAATATTATTTTTATTTCAACTGTTCTTAAAACAAATAAGACTCATAAATTTTAATTAAATTGGAAATGCAAACTAAAGGAACACCTACAAGTGGTCTTTCTAGCATCTAGTATCATTCAGTTGTTGAAGAAGCTTGCAATTCAAGATATTTAAAACAATAACCAGGCTAGAGATTCCACTCCACAGTATAAGTCCCTGAGGCTCTGACTTTTACTTTTAGAATCACAGACACACACACACACACACACACACACACACACACATACACACACACACATCTCATACAAACAGAGGAGCTGTAAAATATCACTGAAACTGTTACAGAGCTTGCTGTCACAATTTCCCCCAATTCTCATCTTTAGAAAATGTATCACCCATCATTTTTAAAACTCCACTTAATCTAAAACAAGAGAGGGATCATTTTCTATCCAGCCAAGTCATAATGCAGTTTCCAGGAACTGAGAAGAAATGCAAAGTGCATTTGTCATCGCTGACAGCAGCACAAACACTTTAAGCATTGTTTCTCACTATCTCTCCTAAACATGCTGGGGGGAAACGCTGAACCCAAACATTGTCCCCAATCCTTGGTGGGACACCTAGCCACGCAGTCCAATCCTGGGATGAACAGTGTTAAACTCTTCACTCCTGATCCCCATGATATCGTTCGTTTGTGTCTCTTCTGATATTCTCCCAGAAGATGGCATCGAGTATCATTGGATCAACCTCATTGTCTTCTGACTGTAGAAGGTTTGAACTCCTTAGGGACCAAGTTTAAAAGCTACCTTTTCTCCATCTTTACATATCTCCTTCAGTCTGGTGTTATTCCTCAAGTGGCAGAAAACCAAATTCTTCTTGAGTAAGAGGGTGTAGAGATAGCTAATCCCATGTGCTTATGAACAGCTAAAAATTTCAAGTTTCCTTTTGTTTCCCACATAGTCTAACCTCTGTATCATATTGCACGACCCAAGGCAGCCACAGCCAGTTGCTCAAAGCATCTTGATTACAAACCAAGGTGTTTAGGGAAAGTGTCTAATGTCCCTCTTAGACCTAGTCTCAACAATGGATGTCACACAGTACGTATTTTAAGTTTGATCATCTAAATGCATCCTCCAAATATGATGAAAACCACTCAGCTGTTCTTGCACCATGCAAACAAACTTCCTTACAGATGGGAAAGAAAGCATCAGGTAGCCCACACTGGGAAGAATTTCTGAGCACACATTTTAGGAAAAGAGGTAAGACAGTGGTGGTAAAAATTCTGAACAAAATCAATTGAGATAAAGTTTGAAAATAAATAACATGATGAGGGGGAGGAAGAAAGTGACTTCGGACAAGTCAAGTACAAGAAGGCACACGGGGACTGGGTGACATCAGAAAGCATTTTCTAATGAGTCCGTGCTTCTGTGACCACATGGGTGTGCCAGGTCAGTGTTGCCAGATTTGTCTCTGCCATCTCCAGCATGGTTAGCCTGAGTCAGGCAGTTCAAATTCTCCAGAGGGAAAATATACATCATCACGGCATAGCACTTGTTTTCCCAGGCCTTAGAGTGTCTGTGACCAGGGTGCTCCAAGTGCCTTCAAAACAACCCAGTCCAGTCTTTTTTTTTTTGTATGTGGAAGGATAGAGACTTGAAGAAGACAAGCGACTTCCCCCGACTTCCCCCGAACTACTGAGGTAGGAGAGTTAGAACACATCAGCGGCGTTCAAACCAAGTGAGCATTGTTCAGAAAGGTGCTGAGTGAACTGGAAAAGACATGGGATTTTGAAATTTCAAAGAACTTCCAGTGGTTACAACCCAGACTGTCCTTGAAAATGTCAGTCCGCTAGGTAATGGGTATAGCAAACGGCAGCATGGAAAAATAGACAGAGCGTGGAGGAAGGGAGGGGAGGGAGAGAGGAAAACATGAAAGGTGGAAAGGAAGAAGAAAAGACAAAAAAAGTTCACCCAGGCTCAGTAGGTGTGGGAAGGCCAGCCATAAAGAAATCTACTTAACACAATACTATGTCCTAAGTCACGTCTATTAATATCCTACAGGCCTGGTGTTCTGGAAGCATATATTTGGGTATGCTGACTTAGTGAGAAGGAAAATGGATTTCAAAATAATTGAGCTGTAAAGTAACAAAATTGAAATCACCTGATTGTGTCAAAGCAAGAGGTCAGAAATGGTCCCTTGGCCTTTCTATCCTGGGTTTGGAGATGAAGGGACAGTGTGTCCTTGAATAGGCAAGATAAGGAGAATATATTTTCTTTGGTTTACCATTAGAAGTATGTGTGACAGAGAGTAAGAACATGGATCTGTCCTTGCCACTTTTTTTCCCTGGGTATTTAAATCCCTACCAGAAATATAGAGCTCAGAATAGTATGCCCATATGTTTTTAACCTCCACAACAAACTACCATGATTTTTTCTCTAAAAGCTGGTAAAGTTCCATTTCTACCTCAAAAACTGTGAGGAAAAATTTGGCCTTTAAACAAACTAATTTGAAAGGTTTAAAAAAGTATTAGAGACTTGGGGAGGGACTTAAATATCCAAAAGTGTGAAAATGCTTCATTTTTATATTCAAATGATTTGAAATAGATGAACAGAATGCTTCCAAACTTTCTAAAAATAAGCATCTTCAGGCATGAAAAAAATCAGTCTAAGGGTCACTTATTTCAAGCACCTAAAAGGACTGATTTAGGGCATCAGGAGCCTCATAACTGACTGCACCTGGGACACATGGGTGAAGAAAGGCCCTTCACACTCTTCCCCAGATCTGTAATGATATGTTTAGCTGTACTAATTTTAGCCATGTCGGAAGCTTTTGATTCAGTAGAGCATAAAGTACTGTGACAAGTCTGTGGTCAGTGGCATACAGGGTCCCTGGTCATTTTGAAGGCTGGGTGGTAAGTTTATTCCTAAAAGGATGGTGGTCACAGGTACAATTCATCATTCACATATATTTCCTGAAAGGTCTCTTTTGCCTATTTTGTTTACTCAGCATGGGCAAGAGACTTTGGAACCCATCAGTGGCAACTCCATCATCTTCGTGACACCCATGTTACGATAAAGCATTTCTGCTGGGCCATTAGAGCCAGACTGATCTTTTTGCTTGGATCATAGTTATTTTGGTTCAATCAGAAAGTAGCTGGCATCCAGTCAACCTGAACAGGCTGAGGTTGTCATTCTCAGTTTGAGGAAATATAGTAAACATGTCATAAGGCAGAGCCACATCCGAGCTCCTTAGTGATAAAAGCTCACTGCCTGGTCAGCTGCTTGGGCACGGACAATAAAGGTGTCCTTTCACCTATGGTTTGGATCCACATATGTCTACACTAACTTCAAAAATCTCTACCCTTCAGTCCCTCTATTTCCCGTTGGTAGAGCCACTCCTTTCTCTACCTTGTTATGCTGTGCAGAGGGATTTCATTGCCCTACCCTTCTCCAGTCTTGTTTGCTTTGGGCCGTTCGATTTCGGTTCTTTTCAACACTCCCTGCAAAATTCCCCATGAATGGGTTTCTGTTCCAGAACTCCTCGCCCAGAGTAAGGGAGTGAAAGCCTTCGCTGCTGTCTCTTTCTAGAGAGATTCTAACACTGTAAGGGAGCTTGGGATAGACCACTACCGTCCATTCGTTGTATACAATGAGAAAACAAAACTTGGATTTCCTTAATGGACAATTAGTAATTCAGCAAAACCAGAACATCTCAATGCTATCTTCCCAGTTGTCAGCAATCAGTCATATTCCTCATCAACTGACTGTATTTCTCACCATGAGTCAGAAAGAGGGGAGAAGAGCCTGAAGACAATATAGGGGTGAGAGACAAGGAGAAATGAAAATGAAAATGGGGTCAATTAGTGAGATATGCTGATCATCCTGTTCTTTCTAACTGTTGCTTTGAACTCTTTGGCCCCCCAAATAAAAGGAAGTCAAATAGTATCAGCTCCTCTCACAGATGTCCTTGGGCATCCATACTCCAAGGATAAGGTGATGCAGAGATAAATGTGCCTGTGGGAGCCTTGGGTAATAATAGCTCTATGCAGTAGATGCTTCCGTGGTTGGTATCTGAGTGTGGACTTTTAAAGTGCTCATCTCACTTACTCAGCCGTCATCTCTGCTGAACATCTGCCACATGCTAGGAAGTCTGCTGCATACTGTATGGTGCATGAATACGAAAGAGACATAGTTTTGTCACTAGAGACTTAGAGTTCAATAAGACAAAAATACACCTGCTGGTTGCAAACTCCAGGAATGTGATCTTGCACACCCACAGCTGTAACACAAGGAGCGCTCAGGTGTGAGATTTTAGAGGAAGTCAAACTAAGCATTACTGTCGAGTCAAAAGAAGGATGGTAAAGCACAGTGGGAGGGGTCTAATCTGCTATTATAGACAATGGCATTGTGAGCTTCACCTTTAGGATAGACTTAGATTTCCTCGATGTGTGTAAGAATCCCAAAAACCTCAGTGAGCAGAGACTCAAAGGCTAGCTTCTCAAATGTCACCCATCAATCACATTCATCGCCATGACTCAGGAAGTGAGGAGAAGGACACACAGACAAGAGGGTGAGCGAGATCGAGGAGCAAACTTCCCTGAAAACAGAAATAACACAGGGGCAAAGGATAAAAGTTTGCTTGGCGAGTGAGTACTAAATGGATCTGTTCAGCTTATCCACAAGTCAACTGAAGGGGGCAGTGACTGGAAGCATGTGTGGAAGCCAGCTGGGGGACTATAAGAAGAGGGGGCCAAGAGACTGAGTCTGGCTGGACACATTGGTTGAGCCCTCACTGAAAGAGAATCAAGGATGAGATGCGCCAGAAGTGAGCCAGCTTTTCATGATCCAAGTGAGAGATGAAGTGTGAGGATGGGAAACTGATTGACTCATGGGCCACCTGGGATGCAGAAAGGTCAGGAGTCATTGGGTATAGAGACTGAAACAGCACATCCTGGGGTACTTCTGGAGGATATAAAATCCACCACATCCTGTGACACCTGGAAGTGTGAGGTGCTGAGTCTGCCATTGAGATGGTTTTGCTGTTGCTTAGTATTGTTAGCTGATTAAAGAGATGTGCTTTGTTTATTGTAGATTAAGAATATTCTATTTACTGATACACACACACACACACACACACACACACACACACACTTTTTCTTTGCTTGGGTTCTAGCTGGTTTTGTTTGTTTGTTTATTTAGACAGAGTCTCCCTATGCAAAACCGGCTGGCTGATCAGAGACTTGCTCTCTAGCCCAGGATGAGGTCACATTTTCTGGACTCCTGCCTCTGCCTCTCAAGTGCAAGGCTTAGGAGCATGAGCAGTCACCTTTGGTGAAGTGTTTTAATTTTATTATTTCTTCTGTATATTTTCAAAATATAGAACCGAACCGTAATAAGATACCAGATGTCACAGGTACTTCAGACTTAAAAATAAATAAATAAATAAATAAATAAATAAATAAATAAATAAATAAATAAATAAATAAATAAATAAATAAATAAGTAAGTAAGTAAGTAAATAAATAAATAAATAAATAAATAAATAAATAAATAAAGGCGGCATGGTCTGAGAACCTCTTTGCTGATGTGTAAATATAATGCACTTTGCTGTTGACCAGAAAGGAATCAATAGCTTCGAACTATCTAAATTGATTTTTCTGCCCTACATGGCCTCCCTATGTGAGATATATATATATCTATATATATATATGCCTGCTCTCACTCACTTTTATATTAGAGATCCTTAGGAAATTGGCATTATTGGATTCAGAAATGCTTATTAATTATTAATATTAATTAATAAATAATCTCACCTGTGCCTAGCAGCCTTCTGCTGCTTTGGTTTTTAGAGATATCATATCTACCTGGGCAGATGCTAAAGAATGTAGGGCTGGGGCTTAGGGTGTAGCCCAGCAATAGATCACATGCTTAAGTGCTCTGGGCTCTGGATTCAACAACAACCATAATAATATGAGGACAAACAGTAAGAGCCCTCTCCCCAGCTCCTAAAAGACAGTGTCTTCTCTGATAAACTAGAAGCAACTGAACTCTGTATGCTTCTCTTTTCCCGTCCCCCACCAAGATAGAGGGTAGCAAGCACTTATTGAACACCAGGTATGTGGCAAGCAGTGGGGCCAGTGATGCAGATGTACCGCCTTTGCTTTAAGCTAATACAAAGAACACATTGTCCTGAAGAATAGCCCCCTTAAACACAGGGATCAGCTCTACTCAAACCTGGCAACTTGAGAGATGTAAGATTAGGAAATAGCACCATATGGTCTACATCCTGGCTATGCAATCCTAGCAAGTGATTTAAACCCACAAGCCTCCATTTTCCTTCTACAAAATGAAGATAATCAACTGCTTCACAAGGCTCTGGTAAGGATTAAGTGAGACAATTAATGAGAACACTTTAGGGTGGCACTAGAAAAATCTAGATAATAGCTGCTCCCGAGGGTAGTGTAACGTGAGGAGGTATCTGGAGTTGACCTCTGGTGGATGTGGTGATGACTATTCTTTTCACAGATAAGAGTACAGCACTTGCTGGGAACGTCACAGAAAAGTCTAAAAAGCAATGCACATTTCAGGTTACACGTTCCCAGGAACAGTCGGCATACATGTCACCCTCCTGTTTCATGTCTCTTGTTTTCTTGCATCAAACATTTTCATCTGTTTATTTCATATTCCTCCAATGTTTATTTGCAAGGTCTACTTGCAAAGCCCCAGTCACCTGCCAGCACTGTCCGAACCCAGCTTTGAAGTCCTAGGCTGCAGCAGCAAATCAAAATGATTTCCTTTCCATCCAGAGCAGCAGCGGTTCTCAACCTGTGGGTCACAACCTCTTTTACAGGGGTCACCTAAGACCATCAGAAAACACGGATATTTACATTAAGATTCACAACAGTAGCGAGCAACAAAAATACTTTTATGGTTGGGGGGTCGCCACAGCATGAGGTTAAAACTGCACTAAAGGCTGCAGCAGCATTAGGAAGGTTGAGAACCTCTGCTCCAGAAAAGTATCGGGCCACAGGCGAAGATCAGTACACTGACGTCATAAAAGAAAACAAAACAGAAATGAGCCTCTTCTGTAAACACTCTGAAACAATTCAAAACTAAACGAATAAAGACTGACTCGAACAAGAGAGAAAAGTGCATCCAGGATGAGGTGGGAAATTGAGCATTATGCTCTACATCTTTCTCTGTTCTCGGAGACTTTATCGACTAGATGAATTATGGTGGTTCCCAACATTTCTATTGAAATACAAGCAAGAGGTGGACTCCAGTTGCCTGTTGCCAGACTGACTGCACCCTAGGAGGTCAGACTGCATAATTAATCAAGGGACGCAGCAGGAGGCTGGCTATCTAGAGGCTTCTGATCAGGGTGCACATACTTCCACAGGGAGGGTAAGGTGCCCCTAATGAGGTTTTCAAGGTGATCCCGACTTTCATCCATATCCCTCACTCACAGTCCCCCTGGGGCATTTCCAACCTAGTTACTCCAAGATTCCAGGAAAGGCACAATCCCCTTCAAATGCCACACCCTCTTCCCAAACAGTATCTGCAGACACAAACTGAGCATTAGCAATGACATCACCACCTTACTGCGGATTATAGACCCAGACACCGAATCTCATGTGGGCCAAGGTGATATGGCAGCCTGGAGAAGCGCTTTGTCTGAATTGGGAGTTGAGCAAAGACTGGATAAGAAGATACTTCTGATCTAGGAATTCTATTTTATTTTCTCTTTTGCCTTTAAAAATATGCAGATATGACTATGAGACATAGAATTCATCCGTGCTGCACAATTTATGCTAGCTCATTACCTCCTGCTAGACTCCAAGGCTTTGTAACGGAAATTGGCTCTGATCTCGGAGATGGGCATTACATCATAGTCTCCTTTTAGCACATTATGTCATCCCTGCTGAGACGCATTATCTATGGTTGGCTCAGCAGTAGCGATTTTTGTGGGCCGACTGCAGTGTTCCCAAAGAACTGCTGGGAACCACAGATTGAAATCTGAAACATTTATCTTCGAAAAAGCTGAAAAGGAGAAAAGATGTTCACGTTGGACTCTATTTCTTTTCCTTAACCCTCTCCTTTCTTGGCTACATCTAGACTGCTTAGCTATGAGCACTGGAGTGCCATGTGCTGGGTCTGTGCAGGAGCCACAGGTCGGAAACATACAGCATCGGGGAGGGAGGGGCTGGCACACTGTTCCCCATCTGGGGCTGATGTACCTGAACGCACCGTGATCACATCTCAAGGGATGCTGCAAAGTACTCAGAGGAACCACCTGCCCTCACGCATTGCAAACAGAGAGCATGCTGTCAAGTTCTTGGGTTGTTTCAGAAAAGAACACTTGAAGTGAAGCTCCCATGTGCACACATACACCTGCTTATCTTCCTGACCGTGCTGTAGCCACACAGATAAATTCTAGATTTGTATTAGGAAAAAAAAAAATTGTTTGCCAGGAACTGTGCCGATATTATCTCCTCTCACTTCAACCATGAAATTAGAAGCCCACTATGTAGGCTAGGCAGGGTAAGAGGAAGACATTGCACACAGGGAATAGAAAGACACTTTTAGGAGACAGCAAAGATATTCCCAAGATCCAGAGAATCCCTATACCTCTCCTGTCACAAAAGCATAATTACGGGATGGTGGGAGTGTGGAGAAGTCTCTAAATACCAAAAGGAAATGAATACATTCAACCATGACGAAATTACAATCCATCTCTTATACACCAACTAATGAGATTCATCAGGTGGGGAGTATGTGCTGGAGGAGGCTCTCAGAGTATCTCTGATGTTCCTTTTCCCACCCACCTGTGCATTTCTTTTCAGACTTTTTAAAAATATTTATTTCTCAATCACCTTTTGGGATACTTGAATGGTAGCTTCATCAGAGCAAACAAACCTGGGACCTATGGGAACATTTGTCCTGGCCCCAAAGCCTTGCCCCTCTTTCTACCCTCAGTGACTCTTTGGTGTGCCCTACCATAGGGTTTACACACACAGCCTTGGGTCACAAAGCAAGAAGTGAAGGTTCCTTCTTCTTCTCATCCACAGCCAGGCCATGTGCACAGCACAAACGTGCCCACAGGGGCAGGGACTTTGGAACGAACGTGGAAGCCACCTGGCTAGCTGTGAGCAATCAACTGATATTCTTGTCTTTAACGTCTCTTCTGTCATATTTCATGTCTGTTGCCATTTGTCTTTATCACGCCTGAAGAGACAAGGTGGAGATTGATGGAATGACCCACAGAGAGCTCTGAAGAGGCGTTCGGATGGACAGTGGACTATAAAAATACCATTAAACAGCTAAAAAGCATTTGTGGAAATCCCCTCCTTTCTGCTTCCTCTCCTTTGTGGCCTCCACTGCTTCAACCAAGGTCTTCGAATTTTATGTTCTCAAGGCCACAATGCTTTAAATCTTAATAACTACACATGCCACTCAGGAAACTGAAAGGAAACTATAGACTCTGACTAGTTTCAGGCTTTTAGTGCAGCCAAAGTAATGGCTACAGCATTTAAATCTAGCAAAAAGGAGAAGAAAAAAAAAGAAAAAGAAATAATAAAGAAGCCTAAAACACATTAAGTTGATTTTCATGGAAGTTGTAAAATATCGGAAGACTTGATCACAAAGTCAGGAAAGTAGATTTATAGATCCTGGAAATGCACCTCTGGCCCTGGATCTTTTATCCTTGTAGGCTGTGCCCAGTCCTGCCAAAAGGTCTTCAGGATAGCCAGAACACCTTAATACACCCTCGAACCAAGCCAGCTGTGGAAGAGAAACACTGTGCTAACCCAGCCACAAACAAGTAAGCCACAATCACCACATGGGAACAGCAGCACCTGTTACCCAGCCTCAGGGATGAAGAAGACAAGCCCAGTAGCCTCATGTCGTCTCTGAGAATAGATATGTAATGTGGAAAGCACTGATGGCTGTCTGCACACCAGAGTGAGACCAGACACCAATCTGACATCGCAGTAAAAACCAGGGCTTGGAATGAAATGGGAATTCAGGGCCTGGTGTTGTTCTGCTGCTTTGACACCAGTTGTCGTGTTTAAGGAGTTGGCAGAAGGAAATGAAAACACTATGAACAATATGAACCTTTCGATCCATCCTGAGAAGGGGATTCATGAATAAATGGCATAGCATCCTTGGCCCCATCTGCTTATCCAGAGTCACCACCAGGGTCACCTACTGTGCGGGAAAATGAACGTTTGCTGAATCATTGAAGGTCTTGTCTACCAGCAATGCCAACTATCCGCTCTGCTGTGATTTCTGTATGTTTCTGGGAACGTGTGGCATTGCCACAGCTACAGAGCCTCACCTACTTCTCATAGAAAGCCCTCCACAGCTTACTTTCTGAGCTGCCTTGTCCTTAATGGCAACCAAAGACTTCCATGGATGTAGGCATGCACAGTATGAGAATGCAGAGCACAGAGATATTAGGACTACAATCTAGACCCATAACGGTGACAGAGAAGTCAGCTCCCTTGTTTGGGAGAATCACATTGGGACATAGGTGCTACACCTACCTTGTCAGAACCCTTCTTATTATCTAGACAGTATGTATTCCTAGCCTACACTGTCCACGCTGCCTTTTTCTATGAATCTGTCTTCTTCCTCGGGTTTTTATTTCACTTTTCTCTGTTCTGAAAGGTGGCTTCTGGTTGTCCTTTAACAAAAAGACTATATCTTCATTAATCCTGAACAATAAAACTAGATAGGGTTCAGCCAACCATGGTGTCTCACACCTGCAGTCTCAGCATCTTGGAGCAGGATACAGGTAGATGGTGAGGTCAAGGCCAGCCAGGCTACAGGAGAGCTTGTCTCAAAGCACAGGTATCATTCACCTATTTATTCAGTAAATATCTTCGAGTGGTAGCAGCTATGCGAAAATACAGTAAGGGAACAACACAGACATAAATCCAGCCTTTCAGAAGAAGTTTTATTAATAAATAAATCTGTGACAGGAGCTGCTAGCTTTGACCCAAGTTCTTCGATTCCTGTGTGCACAGTTAAGAAACACTGTCTATCTTTCCGTGCAATTAGATATGGCCATGTACCACAGTTCTGGCCAATCAGAACTGGGTCCACATGGTGGACATTGAGTCCTGTTCAATTCTGTATTTTCCTACGCCATTCTGAATGTCTTGGTTAGGTGGATGGTGATACATAGATCGCCAGCATTTGGAAGTCACAGGAAGACATCACAGCCTCAGACAGCCAAGTCCAAGAACACCCACTCAGATGAAAAGCTGTCATTACCACCCAGTCACCTTCAGGACTGCTGCTGGAAGATCAAGAAATCAATGTCTATTGTGGGAATCCAGCACAGATTTCAACTACTTATGACAGCCGCATGGTTACTCTAATTAGCATAAACCATGAGACACAGCACTGAAAATATTAAACTACTTACTTAATGAAACAGAAGGATATTTGTAGTGTATTACAGAATATATTGGTATTTATAATTATTATATGATGTTATTTTTAAAATAACATGTATGTATGTGTTTGGACACACACACACACAAAGAGAACATTCTAGAGTAATGTACAGCAAGGTATGGATATTTTCTCTGAGTCATAGGAAAAATAAGCATGGCATTTCTACATTCCTATTGTTGGTGATGCACGCGCCCTGGCTTTACTATGAAAAACTAAAAGCTATGTTTAACATTAAAAAGGGAACGGTATCTATCAGTGGACACATAAAGGCAAGGCATCTCAGAGTAAATGAACACTTCCTGTGGGAAATTAGGAGAGTTTTCTGGAACTAATCATCTACTAATGACTAAAAATTCATAAATCGTCTAAAGCCTGGGTTCAGTTCAACACATCTTAGGCCCCACTGAGAGAAACAGGTTTTGCCAGAAAGGAGAGAAGAGGTTCTTTTTTGTTTTTTATTACTTTTATAAAGAAAGTAAGAAGAAACTAGTCTCTCATTGTTTGGGGTAGACAGGTGGGATGGGGGGGGACTATGGTTAGAGAGCAGCCCCAAACCTTTTCAAGCTTTTGAATTTTCTCATCTGTGTTCATTACTAGTCAGGAAGCTCTCAGTTTTAGGAGCTCTTGTAAATATCAGTGAGAACATTCTTCCTGGCTTGTTTAAGGAAAAGCAGCTGCTGAGTGCACAAATCACTTCAAATTTCTAAATAGAATCCCATAGAACAAAGGTCCAACTGGATTGAAGCAAACCTCCCCTTTGATATGGGAAAAGCCTAAACATGTTATTATACCACCAATAATGAGGCATGTCAAAGAGTCACCCAGTTGTCCTTCATGCAACTTCCAAAAGTATCTATAGAAAGAAATTGCTACACAATGAGAATCAGAAATGTCACAAAATGTCAGGCACCAAACTCCTAAAAGCCATCTCCTCCTCCACAAAGACCTTGAGTATACTGACCCAAGAAAGGAGCAGGTCACCAACTTTTCAGAAGGAAGAAGGGCATTGTCTCAGGACCCTGTGAAACATCTCAGGGATGACAACATGGAGAGGGGGTGATGGGAGGTCAAAGGAAACAGAATGAAGTCAAGGAAGAACTCAGTTGTAATATAGTCATAGCAAAGCAGTCATATTCAAGGGCATTCTGAAGATGGGCTAGCCTAGCAGTTTTTCCAAGTTGAACTAAAGATACTAGTATTTTAAATGACATCCTGGTCTGAAGAAGGCAGCTTCCTTGTGGTCATTTTCTTGGAGAGATTCAAGACTGTCATCTGGGGAAATACTGCTAGCATCCAGAGGACAAGTGCCCAGAGTCACCAGACACACAGCAGTGTCTGCAACCTGGCAGTGGGAAGGCATCAACTCTCTCTTAACAGTCTGTATCCTGTTGCTGAGGGGACCAAACCTGTACTAATTGTTCGTACATTGCTGACACCAATGTACCAGACAGACACTCAAAGAGGGTTCCGAGTCCTTCATGGTAGGGAGGCATGGTGGAGCTTATGACAGCAGGAATATGTGGAGGAGTCCCTTCACAGCATAGTGGACCTGGAGCAGGACGAGTGTCTAGAACTAGGCACTAGCTATAAACTTCACGTGCTTACCCTTGGTCACCCTCTTCTGACAGCCAGATTCCATCTCCTAAAGGCTCTGCAAAATAGCATGGCCAGCTAGAGAACAGGGGCTTAAATACTGAGTCTTTGGGGCTGACAAGACAGTAAGATGGGTAAGATGCTAGCCACCAAGCTTGATGACAAGGGTTTAATTCCCAGGACCCAAAAAGTAGAAGGAAAGAATCAATCTCCACAAGCTGTCCTCTGACCTTCACACACACTCTGCTGTGCACATACACACATACACACCCCTCACACCATACATACAAGCATACAAAAATCCTTTCTGAAGTAATTGTTTAAAAAATGAAGCCTATAGGGGACATTTCAGATTCAAACCATACTACCACCAAATTCTTCTGAGACACACATAAAGATTTCCACCAGTTTCCCATCCCTTCTGGGATCAAACAAATCGGCCTCCACAGCCCTTCAAGTTCTTCTCAGTTCTCAAATGCATGGGATCCGGAATCAACTAGGACTCTAAGAGACATGCCTCTGGGCACCCTGGAAGGACTGATTGAAAAGAGAAGACCTTTTCCCAGAGTGCCCTTCCAGCAGCATCCCAGATAAAGTCCAGAAGAAAACCTTTTCCTTTTGCCTGCTTTCTTTACCCCTTGCTTGTAAGTACTACAATTCTAGTGGTGGTGATGGTGGTGGAGGTGGTGGGTGGTGGTGGAGAAGGAAAAGGTGGAGATGGTGGTGATGGTAAAGGTAGTGGAGGAGGAGGTGGAGGAGGAGGTAGTGGAGGAGGAGGTGAAGGAGGTGGAGGAGGAGGGGGAGGAGGGGGAGGAGGAGGTAGTGGAGGAGGTGGAGGAGGTAGAGGAGGAGGTAATTGAGAAGGTGGAGGAGGTGGAGGAGGTGGGGGAGGAGGGGGAGGAGGAGGTAGTGGAGGAGGTGGGGAAGGAGGGGGAGGAGGAGGTAGTGGAGAAGGAAGAGATGGAGATGGTGGCGACAGTAAAGGTAGTGAAGGAGGAGGTGGAGGTGGTGTCTGAGACAGTAATGTTGCACCTGCTACCACCACTATCACCATCATCCTTTGCTGATACAGAATTTAGCGTCTTCTGGCTTCCAGCAAGGACTGAAGACCAGTAGCTCTTCAGGAATCTTCCAGGCAGTCAGCATCACATTGGAACTGCTTAGTCATCCAATCTTGCGGACTGAGCAACTACCAGGGATTTCAGTCTCTCCAGTACAAAGACACTCATTGTTTGGCCATCTATCCTCTATTGTATAAATCAATCTAACAAACACCCTTTTCTATATATTCATTTTATTAGATCAGTTTCTCTAAAGAACCCCGCAAACACGTCCTGCAACAGCCTCTCCAGTTGAGCCTACGCATCCCCACAAAGGTATATTTATCAACTCAGAAGTTACCATGCCTTTTCACGCCTCTGATCTATGCATGGTCCTGTTGCTTCCATCTCCACTCTTGTCTTCATAAAAAGCCGCTGGTCATCCCTCAACCCCCTTAGGAGACCCATAGAGAAGCTTCTTTGCTTCTTTCAGGGAATGCTGACTCAGTTTCCTCTCCATTCCACCATTTCATGTGTATAAACATTGCTACCTGCCTTTGGGAGTTCTAACCATTCATCACAAGATTGGGGACCTCTTGCAAGAAGTTAAGGCTGTTGTTCATCTTCGTATTCTTGAGACACAAAAAATATTAATTGTGGTTTACGTTCTGTGTGCAAAAAAAAAAAAAAAAAAAAAAAAACCAACAGAGCTGGTAATGTCAACACTGGCTAGGAACAGTGGATATGTTTTTTAAAAGTTGGTGGGAGGAGCTAGGAATGAATCAAATAGAGAGAAGCAAGGTGTTTACAGCCAGCCATGTGTCAAAAGCCAATATATCCATTATCCAGCATAAGAGTCTCCGCAGCCTGGGGAGTATACAGGTGCCTATACAAGATAGCAAAATTGTTTTAGGCTCCAACAACCAGAAATTCTCCCTTAGATAATTTTAAGAAAAAAAAGCATAAGATCCCTGGCCAAGGCTATTGATTAAACCAGACGGTGTACCCGAGCAGTTCCCTTTCACTACATGGATTTTCCTGTAAATGAGCCTCTACCATGAATAACATGCTCACTATCGTTGTCTATGGGATTCTAAATCCACAGGTGCTAATGACAGGATGAGTGATCGGACTGTGTGAGTCAAGAGAACTTAAGCCAATGGAGAACAAGGTCCCAGGAACACGCTGGGAGGAAAGGAGCGTGGACCAGGCTGGAGTTGTTTGAAAGAAGAAAGCCAAATGCAGCCTCTCGTCTTGCTCCCTAATCTTGTGCTGACCTTGATTTCACATTCCTATTCTTAAGCCGAGTGGAACCAGCCCGAGCTACAAGAAAAGTGCTCGCAGCTCAGGCACAGCCTAAGCAAGCAATTTCTTTTTCCAGAACAAAATATGGCTGGATAATGAAACAAAACTAAAGGCGCTCTAAACAAGGAGGCCTCCATCAAAGTGAATTTCATCCTATCTATATTTATCTTTAATTTCAGGTCCCACTGTGCAATAGAACCAAGGTACTGTTTGTGAAAGAAAAAAAACAAAAAATATTTTGTGTTCTCAGGAAATGCCAGTGGGCTACAAGTCTTAATCTCCTCAACCGGAGTGGAGGCTGGAGGCTTATTCAGGCACAGACTGTGCACTCTCTCATTTCCTTCTGCAGGCAAACCAGTGATCCTTCTAGAACGGAATTCAGAAGCAGCTCTTGCTAATATCCAAAAGGAAGCTTGCCTAGCCAAGCGACTGCTCCACCCACCTGAAAAGTCTTCTTCTGGTGCCTCCACTTGAATGTAGGAGTCAGCCTCTAAATATAACCTGCAGAGGGGCCTCTACCATCATCCCTGCACATGTAGCTTTTCCCTTTCCAAAATAACGAGAGGAGGTGAATTAGTCTCCAGAATTTTCCGCAGGAAGGGGCAGCATGAGACACAGGACAGTGATTCTCTGCATGGTGTAGACAGAATGGGAAACAGTAGTCCTCTGCTCAATAGCTATGCCTTCTCCTTTTCACTTGGCATCTCACTGTGAAGACCGTACCTGGGGTTGTGTAGTAGTCTCAGAGCAGTCTACAGAAGTGTGCCTTCTTGCACTGTAAAATTCTGAGTGTGGATCTATTGATGCACTTCCCTCCATGCTTCCTCACTTCCACCCCAGTCATGACAACGTGGCTCTAGATCAGTGCTTCTCAACCTGTGGGTGGCAACCTCCACTTTGGGGTCACCTAAGACCATCAGAAAACACAGATATTTACATTACAATTCCTAACAGGAGCAAGCAAAACTGCAGTTAGAAAGAAGCAATAAAAATTTTATGGTTAGAGGCTTACCACAACATAAGGAACTATGTCAAAGGGTCAAAGCTTTAGGAAGATTGAGAACCATCGCTCTAGATGATTTCCTAACAACCAACCCCTACCTATTAATCTGTCAACCTATTAACCTTGCTGTGCTCGGTGGCAGTCCTATGCCATCCTTCATCGGTAGGGCTTCAAGCAAATAGCAGATGCCAGGATAAGTAGGTGAATGCAAAATCCCCTCGGTGCTGCAGATAGAAGGAAGTGCAATGTGAGAGGCTGTTCAACAGCTCGACCCTTTGAGCTCTTGAACATGGAGCTCTAGGGGAGATACTCTAAATTATAGTATGAGTGTCCATGACTCCTCTACTCCCAATAACCTGCTCCAAATAAATCCAGCTGAAGGATAGCAGGCACAGGGAGAATCCAACTGGGATCAAGCATAATCACAGTTTGTTTCAACTTCCTAACCACCAAACTAAGTATTGCTTCAATTTATGAGGCAATCAGAGTTCACAGAGTAAGCAATGAAGAGTGTGACCCTTTTCATTCCCAGTATGGCTGACAATGAATAGAATCACCTAGGTAGCATTTGAAGACTGGAAATAGGCAAGTCGAATACTCAAAGCATCTGATTTCACTAGTCAAAAGTGGATATTTGGAAGTCTTCTACAGATGTGAACCATGTAATAATGACTGTCCAGGGAAGGTATGTGCATTGGTGCAAGGGTGGTGTCAATATTATGGTAGTAACCAGCTATTTTCTGGTTGAATTTCATGTCTTCCCACTTCACAAGATAAGAATTCATGTCTAGTATCATTAACTAGGCACCAAACCCATGCCTTAGTAGATAAAGGCCCTAGACAAGAGCCCAATACTATATTCTGCTAAATGGATATAGTAATGAACTTCCTTAAGTTCTTATCTTTTTCCTGTATCATAGAGCATCTCTCATCTCTTGTGAGAAAGCTTTAACAAAAATAGATGGAAATTAATACAGAGACATACAACTGGTCGATGTTCAGAGGATAAAAATGTATAGAATGCTTAGCTCCAACTGGGACATCTAAAACACACTCTTTCAGATCAAATAAAAGTGGACTGTAAGAGTAGTAAACACCTATAATAAGACAAGATTTGCTAGACACTGTAGGGCTGCTGTACATATGAACTCACGGAAGTCATAGTTGTATGCACAAGATCAAGCCAGCCAAAAATCTCAGCATGAATGGGGGAGGGTCTTATGAAGTTACCACCCCTGCTGAGGAGCTATTGGTGACACGTAGTTATTGAGGCAGGGCAGGTCAGTTTTGTTCAGGGAAGTAGCCCTTGTGGGCTACTCATGACCCAGTAGACATTCCTACACACATGCACGTGCGGGCAGTATTATGGATTTCGTGGGTTTAGAAGCAAAGCACATGAAGTCGAAAAGAAAAAGTGTGAAAGGCTTGCAGAATAATTGGAGAGGAGGGAATGGGGGCAGTAGATTTGATCCAAGCACATCATATAAATGTGTGAAATTCTCAAAGTATAAAACAGTGAATCTCATGATTTTCAGTGAGGCTGTCACTGAATTGCACTAGGTTAGCGCAAAGGATGTGTCAGCCCAACAAGAGAAATGCTTTATCATTTGGATGGCACCTCCTTTCCACTGCAGGGGAGTCAAGCCACAAAACTGTTGACTGCTATGTGACTCCCAGCTAGAATACAAAAAACAGACTAACCAATAACTTTTTCTGGCTCATAAAGGCTTCCAGCCTTATAGCAAGTCTTGTAAGTAACTGGATTATTTTTGTCAAGCTGGAAAATCATGAACAAAGTGAATGACAACTTTGCATTGCTATTTGCATGTTTTGTGAGTGGCAACTTGTGGGTGGTGGATCTGGAGGGAACCTAACCATGTGACAATTCCAAATGCTGCCTTAGGGGCAGATTCAAGAAGAAAGGAAGAAAGCATGGAGCATCCTGGCAGGAAAGTATGGAGGCATGGATAAGCTGCCCATGGTTACAGCATGCTTTGGACTCCTTGAATAACAGTGAGGTGCCAGTTCACTTACAAGTCATAAGATTAATTTTTTCTCTTAACCTCGGTCTCCAACTTAGTTATGCCCCATGCCTATCCAGGTCCCCTTCCCTGATCTAACAAGGAGCAAGTCAAGGGCTTGATCTTTCCCTGCTGAGAGGAAAAGCAATGTGCATCCTACCAGAACTTTTTCCTCATGGTGGACTCATTGGAACTGGAATCCACCTGCTGTTACATCTTGGCATTTGTTACGTAGATCAGAAACTAATTCAAAATATAATGCTACCATCAGGTACAAGCTGTTCATTCTAGACTGATTCCTCTTAGAAAGGAAAATTAATTTTCAAAGAATTAGGCAATCACAGCCCCAAGTTCCCAGTTGAGAAGGCTCACCACCTTCCAGCTGCAGCTTCAGCCCATAAGTGTCGATTTTTTTTTTTCCCCCAGGGCTTCAGTTTCAGCATAAAATCAGCACAGATCAGTTGCTTTTCGTAAATGAAGTCATTCTGTTCTTGGAGTGACTTTCTAAACAAGAACGTAATAACAACCAGCTTCGCATAACCCTTGGGTGTCTTGGAATAAGCCTAGCCCTGCTACAGGTTGCTGTCTTGGGGAAAGAATTTATTAAATGTGTTTGACCACATATAGCTTTCCAGTCAGACAATTTTGCCCTTGTTTCTATAGAACTGAAGAGTGTTAAGGCAAGAGAGCAGGTTAGAGGTGTTGAGCAGGCTAAATATCTGAGTTTGAACGGAAGTTAAAATCTAGAAAACTAAGCTGCAGTTCAGGACTATCAGGATGCCCAGGCACCTTCTGCTTTTCGCTGTGTACTCTTTCCTCTCTCTAGAACGCTCACCCACTCCCATGAGTCCAAATGTGTTCTGCATATGGCTGACTCACCTCCCAAACTTCTCCACAGGACAGTTCATCTTCTATCCCAAGCCTCTTCCCATTTTATCTGCTTGGCACAAGCCTCCTCTACCTCATATAATGGACTAGCATTCCACAGTTGCTCAAGTCTGAACTTGCCATCATTATTGAAGTGTTTATGCCATATCCCATATCTAAGCTGGCATTGCTCTTAGATTTGTTTAGTGCTAGCTCAATTTCCAAAGCAAATGCTGGATTTGTTCCCTTCTGTGACCTTCACTGCTAGGCCCCAAGTTCACCCTTCTGTACACTCACCTCCTATTTTATTTCCAGACTCTTCTCCTTCCCATTTAATTTCAGTAGCTCTAAACTGGTCTCTGTCCTTCCATTCTGCCCGATACACCAATCAGGTAGTCAGGTCATAAACACATCCCACATCCCTGCTTAAAACTCATCAAAATTAAAACACAACACAAACTCCTTGATTCCACTACATTCCCAACCTCTTCTGCCTTCTGATTCTCGCTGTGGTCTGGCCGCATTGGCTAGCTGCATCCTCAACAGACCAGCCTCCACCCTGGCTCTGGGTCAGCAATGTAGCTCTTCCTCAGAGTGCTCTCCCCGGATGTACACATGACCATGAACACGTCTTGCTGCAACCTCAGCTCAGAGGGCTGGTCACTGCTAATGCTGCCTACATCCCTGTCTTCCTCATTGCCTTCTTCACAGCACCTTTTGGTGACTGGCACTACTGACATCTATCATGTTATCTATCCCTCCAACAGCTTGTAAATAGCTGAGAAAAATCCCATTCCACTGCATCCCTCCCTCCTAAAAAACACTGGACTCACCAAGTACTCAGCAAATACTGAGCATTAGAAATAGTCAGAATTGGATCTCTATACAGGGCTGGTCCTGTCTAAGTCTCAGCCTTACCTTTTGTCTTATCAGAAACAGATCGATTACCAGAACCAGAACCCAGAACCCTTTCCTATTCAATAAAAGTGTGTGTGTGTATGTTGGTGTGTGCCCGTGCATGCGCGTGTGCATGTGCGTGTACGTGTACATGTACATATTGAAGATGTGAGATGCTGTCTCTAAAATCCAAGAACAGGAGGGCATGAGCCCCACAGAAACTGAGCACTGGGCTGAAAATGAACCTAGAGATCTCTCTAAGAGATCTGCCTCCCATAACCCCATTAGGCTGCACTCCATGTGACTATTTCTATCACTTTCCAACAACATTTGTCCACTCTTCAGTGTGGACAGGAGCCAGCATGTGCTAAGGCCTGTTCTGCTTGCCTGTCACCTCAGTTTCTTTTTCAGTTCATCATCATCAGTTGCATGTGGCTCTGATCCTCCGTGTCTCCATCAACTACTTATGAATTTTTAGCCTCAATTATATTAGTGAGGAAATTCTTTCCAGGACTCTCATTGATAGTCCCAAGAGAAAATCTAACTGGACTGGTTCACCCTTTAAATCCTGGTACCACATCATAGGTCACAAAATAGCTTGTTAACTAGCAGGCATTGGGTCAATGGCCCAACCACAGAACCATCTGTCTCTGCGCATGCAGCTGTTCCTATGCAAAAGAGAGTTTGCAGAGCCCACTTCTTGGATAAACTTTAAGCTAGTGCTGATACATTTAGGTCATGGAAAGAAACACATTTGGGCATTTTAGCTGGAATTTTGCTTGTGCCAATCAATGGGAAGTTGGGTATCACTAAAGGTTTCATATCCAAGAAATTGATATGCTCGGAGCTTTCAATTAACTTTTTAGGAAGATATGGAATGGACTGTAACATGATGAAACTGGAGATCGTTTTTTACAAAAGAAGATCAAAATCAGAGGCAAGACTTCAAAATGCTACCTCATGGGAACAGTATCTGCATGAGCAATGTAGGAGGGCACTGGTATCACTGGGAGAGACAGACAGTAACTAAAAGGAACTTAACTGTGGCATCTGTTTTGTAAGACTGGACCAATTCTTGCTCCATACCAGCCCTCTACTGTGGTTCTTGTATATGTCAAGCACCAGGCTAGGGGTATTGCAGCATTACCATGTGTGGCTTATAAAGATACTATTATAGATACAATTTTGTATGCATTTTATATAAATGAGAAAAGCTTCCCACAGAGAACTAGTAACTTTCCAAAGGTCATATAGCCAGAAATTGCCAAGCCAGAATTCAAGTTTATATTGTAAAACCTACTAGGTTTGGAATCAAGGTCCTGAGGGTATTAGTGAAGTGAAAAAGCCTTCGAAACCAACACTGGAGTTAATGAGAAACCACTCATATCCAGGAAGAGGGCTTGAGCAGGGAAGCTGCACGGGACGACGAAGTGTTCGGTTTGGCATTAGTCATGATGGGCTGGAAATGAGGATGGGAGTATCCAGGGAGGGAGAGCAATGAACAGATAGAAATATTAAAGTATAGATCTAGAGAGTCCCTAGTGTTGAAATAAAAAAAAAAAGAAAAAAAAAAGAAAAAAAAAAAAGCAGGAATCATGTGCCTCGGGGAGATTATAAACCTTTAAGAGAAGGGAAGGGGAGGGGTTAGAAGAGCAACTATTCCAGCATGCCTACAAGTACCCTAGTTTTTGCCAAGCAAGTCTCAAGAAACCCTGGTAAAAACTCCATATAAACTGCAATAACCAGTAGCCCTGAATGAGAACATGGTAAGAGAATATGTAAGGACCGAGTAAGGCAATAGGGGACATTTATGCTGCAAGGGGAACAAAGGAAAAGCAGAGAAGTGTCCTCTCCTGGCTCCAGCCTGGGATCTGGAAGTCTGAGGAGAAGGTGTTGGAGGGAGAAGCATCTGTCAATCAGGGCTGTGTAGGAAGCAGAACTTTCGGGCAAAATCTATCCTTCCATTAGAACCAATGAAGCTTTGTGGGATGGTAGGAGCATCTCCAGAGCAACTGGGAGATGCAAGAAGTTATACCAACAAGATAGGCTGGGAATGGAGATGAGTTTGGCCAAGCAGGGGAGAGACTGCATTGAGATTTCTGTCTATAACCGAGATGGAGGACAGATCACAACATGGTTCAGAAGATAGAATCATGCTGCACCTCTCGCCTAGAATCCTGTTCCCATCACTTGATAGCTACACGTTCTTGTCCACATTCCCTCTCGGACACTCAATACCTGTGAAACAGGTCATGACAGCCTTGTAGTTGTAGGTAAGAATTAGTGGCAGTGGTCTGCACAAAGCAGGCTCTCAACAAAAGATATCAATGTGGTGGTATCAGATTGATTGCTACTGTTGTGAAATGAATCAGAACAACACACAAGCATCAGAAGACGTCATCTGCTCCTGGAGCATATTTGGGTTTCATGTATCTGCTTAGATGTTCTGCTGGGATGAAGTAGACCGTTGAGATGCTCATTTCTCAGAGACTCTGCCTAAGGGCTGAGTGATGAGATAGGTCTAACATTCAAGGTCAAATGATGTCATCATTAAGGGACAAAAAGCCTGGATAGGCATGGGAGGGTAAGGCTGCCTGTCCCTCCCCCACCCCCTGGAGCTAGACGTGCTACCAAAGGGAAGGAACACTTGGCAAAAAGTAGTGTGCTTCAAGAGCAGGTGACGAAGACACACACAATCTTAGTGAAAATACCTCAGACCCCAGAATATGACTTTTGAAAAGGAGAGTTTATCCCCATTAGTGGAAAGCTCTTCAGATTGCTCTGCTATTTTTTGGCAGTATTGGTTTTTATTCTAGAGCCCAGTTCTATCCATACATGGGAGGGGACGAACCCCAGGGATCCTCGCGTCTCCCACATGTGGGAGCTGAGTCAGTTACCTATTATTGCACAGGGACCTTTATTTACAAGGCCGCCAGGCTTGAGGCTGAGATTGGGCCCAGTTAAAAAATAAAATATCTCTGTCATATAAGCTGGAAATGTCCCATGAATCTAGTTCTCTGTTGCAGAGTTCTCTCAGTAAGATTTTTTTTATTTTACATTTATTTATTTAATGTGTGTGTAAGACATGCATGCCCCAGTTCAATCATGACAGTCACAGGACAATTTAGAGCTCTCCTGCCACCATGTAGGCCCTTACCCACTTAGCATCTCACTAACTATCAAGTTTCTAATGGAACCATGAAACACATGGGGGTTCTCTGTCTGAAGCTGTAGATGCAGAAAATACCCATCCCCAACACACCAAAAAAAATACGTCATCTAAGCCCACTTTGTCCTACCTGTTTAATGCCAGAGAAGGGTGACAGTATAGCTTGGTATTTATTCTAAAAAAAGCACCTTAACACAATGCCAGGCACTCTAACAACACTCTGAATTTATGACTTACCATTCTGGAGCTTGGAAAAGTCCAGACTATTGAGGGCCCACTTATGGGTTCATGGATATCAATCTTCTCTGTCTGGCTTCATGTGGTGAAAGGGGAAACCAAACCAACCAAACAAACAAAACCCTGAGGTCTCTTTGGTATGTGAGCTAATCCATTTATGAGAGTCCTACCCTCCTTGCCTAATTGTGCCCCAGGGTCAGCCTCCAAATACTCTCACTGTGACAATTAGGATAAACCTGGGCATGTGAGTTTGAGGAGACTGAACAGTCAGTCTGCAGCGGGACCCCCATTCTGAATCTCCCTGTCTCATTTTCATAACGGAACCCCACCAGAGTGAGAATGATCACCCTTTAAAGCAGCTGCTGCCTTTATTCTAATCAGGGCTTTGGAAAATGGAAAAAGCCTCCTCAGAAAGGAGTCTGGGGAAGAAGTTGGCAGAATTTCAGCAAACATGGGAATTTAAAAGAAACCAAATCTTACAACATAAATCTGTTTGCTAGTAGGAAAGAAGATATACTTCATTTTCAAGGTAAGATAGCAACGTTGCATGACTGGGGGTGTGCAGGTCACCATCCAGTTCACAATCTGTATGAGCCATGTTCTCTAGAGCTGCATAGAGCAACAACCTGTGCATTTAGACTTGAGCAGATGTGGTCGAGGGCTTCAAAGTGAGAAAAGCACCTACAATGGTTTCCTCTTAGGACAATCAAGGTCAAAGTTCTTGCAGAAACATTCCCTGAATTATAACAAGAGGTGTCCTGCAGATTATTCAGGTACCATTCCACGGTTTTGCAAATGAGGTAGCTGAATGCTTGAAATGCAATGTGTCTTGCTCAAAATCAACAAACCTATAGGTAAGAAGTGAGGCAGATTTCCCTTGCTTCCAACAGATGGGCAATGTGGGTCACTTTTCAGTACATGTATTTAGTTTATCTGGACCTCAAAGTGAGTCCCCATTATCTAGAACATCTAAATGCTCAGCCTGGTAAATACAAAAAGAGTCCTTCCAAAAGACCTGGCCTTTAAGTAACAGCAGTACAGAGCTTGCCTCCATCACACACAAGCCTTGGTCCAAGAAATGGAGACTTGCCAGGCACATTTCCAGGCAGTACAGTAGCATAGCCATTCTCCAGGCAGGCTGTTTACAGCTCATGGAACAAATAAGTTTTGTCCCCATTGGAGCTGACAGACTTAACCTGCCTCGGTTTATTGATTAAATATTTACTCAACGATGTATTTAAAAAACATATTATTTACAAAATAGGTCTACACTATTCTGAACTATTGAAAATAATTACCAAATTGAAGACAAGCAGTCCAAGGCAAGAAAACCAATGACCATTAACAGAGAGAATGGGAAGCTTACAGGTTACTGAAATGGACCTTTAATTTAAGTTTTATTTTTGGCACAGTAGCGCTAGTCTTCCTGATGGGAGTTTTATGTATATTTGAATGTGTGTGGTAAGAGTCAAGTGGGAGGAGAGAGAAACCTTTTTTTTTTTTTTTAACCAAAAAACCAATGAAATGAAAGCACTTTACGAACGAGCTCCCTGCCAAATTTCTTACTGAAATCAAAGACACCTTTGAGTTGATTGCCCAAGAGCAGGGCAAAGGCACCTGCAGCCACGTCTGTTTCTCATTTGGTTCCCGTGTAATTTCAGATGCCCTGTGGATTAAGTGAAACCTGCTCCCGAGGTTGAAATCATGTCCACCACGTGTCAGCTCAGCTGGAGTTTGGAAACAGGAGCTGAGAGAGTGCCATTCAAACACGCAGCTCTGGTTTTCCCCTACGTGTAACCTGAAGAGGAGGGTCGGGTTCTGAGAGCTGTGCCCCTGCTTCTCTGTAAGGGATATTACAAGACCCTGTTCGCATCAGTGCTCACTGAAACTTTCGCAAGAGACGGCTATGGCATGCAGCACAACGTGTTGAGGATGCTCTGTCAGCGGTTTCTTGATCTGCGCATGAATTTGTAGCCGCATCCTTGACAGGGAGAAAAGAATGAAACCGGAGCCACCATCAAACCCCTAGAAGCCAAGCAGATGATTATTCTTTGCAGATGCTGATGTGGGCTGCCTGAAAATGAAAATTATTGAGGTGAACAGAGAAACTGCATTAGGTAGAATAGGACCCAGCTCTTACATGAAGATCCCAGACCAAATTCTTCCCAGGTTTAAAGCCCCACACCCCGCCCCCATCCCCTGGCCCCGTTTTTGGTTTTTCAACAGGGGGTTTCTCTGTGTAACCTTGGCTGTCTTGGAACTCACTCTGTAGACCAGGCTGGTCTTGAACTTGGAGATCTGCTTGCCTCTGTCTCCCAAGTGCTGGGATTAAAGGCATATGCCAGCGCCACCAGGACCAAAGTACCCTCTTAAATATCAGTCTTAATTGTGGATTCTGGGTCATGCCTCTTTGGTCACATTTCTGAACATTAGTGTCTCATTTGCCCCCTCCTTCCTCACACTGATTGATTCTACAAGCCTATTCCATGCCTTCTGGAGTCAGGCATCCAGAAACCAGCAAACACACCAGTTCCGCGGAGTTTCTCTTTAGCTGGGGAGGGGGAGGGGCCGGCTTTGAATTAGCTCTTTGAATGTGTGCTCCAGATAACGTCAAGCCTCCATGTGGTATTCCAGATTTACACAGGATAAATTGGGATGTGATAATGTGCTTCAAAAAAAAGATTCAATATTTTACTTAAAAAAGAAATCACAGAAGGATTCCCTTTAAATTCTGAACTGCCTCGAGCTCCACGCCCATCTCACCAAGTGTATTAGTCAGGGTTCTCTAGAGAAACACTAATGAATATATACATATATATATATATGTGTGTGTATATATATGTATGTATGTATATATATGTGTATATATATATATATGGGATTTAAGTCTCGTAGTTGTTAAGTCCATGTGGCTGGCTGTCTCAGCCGATCTTCAGTATGTGCTGGAATCCTGAAGGAGTAGGCTCTAATGCCAGTGAAGGAAGAGAATTGTCAAGAAGAGTGAGGGTAAGCAGGCAAAGGGAGAAAGCTTTCTTCTTCCATATTTTATATGTATGCCAGATATGGCCCAGATTAGAGGTGGATCTTCCCACCTCAAAAGATCCAGATGAAAAGTGTTCTTCGAATAATTTAAAGAAAAATATCCTGCACAGGTGTGACCAGCCAGTTGGGTTTCAGTTAATTCCAGATTATAATCAAGTTGACAACCAAGAATAGCCATCACACCAAGACGTTTTATTTAAATTCTGAATATCCCGTTTATTGTTAAATGAAGCAACCCTACAGCATCCCTGGCTCCTCCGTAATCACCACCACAGGTGGACAGCCAGATCCCCTGAGAGAAGAAGGGGTGCAGGAAGAGCCTTAAGATGGTACCACCCACTCCCAATAAGTCAGCTCTGGGAGAAGGCTGGCAGAAAGCCACAGACGGGCTGGGAGGAGTGCGTCCTGGGACTGTTCCACACTAAGAACGGCTTGCCCAGGGCCCCTCTCCCGGATGGCTTCTTCCTTACATAGCTAAATCCAAGACCAAGAAAATCTAGAATGAAGGGAAGTTTTCCGTTAAGCATTTGTTTGTTTGGTTTTGATCTTCTTACTGGGGGGGGGGGGGTAAAAGAGACAAAGAAATCTCAATAAATACATTAAAAGTTGGACCTGGTGAGTTGATGACAATCTCTCTCCTAATAATTTCAACTGTTTAGATACTTAATTACCCATCCCCAGATCTCTCCTCACGCCTATGAGCAAGCTGGCCCATTACCAATTAGTGAGAACAGTTACTCCACTGAGCTTTTGTGTGAGAAAATAAATAGGAAGCTGCCATACACAAACACGAACTGAGGAGGGAGAAACAGAACCCTCGTGAGTTTACAGCAGGCCTCCTGTTATTTTGTTCCCATTGGGGTTTCGTTGACCGGTGAGTGCGTTTCTCCTCAGGACCTTTGTTCTGTAGGGAAGCTTCCTAGTCCAGCTGCACAGTGCTTTAATTGACATGAAAAAATTAAAAAGAAAAGAAATTTAAAAGCAGCCCTACCATGCTAGCTAGAAAGTGAATGTCATAACCACAGACCAACATCAGTCTCACCAACCAGAAGCAGCTGAAGCCAACCGTGAGTGTTTGCACAAATCATTCATGGACCCTGGAAGGATCCACACTGAAAGGTCCCAGAGTAATGAGCTTAGTTCAGCAGAAGTCAATCGATTTTTTTTTTCTTTCAAAACACAGAAGCAGCCAGGAAGGTGGGTCTTTTCAAGAAAGGAATTTAGATACAAAGAGAATTATCTTGGAGTGGAAATAAATTGAGTTGCCTTTTCATCTTCAAAGTTATGACAGTCCAAACCCATTACAACACAAGGCCCTGTTTCAACACACATCTGCTGAGCTTTGCAAGGTCTCTCCTAGCCTGACCAGGCGGGTTTTAGCATACTAGAGGCCAGGTCCACCACCCACTCTGCATCACCCTTTCCAACAGAGAGCATGCATTAACAGCCCTCTGACCATCAGAGAGTTGCATTGGATTTGCAAGGACACAATTCTTTGGCTTCTCCTTACACACAGAACTCAAATTTAATTTTGGCTGGGACTTAAAAGAGCTGAGAAGTGATTGTTGAGACACCCTAGCAGAATGTTAGCTTACAGTACCAGTGTCTGGGTCGTGCAGGAAAAAAAGAAAAAAAAGAAAAGAAAACTGTTTTGCCTTTATCCATAGCCAACCCCCTCCCAACAGAAGGCACTGAGCAGTTTACAGGGTGGGGGTGGGGGTGGAGAGGGCATACATCTGCCTGAGTTACTGGTAACAATTCACCTGCCCCCACACATCTTCCATCCATACCCCATTTTTCTCCTCTTTAATTTATGTAACGGAAAGAATTCATGGAAAATTTTCACAGAACAAAGTTTTCTCCAGAACACTCAAGTTACTAGCAACTACCAACACAAAAGCTAAGCCTTGAACTCTTGGTGCCCTGACTACAAAAGTGAAGCTTTGAACTCCTGGGAGTAGATAAAAAGCCTCTGGGTAGGGAATAAAACACACACGACTCATCAAAGCCATGGAAGATTTGGAGTTGTCTGTGACAATGCAGGGTATTAGCCAAATAGTGAGTTAAACCAATGAGCGACATGACAAAACCAGGGTTATTTCATGCTGTCCTCTTGGTACCCAATATGGACCTACAGTGTGCTGCCAAATCCTGCATTATAACCAACCAGTTAAGTCCTAGAGTAAGATCAGGTCTGGAAAAAATCCAGAGATGCAGGAGGTAGCCGTCTGATGCCAGGTTGCTATTGTAACCACTAGTGAGACCTACCAAGTAAATGGCAGAGGAATCCCCCTCCATTCAGGAGAAGAACCATTTGGAAGTCGTGACAAAACAATGAAAAGCTGAGAAGCAGCTGGGTTTGGAGTAGACCACACAGATCTGCACTGCAGACATGCTGACCGTTGCTTTTGCTTTCCTGTGCCTGCATGTCTTCTTGGGTGGATTAGTGGAGACTACTTCCTGAGAGTCTCCTGGAAATTTACTTGTAACCTTGGGCTTATCAACACCACACATTGCTCTACACTCCCCACCTTACTGTTTCAACACTGTTTTTTAGGGCCAACTCAACATCAGTGAAAACTCAAAGAAAGGTATTGTAGGTACAGGGTCCAGTGCATTCTGTAATAAAGAAATCTCAGGATCTTTTTACTTTGTGAATTATTGTAATGTAGGATAATTATAAAACACACATAAAGGCAAATAGAGATTTGGGATATATTGCTAAGACAGTGGTTCTTAACATGTAGGTCTCGACCCCTTTGAGGATTGAATGACCCTTTCACAGGGGTCACCTAAGACCATCAGAAAACACAGATATTTAAATTATAATTCATAACAGTAGAAAATTACAATGATAAAGTAGAAATTAAAATAATTTTAGGTTTGGGGTTACCAGAAGAGGAAGAAATGTATTAAAGGGTTGAAACATTAGCAAGGTCAAGGACTACTGTGCTAAGACACTCTTAAGAATGAAATTCTGGCCCGGAGGTGGTGGTGCACATCTTTAATTTCAGCACTTGGTAGGTAGAAGCAGGCAGATCTCTGGGTTTGAGGCCAGCCTGGTCTACAGAGAGAGTTCCAGGACAGCCAGGGCTACACAGTGAAACCGTATCTTGGAAAAAAAAATAAAAAGGAAAGAATGAATGGATGAAAATCTGTTCTTTGACTGTAATAACCAAAAACTTTTTGTCTACTATCCATATGCATAACAATGCAATCTTAAGTATCACCTAGATTAAAAAAATTCCATGTCACCGCAATCAAGGTCATCAATTTTCCCATCCTCTACCTGCCTAAAAGAGAAATGGTCACACTCACTACCTCCATCTCTCATTTCCTGCCTTTAGTCTTCTGGCTCCACTGAAAATAAACACCGGTGTATTGTGTGGTTTACACTATTTTTACTTTCCTGGAAAATTCTATGCTCACAGTGGACATCATTCTCAAGGACTGTGAAATGGTCATTAGTATAGCTGACTTCCTGAATAAAGAGGCACTACTTTCTAAGTTCTGCCAGAATGTCTCTAGCTTTAGCTAAGACAGCCTAGGACAAAGCCACCTGTCTCTATAGAGGTCATGACATTATTTACTTCACATGTTCTGGTGTCTGTTCACATGTTCATTACTGTCTATAATCTGCTTACAAGTGTTGCCTTCAGATCTTGACAAATGGGAAGGGATAGTAGCACTAATTTCAGTATGTATATGCTTGATGGTTTTGCCCTCTGTCCAAGAACGCTGAGTGTGATGTGATGTGTCATGAATAATTTCAAAAAAAATACAAACCTGCTAAAATTTTACACATCCTACTAAGACTCTCATAATCTTAATCTTAGAATCAATGTAGCTACATCACAATCAGATTTGACACTCAAAGCAGACCAACCCGCAAACAGACCAATGAAAATATTTTCTCAGACTTCTTTGTTTAAACACACTTCATTAATTAGAAGACAAGTTTTCATTTCTTTATCCTAAGCAGAAAAACATTAGAGAATTTGATTTATGCTGAAATTGCACAGAGTAATACAATCCCCAAAGGCAATGCATATTAATCCATGGTCATTGGTTTCTGTAAAGGAACTCATCTCTTTCACAGAATGGTAGCAACATGGGAGGTTCAGTATTTAGATGCTACCATCTGGCAAGAGGCCCCAAGACCCAGTGGCTGGGGTCAGCCTTCATGCTGGCATTCTCACAGTCTTCCAAGGAGCATCCCACATAGCATTACCCTATACGTGCTCCCACACATTTAATCCATGACATAGGAATTATCAGTGGTTACACCTCTCCTAACTCTGGTAATTCGTCTTAAGGAAATGGCAGCCCTCTGTACCAAGACCTCTCCCAGGCCCAGAGTGAGTAAAGCTCACCTATTCCCTTCAAGATGCTCACAACTCCCAACTCTAAGGTGGTGAATGAAATAAGGGGAAAGAGAGAAGTGTGCGAGAGGGATGCATAGTGTGAGCTAAAAATATAATTAGCCAGCTTTGAAATTTACAGTGCACCACAAGGCAAATGAGCCATGAGACTATGGCACTTTCTTTACACATTTGCTTAAAAGGAAGAGGCTGTCCTCGAGTAAGGTGGGGCAGGGAATATAGGGCTGGAACATTGGTTTGCAAATATGGGAATGAAATATCCACTCATGTATATTATAATCTCAGCCCTTTAGAGGCCAAATGCCCTCACCTTTTAATTTCACTGATGTCTCAAGTGCAGCTATGAAAACATAACAGTCATAAGATGTCCCAGCCGTGGAGATGAACTCAGCAAACATTGGTGGCGTCATGCCACTCATGGGCCAATATCCTTACCTAAGTGTGATAGCTTCAATTGACAATGGCATTCTAATTTAGGAGAATTTTATAAACTTATATAAAATTTCTAAGATAGCCCTTCCTCCCTGGGAAAAGACCTAAGGACATTCCTTTTGAAAATCTTCCATTTTTGTTGGAACATAAATGACCATTTAGACAAAGAAGCAATATTACCCATCAAAAACCATCATTGGTATTTCTTTATCTGAAAGCCAAAAAGCTTAATGATAAGAAAAAAGTAACTCCCAGTAAATAATATACATCTTCTAAAAAATGATTTTGAGCTATTTTCATCTCAAGAAATGTAAGTCAGTTTGTGGGTAAACAAACACTACACATCATTAGCATCAGGAAAGTTTTCATTTCTTCACCTCACTTATGCAAACCAGGAGATCACTGTCACCCTGAAAAACAATAGCCCAATGTTTTAACTGGCACTGAGCTTTTAAGAATAATAGTTATGCTTAGAATAGGTCTTAAATCATAACAGTCAAAAATCAGAGACAACCTAAGTGTCCATTGGCTGATGAATGAACAAAGTAAATGATATTAATCCATCCATAAAGAGTAAAAGCCTGGATATTGGGAGGTGACCCCGTTGGCTAACTGCTTGATGCACAAGCCTAAGACCCCTAATTCAGATATCCAGCATGCATGTACAACTCCAGCAGTGGGCAGCAGAGGCAGGAGGATCCCTGGGGCTTGCTGTCCAGCCAATCTAGCTAAATCAATAAGCTCCAATCTCAACGAGAGATTGTCTCTGAAAAGTCAGGTGAAGAGTAATTGAGAAAAATGCATGATACAAACCTCTGACCTCCAAGTGCATATCCAAAGACATAAACTTTCATAAACACATACGAGAAGATGTGCATGTGTGCCTATGAGCATGTAGACACACACACACACACACACACACACAGACACACACACACACACACAAGAATGGAATCCTATTACTTTTAACAACATGGATAGAGCCTGAATCATTAAATGAAGTAGCCAGGAACAGAATGACAAGAACCATACAATCCCATATTAATTTCTTAAAAGTTGAAAGCAGAACATGGCTGCAGAAGAGTGGGAAGAGATGTAGAGAGGTGGATCGGTAAGACTAAATTATGGTTTAAAAGGAGCAAGAGAGTCCAGTGTGCTGTTGTACAGAGGTGTGATTATAAAGCAATACAGGCTGCATATTTCAGAAAGTATAAGAAAGGATTTTAAAATGGCATCGCCATAAAGAAATGATAAACGTTCGAAGGGATGGATATATTTAAACTAATTTATACATTACATAATGCACACATGCATCAAAACATCACATGGTACCTCATAAGTATGTAGGGTTTTTATGTCTTATGATTTCATTAAAAGTAAATCTAATTTACATTTTAATAAACAATAAAGGAGTCTCAGTTTCACTGTAAAAATGAAACTAAAAAGTTGATTTAGCTATTTCCCAGCACAGTGGAGACTTTTGTATCATATATTGAGTGTGAAGTCAAAACATAAATTTTAGGAAATGTGTTTCATGGATGACAGATCAGCTGCCCAGGAAAAGATGAATGCAAAATGGAACTTCTGTTTCAATCACACTGATCACCAGCTAAGGAACGGACTTGGGATTGATTAACCTTTTATTTTCATAAGCAGATGTCTATGATGATAGAATAAATCACAAAGGAAAACAATCAAAATAATTAAGCATTGAAGTAGTAAAAGATGTGACTAAGAAGTTATGAAGGATAAGGAGCAAATGGCCCCAGGTGAAGTGTAAACCACAGAATTATACCATTATGTGGCGTATCGTCTGGCCTTCCAATCTTGAATTTTAAAGAGAATAATGTCCTTCCAAAAACCTCCTCAAGGGAGTAATATCAGAAACACAAAAAGGCAGAGGTGAAGGCTTTATGTAATTCTCATTTCCAAACGTCTAGTGTAGAATCTGTTTGTGATTTAAAAAAAAAAAAATGGAATCAAGTTTTCCGGTGTTAATTTTAAGAAAATTGAGATTTGGGGGCTTAAACATGTAACTCAATCAGTTTAAGTATGTCTAAGTATGTCTGTCTAGGTATGTCTAGGTATGTCTAAGTATGTCTGTCTAGGTATGTCTAGGTATGTCTAAGTGTGTCTAGGTATGTCTAGGTATGCCTAAGTATGTCTAAGTATGTCTAGGTATATCTAGGTATGTCTAAGTATGTCTAGGTATGTCTAAGTATGTCTAGGTATGTCTAGGTATGTCTAAGTACATCTAGGTATGTCTAAGTATGTCTAGGTATGTCGTCTAAGTATGTCTGATGTCTTCTCAGTACCATCAGTAAATGTTAGTCTAGAAATAGGATCTAATAGTCTAGTAGTTGAAATCAACTATACTCTTAACTTTCAACTACCTTTGCAAATGCTATCAAATGAGAAAAAAATTTCCCTTAAAAATGCACTGATGAGTGAACTGAGGGAACACTAGCATGTACACAGAATCCAACGGGTTTCCACAAAATTTCTATTTGTAAGTTACTTAACTAAGATCACATGTACTTTTCTCCTGTTTTCAATCTACTGAGATGGCTCAAGTACCATCATAACCTGCTCCTTGAGCTTGCCCCAGATCTTTTGATAGACCGAAAATTTTTCAATTATAACTTAAGACAAATGAGCCTGTTATATTAACCTTGAGCTTAACTTTGTTACAAAGAGGTAATTGTAATTGCTCCCATCATAACTGGTCTTGCTCTGCTTTAAATGGAAATGCATTAGAAGACTTTAACTATTGAAAGCCCAGGGAAAGCTCTGAAAAAAATGAAGGCTTAGCTTAAAACCCACAGTCAGATAGATACAAGATGATATATTTTAATAACCAGCCAAAAGCTTCCTGATTGTTTCACACACCAGAGGAAATCTAAGAACAACCACTCAAGTGTTTCAGACTTAGAACTCGAAACGGTGTGAGCCTCTTCCACATGTGACTGTAATCAAAGACTCAAAAGTCAGCCCCAAATGACTCTATAACAACTATAAATTCTGAAGAAGGTAACAAGTCAAGCCCTTGAAGACATATGAGATTAAGAGCATTTGAGATAGAAAGAGCAGCTGAAACAGGGTAGGGCTTCAGTTCCCATATTGCAGGCATGAAGACAGGATCAGAAGATGTGGACAGGCAGAAATGTGCAAACTCTTTGCAACTCTGGGGAGGGGGTCACTGACCACACATCTGTGGGCCGATTCTAAGATCTCTACCAACAATGAAAGAACCAAGAAGCTGGAGCTACTGGAAATGGCAAATTTCGTTTTGTCCCCAGCTAAGTTCATTTCCTGTCCTAACAAAAGAAATCAACTCTATTCAAGGAAACATGTAATACCCAAAGTTTTCACAGGAATCATTTATAATCTTCAAGATGTAATACAAAGAGCTCAGCATACAGAAAACATAACCCCATCAAATGAAAAATAAAACGATTGGTTAAGAGGTCAGCTTCAAGGTGGTCCAGATGTCAGAATTATGAGAAAGAGACTCAAAAGCTGCACTTGTAACTGTGTTCAGGACATAAATAAGTGTTGTTGTTGTTGTTGTTGTTGTGGTTGTTGTTTTGAAAATAGGAAAGGGGTAGAGTCCCTTTCCACACAAGTCTAGTGACCTGAACTCTATCCATGGATCCCATTACAGAAGGAGAAAACTGATTCACGGAAGTTCTTCTCTGACCTCGCATGCATGCCATGTCACTTGTGGGTCTGTAAACTCACAAACACACCATGCACACACTTTATTTATTTATCTATCTATCTATCTATTTATTTACTTATTTATTTATTATTACATTTTTGAAAGTTAAGAGCCACAACTTTTATTGATTCCATAAGACACAACTTTACAAACTCAAGAAGCCTGGCATTACTCAGAAAGATGTTCACAATTAGGGAGATATCTCCGATTTTAGGATTAAGTTTAGCCTCGGTGAAATCAGCAAGTGCTAACTGCCTGTTACCGAACAAAGCCTGCTGCCTGGGTCAGATTGTCTGCATTTAAGAGATGCCAGGTTGATTTAATGAAGATTATTAGTAAACTAAAAACTCTAGAGACTTTAGAAACAAAAAACCAAAAT
The DNA here is from genome assembly GCA_033318265.1 of Phyllotis vaccarum. Classification (NCBI taxonomy): domain Eukaryota; kingdom Metazoa; phylum Chordata; class Mammalia; order Rodentia; family Cricetidae; genus Phyllotis; species Phyllotis vaccarum. Next base: position 34,646,559 of record JARWLC010000012.1, on the reverse strand, counting down.
GGTGTCGAACCATTAAGCAATCTAGCTTGTACCTCCATTGTAAAAGCCACCTCCAAAAGTCCTACTTTTAAAGAATGAATCTGCACATATATTGCCCGCCTTAACTTTTTATTGAATTTGTACTTGTAAGGCAGTGCAAACAGTGATATGCCGCTGTGTGAGCCTTGTGCCAGCCTTATTTCCCTTCAAGGCCACATCTGTGTAGCCTGCATTCTGAAGGTAGGAAAGTAAGGAAGGCAATGGCCACAGAAAAAACGGCCAACTCAACACTTGCTGTGATCAGCTCACCAGCTACTCCCTCTTGCCTTTACTCAATGCCTTAGAACAGACATTATTTGCATTTTGTAGTTGAAGTTCATGTGTTATAAGAGGAAGCAAAAGAAGCCAGTATAAACACAGGTGCCTTGTCACACCCAGATTGTTGACCTAGCTTGTTCATATCTTTGGCAAGCAGCAAAGGGATATTTATAGGCCATGTGGTCTTTGAATATACTAATTTTGCAAAATGGTGACTAGACCCATTCAAGACAGGCCAAATTATCCAGTTTGGGGTTCTATTTGGCCTGCAAGTCCAGTAAAGATGTGACCCACCAAAATTCTTTTATACTAATCTACCAATGCACTTTCCTAAAAGCCCCCTTTGAATTTAACTTTGGGGAAATAAGTATTTCTGTAATAAATTTCCCCTTCATGTTTTGAAAAGCCAGAAAATCTGATTGATTATTGTCCAAGAGAAACAGAAACCAGCAGCCCACTTTGCTTGCTGGTATACTCAGTTAGAAGTATGTTAGTGCTGGTAATTGCCCAACAGGCTGGAACAGAGAGGGTGGATTGCAGTGGGAAGCCTGCTTAACAAACACTGCAATTAGTACCACCTAAGTGTTTGAGGGTTAGAACAGGAATAAACAAAAGGGTACATTAATATGCATGTTAAGTCCCCAAAGATAGCCAGATGGCTGGCAGCAACATCAGATGTTTCCTCTCTGACTTTGCAGGACCACTCCTCTGTGCAGTGAGCTGTACTGTTGACATTTTCCGGGAGTACAGGGATCTGATGGAGAGTTATAGGACCCATAATGCAGTGGAGCTAGGATGCACTAAGAACCTTGAGCTCAAGGCTATATCAGTGTCCCCACAGACCAAAGGGACACAGAACAGCTGTCATGAATTGAATAAAGAATAAATCTCACAGGCATGATGCTAAACAAATCGCCAGGACTCCCACTTCCTCAGAAGGGAGAATATAGATAAGTCATGGGACTAGATAAGTTTATTTTCTCTCAAATTCTAGAACTCGGGGTAGCAAATATATCCCATGCTGGATGGTCAGGCTGTGTGACATGAGCTATATGTGTGAAGATCTCCTGCCCCCACATCACTATTAGAAAATGCATATGACCTAATTCTTAGTAAGCAACCACAGCCACAGATTTAATAATAATCCAAAACCAAAGTTGGTCATTTATACTAAGCCCAGTCACTAGGAAGAAATCTCAATGCAGAAGTCTGAGCATTCAGAATGCACTTACCATTAAAAAAAAAGTTTTCTAGCATCTTACTGCTGGGTATTCCCTTTGTGTTCTTCCAAGATCTCTCCAGCTAATGCCTGGTAAATGGCTCCAAACAAAAAGATCAGGGAACAGCCATAGTAGGATAGAAAGTGAAGTCTCTACTGCCCTCCAAGACCTGGAAGATAAATAATAGATAACATTATCTACTGGCTGCCATACTATCCAGACTTCAGTTCTACACCTTACACTTGATGCTTTTCTGTGACTTGGGAAGCATACTCTCCTTATTCTAAAAAAGTTCTAAGGAAGTCCCATAAGCCATGGAAGGCTAACACAAGCATTCCCAGAATAACTAAAACACTTGATAAATGTTCTCAGCCTATTCCAGCTATCTAGTTCCTTCCAGTTTTGAATAAATCACTATGGCATGATACTCTGCTGAGGATCATTCTCTAACAGGATGTTAAATTCACGTCTATGGTTGCAAAGCCTCTGCAGATAATGTTCTGAGTGCATGATTTAGAACACAAAAACACTCATTGTTCTTGGTAACCACTCACTTTATAATTTCTTCAGCAACAACTATATAAACAAACCAAAATAGTAAAAGTACGAATAATTTTAAAACAATTGAAAAACATGTTCATCTCAAATATTTTCAAAGTGCTTTGCAGTTGCACATATCTTGAAATTATTAAAAGACTACTTCCTATTGCCTGCCTATCAAGATGTAGGTCTCTCAGCTCCAGCACTATGTCTTCCTTCACACACTCATGTTGCATCATGGTGATAATGGACGAAATCTCTAAAAACATGTTTCCCCAATTAAGTTTTTTTTTTCTTTATAAGAGTTGGCATGGTCATGGTGTGTCTGCATGAAAATAGAAACCCTAACTAAGACAGAAGTTGGTACCAAGGACTAGGGTATTGCTGCAATTGTTCTGACCATGTTTTTGTTTGAAGAAATTTGGGCTTTGAGAATTTGGGTTAGAAAAGCAGTAGAATGCTCTCAGCACTGCTTAATGGGCCTTATTAGTAGGAGCATGGAAGACAGTGGTGCTGAGTAAGATCTGAACTGTGAAGGCTGGCTCAAGAGATTTCCAAGAAAAAATGTAGTATGTTGCCTAGAGATTGTTCTTTAGATGTTTTTTTTTTTGTGGGGGGGAGTGGCTGCTTTTTGCCCTTGTCCAAAGAGTCTGTCTGAGGCTAAAGTAAAGAGATTTGGATTAATTCCAAAGCATAGGAAATCTCAAAACAGCCTAGTATAGACTCTATTGCAGGATTACTAGTGTTTATGCTTGTAAAGATTTATAATGAAAAGGAGCAAAGAGAAGTGGAACAGAGCTAAATCCTTAAAGAGATAAACAGATTAAGAAATGGACTAAAAGAAATGGCAACCTCAGGGCAAGATCCCACCAAGATAACTTTCCAACTTGTGAAAAGGAATTAAAGAAAAATGTGGAGCCGGGCAACAGGGTGGTTGTGATGCACATCTTTAATCCCAGCACTCAGGAGGCAGATACATGTGGATCTCTGTGAGTTTGAGGCCAACCTTTTCTTCAGAGCAAGTTTAAGGACAGCCAGGCTTAGGCAGCAAGGGAAACCATAGAAAACAGAAAGGTGGTGAAGACTGAACAAAGGGCTGTGTTCCAGCCCCTGCAAGCAGCAGAACTTGGCAGCTTTGGTCATATGGTTCTGGATTTAGAGTCAGGGATAGAAGAAAGGAGCTATGAAATATTCCTCTGTGACTAAGGAAAGCTACCAAGGCCAGGCATGTATCAGGAGTGTCTTTGAATAAGCCCATTGTGTGAAGCTGTGAAAGAGAAGCCAGGATGGCCTTGGAGACCCCAAGATATTAGAAATGCTTGAGTCATAGGATACCTATTGAGGAGAGTTCCTAACAAGGAGCTGAACTAGCCCAAGAGAAAGAAATATGTTGCAGTCAACAAAGATGAAAGGATTTGAAGATCTGAAGAGCATTTCGACATCAGACACAGAGGTTTGGAGTTTGCCCAGCTGGGTTTTGATTGTGCTTGGGCCCAGCATTTCCTCACTGTATTCCCTTCCCTATGTTTTGGAATGGTGATGTATATTCTGTGCCATTATATGTTGGAAGTATGTGATTTGCCTTTTTATTTTGAATTATAGAGGATTACATTTAAAAATTGCAACAATCTCAGAAGAGTCTCTGAACTTTGGACTCTTAAACATTGTTGAGATTGTGATAGACTACGGGGACTTTTTGAAGTGAGCTAAATTCATTTTTGCATTATGATATTTTATAAGCTTATAAGGGCCAGAGAGCAAAATGTGGTAGTTTGAATGTAAATGGCCCCCAGAAGCTCATAGGGAATGGCACTATTGGGAGATTTGGCTTTGTTGTAGTACATATGGCCTTGTTAAAGGAAGTGTGTCACTGTGGGGACAAACTTTGAAGTCTCATATATGCTCAAGCCATTCCCAGTGTCTGAGACCACTTCCTGCTGCCTGCCTATCAAGATGTAGGACTCTCAGCTCCAGCACCATGTCTGCCTGTATGCTACAATGTCACACCATGATGATAACAGCCCAAACCTCAATTAAATGTTTTTCCTTTAAGAAAAAAGAAATTAGACCACTAGCAAATCTTTTAGTTATTATATTGATAATAAAATCTATTTCTAAACCTAGTTTTATTTTGCTGATAATTTTATTTCAGTAAAATTGGTTTCTTTTGTCATCCCATTATTTTTATTTTTATATCTAAAATATTATTTTACTTTTGTGGGTTTCACCAAACTATCAAACACATCCTTGAAACAAAACTTGAAAATAAAATGAAAAGATTAAGAACCCATGCTCAAAAGTTGAATGATTCTCTCCCTCTCCCTGAATACAACATTGTACCCTTTATGCTACAGCAATTTCTTCTTTTGAAGTATCCTTTCATTTCCTTATAACTACAAAACAAAACCTTACCTGATCCTGTTACTACCTTAAAAATCACGTCCAGGTTCCCTCCATCATCTAAATGGCATTTTCAATGCCCCCTTCCATACCATTATTCCTCATCCTATAACTATCTATAGACATTGCATTCTTTATTCCACCACCACCGCCGTAGACTGAAGTGTGCTGTCAGCTAAGGCACCAGGTAGCCAAAAATAGGTCTGCTTACGACCATGGGGCCTCATTCTCTGTATTGCTCCCTTTTATAACTTTTCTTACTACTCTGACCCAATACCCAACAAAAACAACAGTGGTAGTTTAAATAAGAATATCCTTCATAGGCTCATAGATTTGAATGTTTGGTCTCCAGCTGGTGGAACTGTTTGGGAAGGATCAGAGGATGCATTCCTGGAGGAGGCATGTCACTGAGGGTGGCCCTTGAGATATCAAAGCCCATACCATTCCCAGTTGGTTCTTTCCATCCAACTTATAGATTAAAAATAAAGTCCTCAGTTACTGCTCCAGTCCCATGCCTTCCTGCTGTCCCCCACCCTTCACAGTCATGGTATTTGGAACTATAAGGACAAATAAATTGTTTCTTCTATAAGTTTCCTTGGTCGTGGTGTCTCAGGCAGTAGAAAAGTAAGTTTAACTTAGGAAAAAAGGAGTTTTGATTGGCTCATTAATGGAGGGCACATTCCATCCATCATGGTGGGGAAGCAATGGCAATAGCCAGAAGGCAGCTGGTCACATGTTCACCTCAGAGCAGACAATAAATTCTGGCCTCAGCTCACTTTGTATTCAATTCAAGCCCAATCTCATGGAGAAGTGCCCACATTGGGGTCTTCTTTTCTCAGTAAACTTCCCTCAAAACATTCTTACAGATATACATGTGTGTGTGTGTGTGTGTGTGTGTGTGTGTGTGTGTGTGTGTGATGTGGGATGTCTTTCTGCATGCTGTGAAGTATCATTGGCTAATAAAAATAACTATTTTGCCTATGGCAAGGCATCTTAGAAGCAGGTGGGAGATCAAGCATAGATAAAAGGGAAGGAGGGCGGAGTCAGACAAAGATGCCATGAGCTGCCACCAAGAGAGGAAAATGCAAAGGAACTCAGGTTAAGCCACCAGCAGAGTGGCAAGACATAGATTAATAGAAATGGGTAAGAGCTAGCTGATACTGAGCCTAAGCCATAAGCCAAACATCATGAAATTAATATAAGCCTCTGAGTCACTGGGGGTGGAGGTCAAAGCGGCTGTGAGTGGGTCAGGACCTTGGGCTGGACGGGCCAGAAACTTCTTACTACAGGTATATGTAAGGTAATTCTAAAATCTAGTCAAACCGACAGTGAAGGTTAACTATAGCAGCATAAATTTGTCAACATTTTTAAACTAAGAAATGTTATCCATGTCGCATCTCCATTTCTTTTGTAAAATAAAACCAAATTAAGGTGACTAGATCTGGCCTTCAAGACCCTTTTCAAGTCAGATGCTATCTACAATGCAGGTCTTCTCATTTTTAACTCTAAGCCCCACATTCTAATTATTATTCAAACTCCCACACAGTTTCAAGCTAACGTGCTTTCACTCTTGATGGTATTCCCTCTTTTTAGAATGCACTGCCTCCTGCTTTTTATAGAAGAAAAAATTATGGTCCCATTTCTGAACATGCATTGTTTTCGAGGAGCCCCTGCAGGGATACGGAGATAAGTGAAGCTGGTAAAAGAAATTAAACCCAATTACTTATTATTAAAATTTTGTTATAAAATCCCATCCTGAAATGCCATGATTGTATATTGTCACTCTGTGACAGAATTATGAATTTTTCAGAACCATAAAACAAATTGAAACCACTCATCGCCCTCACTTGCCATGACCTAAAATTCAAACCTGTTGTTAGAACATTGCCTCATTTTACTCTAGTCCCCCATGATTCTCCAAAGGCCTAATCCCTAAAGTTCATCTACACCTTACTTCTTCTTTATGATTGTTATAGAAATTTCCTGCATACAAATGTCTCCATCGTCGAGGGCTCACATCATCAAATGCTAGTCCTGGATCCCACATGGCTGTCTTCAGGAGATATTAAGAGGCAAAGGATCACAGTAAGCTTTATTCCAGCACACCGCTGGTCCTTCCACTATCAATCAAACCTCTTCTGCCTCGGAAACACCAATCATTTAGCTCTGTCACTTGCTGTGTTTCCTTGACACCATCAACCTCCCTGTGATCCATTGATAGCTGGAGCAGATGAAGGTTCCTCTTCATTATCTCCATCAGACCTTTCGCCTCCTTCTGAGATCACTCAGGGCCCCCACACCCTGTCACAATCTTAAATCTTCTGGACTCCCCAACCAATTTGATTTGCACATCTGTAACCATTCCTGTGATTCACAGATCCCTATGCCCCTTAAATCACCAGTCTATTGCTCATTTTCTGAACATCTCATGTATCCTACCGTATTAACTTTATCCAAAACTCTCTTCTATTTTGTGGGATTATATTACATTCCCATGACTATTATATGAATCTTTATTAAAAACAAAGTTCGAAATACTTCTTCAAAATATATTCTTCCCTATAAAGCAGAATTTGTCTTCCAATCTCCCTTTTAAGTCTAATAAAAGTCATAAGAATCTTGAAACCTTGATAAATGAAAAGGATTAATATGGAGCCTTTGAGGGGGGATCATAGTAGGATACATATGCCTAGATGTAAGTGTGATGCTATCACCCTGGCTACATAGTTATTGAATCTTTTCTCAACTCCCCACTAAGCTAAGCTCCCTGAGGCTCAGGGCCTTCTACCCTACTTCCTAGAAAGTAAGAACTGTCACTTCACCTTTAATAGTTTTCTCATGATAGATGTTGAATAAATAGTTGTCTGGTAATTGAAGTAACAAAGATTCTTTGTATACTTAGAACAATCAGTAATTCTAGCATTTGGAGTATTTATTGCTAACTCTTACACATGTATTCTCATTCAGTCACATGGTCCTTCATCTTTCCTAAAAGTGCTGAGTTCCTAACAGGTTTTCTAGCTCCCATAAATATTCCAGTGTCACAAACACAATCTGTACTCAATAAATATTTGCTGGGTACTTTTTAAAAGCCACCCTCATTATCATACTGAAGGTTTTATTATTTCTTTTATCTCTGTAGTTGCATGGTGACTCATCGTAGCCCAAATGGTAACAGTGACTATTACAACAGAAAGCTTTGGGGAGAAATAATAACAGTTGCTGGTAATGCTTTATTTTTAATTTTTAAAATAAACTGAAGCATTGCTATAAAGCACAGTTGCTATTGTTTATAGGTATTGGAACAATTAAACTAATAGCTAAGCCTGGGCTAAAGAGCCAGAGAAAAAGAAAATGAAAAATATTTAAAGAGCTTATAAAATATTCTTTTAGAAATCAAACTTATAGTCATTGATTTAAGATATATATTCTTTATATATTATATAACTATATAATATATAACATTATATAGTATCCCTTATATATCATTTATAAATATTATATAAAGAATATTTATGTGTGTTTATGCATATTATTATTTATTATTTATTAGAAAGAATTCATGATAACCATCAGGCTACAACTTCTCACAGGAAGGCTGAAGAGAGATCTCACAAGCCCATCAAGTGAAACCAACCTCTGAGGATAGAAGGAGCTCTGCAGGAGGACATCTTTGTATAGAAGCACGGAAATGCTTTCCTCATGATACCTGCATGAGCATCACTAACTTGATATCCTATACAACAGAAAAATAAACCCCTGGAGAGCATTTATGCCACTGATACAGTATCTTGAGGTTAGTAAAAATGTTAGTAAAATCAGAAGGTGACCAAAGGGAGTCTCCTTCAATCCAGGAGAATCAGGAAAATCTACCAGAGAGTGCACAGTCTGTTCTATCTCTGAATTTTTCACAAGGCAATTTGCACACTTATGTACTATATTTAAATATTATATTTACAAATGATACAATTAACCCATATCTAGTTATTTATTATCCACTGGATATTATGTTCACTGGACTGTACCACAACTTTTAGCATATTCTCATTTTTGAGCATTGTGTCCCATTCAGAGTCACTTCCCAATCCTCTTGCTCTATAGCCCTAAATAAATATGGTTCTGCTTTCGTCTTCAGCTCTGTCTGTTTTGAACCATGAATAAGTGGAGTCATATAATATATTGTCTTTGATGAATGGCTTCTTTCTCTTAACATTATGTTCAAAGTTCAATGGTGTTTCAACATGTGTCCACACTGCAGTTTGTCAGTACTACATTGCTTTCTAAGGCCAAATAATATTCCATTGTATAAATATAACACATTAAAGTTATGGTTTGAAAATAACCACTCTGTGTCTGTTAGTACCTCCACTAAAATCATTCCTATAAGATCTCTGGTTTCCAGATGTTTGGGTAGATAATGGAATAATTTCTGTCTATGTCTGATTATTTCTCCACATTTTCACTTCCTCCCTTGGAAAGTAAATAAATTCATACTTGCTTATAGAGTTCTTGGGATAATTATAATTTATTTAAGAGCAGTTCAATGATTTCCCATAGGAATAACTAACTATCTATTAGGTGTCACAAGGACATAAAATCGTTAACGTCTTTCTTTTAAACTTGATTGGATTTTTCATTGTAAAAGTGATTGACATTTATTTTAACCAATATAAAGTTTAGAGGTGAATTTTTAAGTTCCTCATTTTCTTCTCAGGTTTCTACCTGTCCTCAGGTCTCACCAGATAAAATGCAGTATGCATCCTTTCAAACCATTGCCCTGTGCTCCCAGTAGTTTATGCAGTAAGAAAGAGCACAGAAAGGTTCCTTCTACATTTTCTCCATTATGCATTATACATATCAATCCACAAGTTACTGTTTTTTCCTTTTTCATTTGATTTTTTTGTTGTTCTACGTATTGTATTTGGTTGGTTTGTGGTTTTGGTTTTTGCTTTATTTTGAAAGAGTCTTAATTTGTATCTCAGGTTTACCTAGAACTTATTATGTAGCCAGGGCTGGCCTCAAACTCACATGAATTACCCTGTTTCAACCTCCTAACTACCGAATTTTAGGTAATTAGGTAAATGTCCAGCAATTTACCATTTTTAACTGAAAAAAAAAATCATGTAATCATCTTTCCAAACCAACCCATATGCTATCTTTCTTCCCAGCTCCCATGCAACACTTCAGAGCATAAATGCCCTCCAGTCCGTATGTTCAAATTCTTGATGTGCATTCAAATTACTTTCACTGACCATTAAACAATAGTTTGAATAGCTCCTCTCTTAGCAACATAATAAGTAATTATACCCATTGTTCTGTTGTTACCATTCTATCCATGTTCAATGCTCCAATCTTTTCATCCTTTACCTGGGCAAACAAACATGTTAGAACAAATATGCAGAGGCTATAATAAAGAATTTCATGAGCTGCAGAGAGGCTTAAGTGCTTGCTTGCTGCACAAGCATGCAGATGTGAGTTCAGATTACTAGCACCCACATAAAAATCAGGTACAGCAGTGAGAATGTGTAACTCCAGCACTGGGCATTGGACAATGACACACTGAAGGCTTGCTTACCAGACAGCCTACCTGAACAGGCAAGCTGCAGATTGAAAGACCGTCTCAAAAAACACAGTGAAGAGCAATGGAGAAGCACACCTAATGTCACTCCCTGGCCTCTACACTGGTGAGTAACCACCCACCCACCCACCCAGCCAGCCACCCCTCAAACACAATAAATAAGGAATTCCAAGCAGAGGAAATTTGAAGGAAACACAACTAATCCAGGGAATGAACAAGAGATGGCTGGACACTCTGGACAAGAAAATAAAGACAATACAGAAGAGAACCATCAAGAAAATGATCAGACCGGGAGTTAGGAACAGGCACTTCTTTGGAGGACTCTGTTCCAACTAGAAACCCAGGCAAGTTCTTAGTAAAAGAGAGAGCAATCTCCTTTAGAAAGCATCTCCTTTCTCAAACATTTTTTAACATTTATTAATTAAAACTTAAATACATGATTATGGCTTGTTACCAGACTCTAAATTAATACAAATAAAAACATATGCAAATGGATTCAACATTTGGCTGTGGGAGACTATGATAAAGCCATGTAACATGCTGATGGGACTTTCCGGCCTTCCTGAAACCTGACTTAAGTAATGGTTCTGTCCATTTTCTGAGTGACCTTGCTACTGAGTGGGTGAGTTCCCTCCAATGGATTTCAACCATTGCTGATTTGCTCTGTTTTGTTTTTTGTTTTAGAAATGATCAGGTTATGTAGTCCAGGCTGGCCTTGAACTCCCCATTCTTGAAACTGTAAAATATTAGGATTACAGGTGTGCCCCCACCTTGTCTAACTCTCTGCTAGGTTTTAATTTCTTATTTAAGATTAAGAAGTAGATGTGTAAAGTATTGCAGTTTGGTGTTTTCTGCACTGTGGATTCTGCGATATCTTACAGCTGACCCCCATGAGTGTGGCTAAATTGACTAGACACCTCACACATGGCTCTCCCTACCCATGAGCCAGATTAATCTGTAAAGAAGATTGGGAAAGTGACTCCCCTGATATTGTTTTTTCTGGAAATAATTATTTTGCAGGGAAAAAAGAAAGATTTCACCCAGAGGGAAAACTTCTGGATTTTACTGACTCACTAAAATATAAACCATTTAGTAGCTTAAAAAAAAAAAAAAAAAAAAAAAAAAAACCGCTTGAGATTAAGCTTTCTCTCATCTGTTTGCACATGTCAACCAAAAATAGCAAAGTATATATAAGGGATAAAAAAAAAAAATCTGTTTATGTAAAAAAAGAGAATTTATACCCAAAAGCCACGGTCTCCTGTTGCTAGTGTTAGTTCATAGGATTTTTTTTTCAGGTGGCTTATCTTATTTCTACAGCAACATGAACAAGATTAGTGGTTGCCTGTCAAGCCCAAGAACACTTGACGATTTTGTATGGGATTTAACTGAGGGGCCATTAACACCGACAGCTAAAAACCAGAGATTCCGCAGAATCCCAGTCAGGTAAACAAATACATTCCCTGATATTTAACATTCTGTTACAGGATAGAAAAATTTATTAATTCTATTAATTGACAGTCTCATTATTTTCCTTTTGCCAAGCTATAGATGGTCTCCAAAATAACCTCAAGATGTATTCAACCTTGGAAAAACACAACTATTTCCTCTGTGGCCTCCAGGGTCCTGATACCCTTCATCTTCCACAAGAGAGCACATTTAAATCTTTAAATCTTTCAAGGGGCCTTTTATAACCAGGGCCACCCTGTTTCACTTCATAGGAGATCTTAAAACCCTTCTTGTCATGAGTGAGGAGGGACCTATCAGACCCTGCTACAGACCCAGAGGAGGCCCACCTGCTCAGTTCCCAGACCACAGAAGTCACCCCTGCTGTTCCTGCCCCTTCCAATAGAATTGTGTTTCATTCAAAAATATAATTCACCTTTTCTGGTAGTATTAGGGAAGCACTCTGCTACTGAGCTACATTTGCAGCCCTCAATCATCTATCCCGGGGAGAAATGAATTGTCATTTAGCAAGAAGACGTTGTTGATCTGACACAAATTTACATTTATTAATGATGTCTAGCAAAGCCTCTGTCATTGACTCAGTATCATGGATTATTTACACAAGTCAGGAGGTGGGGCTGCATGGCCTGCCTTATGAGTTGGCCTGTGATTTCTAAGGCTGAGTAGTTCACACAGAAAGCAGTGGCTTCACCTTACACCCTGATCCTTGGGTCCCTGACAGAAGTCACACAGCCCTCAGTTGATGTGGGGTGTCTATCTGTACACTGTGAATTATCATTGGATAATAAAGGAACATTTGGCCTATGGCAAGTTGTCTTGGAAGCAGGCAGGAGATCTGAGCATAGATAAAGTGGGAGGAGGCCAAAATCAGGAGGAGATGCTGCAAGCTACCACTGAAAAAGCAAGATATAAAAGTACAGGTAAGCCACAGGCCATGTGGCAAAACATAGACTAATAGATATGAGTTAAGATGTAAGGGCAAGCTGATAATGAGCCTGAGCCATAGGCCAAGCAATCAGTAATTAATATAAAACTTTGTGTGATTATTTGGGACTGCTGCTCTGGATCTCAGGCCTAGGCCAGGCCAGAAACTTCATACTATACTCTGACTTCAATACTTACCATAGCCTCAGCTAAGGGCCTGGTATTCCCTTCACTGTGTAAGGCCTTCCAGGATGAGTTCATACACAGCCATCAAAGTTGGGTCATTTTCTCCAAACACAGGCTTCTAAATGCTAAATTTCTATAGGTTTTAAACTCTTTGATTTCGGGAACTGTGTCTAATTCCTATCTCTCTTCAGCTCTGGTGTCGGCAAGCAGCATAGGTAAGGGATGCTCAATTGAGATTCATTAACAACAGGAGAAGAGTACAATTAGTCTCCCCTGAAAGATGAAGAAACAGGTCCAGATAACCACTCAACCTCATACACATATTAGTAGTAGAAAACAGATTGATATGTAAGAAGATCTGGGTTCTGCTATTCAGTGAAGCTCTATTTCAATCTGTGCTTCTAGCAAGAACCCTTCAGAAAATGAGACAAACATCCAAGCCCTTGGGAAAAAAATTAAGCTATTGTGGTTCCTCCTAATCCTGGATACTTGGTGTGTCAGAAGACTGTGCTGCCAGTGGATAATGTTGCTTCTGAGATTAGCACCTACCTATAACTGTACTTGCAATATCACACTTGAGTCTTCTCAGGAGCCCCACTGCAACTTATGCTTAAGGGACCCAGGCAAGAAACACAGAATTACAACCTGGTTCTAATTCACTCTGTAATCACAAGGCCTTCCCCATGCTCTTTCCTTGGGCCCCCATTAACTCACCTGCACAATCACCATCCATTTAGCTGCCAACCACTCAACATGCTGAGCGGATGATGAACTATTTCCAGGCGCTAACTTCAACCTACAAATGGCCCCATCATCACTTCCTCACATACAGTCTCTGATGTTCCCAGGTGTTATGTAAAGTTCAGTTAGATTTCTGGGCGGAGGGCAGCCTGCCTTTGGGAACTGTGTGAGCAGCTGAGACAAATGTAAACCATTAGCTTGCTTCTAAGGTTTCAAGACATGAAACTCACCAGGCTTACCAGAAATGAAGCTCTTGTTTCAGCTCCTTCCATCTCCTGCCCCAGGGAGGGTTCTTTGAGCACACCCTCTTCTTTCCCCATACCCCAAATCCAGTACAGTTTCCTTTCTGGGACAGAATCATAAATTAGAAGGTGTAATCTGAAGGGAAACATTTATTTTGGAGTCTTGCTAACAACTCAGAGGAAAGCTACAGTGTTTATTTCCAGCAAGGTGGAGTAAATGTCTACAAATGTGAAAAGAGCCCTCATCCTAATCTTGAAACACACACACACGTGTGCACACACATAGGTGTGAACACACACCACCATTAATAAAAGTGCCTCAGACAGGCAAAATTAAGGAACACTTCACTAAAGACAGTCTACTGCAATTCTCTTCAAACATTGTGTTTGAAGCTCTCTTTAATGATTTATTGACACTGGCAACTGCATTTAATTATTCACCCTATAAACCAACTTTTAAGATACTGTCTCTCAGCCCTGTCTGTGGTTCAGGGGCTAAGGCTCTGCAAACCACATTTTCCCTTTGCCAAGTGGTTCCATAATCAAATCCATCAATGGAGGATACTAGAAAGAAAGTGTAAGGTAGAAAGTGAAAGAATCTACATCTCTTTCTTCGTTCTTATTTTTGTTACTTCAACAATATCGCCCAGCATGGAAGTGAGAGCTGTTACACCCCCTCCCCAACATCTGGACTTGTACATGTGGGGATGTTTCATATTTAATAAAAACCAATCTGGAATATCAGAGGACAGAGCCATTTCTTCCAGCCCTTTTTTTGTTATTTTTTGTTTTGGAGACAGGGTTTTCTGTGTAACAGTCCTGGCTGTCCTAGAACTCACCTGTAGACCAGGCTGGCCTTGAACTCATAGAGATCCTCTTGCCTCTATCTCCCAAGTGCTCTGGCATGATGGACTTTCCAGCCTAGCCTGGTGACCCAGACTTTCAGACCCACAGTCCCATAGTCCCACTGAAACACACAGACGCTTGTATTAATTGTACCCTGATTGACCTGGGGCCCAGACATATGACTTGCTAGCTCTTGCTCTTAAACTAACCCATGATTCTTATTCTGTTCAGTCATGGGCTCAGTACCTTTTCTCAGAGCAGCATAGTTGTCCTCTGCATCTTCTGGATTGGCTGGCAATTCTGTGGCACCTCTGCCCTGTTCTTCCTGTTCCCAGAATTTTCTTAGTTTGGTAGCTCTGCCCACACTTCCTGTCTGCCTTTGGCCAATGAGCATTTTTATTAAACTAGTAGGCAGGACTATTATTTACAATGTGACATAATCCCCCTACACATACAGCCTTACGACAGCCTACCCCACTGGGCTCTCTCTTAGCTTCCAAGACATCTGCACCAGCTGAGTGGTGGCCCCTAGTCTTAGGGTTTCTATTACTGTGAGGATAATACCATGACCATAGCAACTCTTACAATTCTAATTGGGGCTGGTTTAGTTCAGAGGTTTAGTCTATTACTATCATGGTAAGAAGCATGGTGGCATGAAGGAAAAGATGGTGCTAGAGAAGAAGCTGAGAGTTCCACATCTTGACCCGTGGGTAGCAGAAAGGGACTGTCACACTAGGCATAATTTGAGCACAGGAGACCTCAAAGCCAACCCCATAGTGACACACTTCTTCCAATAAGGTCACACTTCGTAATAGTGCCATTCTCTATGGGCCAAGTATTCAAACACATAAGTCTATGGGGGCCATTTCTATTCAAACTATCATGCCCCCTTCTCAAAGTCCTAGCTCTATAGTGATGACCTTTGACCTTCTAGCTCCACCCACTACTATGTGTTCCCAGCCTGCTCGTGGGAGCTCCTTCACCAAATTATTAACTGTGTCACTCCGCATTCTCTTTCATTGTTCTTGGCAGAGTCTCCTTTATAAACTAGGGCTAGCCAACTCACCATGTTCAGTATCCCCTTTTGGAAGTGCTATGGAGGGGGGGGGTTCCTATTACTTCTGCCAATGCTGAAGCAGGATAGGTCCTGCTTTCATTAAACTTTTCTGCCTCACCCTCCAACTGGAACTGCTTTGTTCCTACAAGGCTTCTCTTCTACATTATCTTCTGGTCCTCACATTCTAATACCTGGATGGCAATTCATGTCAGTGAATAGGGACAGAAGCAAAGGTGCGGAGATACAGCCTCAAAAATCCTACACTCAAGAAACAAGCAGCAGTATCAAAGCACAAACTCTCAGTTGGCTTACTTGGGGAGTGAGTCTCAGGGAAGTCAAGCAGGTGCATGCCTCTCGGTGAGCGAGTCCTAAAGCCAAAGCAAGAAGGGCATTTTGTTATGTGAATACTTAAAACAAGCAGCAGGGACAGAAGTAACTGCAGACAGTAGAATGATGAATGAGCAAGCTGCATATGACCCCATTGGGGCCCACTGTGACTCCCCACCCACCTCCATCCACAGGCGAGGAAATCTCACCACTTGAAACTTACCTTTGTGGCTCATCTCTCTCAGCCATCTCCAAGGTCCCAGTCTAGAACTTCTGTGAGGGGACTAAATGGTAGGATCTCAATTGACACTATCTTGAGAAATATCTCCCAACCACCTTTTACTCAGACTTGGTAGTTATGGAGAGGCTTTAATAAGATGGAGACTTTTCAAAAAATAAATAACAAAGTGGTATAATTCTGGAGTATTCTGTAAACAAATATACAGACCATGTTTTATCAGATACTCTTGATTTAAGTCTTAGATTTACCTCCATCTAGCTTGGGACTGAAGCAAATAACTCAGTGTCCTCGAGCTTCAGTGTCTTCACATGTAAAGTAGTGGTAATGACCTTGCTGTCACTTTATGAAGGTAAGAGCTGATGTATTTCAACTCCCTTGGTATAATATACTGACAACAAATCTGCTTGACAGAGGAATCTTTTGAGTGAGTCTGGGTTGAGATGGTTTCATGTCATTTCAGAACCTGGCAAACTCCTATCTTTTCTTTGGTTTTAACAAATCAGCCCCAAAGCCTCACTTCCGGCCTTCATTTCTTCTCAGAGGCCTTCACCACTCACCTACATCCTGAGGACTCCTCTCTATCCTCTTCAGGCATGACTGGAAAAGGAAGCAGTCACTCCGATCCCGTTACTTTATGACAACATCAATGAACGCTACTCTGAAACAGACCCCCAGAGGAAGCAAGATTAACAAGATGGAGAAGGATCTCAGAGACCACAGAAGTCTTTCTTTGGGGCTGATAGTTTGGTGGTGTCTAGAAGAATACCTTGGTCTCTGCTCTCTTGTTCTCCCTGTGGCTATGGAAGTGTGGAATAACTAATGCTTTCTCCCCAGGCATCTTCTCAGCCTGAAGAGAAAAAAAAAAATACATCTCTCTCTGACCTCCTGAAGAAATGGCCTCTGTAAGGCTCTGTGGCAAGATGACAGTGAGTCCTTTCACCAGGAAAAGAATTCAGATGTAGGGGAAGAGGATAATGGACTTTGAGAAATGGCCAAGGGTCACTTAACTTACTTCTGTTCATGACTTCCACTTTCACAGGGATGCTTATCCCTTCCTTCTTATTTTACATGAGTTCTTTCTAACAAGCAAAGTGTCAAGTGTACGGTATATGCAAAGTTCAGGAAGCTCCAGGCATATTCTAAATGCCTGCTTGCATCGATTCCCACCACAACCCAGGAGCCAGTGATTACTGCCCATTTTAAAGATGAAAGAGTTTGGATTTCAATAAGGCAAATAACTTTAACTTGCCTGGGATCCCATCCTAAGAAAGGGACAGAGCTAGGATTTGAACAGAGCCTCTGACACACAATCTACATTATTTTCCACTTAATTATGTTTTTCCAATAAATCATTTTTCCCACCCAAGGAAGTCCCTTCTTAATCCTTGGCAGGGCATCAGAATTTTTGTTATCCAGGGAGAAAGGAGTGAGAATTCCCCAAACGAATCTCCACAGCTCTCTTTTTCTCATTCTAGCTAGAACATGATTTTAGCGGATTATGGTTGCATCTTTTAGATGAAGCGTTTGGCTGCCAATGTTGAAATATAATCCCTAAAACTCTTGTATCTTGAAGAAAAATCAAATTGGACTACAGAGATGCAAGCCAAGGTTGGGACTGTTGACTCAAGGCCTCTCCTCTCTCCGTGTGATGTCTCATGGCTCAGACCCCTGAACAGATCTCTTACCTATTCTCTGAAAAGCTAATTGAAATGTTTCCTTAGGTCAGGAAGTCAGAACAAGCAGTTGGAATAAAGGAGGCTGAACCTTTGTTCTGCTTTTGATTTTTTTATTTATTTTTGTGTCTCTTGCCCACATTGTTGTTTGTTTGTTTTTAATTCCTGTGTTATCCTTTGGGTCTGGATGCATCTCCTAATGAACCAGCAATATCACCTAGTTTTAGTTCTCTTCAAAACTGGCTTGAAACTGAGTTAACGGGTAGGAACTTCTTTAGACTTCTTGTTGCCATGATTTGGGGATATAAAGAACATATGAGAATTAGCTGGCACATCATCCTACCCTCTCACGAAGTCCGTGTCCAATAATATCAAGAAGAAAGCTTAAAGGAACTTCCATCCCTTGGCTGCCCCTCCATTTTAACCTGTCTTTATGTTCTCTGCTACCTACACTCAACCAGAGATGGACCAGAAACTGCAGGGGTGGGGGAGGGGGTAGCATTACTTTGGGAAATAAATGGCCAATTGAGACCTTGTTGATACTCCAGTTATGCCAAAATGATGCTCTCATCCTGGCTTTACTTCATCCAAGGTCCATTGTCTTCCATCTTGGGCAGCTCACCTATCAGCTAATAGCCTGAGTTAACTTAAGGGAAAAAAAAAATACCCATTAAGATTTCATCTGCTTTCCCAAGCACTTAAACTGAAAGAGCTCTCATTTTTAAAAAAATGTTCAGTAGAACTAGTATGATGAAAGAAATTGACATGATTTTCTCAAGTTGTTCCTAAGCCTATTTAACTAATACTATATTAACACTTCTGTCTGATCAATGTCAGAAATATTTATTGAGTACTGAGTATCAAAACAAAAGGTATAGACTCTGAGAATAATCAACTCAAAGTAGACAAGAGAGTATATGGTTAAAGAACCCTCACCATATACAGCCTGCTTGTCATCAATAGCAATTCCTAGATATAGCGAACCATTCCTCTAGTAGGATATTCACTTCATCCCATGTTATGAACCATATTTGGTCATCCCTGGTCTTAGCTGCTTGATTTTCTCACATGCCCAAAAGCCAAAGAGGGCTGAGAATGATGTGTGTGAAGACATCCTGTTGGAGTTCCCCATCTCCAGCAGAAAGTGAGGACGTGTAGCATTGCAGACAGGGACAGTTCTTCTTATCCAAAGCAGCTATGGCCCTGAAAATATTGAGACCTATCTCAATTTCACTTCAACACTAACTAAAAGCCCAGCCTTTGTGATGCCAGCATTGGCACACTCCCTGTCTCTCACTGGCACCTTCTCACATGTCCCTATTCTGTTTGTTTCTGGACATCCCCATGACAACAAAAGGAGCCTGAGACAAGAGTCAAATCCAAATGGCCTGGGAAGCAGACACCAGCATGAGGGCTTGTCCAACCCTTGAGCTTCATTAAAGTATCTGTCCTGTAATGACTTTGAAATAACCCAGCCCTTCCTTTGCATACAGATAACTAATAGACTTTGTTATGCCAACCATATGTCCTCTAAAGGAAGAGGAGGGAGGTATGTCACCAAACTTCTCTCCCATGTAAGCAGCTCAAGTTGGGAAGGCAAGAGAGAGACTTTCTTTGACAGGAGTTGCAGTGCACTATACCTTACCCACTCTGGACAAATCCATGCCAGAAGCCTGAGGGGAACTACTTAAGGACTTGGTCTTCATTCACTAAAGTCTTGAAGGTATAGAGATTAGTCTATAAGTGACCGTCCCATTAGGCTATAGTCTATGCAAATAGTAGATGTCTAATAAATATTTGTTAAATGATTGAGAGATTAAAGATTATATACACAACTGAATCTGCTAGTTATATTTATCACTGGTGTGATAATAAACAACAAGAGAAACCTGAGGAAGAAAACATTTATCTGGCTTGAAACTTAAGGGCATAGTCTATTATGACAGGAAAGTCAGGGAGGCAAAGCTGTAAGGCAGCTGGTCCCATTGAGTCAACAGTCAGGCAGCAGGAAGCAATGAGCGTTGATGCTCATCTCACTTTCTCCTTTTTATTCAGTCTGGACCACCAACTCAGGGATGGTACCATCCACACTCAGGCTGGGTCCTCTGAACACCCAGAGGTATGTCTGTGGTGACTTGGATCCAAATCGACAATGAAAATTAAGCCTCGCAATGAGCAAGGACTATCTGAAAAGCATAGACAAGTCTATGGCTAAAATAAAAGAGAGAAAGAACATTGACTACATAGTGGTAAGAATGTAAGCACATACATCACTGTACCGAAGTTTAAGAGCTGAATGAATGCAGTATGAGAACCTAGGCTCTACTGGTCTTTATTCATATTGGCTATTATTTCTGACAGGTAAGCCCCAAATGACCCAGGACATCTTCCTGTCTTCCTATATGAGTTTTAACCTCGCATTAACCCCAGAGAAACCACAAACACTCTATAAGAAAAAAAATCTCTTGAATGAAAAATCTTTTGAGGTCTTACTCTAGTGGGTAAGAGACTGTAGTCCCTGAGTATTGAGATGGCTGTGTTTCATTGTCTCCCACCCTTAATAGTTCCAGTACATTCCACAATAACACCCGACACCAATAAGCAATAAGCATCCTTCACATCAGCTTCTAACCTTGTAGAAATCCTCTGTTCTGACTCACAAGTGAGATGTTTATATGTACTTTGATGTTCCAACACAAGGTCTTGAATTACAGACCCTTTCTCTACCTGTCTCCCACTACACTACAATGTACAGCATGCTTTCACAAACACATCCACAGACACCAAATAATGAGATAAAAGTATGGATGTTCATGCAGACATGCATTTGAAATACCAAATCCAAATGACAATGATGATGGATTCTGAAAATCCTTTATCCACAGAGGGTCTTTAGGCCTCCCCATACACCTGTGGAGACTCAAACTAGATTCTGAACCAAACTCTGCATACTCATCTATGTGACTTTCCATATCTACTTGCTCAGTCCTATTTGGAATAGGGAGAGATTCCAAGGCAAGGAAATTCCAGAAGGTCCAGTATGAGGAGCCAACACTTTGATATAAAGTTCAGTTGTTCCTTGCTTTCCCATGCAAGTCTCTCATCACCCTATCCAAATAACACTCCATAACCACAACTTCCTATGTTCTTTCCGCAAAGAAAACCTGTACAGTCACAGTGGGATAAGCTTATACTGAGTACCTACCCTCCTCCTTGTCATATGGTAAAAAGGATGTCTGAGTTCATCAATAGCTCAGTTTGGTTTGCAAGAGCCGTACATATTAATTCATAATGGTAAAAGCAAACTAATTTTATATATATATATATAATTATATATATAATTATATATAGCTTTCCCAAATGATGCCTAAAGGGAACACAAATATTCTTGTGTATATGAAGGGTGTAACTAAACATATCAAAGTAGACTTTTTTTCAAAGTTCTTTACATGGCTCTAACAGTTGGAAATTAAAGGAATGTCTGACCTGAGTATTATGGGAATTGTGCTTCAATCAAAGGCGGCTGTGTAGAGGGAACTGATCAAAGGTAGCTATATAGAGGGAACTGCTCCCAATATGACTAGAGGCAGAAGCATCTACATTCTAACTTATGTGTGATGGTTTGTATAAGAATGATCTCCATAGTCTCATATATTTGAAAGCTTGGTTCCTAACTGTTTGAACTGATTGGGAAGGTTAGGATGTGAAGCCTTCTTGGAGAGGTGTGACATTGGGGGTAGGCTTTGAGGTTCAGAAGATTTATACCATTCCCAGTGTGCCTCTTTCTCTCTACCTCATAGTTGTGGATCAAAATGTGAGCTCCCACCTGTTCCTGTGCTCCGTCATCAGAGACTCAAACCCTCTGAACCCTTATGCCAACAGTTCATTGTTTAAAAGTTGCCTTGGTTATGGTATTTTGTCTCTGCAATAGAAACTAAGGTGATGTTCTCATTTCCAATCCATTGTCTTTGACTTTGCTTGGGCTTACAAGCTTATGTTTGAGCATTGCCCCTTGCATGTGTATTTTCTATGTGCTTTTGCAAACATTTTGTTGTCTCTTGGGTGTTTCCTACATCCTTCTGTGCATATATTCCTCCATGGCACAATGGGGAAGTCACCTGGTCTTATAGATCTAATAGGCCATACAGAAAAAGCGTGCTTCTTTTGTGGTGAACAGGTAAGCTCAGTGACGATTACTTTAGGAATAGAAAGCAAGCAAAGGGCCCACTACTGTGGTAAGATCTGCATCTGAAACAGATGTGAAGTTCTGGAACTCAACCTTGGTGTTTCTTGCTCTCTCCAAGTTCTCTAGGGGGAAGGTGGGTGGAGCCAGAGGAAGATAATCAGGAAATTCATTTTGCAGTTTTCTCTTGAGTCACACTATACAGCAAGTCCCTCTTGAATTTCTAGATGGAAATAAGTATGTATGGTGAGAACAGCTTTGCTGAGAGTCTTTCAACACATTTATTCCCAGATGGTTCCAGTGCAAATGTGAAAATTATTTTTTAGGGAATGAAGACATTTTGTTTGATAAAGGCTTGGTTTGATTTTAAGCTAGATATGTAGAGAACTATGCTTTGGTTGAAAGCTCTTACCCAGTTCATTGTTCTGCACACAAAGAGCACTAAATGGGAAGTCCATAAATTTTAAATCCTTCTCATATGTCAACATTTGGAAGACTTTGGGTTTTCTTTTTTTAAGTGGTCCCTTTATGGATTGAAGGGTTAAATTACAGTACATAAGTAGGTTTTATTTTTAACATTTCCCCCCTTAGATGAGCAGACACTCCTCTTAAATATATTACAAAAATATCTAATAATTTATGTTAGATGAAAACAGTAATAATTCTGGGGCTAGAGATCTGGCTTAACAGCTAAGAGTGTTTGCTGTTCCTGTAGAAGACCCGGGTTCATTCCCAGCATCCATGTCGGGCAGATCACAACCCCATGTAACTCGGCTCCAGAAGATCTGATGCCCTTGTCTGGCCTCCACAGGTGCACAAATGCACATATACACACACATACACACACACACATACACACACATGCACACACACATATACACATGCACACACATGCACACACACATATACTCATAAATAAAAGTGAAATAGTTTATAAATCTTTCTAATTAATGCAAACTGAGTAGCCCAGACCTTGAGCTCTCCACAATAGGTCTTTTCCTCAGGAGCTAGGACGCTTTGTGGAATATCACCCTCCCCAGGCAATAGGCAAGAAAGCATGCAAATAAGGCCATAATGCAACTGATCACAAAGACCCCGCTAACAAAGAACATATGTAACAAGTTAGAAATTGGTAGTTCAGTCTCCTTCAAGAATCAAAATTTAAAAAATAAAGTAAGCCCCCTTCCCAAAAGACTATTCATGAAATAGCAACATGAAAGTTGGGTTTCCTAGCAGGGTACAGGAATACATGCCTATGAACCCAGCATTTGGGAGCTTGAGGCAGCAGAACCACATATTTGAAACCAATAAATATACGAAAACTCATCAACATCTAAAGCACCAAGAAAACACAAAACCATCTGAGATTGTAGCTCGAGTCAGAGTTAGGAATACCAAGGAACAGCAAGGAACGCTGCAGAGGTGGTGGGGGAGGAGCTATTGGAGGGTAGGACCATAATGCACAGTTGGTAGGAAGGCAAATCAGCGCAGTCAGCATAGGAAGCAGCATAGAGTCTCCCTGCCCCCTGGAGGAGGGAGGCAACATGAAAACAGGAAAAGAAAATGTGGCATGCATGCAAAGTGGAGGATGATTCAGACACAGAAAACAAACTGTCAATATCAAGAAAATAGATGGAACTGGAGATCATTACATGATGCAAGATAAACTTGTCTTGGAAGATACAACACCTTTTCTCAAATATGTAGAATCTATTTTTTTTTAACACAAGTCATGGAAAGAAACTATTTATGAAAAGGAAGAGGGCCAGTAAGAAGAAGTAGGGAAGGACAAGAGAGGTCGTTAGGGATGAATAGGATCACTGTGAACAATATGAACTATTAATATGTCTTAATGAAACCAATTATTTGGTACAATAACTACGTACCAAAAATAAAGGCAACTTTTCTAAGCTGGCCTCCTGTGGCTGTCCTACAGTCCCACCTCCTACCCCCTCTTTTTCTGCTTGCTTCATTTCCCCTTCCCCTTTCTGTCTTTCTCACCCTCCAGACCAAGGTTTGACAGCATGCCATGGTATATAGCTAAGGAAAATATATGTTCAAAAGCTGGACTCAAAGTCAGAGGTGTCAGAGCGTTTGAACCAGCATTCAAATTCTCACTGTTTCCTGTATTTTGTTGCCAACAGCCTCAGGTATGCATATTCTGGCAAGAGATGGGGAAAATCAAGACAGCTAGCATAGAGAAGGTGTAAATTGTCCTCCGAATGCACCCCTTCCAAGACTAGTTTCACAGAGAAAGAGACTTTTCACTGGGCACCCAGCTTGAAGATGAGTCTCATATCAGGGGACTCTTTGTAGGTATCAGTCAACTATAAGTACACACAGATGGCATGGGCATTCTACCATAAGTGTATCTTACAGATATTCTTGTGATTACTTAATCCCCAGTACTAAAGGGAAAGACCACACACACACACACACACACACACACACACACACACACACACACTCACCGGACATACACAGTGCGCATACTGTAGATAACATGGCATGCTGTGTCTTATGTAAAGAAGGAGTACACATATATCCTTGTCTATTTACAGAATATTCCTAGAAGTATAAACAGTGGTTCTAGAGTTGAGTTTTTAAGAGGGATGGGGAGATGCCTTTCAGAGGAAAAAGTCTCTCTTTAAAGAAACCTTAAAATGTTGATTCAATTTATTTTTATAATGTGCATACATGCATTAAAGAGAAAACAAAAACAAGAATGTTTGCTAAAATAAAATCTGTTAACTTGATGTGACTTTCAGCAAGTCTTCGTGTCTTCTAAAAGTTCAAATACCAGCCAACTATTACAGGAATGTGGTGAGTCTGGCTTGGTCATTTAGAGTCCATAGAAAGCCAGTCTGACAAACACATACAGGAAGGGAGGTGAGCTCAAAGGAGACCTGCTTCCTAGTGGCATCTTCCCACCTTAAGCAAGTGACACAATATTCTCTTTTGCCTCTTTCTCCATTCTTAGCATGACTGCACCAGCTGGGTGGTCTTTAAGCCTCTCTTCTGCAAGACATGCTGTGCCTGGCATGTCATGGTAGCAATCTTGAGCACTGGAGTTCTAATTCCAGCCTTACCAACCTGCTACTCACTAGAACTGGGCAACATACTCAGTCTTCTAAACTTAAATTTCCTTATTTGGAAAACACAGACCCCCCCCCAACCCATCTGTTTCACAGGGTCTTCTGAGAACTGAGCATTACACTGGCCTAAATCACCTTCTCTGTGGTAATATGATCCCGTATGGCCTCAGCATTCCAAAGTTCAGTTTCACCTTCTCTGACCACTGTCTAGTAACCTCCCTGCCGTGGTTATTTACTGCTCTATTATCCTGCTTTTTATTCTTTTACATCACGAATCACAAAGCTTAATTAGCATGAATGTGTTTGCCTACCTTACCTCACCTAGAATGTAATTCTCATGACATTGGGGACTCTATTTTTTCATGTTCAATCATTGTTTCTCCAGCCCCTAGCAATCTATTGAATGAATAAATGAATGAAGGAGCTAGTTGCCAGGTGCTGCTGATCCTTGCAATAACTCTAAACTATGGACAAATGATGCTATCCTCATTGAATATCTGTGAGAATGCTAATCCCACACTTCCCACAGGTACAACGCAGTTAAGTAATGTCTAAGTTAGATATCTAGAAAGTAACAAAGTCAAACTAGTTTATCTTATTCCAAATTTTGTTCTCTCAAGCATTAGACTTTTCTAAGAATTCCCTTGACTGGAGTATCATACTTAAAATTCCTGCCCTGCTCCTAATTGCATGCCTCAAACAACAATCATGTTCAGCCTTCTATTCTACGATGCATAAATTGTCCCTAATGGGAAATACTGTAATGAATGGGAAATCTCACTAATCTATGCCACAGCACATTTATCTCCTGCAGTCCCCTCCTGTGGACCTTTTAAAAGTCTTCGCTGGAGGCAGAAAACAGAAGCCAGTCTTAGAGCCCCCCCCCCCCCCCCCCCGCAACATTTTGAAAGATCCTGGTTGAAACCTAGAATTATTCATAATGACCAAATAGAAAAAGTGACTAGTTGTCATTTAAATTTTACTAAAGTCACAAAATGTTGTCATGAGGAAAGTCATCTTGCTTTGGGAGAAGCAAATGGACGCAAATGAAAAAAAAAAAAAAATGAAGTCTTTGAGGTCCATTAATGGCTCACTATGTTGTCATTTTCGAGGTTATGTAAAGTTTATGAGTATTGCTTGCTTTAATGCTGTTATTAAAATGAAGCTATTAAGCACATGTAAATTTCCTGACTGTATAGCCTGCAAAGATACAATGAGTCGTAAATAATTCCTTTTTAAATATACATATTCCACCTCTGGCAAAGAGGAAATTCTTTTACTTTGACAAAAGGAAGGCTTAGACAGGACCCTGGCCATGGCACCAGTGATAGGTAACACTGCCCTCAGAAGCACAAAACACAAGCTAGGACAGGTGACCAGCACCAAGAGACTAATCACACACATGTTCTAAAGAAGATGGCATTGGACTCCATAGAAAACATTTAGCTAGAAAAAACTTCCACTGCTTCTGGTTTGATCTTTCATAGTGAAATCATAAGACAAACACTCTCAAAACCCAAATGGCACATCCAATCATTAAAAACATTCTACCATCCCAGTGAATGACATACGTGGACTTATCAGTCTACATCACTTTGTTCAACGTCTGCACATAATTCCCCTCCAAAGTAGCCTATAAGAAACAGAAGCTCATGGATGTGTAAGTGGTCACCAGTGAATTCACATCCATGAGACTCACATATGAAAGCTGCAGGATTCACCGACACGTTGATTAAATGGGTTTTTCAGGGATAGAAATGACTAATAGCCAAAGACAGAGGCAAAAGGCAGCCAGGATTTCCAACACATCACAGCAGTGTTTGTGCTAGAATCTCATGGATAGGAGCCTTCACTTTGGTGCAGGGGCAAACAGTAACCCTTTCCAGATGAATTCTGAAGTTTGAAAAACAATGAATTACGCAAATTTAGACAGCAGTTCTGGCCTTGGAAGCTAGGCTTCTCACACCAGCACAATGTAGTGTGGGGATATTTTCAAATATAATAAAAACAGTTAGCTGTCTTCCAGCTTCCTCAGCCTTGCTCCTCCTGGCTTCTTCTGCCTGCTCTGTCTTTCTATGCCTGCCTTAAATACCTTCTCTGCTCAGTTAAGCCGTGGCACCACCACTGCCTGCCTGGGAGCCTGAAACTCTTTCTGTAAATTAAGATGACCTCAAACTCAGATTGGATTAAGGGCGTAGGTGACCACTCCCAGGATACTCCCTGTGCTGGGATTAAAGGTGTGAGTTACCACTGTCTGATCCTCCTAGACTGACTGTGGGTAGATCCCTCTGATATCTCCTAATGTTTTTATTATATTTGAAAATATCCCCACAGTGTAGAGTAGAGAGTAGACAGCAACAAAAAGGGAGATTAATCCACTTAACAAAAACTATGTCGTCGAGGACTGTAGAATGGCTGAGTCAGTAAGTGCTAACCCTTTAAGCACAAGGATCTAGGGACCTGAGTTCAAGTTCCAAAGCTCATCTGAACATGCCTGGCATGGTGGCATGTGCTTATAGCTCACTTGTAATTCTAGCATTGTGTAGGTAAATAGCATTCCTGAGGTTAATACTAGGGTTGTCCTCCCCTGACCTTGAAAAAAAAAAAAAAACACCCTGGCCATCCAAGCACATCTCCCCATTTTTTTCTTTCTTTCTTCCTTTCTCTCTTTCTTTCTGTCTTTCTTTCTTTCTTCTTTTTTTGATGAACTAGAGGGGACTTTGTCAAACACAAAAGAGCTCACTTCCTCGTGCTCTAAAGAAAGTATCACTATTTCATGTAGACAAAAACAAGGAGAGACACAAATTGGAACAGACTGAAATGTTGTGCTGTATTGTCAGAAGTTTCTCTGTCCTGTCCAGGCCCCGAAATCAAATCTCTCTCACCTGGCTGGTTCCAAAGCCACTTAGCCCCAAATAATCACACAAAGGCTTATATTGATTACAAAGTGTTTGGCCTATGGCTCAGGCTTATTACTTGCTAACTCTTCTTATACTAACCCATGATTCTCATCCATGTTTAGCCATGTAGCTTGGTACCTTTGCTTCAATGTAGCATTCTCATGTTGCTTCCTCTGCATCTGACTGGCTTCTGCTCTTCCCTTCCTTTTTCCCAGAATTCTCCTTGTCTGGTCACCCTACCTATATTTTCTGTCTGCCTACCTTCTGGTTAACAGGCATTTTATTAAACCAATATTTATAGGGACATATATTTACAGTGTCCAAAAGCATAGCCTCACAGCAGTGCTGCATTCTGGGCATTCATCTATAAAACAGTTATGTGTTTGCACCAGTTAGCTTGAGCAGCAGAGAGGAGCCGAGTACTTTTTCTAATCTGCAGTTTAAGGAGAGATCTTGAGCTAGCAACACATAGAGATACTAGAAGCTCACACGTGGAAGATGTCCAGTGGTACATGAGGAAACACTAATCCTTCGGGAGCATCTTCAGAGAGAAAGTTAATGGCAGGTGATGGTGCAGGAAGAATGAGAAGTGACAGGATGACATGGAACAGTGCAAAACGTGTCCACATAAAAGAATGATCAATGGCATCAGATATAAGAGGAAAACTATAAACCCAAAGGCATCTGCTTAATTTGGTAACTGGATCAATGGTAGAGTAGAAGGGTTGTGTTTCTGTAGTTCTGTAAGGGAGAGTCATGTTGTAAAGGACCAAGAAGGACGTGTGAAAGCTGATCCTGGCTGACTTTCTGCTCTTCGGAGTGGCCCCTCTCATATTTAGTCTGACCCCCATCACTGCTTTTTCAACACTACTACCTTGAGCTCCTGGCTTAGATAGGAAAGATTTCTTTCCTCCAAATCCCCAGCTAGCAGCCCAGTCTTAGCCCTGTTTCTAACAGTCACAGGTGATGAATGCTGTTCTTCATTCACTACCCTCCCGTAACTTTCCCATCACAACCTAAGCTACAAATGTGTCTTCCTCTCTAGAATATGCTCTTGGTCTCCCATTAGATGTCCCTAAAATATGGTACTTCCCCCAACCAACAAAGAGCTGCTCTTCCTGGTTTCCCACAGTGTATCTTTGGGACATTACAGAGTCCAAGAGCCATAGAGTGTGCCCTGCCCATACTCTACTGAGCTGTAGCTTATTGCTCACATCTAAGCACCTCTGTCAATCTTTTGGCATCATTAAGGAAAAGATTCCAATCCCACGGTAATCAAGGCATTGAATGGATGCAGATAAGTGGCTCTATTCTGAATAATTAAATATTGGAAGCAAGGTGTGATTCAGGGGTCAGAACAGGAACATTTAATTGTGTGGCTGGGCAAGGGTAACCTCTGCAACAATGAGAGAAGCTTTCAGAAAGCAGATTTCCAAATCCTCGGGTAAGATAACAGCATGAACATAATGTCTGAGGCTCTTGACAGAGAAAATGAATAATAGAGATTGGAAAATAACTGAAAAGCTGAATCATAGCCAGACAATTTCAAGTGCATATCAATGCACTAACAAGCATGAAAGAAAGATATAAATAAGCACAAAAAATCCAGTCTTATTAACGTTAAAAAAATTAACAAACTATAAGAAGACATTTTTTGTAGGCAATTGTCAGAAAGGTTTAAGTTATGCTGAGAAAAAAAACAAGAAAATCGGTGACAGTGTTCTTAAATGGAGGGAATATGTCATCATCTCTCTTTTAGAAAGCAAACTAACAGAATGCATAAAGACAATAAAATACTCCACAGTGACTAGTAATAATGTCTGGGAGAATAAATGATATGAAGAAAGCGTGACATATTTAGAAATGAAACAAGTTTGCAAAACGCCATGCAGACAGGAGTGTGCTTATGCACATTTATATACACATGTATACACACATAATATTCTGTACAAATGTTTAGAAAGGGGATGGAATAATGTAAAGAACTGAAAGAATATATTGACATGAATTATACCTAGGTCACGGAGTTAAGAGAATATTTTCCTCCCAGATGAGCCCATCTTCAGATCTTCTACTGTGTAAAGTTAATATTTATGTACTAAGAAGAAAACGGTTCTCTGGTTGATTTTTGTTTAAAGAAGGTTGGGGGGGGGGAGATACCTCCAGAGGATGATGTGGACACAAAGGGGGCCTCACTAGTACACGAAGGCTTTTCAGAAATAATTCAACAGAGAAGAGGACACAGCTACAGACAGATATCAAAGCCTGCACTGTGAGGTCAGGACGTTGAAGGCCAGTGATACTCGAGACTTGCACTGAACACAATGACAACAGAAAGGACCATTTTTCTTATGTTCAGCCAGATACGGAAGGGCAAGACTGATGTAACAGGATTCCTTAGCCATGCAAGCAAATATCATAGGAAAATAATGATGGGTTTAAAATCATCCTCTGGCTTCAACCTCAGTAATTTTGAATGTGTGTATACTCACCACACCCCACAGGAAGTTGTTTTCCTGTGCCCTTGGGAAGCCCTTGTTGTAATAAATTCCAAACTATCGTTGTAGCTACCATTGTCCCTTTGTTTCTGGATAGTCTATTCCCTGTGTAGAAGAGTCAACTCATAACCATCATTAAAAATGCTGTCAATGTGTTGGTTACAATATTGCAAGACTATTAACACCCCTATATTACAGCCAGGGCTATTACTGCCCACTGTGTTGCACCCTCAGTGTCCTGCAGACCTACTGTGACACAGCCTGTCAGCACATACCCACTTTTTGATAGCCTTTCCCCCTAAAGAGTGCTAGCCTGGTTTTATTGGACAACAATCAGAAGACAGCGTAATGATACCTCCTGAGCAATGCTCAGATTTTCACTTTTTAAATAACTGGTTCGATCTCCTTGGACCAACTTCTCAGTCTCCTTTCTCATTTCCTACTGTCTTGTATGAATTTCTATCCTTGGGGGTCCACAGACATTGGAATACAGATGCATTGTTGAGCTGACCCATGATACTCCAGGCATGCAGTCTCACACCTAATTACAGGATAACTGTTGGTTAGGGTGAAGCTTAGATTCTTGCTACTCTATTGAAAGGCAGTGAAAAACATAATTCTTATACTCCTATTTTTCCAAGTTCCTTCATTTAAAAAAAAGTAGAGATGATCCCATGGTTAAGAGCACTGGCTTCTCTTCTAGAGGACTGGGGTTTAATTTCTAGCACCCACATAATGATTCACAGCCACTTATAACTCCAGTTGTAAGAAATCTAGTACCCTATTCTGGGCTCTGAGGGTATTAGGCACATGTATGTGTACAGAGATATACATGGAGGCAAAGTACCCACATACAAACAGTGAAATAATAATTTTATTTTTTAAAAAGGAAGGGACTTCTGGAAGTGGTTGCATACATTTTACTGAGTGTTAAACTTAAAACTCAAATGTAAATAAAGAAGCCGTGAGATTTCAGCTATAACGCAAAGTCCACACACTCCATACTCCACTTGTAAAATCTTCCAGTGTAATGATCAGTGATCACTGGGGAGACACAGAGAACACAGAGAGGATCTGAGGGAAGAAGGGAAATCAATCAAACAATAAAATGATGAATTCGGCCACCACATGGAAATAGGACATATCTGTGTCTTCATCCAGTAGCATGTCGTGACAGGCTACAGACCAAAGAACACAAGAAAGATACTGTTCTTTGCAAATAATTTTTAAACTGAGCCCCAAGTCCTTGGCATGCAGAAACTTAACCACAGTCTTCCTGAGACTACATGTCTGTAGACTTCTCCATAGCAAGATGTGAGAGGCAGGTGGCATAAGGCACAGGTGGGGTAGGGAATTCTAGCATCTTCATATCCTCTGAGAAATTCATTGACCCTGTTCTTATGGTCGGTCACCTTGGGTTTCAAACTTAGAAAAGAGGTAAAAACTCATAATCACCGATAATCCTGCCGGAGAAATTTTATTTTGTATTTTTAAATAGTGTTTTGCTCATGTTTTCTAGTGTATCAAGGTTTCAGTACCTTTAAAAGGGTTTTATGCTCTTTTGACAAAACTGATAAATGTTGTCAGGATAACAGCATATTCAATATATTCATCATCTGGCTAATTATGATGAAAGATGATGGTGATGTTCCTATACGTGCATATTCTGCAGGCTGACTGTCTAGCCTCAAATGGCATCTATATCACTACCAGACGAGCCCAAGTAATCAGTTATTCTTTCTCAACTTGAGTTTTATCCTACATGAAAATGAAACGGAGCTAAACAGATGGAGCAATAAGAAGCTTTGTGCTGTGCAAGCTTGAGGACCAGAGTTCAAATCCCCAGAACACGTGTAAAGAGCTAGGCACTTTGAGATCGGTGGTTCTGTGGCAACACAGGAAGAAGAGACAGGAAAACTCCGTGAAGTTCACAGGCAGCCATCCCAGTCTGCGCGGTACATACACAAGAGATTCTGTCTAAAACAAGGGGGAGAGTAAGGCACAGCAGATTTTCTTCTTGACTCCATCCATCTATCATGGCACTCACATGAACACAAACATTCACACACATGCTTAGTTTACAACCAAAAAAAAGAGATACTGGTGATCTTAAGATCATGGAAAGAATGGTTGGGGCTCACTGACTATTAACTGCTCTGTCAAGTCTAAAGTTTCATCTATGTACAACTAGTAAAGGCCCATGGGATGTGGGTAGAGGAATGTGAACCAGTTACTATCTCTGGCTTTACAACATTCACTGCATGCTCCCCCTTGCACACAAACACATGGAAACCCTCTGCAATGGCAGCTTTAGGGGTCACAGAAGCCAGATGTTCTAGTTACATGATGGAAGCAGCCTTGACCCCCACTTGGAGGAGAACATTGCCTTGGAGAGTTGCCCCACCCACACTAGAATATGAGGCAATGGAGAAAAAGACTTTGACTGTGACAAGCCATTGAGATTTTGAAGCTTATCTGAAGTGGTGAAAACTAATTGTCTTGCCTCCTAGACCAATGAATTACTCACATAGTGTCTGTGGTGTAAAGTCACTCAGCAAGTACGTGTGACCTTGGTCATCATCATCACCATCACCAGTGTTGGTAGAAAGGAAATTTAGGCTTCGGAGGATTTGGAACTAAGTCTTTACTTGCCACTATCAACAAGACAAGCCATCCCTAGAATGACATTTGACAAAGAGAAAGCAACCCTTGCCTTGCTAACGTAATGAGGATCATCACAGAAAGATGTGAAAACAATTGGAAACTGAAAAATGATTGTCTGGTTGTTTCTCATTAAGTCCTACCATATGCTGTCAATGCTTCTGCCAGAGCATCCTTCAGGAGCTGGGAGCCCTATCTCATTGGCGGGAGATTAGTCATATGATTTGCTTTGCCCAGTAGTATGTGAGAAGATGGGATATATTTATATTTAAGCAGCATTCCCCCTGGCCTTAGATTTCCAGTGTTGGAGCTTAGGGGCTGGAAAGATGGATCCGCAGTTAAGATGCTCTTCCAGGGGACCCAGGTTCAATTCCCTGCACCCATGTCGTAGCTCACAACCATCTGTAACTCCAGTTCCAGGGGATTCAATGCCCTCTTCTGTCTCTAGAGGACTAGGGACTAGACATATGCACGGCACACAGATATTCATTCAGGCAAACATCTACGCACATAAAAATCAGTGAAATAATTAGAGATGTTGGAGCTCAGAAAGCAATATCCCAAAGTGAAGGCCTAAGGAGCAGCCTCAGATTCAAACTTCCCCCTGCCCTGCCCTGATTTGTTCCCTGCTCTAATTTATTCCTTTGAGACAGACTACAGATTCTAGAATCTCTCCCCCATGAATCATAGGAACTACAATCTCTTCTCTCTAAAATCTGGGCATTAAGCCTAGACATATTACTCCAGTTTCCCCTGTCTTTCCATCTTGAATCTGAACAGAAAGAGACTATTTATCCTATCTTGTCTTCAGCAAATCATAAGGCTCACTTTAAAAGGCTGCCATTGCTATCCCCATATCCAGAAGGAGAGAATATGCTACAGTCTGTCTGAAGTTTTCATCCAGGGTTGAAGTCCCATACTAGCATATCTGTTGGTGGCATCCTTGTTAAAATAATGTTTAAAGCAGCCATGTAGGTGATACTTTGTGGGTGGCTTCCCTGACATTTCCAGGAGATACAGTCTCACAGTAGACATTCTGTTCCTCTGGCTCTTACACTCTTTCTGCCTCATCTTCTGAGATGTTCCCCGAGCCTTGATGCATCCGTTGGGACTGGATACTACATAATTATTTGTTCTATATATTTTTATCAGTTGTAATTTTCTGTAAGGGTCTCCATTCAATAATATGTCCAAAGAATAAGCAGGAAAAAAAAAAAACCTCATAGTACACCCCAAGAGTTTCTATCCCCTCCAAATGTCAAAAATAATAGAAAACTAATACCAAATAAATTTGCTGTGTTTTTCTGTTGTTAAAATGTCTTCTGTTATTGAAGGGTCCATTTGTGAATGTTTACAATTGGAGGGAAGGGGTTGCCAGCCCTCCTTTCTACCCCACAAATAAAACTGAAGTCACTTGACCACAAACCTACAACACACAAGTTACATTTATTCCTTCATTACCAGGAGGGACTAAGACTTGGCAATTATTTGTAACTACAATATAAAATAACTTAACTTTTACTAAGTTGTATACTGGCCAAACTTAACAACTAATAGAGTAATATTAATGTTGGCAATAGTGTCCCTGGAAACTAACTTGTCCTTTGCATTTCCCTGACCACCTTTTCTTTGAATAGGTTATTAAAGGGTGGAAATCACTCAAGGGCGCGCATGAAATCTTCAGATCAATATCTAAGATTTGCATGAAGAACCCAGACTGGGAAAGAGAAGGTACGTTTACCTGGAAGACTTCAAGTGCCTCACACCATAGTGGAATATGGAGAATAGTATGTCTAATGAAAATAGCATCTCCTTTCATTAAATAACAGAATGCAGAATATGGGTGTGAACTCATTGTCAAAAAGATCTGTTCCTCAGACTATTTTTTATAGAAATGTGATTCTCCAAATACTTACCTTAAGTGTCTTCATAATGGCAAATCATTTCATTTTCTTACATTTTGTGTTAAAGAATACGTTCTGAACTAAAATGATTGAATCTGATTGAACTCTGAAACAATGACTAACCTGTAAAATTTTGTACAAAAGAAGAGAAGGACATTTTAGACCAACAGGAAAGGGCGAGAAATTCAGAAAGCTACCACTGTAGGAACATTTAAGTGTTTAGATTTAAATATTTGAAACTCTATGTCCTGGAATAAGCCCTAGATTTATTCTACATAATTTTAAGACGCAAAATGAAGGGATAAAAAGGAAATTTTCAATAAAGAAATTCTCCCTAAAATTGAATGAGTTACTTTGAATTTGGGGTTGAAGATTCATGAAGGGCTGCAATAAATAAGAATCAGTCTATATGCAAAGTTTTTTCTGTATTTGAAAAATCAAAATTAATTTTCAGAGGGCAAGACTGGATTACACCAGTGAAATGCCCTGGAGAGGTTATTAATAATTCACAATCTGCAGTAATGTTGGAAAATGAATTTTACATTCCAAAGAGAAACACAAAACTAGCATTCCTGGTATGATTATATTCCCACAAAGGGGATCCATGATTGCCCCATCATAGTCAGGGCAGTCAATGCACACTTACAGAGGCAGTTCTGTCACAAGTGGACTCTTTTTTTATGTCACCAAAAGAAACTCACATCTTTAGGAAACTGTATTTTGGTCTTGGTATTTCTGTTTTTTATTTCTCTAACAGAGGGGGCAAAATGACCACAGGAATACAACTCTTCCCAACTGGCAAAGGAGAGTGGCCAACATAAATATTATAGCCCAAGGCTGGGCTGGTGGAGAAATAAGGGGGAAAAAATCGGTCCCTCCTAAAAGGTTCTCTGAAAATAAATGTCCAGGCCAACCACAGCCACAGGTGCAGCATCACAGCCCCAAGGAGAGCTTTAATCAGCACACACGTGCAGCTTCCTTCCTGCCTTTAACATGCATTTTCTAAAAGTGAAGGAACAGGAGGTCCATTCACAGCCAGAAGAAAAAGCAACAAATGTTTTCAGTAGCAGTCGGGTAGGGTTCACATTTTTACAGATATTTTCCTCTTTCTCTTACAAATCCCACTGTATATTTTCTCCTGAGCCTCTTCCCTGGATGCATGAGAAGATGATAATAAGATTCCTCTTGTGAGGGTCTCCAGCACATCATTACAATGGCCATGGTTCAAGATGGTAATGCTGATGTCCAACCCAACTCCACTACCAAAGATAAGGCCCTTGCACTCTAGGATGTGTGTCTTCCCAATCCCTTCTCTGGCCGGTCTCCTCCTTGCCCTTCCACACCTTCCCTTAAAAAAAAAAAAAAAAAAAAAAAAAAAAAAAAAAAAAAAAAAAAAAAAAAAAAAAAAAAAAAAAAAAAAAAACCTTTCTCATAAATCACTGTAAATTACTGAATTATCTTTCATCTTGGAACCTTTGTACACTGAATCCCTTAGGTCTGAAAATCTTCATTCTTTTGCAGCTATTTATAGCCAATTAACTAGCACTCAAACTTCAGCCTACTGGTAGACCTTGTCAACACTCCCAACCTGGTGTCCCCCAATTCTTGATGGGCTGTCATTCATTCATATCAACAACTGCCTGTCTCTCACTAACTAGTGGCAAATTTGAGTCAAGATATGGTTCTTGGCTGAGTTAGCAGCAAGTCCATATCCCAGGGACAGTTCTCAAGCAGTGAGGGCCAGATATGGCTAAATAATGTGTGCATCTAGCTTCAGTTGGAGAGCCCTGAGTTCTGTAGCACACAGTTCCTTAGAAGGGCTCTAGCAAAAATGAACTCATGAACTCACCTGCTATTCTCTCCCTCTCTCTCTCTCTCTCTCTCTCTCTCTCTCTCTCTCTCTCTCTCTCTTCTACTCCCTCACCATACATCCTGGAATCTGATCCTAAATAAACTTTTTTCCCCTGAGTCGTCTTGAGAGAATCCCAGATCAAAAGATGTCTTTAATCACTGTGAGACTGAGAGTCCCACTGTGTCCCACTGTCCTATCAGCAACCCTTACTTGTTTACATCTCTCTCTAAACAGAAAATGCCTTGTAGTCTGACCTGCTTTTGTTTTCTCAGCACCCGCGACAATTGCACAACAAAGCGTTATCATTTAGGGAAATGATATATAAGACTCATCTGGCCTCTTAAATGTTCATTACTATTGCTACCCAAGTCTCTAGAAAGTGATTTGTAAATTAATAAAAATATCATTGTTTTCAAAGTTAGAAAATCTTGTTCTAATTCCATTTGTTTTATGCCATTCTGTTCCTTTACAACTTGAGGCTCTACCTAGCTTGACTACTTCAACTATAGCTAGCTTATTTCAGTTCCCTTCAGCTTCTTATGCTCAATATAAATTAGGTGATTCTCCTAGATAATCACTGTGACACACTGTAATCACATTATCCATAATTCTTTGATTTTCTTTGCCAGTGATTCTCAAAATGGTCTGTTTACCATTACTCCTCAAATCAATCCAATGGAGCCATATTTCCAGATGTAGAATTCAGAATTAAGAAGTATTTTTAATTAAGGTATAACCATCAAAAAAAAAAAGTATATACCAACATTATTCAGTTTGATGGTTTGGGCAATTGCACTTACCACCAGCACCCAGGCAAAATAGAACATTTCAACCACAAAAAGTCCATTGTGGCTTTCAAATCACCCAACAGAAACTGATTTCTGATTTCTCTCACTCTAGATTAGCTTTTCCTTTCCTTGGGTTTAATAGGAACAGAATCATTAGGTCTACCACATTGTAACATATTTCATTTTGCACAGCATATCTGAGATGCATTGCTATTGTTGCATGACTCAGCAGCTCCTCTTTTTACTGACAGAGGACACATATGTTAAAGGATATTGAGTTGTTTCTGGTTTGACCTTTTATGAATAAATTCACTGTGAAAAAAATTTTACAGGTATTTTGGAGTATGTCCTATTTTCTCTGGGGTAAATAGAATGGAATTCCTGAGCTGGGTAAACTTAACTTTATGAGAAACCATCAAGTTATGGCCACTCTACCACTCATCCCAATCTTAGCTGCTCTATCTCCTCAGCAACATTTAGTGTTTTCATTGATTTGGGGTATTCTAGGGTTGGAATAGTATTTTATGTTTGTCTTCTTTTGTTATACTGAGTTTGCTTTGGGGTTGTTTGGTGTTGTTTTTAACAGTAGCTTACTATGTAGGTCAAGCATGACTTGAACTCACGATCATCCTGTGTTGGACTCCTGAGTGCTGGAACTACCAATATTTGTAACTATATCTGGCTATATGTTGCTTCATTAGCATTTATCTGGTAGCTAATAATCTTGAGCAGCTTTTCATATACTGATTGGCCATCCATGCCTCATCTTTTATGAATTGTCTTTCCCTTCTTTTGACAATTTACATTGGATTATATATCACCTTTAAAATATCTCATTACATGTTTCCCTAACTTTTAGGTTACTTACAAGAGATCTGATTTTAGCCAGGTATGGCAACACACTCTGGAGGTCGACTGTGGTGGTCTGAATGAAAATGCCCCCCCCCATAGGCTCAAAGGGAGTGGCACTATTAGGAGGTGTGTCCTTATAGGAATTGGTGTAGTCTCATTTGAGAAAGTGTGTCACTGGGAGTGGACTTTGAGGTTCCTAAAGCCCACTTAGGAACCCATTTAGGTTCCTAAATCAAAGCCCAGTGTTTCTCTTTCTAACTGCTGCCTGCTGATCCAGATGTAGATCCTTCTCCAGCACCATCTCTGCCTGTGTGCCATCATGCCTCCCACCATGATGATAGCCATCTAAATGTCTGAACTGTAAACCAGACCCAATTAAATGTTTTCCTTTATAAGAGTTGCTGTGGTCATGATGTCTCTTTACAGCAATTGAACATTTACTAAAACATAAAGGCATTCATATTTCTGTGAGTTTAAGGCCAGCCAAGTCTATATAGTGAGTTTCAGAACAGCCAGGGATACATAGAGAGTCACTGTTCAGAGCTGGGAGTGTGGGGGGGATTATTCTGACATGCTGCCCTTGTAAGTGAGCTTGCATTTTTTCCCTTACAGCTTTTAATATCATTCCTTTGCCTTGTATTTTCTACATCCGGACTGTAATATGTCATGGACATGTCATTTCTAGTTGGAGTTCTAAATGTCTCCTATGTATATGCATTTCTTTCTCAGGATTTGGAGAATTTTCTGCAGTAATTTTACTGAAAAAAAAACTCCTTTCCTTATTGTGTTTATGTCAGTACCTTCCACTGCCCCGTGAATTCTTAGGTCTGGTCTCTTGATGAGTTTCTGGATGACATAGTCATGTTCATATTTTGTTTCTATATTGATGTCTGAATATAGTTATTTTGTTTAATTTGTCTCTCATCCCTTGTATTTTTCTGCTTTCATGTTCTTTTTATTTAATTCATTGAGTCTTTCATTTCCAACATTTCTAGTTGATCCCTTCAAAATCTCAATTCCTTCCTGATTTTTTTTCATTTTCCCTAACTTTTTCTTCCACTTCCTGATTTTTTTTTCAGCAATTCTATTGACTTTTTCTGTGTTCATGGTGTTCTTCACTTGACCCTGGGCTGAATTCATCTGGTTTTTATCATACCTCCTATAGGCCATTAATCATTATTATCTATAATCTTGAAATCTCCATTGGCATTTGATATATTTAAGTATCCTTGAGTTCCATAGTTACAGAGTTAGAGCTTTTGGGGGGGTGTCATGCTGTGTTGTTTCCTATATTTCTGTGCTATGATTTGCATATCGATTAATTTGGCTAATTCTTCCTGTTGCATTTGGTAGTCTTCTACATGAAGCAGCATACTCATGAGGATTCAAGTTTCTATGCCATTTACAGGGAAGATGCCCACTATAATGGAGACAAATCATACAATACATAAAAGTACATTTAAAACTGACAGAAGCTCACTCACTGATAGGTTTCCATTCAAACGTAAAATAGCAAAAGGAACTACGACAAAATTTGCTGGAAATCGTAAAATAATTTATGAAAACTATAGAAGTACTAAATGAGTGAGAAAAAAAGAAAAAAGATAACCAAAAATGGAGTAAGAATGAAAGGGGGTGTTGTGAATGGTGGGGGGTTAAAAAGCAAGAGGTTACAATAAGGACAAAATAAATAAAGATTAGCCAATAATAAAAATGTTCAAACACAAACTTAGGTAAATATAAAAAAGTATATGTTTAAAAAGATATGGCACAATCAAAATATTCTTAAATATTATAGAGATGAAGAAAAAACAAAATAATGAGAAGGAAGAGGAAGAAAATGCAGAGGAAGATGAAGAAGAGGAGGAGTATCAATAGCAGCTAAGATAAGCAAAAAGGTTGGCTAATGAGGACAGTGTGCAAACAAAATTCAATAAATGCATGAAGTGGAATAAAACAAAATAATGTAAACATATGTAGTAAAATGTAGTAAATGGTGGGGGAAGGGATATCACAGGAGCCAAAGAAAGATGAGTAGACAAACAGAAAAAGTCATTGGAACATTTGAGTCCTAAAAACTTAAGATTGTCAATTATACTCATGGGGTGGGGGTTGGTGGTAGATGTCAACTGAACTTGTTGGTCTTGACATTCCTGTGGTTTATACTATTAATGAGTCTGTCCTGGGCAAGTGTTTGATGTCTTCCAGAGCTGTCTTCACTCTTGTGAAATAACCTCTTGTCGCCCCTTGGTACCTAGCCTCTCTGGGTCTGTGAAATGTAGCATGGTTTTCTTTTACTTTACAGCTAATATCCACTTATATGTGAGCACATACTCTGTTTGTCTTTCTAGGTCTATGTTACCTTCCTCGGTATGATTTTTTCTAGTTATAACCATTTGCCTGCAAATTTCATGATGTCATTGTTTTTCACAAATGTTTTACTCCCTTGAAATATATATTTTCACTACCTGTTCTTAGGTCAAAAGGCATCTAGGTTGTTTCCAGGTTCTGCATATTACAAATAAAACTGCTATGAACATAATTGAACATGTGTCCATGTGTTATGATTGAGCATCCTTTGGTTATATGTTCAAGAGTGCATTTCAAATTCTCTGAGAAACTGTCATATTAATTTCTGAAGTGGCTGGACAAATTTGCACTCCTACCAGCAGTGAGGGAGTGTTCCCCTTGCTCCACATCTCCTCCAGCATAAGCTGTCATCTGTGTTTTTGATCTTAGCCATTCTGAGAAGTGTAAGATGGAGTTTCAGTTCTCTCTGGGAAAGAGAAATAAAAGAGATTTTGTGGGTAGACTGGAGGTGGGTGAAATAAGAACATGAGTGTTGTGAGAGATTTATTTGTGTTGTTTCTTTGAGACCCTCAATGGAGTTTGACCTTGGTTCGGAGGGCAGAGTCTATGTTTAGCTCACCAGAATGAACCATAGAGTATTCTAGCAAACTCTAAAGAGATAAAGAGACAAAGAGAGGAAGAAAGAAAGGTTTGGAAAAGATTCAAAGGTTTTTTGATCTGACAAAATGTAGAGTAGGGTCAGTCAATCATTCCTTTGCTATTCTTTGGATTTATTAGATTTTCATCTCCGTTTTTGACTCCTCAGTTTTATTAATACTAGAACAATTAAGATGAATACTTTACCTGGCGACCAACAGGAGTCACATTACAGCCTTTAAAGCTGCCATGTTCCTGCCACCTATGGTCACTGCTCCATTGTCCCACCAGTGGCTTTTCCTGTTGCAATCTCCCCACAACAGCTGCACATTCTGCTACCAAAGTGCAGCTACCTGCTTTCTCTCCAGCCACCTGAGTTAGCCACTCACTGCAGGCTCTGTCATTCAGGTGGCCCAAAGCCTTCCCACACTGCATCCTAGCAGCTCAGGCATCTCCTTCCCCCTTTCTGCATTGCCTGATACAAGCACCCAGGCTGAGCAGAGCTAGTCTAGCTGTCTGGCTACCCACCTATAGTTGAGTACTGCAGCCACAGCTGGCAACCCTTGCATAGATTTGCCTTTGCTATCATTGTCAACAGATCTGGTGAGACACTTAGGAATTTCTAAGGGGAAAATTGGATTTGAAAAAAAAAATAAACATAAAAGATAGATACATGGATAGATAGATTAATTGATTGATAGATCTTCCCATGTTAAGATATATGCTTAATAAACAGAAATACCCCCAGAGATAAGTTACACAATACTTTATTAACTTTAAATTTCTTATGTGATAATGAGAAAGAACTATAGAGAGAGACACTGAATCATAGAAAAAAACTGCTGAATTAAATCAGCCTGTGTACTTTAAGGATGTGTTGACCTCAGAATGGAAACTAGGATATGCATTATATTTGGGGGAAAGATTTTTCTCTTGTTTCCACAGGAGAAGAAAAGCTGTGGGTACAATCAACATTGATAAAGATTAGATTTGAA
This sequence comes from Phyllotis vaccarum, assembly GCA_033318265.1. Classification (NCBI taxonomy): domain Eukaryota; kingdom Metazoa; phylum Chordata; class Mammalia; order Rodentia; family Cricetidae; genus Phyllotis; species Phyllotis vaccarum. The sequence goes on along the minus strand of JARWLC010000012.1, from coordinate 34,604,149 downwards.
CAAGAGAGATCTCTTGATTAAGAGAGCATCAAACCATGTGGCCATTCAATCTAAACTAACATAAAATTAACAAATGCTTTTCATTTGAATAGACATAACCTGCCAAAAGGGGAAACTCCCCAAAGTTAAGGTTGGTGCTGGGCTTTATTTTTGTCTTTCCAGAAGAATAAAAGCATCCAAATAAGAAATATGAAGACCACTGGACAAATGAGACATCTAAAGAAAAAGGGTGAATCACCCAGAGAAATGTCCCAAGAAAAGGAGTAAATTGGCCCAATATAACACACTTCCAAAAGAATAAAATCTCATAAATCTTCCTAAATGTTTCTTTCTACTGTTTTGTAGTCCCAATTCAATCAAAATTAAAGCTGGCTTTGGAGTTTGAATGTGGCTCTCTCCTTCTCTAAACCCAAGTATGCTTGTTAAAGGAAAATCCAAAATCTCTGTCTCATCTCAGAAGAGCCACCTGGTAAGGGACAGAAGAAAAAAATAAAATTAAGGAATTATTTTATTACCTCTAATCTCATAGTCCTTTGATTTTATCTTGATTCTTTAAAGCTTTTCTTAAGGTATAAATATTATCTCAAAATTTGTAAGATTAATATTATATTTATATTTAAACTTTCTATTGTGAAATTAGTGGTCATATAGAGTATTAAGTTTAAAAATATGCCTCATCTAGCTTTCTGTATGTGATTTTGAGCTTGATTCTGAAGCAGATAACCAGGAACTAAGTTTATATACCCTGGATGTATTTAATAGGTTGTGGTTCTTTAACCTCTCTGAGATCTGCTGCATATGCCATTTAAAATGTTTAAGTTTTCTCCAATGAATTGTGACTATTATTAACAGTGACCTTTGCAGTCTTATAAAGGATGATGTAGCCCCACAATGACAATTCTACCTGGATTTGTGGTGATGCAACTAAGCTGAAAAACACCCCAAAGCTAAAATGGTCCAAGCTCAGACTGCTTCAGCCAGGACTATAGATAAGTCTTGAACTTTCCTATCTCACAGAGACTAAACAAACAACAAGACTGCCAGCTCTCCCAGGACTTGACCATTATCCCAATGAAGCTGGACCTTGGTTCAGAGAGTGGAGTCCACAATAAGCTGGCCAGAATGAACCATGGTGCATTTTGATGACTTAGAGAAGATAGGGTGCCAAAGAAGGGAGGAAGCAGGGTTTTTTGATCTGAGTAATGTAGAGAGTACGGTCAGCCAGTTGTTACTCTGATGTTCTTTGACTTATCAGGTTTTTATCTCAATTACTGATTCCTGAGTTTTTTTATTAATATTAGAACAATTAAGGTAATTTTGATCAGGTGGGGGTAGGGGTGTATGGGGTCAAGTAGAAACCTGCCGCAAGGGAAACACTCAGGAATCTACAAGGATGACCCCAGTTCTAGCCTGAACTGGCCATATCCTCTGACCAAACAAGACTTCCATTAGAAGTATTGGGACACCAACCTAGACACATAATCTTTAACCCACAGTCTGTCCTACCCATGGGACAAGGATGACGCAGAGATTGTAGAAATGGCCAACCCATGACTAGTCCAGCCTGAGACCCATGCCACCAGACAGCCCACCTGTGACACTGCCTAGAGGGCTATCCCAGAGACCTATAATAGAATCAAACATTGCCAGAGGGAAAATGTCAATGTAATGATTCCTAATAATATTCTGCTATAGTCATAGCCTGGTGCCTAGCCCAATTGTCATCAGAGAGGCTTCATCCAGCAACTAATGAAAACAGATGCAGACCCACAGCCAAACATTAGGCTGAGCTTGGGGAATCCTGCTGAAGAAAGGGAGAAAAGATTGTAGGATCCATGGGGTCAAGGACACCACACGAAAACCCACAGAATCAAATAACTTGGGCTCAAGGAGCTCACAGAGGCTGAACCAACAACCAGGGAGCCTGCATGGGTCTGACCTAGGCCCTCAGCATATATGTTACACTTGTGTAGCCTGGTCTTGTTGTAGGATCCTAACAGTGGAAGCAGGGTCTGTTTTTTTACTCTTTTACTGACCTTTGATATCCTTTTCCTCATACTGCATTGACTAGTGCAGCCCTCATACAAGAGAAGTGCTTAGTATTACTAAAACTTAATATGCTCTGTTTTGTTGCTATAGGTGCAAGGCCTGCCCTTTTCTGAAGAGAAGGAGGAGTGGATGGGAGCTGAGGGTAGATAGGAAGAGGAACTGAGAGTAGAGAAAGGAGGGGAACTGTGGTCAGGATATAAAATAAATAGTTTTTAGTTTGTTTTTTTAATTATAAAAAGTAAATAAGAACTGAATAAAATAAACAAGAAAGTATAAATCTGTTAAGAGTTTTTAAAAAGAAAAAGGAAGAGAGAGAGAAAGGAAGGAAGGAAAGAGGGAGGGAGGGAGAGAGGGAGGGAGGAAGGAAGGAAGGAAGGAAGGAAGGAAGGAAGGAAGGAAGGAAGGAAGGAAGGAAGGGTTACAAAGTAGTTTCTTGGTCCTGGACAACCAGAGGCCCAGACCCACAGTCCTGTAGCCCTAGACCCCTTAGCTGCTTGCTCACACCCACAGAAGTGACTCGGACACTTATATTAACTTCATGCTGTTTGGCCTATGGCTTAGGCACATTTCTAGCTAGCTCTTACAACCTAAATCAACCCATTTTTACTAATCTTTCCTGCCATGTGGCCCATGGCTCACCTGTGTTCCTTACATGTTGCTCCTTTGGGCTTCAGGCCTGGTCTGTCTGACTCTGCCCTGCTCCTCCTACTTATTCTGATTCTTCCTCCTACTTTTTCTATGGTGCCTGTCTTGGGCCAAAACAGCTCCTTTATTTAAAGATTGTTATTCACAGCATACAGAAAGGCATTCTCACATCACCACCCCCTTTCTGTCTAATCAAAAAGGAAGGTTTAATTTTAACATAGTAAATCTATATGTAATAAAATAGCTACCAAGTAAGAATTACAGTTATAATATCTAGTCTATTTGTATTTAGTAAACATAAAGAAAATACTCTTATCAACCTTATCTTTATGAATCTAAAGTTTTATATATACCTTTAATATACCCTTAAAATGGCTAAGAAAAACTGTACCTATAACTATCTAATCTTTAACTATATCAAAGACCACAGAAGGATATATTTACCCAAGTAAACTGAAGTGCAAGCAACTTCTAAAATCTAGAAATGACAGAAATAACACCTATCTGCCTAGACAGTCACCCAAAGTTCCTTTATAAAGTTGGGGCATCCATCTTCAGCCTACAGGCCCAGAGTCTCTTTTCATTTCAGTGAAGCAGGAAATCTGCTCTGCCCATTCTGGCACAGTTCATCAGTTGCTTCTCCTCGAGGCCTGAAGAATGTCTGACAGTTTTTTCTGTAAAGCAGGAACCTGAATGACCACCTTGGCTTGTTTTTCCAAAGTTTAGAGGTCATCTTCTTATGGAAACTGCATGTCCAGTTTAAACAGCACACTGTCAAGCAGTCAATATAAGAACAGGTTCTTGTCCAGTGGCTAACCATTGCGACAAAGAAAGTAGACTCCATATGGAGTTTCTTCGATGCCCATTTTTCTCTTGAAGTAAATTAGTGTTGCCAAGAGCAGCTCTGTCTCACTGTCTAGAAAAGTCTCAGTTCTTAAAACATTTTAAATGTCATGTTTTGTAGGTCTTAGAAGTGTTTGAAGATCACCTATATAATTGAATTATATCTTTGTATACCTAAAAATTTAACTAACATGTATTTTTTAATTATGCATTATAATTTTAAATCAGTTATATAAATATCATATCTTAAACAAGAGTAGAAAAATACATATAGCATAAGAGAATTGACCTTAAATTTGTATCAATAAACTAAAATCTATACCAATGTAAAACATTTTGAGATTAACAGCTGATTTTTGGATTAAAGTAAATTTAATAATCTAATTTTTTAAAATCATTTATATACCATATCCTCTTTTTCTTCTTAGAAAGAAATTAGCTATGACCATTAACCATTTATAATGAAAACAAACATTTAGAAACAATATTTTGGGAATTGGGTTGTAGTTTTTTATTATTACTTCTTGTTGATAAAGGGGTGTTGAAAAATCTCGTGAGTTCTTGAGAATGGATTATAGTCTGTGGCCCTGTATCTGATATGGCCGTCTCTTTCCATCAGAGATTTTTTTCAGGGGGTCTTGGTTGATGAAACCATATTTGTCTGGAAGCAATCTACAGGTTCCCATCTTCTGTGGAAACAAAAGCAGAACTCTTCCAAAGCAATAAATCTTTAGATACAAATTTTAAAATCAAAATACCTTTAAAATATATATTCTTGTTTAACTTAGTAGCCTTTGTATTTGTAATCTATTGTCTTTCTATAGTTAGCTCATTAACAGTTAAAAAATTAAAAGAATACACATTAACACCAAAATCTAGATTTTGTGTCTATTTTTTATCTTTATGTGGCTTATTTTTTTTAATTACTCTATTTTTTAAAGACTTTCTCTACCTTTTCTCTTTTCTCTCTGAAGCCTATGTATCTCTTTTACATACATTGTAACCCTTTTACAGGTTTTTCTTTTCATCTGAATCTGTTTTATTGTGAATCCTTAATCATCTTCCAACCATAAGAGCTTTTAAATACTCTCACTCTCTTAAAGAACTGCATAGTTTTTGCAGATAAAGATGAATCAGTAAGTTCTCTTAAAGGGACCGTGTCTGTTTGTGGTCAGCAAACAGAGCAGACCCAAGAAAATGTTGCTACTAAGTATCTGTCTTTGTTTCCTTTTTGGTCAAAATAAACAGAAACCTTAAACCAATAACACGCTACTGAGTCTTCTGTGAGACTTCAGGAACCAGTCTGGTTGCAGTTTACAATGTCTGCTGCCAGTCGGCCAGCACCATTTTGAATGTGACCTGGACGCCAGGCTTTTTTTGTACAATGACCTGCTTCATATACACAATTTGGACACTTTTTTGGCTCAGTCTCTGTGCTAAAACCTTTTTTTAAAACTTTCTCAGGCTGTAAGTGGATATTTCACCCACCCAGGGATGCCATCTGTTACGAAGTGGTTTTTTGGTCCTGGATGGCCAGAGGCCCAGACCCACAGACCTGTAGCCCCAGACCCCTTAGCCACTTGCTCACTCCCACAGAAGTGACCAGAAACTTATATTAACTTCATGCTGTTTGGCCTATGGCTTAGGTGCATTGCTAGCTAACTCTTACAACCTAAATCAACCCATTGTTATTAATCTTTCCTGCCACGTGGCCCGTGGCTCACCTGTGTTCCTTACATGTTGCTCCTTTGGGCTTCAGGTCTGGTCTGTCTGACCCTGCCCTGCTCCTCCTACTTATTCTGATTCCTCCTCCTACTTTTTCTATGGTGCCTGTCATGGGCCAAAACAGCTCCTTTATTTAAAGATTGTTATTCACAACATACAGAAAGACATTCCCACATCAAGGAAGGAAGGAGAAATGTCCCTTTGCACATTAAAGGCCTCTACTGGCCACATTTAGCTTTTCTTGGAATGGACTGACAGAATTCTCTCTCCTCTTGAGATAACCTACACCCAAACCCTCTGGGATGGCTGAGATGCAAGAGGTTTTTCACGATTGTGCTGTGACTGTGGGAAACCACCCTGGTTCTCGAGTTGCACAAGCAGAACACCTGTCTGTCTTCAGGCTCTCAAGACTCCTCAGTATTAATCGCCTTGCTGATGGGATATAGCTGTGGGTATCAAAGACTTTACAAGACTCAGAGTTTGCAAATGGCAGGTAAGTGGTTCAAGGGGTCGATCCACAAGGGGTTATTGATTCTGTTGCCATCTTCTCCTGGCTGTGAAGAATAAGGCTCCCTTTCCTGATGCACTTCACTGCTTGGGCCAAGGCTCCTGCACTCACTCACTCAGCATATGGCCCTTCTACCCTTCACAGGGGTCACTTTGGACTTTCCCTCACCCAGAAGCTCTTGCAGGCCAAATTAAGGTTCTCTGGCCTGTGACCGTTCCCTATTCTCAGGCTGCCTATGCAGGCCATTTCTTACATGTTTCAAGACAGCACCTGGGGAGCCAAAGATACAGTCAGTTGTTAAGAACACTTCTTTCTATTAAAGGATCCAAGTTCTATTGCCTAGACACTCCTCTCTGAGTTGCATAGAGTGGTCCAACAGGACTCCCCTCCACTGCTGAGCCATCATCTGCCAGAGGAATCACTGTCTCAACAAAACCCACAACTGGATGTGAGGCTCCTGAGGACTGTGAACTTGTCCTGAGGTAACTGCCTGCCTCTTGGTTGCCTTATCTTTCTGAAGTGCTTTCTCCTTTCATATTCCCCTCACACATGAGCCACCTGGCTGGTGTTGTGTCGGGCTTGTCTCCCACAGACGCATCACACATCTTCCCCTCTGCACTTTCCAAGTGTCCGGTCACTGGTCTGGTGGATTTTCAAAGCATTGCCTCTCTTTAGAATTATATGGTGTCTTCCTTCTTTTTCTTTCTGCATTTTTTTCCTTAAGCCGACGCCCTAACCAAGTTACACAGAGGTAATTCTAAGCCTCTGTTTTATCCAAAATCCTCCAGATTACACATCACTTAATGCTGACTGGGATATTCCGCTATATCGTCTGTCTACTATAAATACTTTCTCTCAGTACGACTTACTCATTTTCTTTCTTGGGGGAGGGAGACTTAAAAATAACATTGCATTTTTATCAAGACTCCAAGGATCTTTTAATTACAGAAATTATATTTAAAACATGGAGAAGGTCTGGAGAGGGATCAGTCGGTAAAGTACTTGCTGTATAAACATAGGCCCTAATTTTTGGATCCTTGGTTCCCATGGGAAAAACCAGGTATAAAAATCAAATGCCTATAGTCCCACATGGTGGGTGATCCATGGGGCTTGCTGGCCACAAGCCAAACAAGCAAGCTGCACATTCAATGAGAGACTCTGCTTCAATAAAGAAAAGGTAACATTAAGATAGGGAGCCAGACAGGTAACTCAGCAGTTCAGAGCACTTGTGTTCTTGGGATGGGCCAGAGTTTGGTTCCCATCACCCACATCAAGCAGCTCACAGTCACCAATAACTCCATCTCCAGAAGATCTGTCATCCTCTTCTGGCTTCTGTGGGCACCTCACACACACACACACACACACACACACACACACACACACACACACACACACACACACACACAAAATACAGAATAAATCTTAATAAAAAATAATTAAAATTAATAATAATTGAAGACAACACCTGACATTGCCTCTGACCTTCACATGCATGCACATGTGGGCACATGCATCCACATAGATACATGCACACAAAACCTTTTAGTCTTTTTAAGGCATTTTTAAGTTCGTGGGGGGGGGGGCAATTTGCATGCCATAGCACCAGTGTGGAGGTCAAAGAAAAACTCTTGGAAGACAGTGCTCTCCTTCCCCCTTCTGGGATCCAGAAATTGAACTCAGGTTCAACATGTTGGGCACTAAGTGCCGCTGTCTGCCAATCCATTCCCCAGGCCCTACTTCAGTCTTTCAATGGCCACAATATATTATATGTGAAAGAATCTGGACAATTTCCACAAAGAAGAAAGATAAATATATTATTCAATTTCTTAACAGTGACTTTAGATAATCAGCAATTTTTAGTTTCAATTAATCCTGATTTCTCAGGACATGCTTTTTTTGTACCCCACCCAAGAGGTCTTGCCTATGCCATCAAGACACTCTCTCATGTTGTCATGATGTAGAGATTTATGATGCATGTTTCATATTCAGACCTAAGAGCCATCAGAAAGTCATTTCTTATGGATGCATTAAGAAGTGGTTTGTTTTCTTTTTTTACCTATGTAGCTGTCCGGTTTTGTTGGAAGGGCTGGTCCCTGTCGTGTAGGACTAGATGGACTGATCAGAAACCTACTAGTCATACTTACATGGAACTACTTTCGGGCATTCTAGCCTGATGAATCCTGCTAATAATGTGTGACCTGATTAAAAAGTACAGTGCACAGGCTAATTTGATGTGGCAGGTGAAGGCCAAACCCTGAGGCACTCTTCTCCAGAGATAGCCACTTCATTTACTTTTTACGCACTTGAAACATTAAACCATGGTCACATGCTGTGTATGATGTCCCGATTTAAGTTTGTCTATTTTTAACCTTGGGTTTTCAAGTTTGCATGTATGCAGTCTACTGTGATCATACCCTGCCCCCATGACCGTGACCATCCCCCACCTACTCCTGATGACCTCTTTCTTCCTAACCAGTCCCCTTCCTATGTCCATGACTTATTTTACTTTATTTGTGTCACTGGGGAGTGTGAACACCATGGTGTACGTGAAGAGGTCAAAGGACAATTTTGAGCATCTGTACACTCCTTCTATCATGGATTCCCAGGATTGATCTCATCTCAGTGGGCTTAATCAATATTCATCTTCCTCTGCTGAGCCATCTTGCTGGCTTCCCTTCTACATTTGTGGTGTGTGTGTGTGCGTGTGCGTGTACATGTGCGTGTATGTGTGTGTGTGTGTGTGTGTGTGTGTGTGTGTGTGTGTGTGTGTAAGCATGCATGTGTATACAAGTCTTGTAAGCTGTCTGCTCATAACTGCAGTGGTCATGTCATAGTAAGAAGATGGCTTTTTTATAGCATCTCTCTCTAGCCTCTGGTTCTTACAATCTTTCCATGCCCTCTTCCATGATTTTTCCTGGACCATGAAGGAGTCAACATAGCTGTTTCATTTATCTATTTTTTTATAAACAGTCTGAATCTATAGATTTGGGGAACTTCTTCCCTTTGAAGTTAGCAGGATAGAAGGAAGGCATGTCTACCCAAGTGAGGAAATAGCAGGCATCATCTGTAGTCAAGGTAGTCATAGTATCTAAATGCTAGAGAACATTGGCAGAACTCATTCTGGGGTCTCTTTATTTATAGAACCAGCAGGGATGTGTGCTACTCTAACTCTGGTGTTTATCGGGGGAAAAGACTAATTTAGGTCTTAGTTATGTTTACATTGCAATAATTATAGATAAAGAGAAGGTTGCAGACATAGAACAGGGATTTCCTGTGGGCTTTTCCCCAGCTTCCTCTAAGTTCAACATACTATATAAACCAGTGCACAATCATCAAAACCAAGAATTAATATTTGGGATAAACTACTAACTAAACTAAAACCCTATTAGGATTTTAATAATCTTGCCACTAATGTTTCTTCCCCCTTCTAGGATCCAGTCCAGGATGCCAACACAATGCTCTCTCTGTCCTCTCGCTCTTCCCCAGCCTGCCGTGGGCTTCTTGTCTTGTCATTCACAGTCTTGAGCCCCTCAACTCATGTTTTCCTACGATTAATTTGGTGACACAGATTCAAGGGAGGAATACTATAGAGATAAAGTGTCTGTCACCACACTGGATGAGGTGGCGCATGACATCAGTGTGTCTGATGATGTCCACTAGGGTAGGCTGATTTCTGCAACTTGTTCTGATGTTCCATGCCTGATGTGTTAAAGTAAACAAAAAAAAAAGTTATAAATCCATACCATACCCAAAGACAGAAAAGTTAAGCTACACCTTCTGGGTGGAAGAGTATTGAAAACTACGTGGACATGTGCTAAAAACACTCCAATCACTAAGTACCTGCCTAGCAGCATCTACACATCCACAGTGTGCAGACATTCTGTGCTTTTAAGGTGTATACCCAAACTTGACCATTCACTGCCACCAGTTATTATTATTTCTGTGTTCTAACAGTGGTTTTCCAATTCCTTTATCTTCTATATTTCATAATTATAATTATTTTGTGTGGAAAAATCATTTTATCCTATATATGTTCCTTTATTACTGTCAGCACATATTCATAGGGGTTAATTTTATTCTTTCATGTTATAACCAAAATGTCTTTGGAAAATTCCACATTTTCTTCTAGAAGTTTCTATTTTAAGTTGTGTGTTTTCCACATAAGCTGGGTCATGTGTGTCAAGTTTGCATATTTTCTTTTGCTCTGTTTTGTTTTTGGACATTCAATTGTTCTTGGATTGATAACTGAGGAGACTATCTTCCAACGATTGGCCATTGAACCTATGTCCCAAAATAATTGATTACATTCATATGGGTCTATTTCTGGGCTCTCCATTCTGTCCTATTGCTTAGACATTAATTGTTTTACTAATTTCACATTGTTTTCATTGCAATAACTTCATGTTTTGAAATGAATCATGTAAACCCACTAACTTTTTTGCAGAATCTATTCACATTCAAATGTATTTCCATTCTTACACAACTCCTACATTTATAATTTTTTAGATTAATATAATTATATCACTTCCCCCTTTCCCTTTTTCCCCTCCAGTCCTTCCCATGTCTCTTGTCTAGCTATCTCTAAAATTCAGGCCCTCTTTCCTTTAATTGCTATAAATGTAAATGTGTATGTATAAATACACATATTTTTTAAATACAGAAGCATAACCCGATTCGTCTACATAATGTTACTTGTATCTGTCTGCTTAGAGACCATTTGATACTGAATAATTACTTGATATGTCCTCCCTTGGGGATTTTCCTACTCCCAGGATTCCTTAATTACCTATACTTCTTTGTCTAGGGTTGAGGCCTCCTCCTGAGATTTCTCCTTTCCAGGTTCACATGTCTATGGATGTCATCCTCATTCAGGTCTGGTTTAGGTTGTCATGTTGGTGAGACCTCCTAGGTGTAGCTTCTGGGGCATTACTAGAAAACATGGTCTCACAGCAATTTCCTGTTCTTCTGACTCTTACAATCAGTCTTTCTACCCCACATTTACACATTTACACAATGATTTACACAATGATTCCATGTGGCTGGGCTTCACAGCTCTGCCTTTTGATGGGCTGTGGCTCCATCTCTGCCAAAAGAAGTTTCTTTGGTGATAAATGAGGGCCACACATGTTTGTAGGTAGAAGGCTCAATCTTTATAATGGAGTTAAGAATTATGCTGGTTTTAGCAAACTGGTAATTTTCTATTCTCCTAAAAAAAAAAATCTATGACTTCACTACATTGGGTAGTTGATTAAGTTTCCAGGACCAGGCATGGCTTCCCTCTTGTTGAGCAAGTCTAAGTCCAATTAGAGAGCTGTTGATTACTGCCAAGGTATGTGTGCCATTACTGAACCCTTAGAGTAATCATGCTATGTTGGTCATTGTCCAACACAACTCTTAGAGCCAGTTTACAATATCAATTAGAAAAATCTGACAAGATTTCAATTAGGATTATGTTAAATGTATTCAACAATCTTCTAAGTCATGAACTTGGCAGATTTGTCTGTTTATTGGGTCTTAGTTTTTTTTTTCCTTTCATTATTTGTCTTTTTGATTTTCAACATAGAAATCCTGCATATATTTTGACAATTTTATATATAAATATTTTAGTGCTATTCAAAAGATTATCATCTTTAAATTCTCAAGGTCCAAATTTCACTGTTAACCTGGAACACAACTAGCTTTTGGTCACTAGCCTTGCATCACATGACAGCACTGACCTCACTGAAAGTTCTGGAATCTCTTTAGTTGATTCTTGGGGATTTTTGGGAGGGGGAGTCACATAATCTCCAAACAGAAACAGTTTTATTTCTCCTTTTATAAACTGCATACCTTCTTCACTTACTTTATTGCACTGGCTAGCACTTCTGATGTAATCCTGAATAGAGGTTATAAGAAAAATCATGTTTCCTTTATGCTAATTTCAGAGAAGAAAATGGTAATTCTGAATGGGATTTTACTTCATAATCATTTGTTACTGGAACCAAAATATTTGGTTAATTAAAGATGAACTTGCAACATCATTATTATAAATAAGAAACTTTAACACTTCTTTGTCTCTAGCAGAAAAAGTTGGAAAGACATTTTAGAGGATCTGAGTATAACAATCTAAATAATATCTAGCTCTATACACAAATATATATCAAATATGTAAGTATACAAATATAATGGCCTCATTATACCTCACAGAATCTGTAGTAAGAGTTTTACATTGTTGTACTGTCCATATCACTGAACCCCAAACTTCCCCCAGGTTCTGATAATATTCACCATCCAAGTGCTTCAACTTCCTCGGGTTTCTCTTGTTCAATCACCTGTAAATAAATAGTTAACAAATACACACACATTTGTTCACCACAGGACACACTCACAAATGCTTACAGCAACACTGTTCATAAATCACCTGTCTTATTTAGGGCTTCTATTTCTGCTCAGAGTGGCACCACCCATGATGGACTGAGCCTTTTCACATCAATCATTAATCAAGAAATTGCTCCACAAGCTTGCCTACAGGAAAACCTGGTGAGTACATTTTCTCATCTGAGTTTCCCTCTTCTCAAATGCCTTTAGCCTGTGTCAAGTTAATTATAATAATAAGTAAAGTCTCAGAAAAAGAAATGAAAGCAGGGACTAAAACCTTTCGTCAAGATAAATAATACTTTAATAAGATAGTCTTTAAATATAATGAATGCTAAAAGTCCATGAATAGGTATCAGTTTTTAAAATAATGGCAGAGTCGTTATTACTAATTTTTCTTCCTGTCTCAGGTTCCAAGATGGCTCAGCATGGAATTGGTAGAATATATAAGTCAAAGATCATACACCATGGGATGAGCCACAGCAACGAGAATCAGTTACAAGTCGCAAGTCACATACATAGGAGGTTAAGTACAAGAGGCCAAACTCAGTGTCGGTGCTGGCAATTCTGTTTATATCAATTTCCAAAGTCGTCAATGCTAATATAGAAAATGAGAACTTAGAATATGGATTTTATAGATTCTATCCATCTGTTCCTTATTATTCATATATTTACGTCATACAACATTTTAATACTTTTTTAAATGTTGTCTTACCTAGAAGTTAAAATCTATAGAAGAAAAATTTTAGATAAGACACCTAGAATAAGAAGAAGAAATGTGATCAGGGCTATGTGAGGCAATATGTATGGTACTGCTTTATTTCAAGGCTTCTGTCCTTGACTAACCCTAAAGCCAAAATAAGTCAAGTGAACTCTTCATTAGTAAGCATGGCTAGTGCCCAGCCAATACCATGTGTTGCACCCATTCAGAACATTGGGCTGACAAGGGCAAGCCCTCCACTGGGCATGGTTTGCCAAGTATTAATTACAACTGCTGCTTGCTCAGATTTTTCTGGGAATAGGACCGCACAAGCCTGATTTCATCCAAATCCCAAAGAACCTTTCCTCTGGAAACTAGTCCCTGCCTATCAGACATGACAAGACTTCCAAGAAGTATGTAAGATAAGCATCCAGGAGATGAGCAGCCACTGGTAAGCCATGCCAACACTTACACATCTGTCAGCATGACCCAAAACCACCTAAAGCCCACAGCCAGAGCATTGCATCATATGGTAGGGCAGGAGACTTTGGAAGTAGTAAAACACTATCTCAGAAAGTGAACTGGAACCAAACATGGCAAACTGGGTCCATTTCCTATGTGGGAGAAAAATTCCTGATGTCCAATAGTGCCATGTTTACAGAGACCTTCAGTAAGAAGTACCTGCTGCTTTGAGTTTTAATGGCCTCCAACAGCGGGAAGGCAATAGGCATAGAGAATGGACAGCAGATGTTTTTTCCCCCCTTTGGATATCAGAGAATGCTAACAATGCTATCATCAGATTTCTTGGACAATAAATGACCAGGCACCCATTTTCCAGCACGCTAGCAGGAAATCTGCTCATGGTGCTTGCCAATGCAATTTCCCAAAGCAGGTAAAGACCATAATATGGATGATCCTTGAAGATGCTAAAGGAAGTGGGCCAATACAGAAGGCAAATATTGTAAAAGTCCATTTTCATGAGTCACCTAGAGTGGTAAAATATAGAGCAGAATGATGGTTGCCAAAGACTAAGGGTGGTGGCAGATGGGTGGGAAGTTTTTAGTTAATGGGGTTTCATTTGGGGAATATGAAAGAGACCCCAGAGATAGATGGCAGTGATGGCTGTACAACAGTGTGAGCTTTTTCTTTTAAAAACAATGATTTAGTAACAAAACTAAATGAAACAAATACTAAGTTTGACTCAAAGCTGAAAAAGAAATGTTTGTTTTCATTTCCCCATATTGTATGGTTTTTTCATGTTTCTTATGTCTACTCATTTTTTTATAATCAGATTTCAACAAGAACAACAAATTCTTCTATGTCACATCAAAGTGTACAATGAGTAGATATCAAGGCGATAATTGCACCAGAACATAACATGTATACTTTTCCAGTACATGCACATTTTTCCAGAATCCTTTGTGTCCATTCTGAGTATCTTTGAAGTATGTGACTCACTGTACCTTCCCCATGAATTAATGATGACTGTAACAATGAGGTTTCTTGGTCCCGGGCGGCCAGAGGTCAAGACCCACAGACCTACAGCCCCAGACCCCTTAGCTGCCCACAGTTGATCAGGCCCCCAGAAATGACTCAAACACTTATGTTAACTTCATGCTGTTTGGCCTGTGGCTCAGGCACATTGCTAGCTTCTTCTTACATCTTAACTCAACCCATTTTCATTAATCTGTCTACACATGGCCCATGGCTCACCTGTGTTCCTTACATGCTTCTTCTTGGGCAGCTTGCTCGATCTGTCCCTGACTCCACCCTGCTTCTCCTACCTATGCAGTGATTTCCCCTCCTACTTTTTCTGTGGTGCCTGTCATGGGCCAAAACAGCTCCTTTATTTAAAGATTGATATTCACAGCATACAGAAAGGCATTCCCACATCAGATGACATTAAAGTTAATGCTTACAAAAATTACAGTAATATACCCAAATGACCAACTATAGACAACATAGGTGTGGGCACTATGATTTAATTCCATAGCACCACTCTTATAAATTATGAAGACATGTAGGTTTATTTTTCCATCTGCCCTAATAAATACGGTTGAACATTCTTAATGAGACTGAATTTTATGCCTAAAATATTTAAAAAGTAGCTTTTTACTATATTTACTTAAAGTAGCTATGAAAAGTGACATTCCCAACCATTCCCTTCTCCACGCTGTGAAATCTCCTCGACTTCCAGCAATTCTACTGTGTCCTGACCTGGATCTACCAGTAGGACAGCCTGAGTTTCTTCAAAATAACATTTGGACCAGAGTGGTTTTTCTCTAGCCTTCCATTGTCACTCCTAGCCATACCTATTGAGAAAGTGATTGGCTATTAGACTCACATTAAAAAAATTGAACCAAAGTATAAAATATATCATTCAGAGGGGTAATCCTGATCAGTATGAGAGGAGGCTGAGTGGCCAACGCCACACAGAACAACAATAATACTTTCTAGGGAAGACTTCATCCCTCTTGCATTCTTCAGTCTTTTCTTATCAAACGGTTCTTCCTCAAATTTGTCTGCAGGTCTCCTGACAAGAAAAAAAACTTGTATTTTAAAGGAAAAGCCCAAATAACACTCCCATAAAAAAACAGAGCTAACATTCTAATTTGTCAGCCCTAGCAGCAATATTAGCCCACAGACTTTATCTGGAGCATAGCCTGGGAAGAAATCTGCATGTGGATTCATGGATAAATAGGTAGGTGGTAGAGCAGGAGCTGAAACTCCAGAATAAGTGTTTAATGGTTGTCTCCTCATCGATCAGCAAGTAGGGCTTTCCTTCTGTGAAGATTCATTTCTCTCAGAACCCACTTGAAATTGCTGGAAAACAAATAGAATGGCTACTTTTTAATATTCACTATATAGAATATAAATTCTCATCTAATCCTTATGACTGCCTTATAAAGAAGAATATTACTACGCACATTTGGGAAATATGGGAACAC
This sequence comes from Phyllotis vaccarum, assembly GCA_033318265.1. Taxonomy (NCBI): domain Eukaryota; kingdom Metazoa; phylum Chordata; class Mammalia; order Rodentia; family Cricetidae; genus Phyllotis; species Phyllotis vaccarum. Next base: position 34,588,377 of record JARWLC010000012.1, on the reverse strand, counting down.
ATGTCTGCTTGAAAGAGAAAACAATTGTTTGGTTTTCAATGTCTTTATAAATACATGCTAATCCTGGCCTGGATGGTTCCCAATTTCATTTGGGGGATGATTTTGATGGATTTCAATTTTGTTTTACATTTTCACATTTTTCTTTTTACATTTTTAATTTTTTTCTATGAATGCAAATTATCTGTATTCCCAGATGTCCCAAAAAAAAAGAGTATAAAAGTTAGGAGGAAAGTAAAGTCAGAAAGTGGAGTGCTAGATAGTTCCACTTAGAGTTCAACAGTGTGTGTATGTAATTGTGTATGCACGTGTTTATGTGTGCATGTATGTATGTGTCTACAACTTCAAGTCTTACATTTATGTGGCAACCAATATTATCTAATAAATATCCCTAATATAACAAAATTAATTTTATTTAAAATAAGACTTTTAAAGCTGTCCAAGAATATAAATCTGTACTAAGAGCTGTGAGTGCCTGCTGGTTAGGTCTAAATCAAAGAAAATATTTTTGTAACCCCAGCGGTATCTATCCTCCTAATATTTATGATTCAGTAAACACCCATTCAACAATAAATATATGTTAGGCACTGCAATGAGATTGGAGATACAGAACTTAATAGAATTCAGCCTTCATCCTCAAGCAGCTCACAGTCCTGTAAAGGTTATGGTCTGGTAAACAAGCTTATGGGTAACAAGTTCAGAAACAGTGCAGAGCTGGATGGACACAACACAATGAGGTCACAAGGAAGGCTGCACCTCACACCAAGAAATATTTCAAGCAGAAAGTAAGAACATGTTCAAGGACACAGATAAATGTCTCGTTGCTGGGTTCAGCCAGTGGTTTCCTGCTGGGGAGCAGCAGGAAGCTTGGCTAATCAAAAACCAGGGCCATACAAGCATCCTTCTCACCCTCTAAAGAGTATATTTTACCTTGTGGGCAATAGGAGGCCAGTGGAGTATTTTAGCCAGCAGCAACATGGCGTGTGCCAAAAATATCCTAAAGACAATATAGATCAGTGTTGTGTGGAAACTGGACTGGAAGGAAGTGCAAACAAAAGACTCATCAAAGTTTCTGCATTTGGTCAAAAGAGAATAATGTTTGAACAACAGATGCCAGATGCTTTGTCCAGAGATGCTGACAGCGTTGGAAAGAGGAAGGCATTTAAAGTGACCTCACTATTGGGGCTCACATACCTGTACACCAAAGGAAGGGTGCACTTCCTCTTGTGAGCAACAAGGCACCACACACTAACACACAGGAATCTACAAGGTCAGGAAGCCCCAACAATCAACCCTTCATCCCTGTAGCCCGCTCCCTCTCTGCTGCATCTCACCTCCTGTTCGCAAGGCCTCAGCATCCAGACAGCCCTTCTACACAAACTGCAATCTTCACGCATCCTCAAGGCATCCATCCACCAGGGCAGCAGGCTGTGCCCGACTGCAGGATAAGTGCTTGGGGGGGGGGGGGGGCTTTTATTGGTTGCTCAAATCTAATGTCAAGCAGCTTGTCCTCACAGAGCCACAATCCTTAATTTCTAAAACACAATATGTGCAGCTGGGCCTCGAAGACTCTTCAAAACCCATAAATGTTCCCAACTGAGCTCAAGGTCAAGTGCTGGCAGGAATCTACCTGGGTCGTCTGGAACACAGCCACATGTGACCCACACACTCCAACTTCAAGCCACACAGTCAGCCAAGGCCATCAGCAATGCTCTCATCTCAAGTGTCTTTGGGACTAATTGCCTGCAGGTCACAAAGAGAGCCCATTTATTCTCCCTACCTTAGGAAACTTTTCATTTCTTGGATTGTTTCTCCCCCTGTCCCCCATTACAGCCTTTGTCACTTATTGTGAATGAACACTACCTACTGGCTGTACATCAAATCATTTTGATAACAAAAAGTTGCAGCAGATCTGAATGCCTAGAAAAAGGACAATTAAATCCTAGCTATACCACAGACAAAGAAGAGACACCAAAAATTATATTTCACAAGTGGATCTATGAATATGAAAATTCACTAACTATAAACTCTCAGCGGAACATCTGCCAGTGTCAGAGCAGGACCAGGCACACAGAGGTGGTCACTAAGTACCTGCTCATTGAGTTCAAGGTAAAAAGAAAAATCCTGTGACAAAGTATCATATTGCAGAGTGGAGTTTGAGATCTATTAAGAAGTTTATCAATATGATATGGGTAGTTTCTTCTGGGTGGGTGTCCATAGTATTTTTTATATGTTTTGATTCTCATTCTCTCTCTCTCTCTCTCTCTCTCTCTCTCTCTCTCTCTCTCTCTCTCTCTCTCTCTCTCTCTCTCTGCTTTTTTACATATTTTTCTTTCTCTGTGAGGAGCATAAAGTGTTATAACAAAGACTAAAACACCAAAGAAACCATTTCAGAGAAAATATTCCATTATAAGCTGAGTGGGTGCTTCCCAGGGTCACCTACGAATTGTCTAGCCTCTGTTACATTTGATGTTACATTAACATCAAATTGTCTGTCTTTAGTCCTACATGTTCTAATCTGTGCCAACACAGTACACAGTTCCTCTGGCCTGCATCTGGTTAATCTTTGGCCTTGACCTTGTGATTTGCCTGGGTTCCATCCCAGAGCTAATTACTGAGTTTTACAAACTCATCCAGTCCCCACTTTCCAAGAGAAAAGGGCCTTCTCCTACTCTCTCCACAGAAACAGACTGTCCAACTTTGTGGTTGAATTCCTCTCCTTACTTTACCAAGCACAATAGCATAAACACTTTTCACCCAGTTTCTTCATGGACAATTGAAAAAAAACATCAAAGATGTCACCCTGCCAGAGCCTTATCCTGGTTAAGCTGTGACTGCCCTGGAGGGAAGCTGGGTCTGCAGGAACCCAGAAGCTTGGGAAATCAGTTTACATGAATTTCCTGAAACCAAAGCTGGAGCACATAATCCATCCTGCCTGAGCAAATTGGCTTAGCTCACTGACGATTTTACAGCCCCAGAAGCCATTCTCCGATTGCATAAACTGAGTTGCCAAATAATCTTAAACCATAGCCTGGACAGCCAAGTGCCATCAGAAGAGCACTCAGGGAGCAAGCTATTTCAAACAAGTGTTCCTGTGAGGATTCTTCTTTCTGTCTAGACTCCTGGTGACACCTGTTCCTCACTCTTCATACCCCTGCCTACCTCCCCCTTAACAGCAGCACAGCCAAGACAAACCATGGCCACCTGACTGGCCCTAGAGACATGACCATGTGAACAGCAGATCCAGCCTTTGCCTGCTCTGGCCCAGCCCAAGGGGCCCCTGAAGACTCCAATGCCAGGTGTCAAGGAGCCATGTGTAAGCAGAGAACAGACCTGGCAAGGCTACATGTTGAACTTTCAGTGGGGCCAATAAAGGAGACTTCTGCCTGAGAGTACCATGGCTTTGATTGTGCCCAGCAGACAGAGTGAGCATGAAAGAAAATATGGAAGCATTCTGGTCAACCAAATCTCTAGACATAACTAAGTCATCATTTCCAGATCCCCGTCCTTCACTAGCTTGTGAACAGCTCAATTTATTTGGAAGCAATCTTCTTTAGACAAAGCTAAATCCCTTGCCTTTTCACTCAGAAAGTTATATAGAGTAAATCTCACATCTTTCTTATGAAACTCAGTTCAACATATGTTTCTGTACTAGACATACAAAACAGATCCAAATGGTAAATAAGCGGAGGGACCATGAGGGAGTTTGCCAATTCTTGGCAGCTTACACCTGGCTTTTAACAAGGTTTAAGCAGGATTGAAGGTCGGATCGGAGAAAACTGATGAAAACCGGGAAGTAAAGAGGACACAGACCTCAGGGAAAAGGAACAACCAACAACTAAAAAATAAACAACTAAATAATAAGTCAATAAAGATACTGTGCAATGCAATCTAGAGTCTGGGTGAAGTTTTTGAGTGAGTGGTATGTGTGTGTGTGTGGGTGGGTGGTGGGTGGGTGGGTGGGTGTGGGTGTGGGTGTGGGTGTGCCCCTGAAACTTACCTAAATACAAGTTCACATGCTTTATGGCAAGAAATGCACAAAATATATAGGATCTGAAATGCTTCCGTTAAAATGGCTCTGAATCAGCCTTGCAAATCAAATCCTTTCTAAAGGAACACATTTTGAACCCAGGCTTCAAAAAATTATTAGTGTCAACTAACATCAACTCAATATCAAAATTTACCAAATATATAAAGTAATCTGCCATCTATTTCCTCATTTTTAAATTAAGAATAATGTCCAATAAGATCTGGGTTGCTGTGTCCTTGCCACTCCAATAATTTTCTTGCCCAAAACCTCATGGATAACACAGAAAGCAAATATATGTTTGTGTACCAATGTCCTTAATGAGCTTTTAGTTTGGGTATAGTCAGGTTCATTCCTTTAAAAGCCTATAGATCTTGAGAAATGCATATTTTCACCATTACATCATCTTATATTACATCAATATGATCTCTCAAGAAAAAAAAATAAGTATCTTCTTCATCTTTTCAACTCTCAGTTCTCACCCCTGAATCAGTAACAAACACTGATCTTATCATTTCTGTAATTTTACCTTTCCAAAATGTCAGAAAGTCTGACTCAGATACGTTACTTTTTCATGCTTATTTCTTTCTTTTAGCAATACACATTTAAATCTCATGCATGAAGCCAAGAGTGGTAACACATGCTTGTAATCCCATCACTCAAAAGGAGTGGTTGGTTCTCAATCCTCCTAATGCTTTGACAACCCTTTAATACAGATCCTTGTGTTGGGGTGACCCCACCATCACCACCAAAAACAAAAAAAAAAAAAGGTTTTCATTGCTACTTCAAAACTGTACTTTTGCTACTGTTACAAATCATAATGTAAATATCTGGTAAGTAAAGCATCTGATATTTGACCCCTGAGAAAAAGGTCACTCAACTCCCAAAGGGGTCACGACCCACCGATTGAGAACTGCTTCTCCAAAAGGAGAGTTATAGGGATCAAGAGTTCAAGGCTATCTCTGGCTGTATAGCAAGCATGAGACTAGCCAGGGCTATAGGAAACCCTGTCCTAAAAAACAAAGACCCATGCATGATTTTTGTCTTCATAACTCCTTTCTTTGTAACCCACAAATAATCCACTGTATGAATCATACCACTGTGTGTTTATCCATCCACCAAGTTAAGCATACTTGGCCATTTCTGGTTTAGGGTGATTATAAATAAAGGTATTCAAAACTCTCTTGTGCAGATTTTTCTCTTTTCCAACTAGTTAGGTAAATACCTTGACATAGTCTTATTGGTTTCTGGAAATATGGATAAACTTTGAAATATTTTTTTTCTGTCTTCCAAAGTATCTGCTTCATTTTGTGTCATTTTTCTCTTCAAGGTGATATGAAGTGGTATTAATAAGCATTCTTCTTTTTGTGCATCCTGGCCAGAATTGATGGTGTCAAGGCTTTTATACTTCATCTATCCTAACAATATCTACTGTTCTAATTTAGAGTGTGCTAATTGCCAGTAGTGTCTGAACCTCTCTAGATTATTGGAGATCTGTGATTCATTTGTTGAGATGTCTATTCGGATCTGATTGTGCATTTTAATTGGTTGTTTTCTTACTATTTGGTTTTACAATTTACTTACATTTTTGAATACAAGTTCTTCATCTGATATTCACTTTTCCAGATATTTTTATCAAATATGTGTCCTTCCCATCTGTGGTTTCTCTTCCTATCCTCTTAATAGCATATTCCTTACATCAGAATTCTTGTTTTGTTTTTTCTTTAAAAAGTTTTCCCCATACCCACCACTGTCCCCTCCTCCCCTCTTTCCAGTCCTCCCCCAGCCTCTGCTCACCCCATCCCTGCATCCACTCCCTGGGGAAGACGAGGACTCCCAAGGTGAGTCAGTTCTGTTTGGAGAGATCAGGAATACTGGGAAAATATCTAACATAATGAAGGCGATATACAGCAAGTCAACAGCCAACATCAAACTAAACGGAGAGAAACTCAAAGCAATCCCACTAAAATTAGGAACAAGACAAGGCTGTCCTCTCTCCCCATATCTATTTGCTATAGTTCTTGAAGTCTCAGCTAGAGCAATCAGACAGCAAAAGGAGATCAAGAGTGTACGAATTGGAAAGGAAGAAGTCAAACTATCTCTATTTGCAGATGATATGATCGTATACATTAAGTGACTCCCAAAATTCTACCAGGAACTCCTGCAGCCAATAAACACCTTCAGCAATGTAACAGGACACAATATTAACTCCAAAAAATCAATAGCCCTTTTATACACAAATGATAAAAAAGCTGAAAATGAAATCATGGAAATATCATCCTTTACAATAATTGCAAATAACATCAAATATCTTGGGGTAACTCTAACCACAAAAGTGAAAGACCTGTATGACAAGAACTTTAAGTCACTGAAGAAAGAAATTGAAGAAGATATCAGAAGATGGAAAGATCTCCCATGTTCCTAGATAGGTAGGATCAACAAAATAAATTGGCAATTTTATCAGAAGCAATCTCCAGATTCAATGCAATCCCCATCAAAATCCCAACACAATTTTTCACAGATCTTAAATGAATAATACTCAACTTCATATGCAATAATAAGAAACCCAAGATTGCCAAAATAATCCTGTTTAATAACAGAATTTCAGGAGGCATCGCCATCCCTGATTTCAAGCTATATTATAGAGCTACAGTAATAAAAACAGCCTGGTACTGCCATAAAAGCAGACTTGTGGGTCAACGGAATCGAATCAAAGACCCTGACATTAATCCACACATTTATCAACACATGATTTAAGAGGCCAAAATATACAATGGAAAAAAGATAGCATCTTCAACAAATGGTGCTGGCATAGCTGGGTGGCAGTATGTGGAAGAATGCAAATAGATCACCTTGCACAAAACTCAAATCCAAGTGGATCAAAAACCTCAACATAAACCCAGTTACACTGAACTTGGTAGAAAAGAAAGTGGGAGATGGCCTTGAATGCTTTGCACAGGAGATCATTTCTTAAATATAACACCAGTAGCACAAATACTAAAAACAACAATTAATGCATGAGATCTCATGAAACTGAGAAGCTTCTGTCAGGCAAAGAACATAGTCAATTAGCCAAAAAAAAAAAACAAAAAAAAAACAGCCTACAGAATGGGAAAAGATCTTCATCAACCCTACATCTGGCAGAGGACTGATCCCTAAAATATATAGAGAACCCAAGAAACTAACAGGCCAAAAAACCCCCAAATAATCCAATTTTCAAATGGGGTTCATAGCTAAGTAGGGAGTTCTTGGTTTTTTCAAAAATTCAATTGATCAAATTTTTGTTCGTGGGTTTTACTTCGGTTTTGGTAACTAAAGGTTCATGGTCAAACACAAGGACATCTGAACTTCTTTTATTCTTTGAGAAATGTTATGGTTTTGCACTTTAAAATTGAGTGTATAATCCCTTTTGGATTAAATTTGTGAAAGATCTAAGGTATCTTTCTATGTTTGTGTTTTCACACATAAGTACCCAGTGATCCCAGTATCACTCAATGAAAGGTGATGCTTTCACCATTAAGTTATTTTTGCTTCTGTGTTGAAGACTAGTTAACTGTATATTTATACTTGGATTCATCTATTTCTATGCTCCACAAAGTCCCACTGAACTGTGTAACCATTCATACCCTGTTATCTATATCTTACAAACTTTGTAAGCAAAATGTCAATATCTACAAAACAGCCTGCTGAAATTTTAAATAATGTATTTTTTGAGCCTACAGGTCAATTTGAAAAAGAGCAGAAACATCATGATTCTTCTAATCGATGAAGACAGGATGTCTCTCCATTTGCATAAATAGGTGTTTTTTAACCAGAATTTTGTAGTTTTCTGAATATGTGTTTCTGTCTCTATTTTGATAAATACTAATAACTAGAAGCACTGCAACAGAGTTAAAGAATGCCTTTGGCAGCTTATCCTTAAAGTGGACACCATCCAAAAAATAAATAAATAAATAATAAGATTCATTGAGTTTGAAGACAGGTTAATAAAAACATTCCATATTATAATGCTAAGTAAAGACCCATCTCCCTAGCCCAGACCTGATCACCCAGGTGAAAGTTGGGGTTTTTTTTGTTTTGTTGATTGGTTTAGTTTGGTTTGGGTTTCAGTTTTTGGTTTTGTATTTTGGGTTTTGTTTTGTTTTGTTTTGTTTTGTTTTCCCCCTTCTTTGGGAGCCTGCCATCCAGCTCCCAAATAAATACGCAGAGACTTATTCTTACTTATGAAGGCCTGACGTTAGCTTGGCTTGTTTGTAGCCAGCTTTTCTAGCTTAAATTATCCTGTTTCTCTTTAACTACATTTTATCTCTGGGCTTTTTACCTTTCTTTATTCTATTCATCTTTCTTTCCTTCTTACTCTGTGGCTGGCTGTGTGGTTGTGTGGCTGGCTATGTGACTGTGTGGCTGAGTGAGTATGTGGCTGTGTGGCTCTATGGCTGTGTGACTGGGTGGCTGTGTGGCTCTGTGGCTCTGTGGCTGGGTGGCTGGGTGGCTGGGTGGCTGGGTGGCTGGGTAGCTGGGTGACTCTGTGCCTAGGTGGCTGTGTGGCTCTGCGGCTCCGTGGCTGGGTGGCTGTGTGGCTCTTGGCTCTGTGGCTCTGTGGCTGGGTGGCTAGCCCCTGGTGTCCTCCTCTCCATTTCTTTTCTCACTCCTTCTCTTTTCTATAGCCTAGACTATTCCTCCTATTCATTCTCTCTGTCCACCAGCTCCGCCCATCCCTCTCCTGCCTCACTATTGGCCTTTCAGCTCTTTTTTAGACTATCAAGTGTTTTAGGCAGGCACAATAAAACAGCTTCACATAATTAAACAAATGCAAGATAAAAGAATGCAACACATATTTGCATCATTAAACATTCTTACAATGCAAGGCTAAAGGAGATTAGAGCAGATAAAGCACCCTGTTTATGGACATACGCTCTGGTGAACACTTTTCCTAGAGAGTAGGCCTTTGTTGGATAGACTGTTCCAGGTACACCTTTGTTGCTCCAGGTACACCTTTGGTGTTTACTCCTTTTATGTCAGCCTGTAAAAAGCTTTGGAGGGACTTCCTTATTCACTTGAGGAAATGGATGCAGTTTCTGGAGATGAAATGCAAAGAAATGTGAAGGTACCTCTCTAGACTACAGTGGACCAGGAGTTTCTCCTTCTCTGGTCCAGCCCATACTCCAGCCCATACTCCACCTTCACTGACTCATCAAAACTATCATTTAAATGCCAGCTTATCAGTGGCTTCTCTGGGTAATCAGATCTCTGCTTCAGTTCTTTGGGTTTACACATCTCTCTAGATCATCCTCTCTGCAAATTTCATTTTTCAGTACATCAGAGAAAAATCATCAATTTTCAGGGGACTTTAATTTAATTTTGGTTGTTTATTTTTGTATTGTTTAGTTTTAAATTTTGCTATAGTTGTATGAAGAGGGTTCACTATGACATTTCCTTACAGTAGATAAAGTTACTTGCATCTTATTCACCCCTCTCTTGACCTTTCCTATCCTGGTTACCTCCCTTCCAGTTTTACCTCATTTAAGAATGTAAATAATCAAAAAAAAAAAAAAAAAGCCCTAAATACCAAGAAAACAAATAAGCCATGGAACTAAACAGAGGATTCTCAGAAGATGAAAATACAAAAGACTAAGAAATAATTTTAAGTGTTCTCATCCTTAGCCATCTGGCAAAGGCAAATTAAAACTATTTTGGGATTTAATTTAACCCTCTCCAGAAAGGTTAAGATTAAGAAAATAAAAGACAATAAATTCTGGTGATGGGAGTGGGGAGCCTTCATGTACAGTTGGTGGGATGTGGTGAAGCAACTGTGTGTGCCAGCTCTCCCAGAAGACCAGGAGTAGATCCACCACACGAACCAGCCACACCACTCCTGGGCATATAATCCAAGGACTCAGTTCCCTACCACAGACATGCATGCTCATTCGTGTTCATAGCTACTCTATTCACAACAGCTAGGACATGGACATGTCGATTAGCTGAAGAGTAGATAAAGAAAATGTGGTGCCTATTTACAATGCAATTTCATTCCACTGTAACGAAAAATGGAGTTGTGAAAAATCTCAGAGAAATGGACAGTGCTGGAAATAATCATTCTGCGTGAGGTAACTTAAACCTGAAAGGACAGGCGGTTCTCACTCCTAAGTGGACTCTAATATAAAATCTTTAGATTTGTTTTTAACTTGGAGTGTCTGTAAAAGTCAAGAGACTAGAAAGGAGTCAATGGTGGGGAAAGGGAAGAAAAATCACAACGGAGTTGGGATAGCACAAGAACGAAGAGTTATCAATGCATGAGGAGGTCTAAGTGGAGAGAGGGATGGAAGGGTAGGAAAAGGAGGAGGACGTGGAGAGGAGGTAACTAACACTAAAGATGTGTAAAGGGGCTGTTTGGAAACATACTCTTTTATAAGCTTCTGAAATACATTTTTCCATATATTAGTGTTCAGTTGGAATTATCCTACACATGACAATGCCCTTCCCAGAAGTCATAGACTGTCAAATAAAAACCCATTGCCAGATGTGGGATACCTGACCTCAAGTTGATTGGTCAGGACTGTCCCAAAGACCACCGAAACAAGCTGTTGTCCTTGCTATGGTTGCCCACCAGAACTTGATGGTAAGATTCTACTGTTGAAAATTCAGACTTTTGTGGAGGGACGTGGGGAAACCCAGTTTATAGTAACCAGGAAGCTTCTAGTTAGTTGCTGGCTAACTTTTATATACGGGAAGGTGCTATTCAGGCTCCTGTGGGTAGAAATCATTAACATTCTTACTAACTGTAAATCTTGTAAGCTACAATAAGAACCAGCCTGGCAAGATATGCTCTGGGTGCAAGGGTAGTAAAAGTGTTATGATGGTAACCAACTGTAGGGGGACTGCAGGCCGCTAGCCCGGTGAAACTGCAGTTGCCCTGTTCTAGGCAATGAGCATAGGCATGTGCACTGGCTGCTTCCTGCCTAGCCAGCTTGCAGTCTGCCACTGCACCTGGTGATTAGGGATGCATGATCACTGAGATGCTGGAGGCCAATGAGAGAGCTCCAGCTAGGAGAGTCTCTGGTTTCCAATGGAAAATCGGAAAGGGTGTATAGGTTTGCCCCACAGCCACAATACATGTGTCTGTAGGTCTGCCTTTTGCCTTAAATGAGTCTGTGTCTGCTTCTCACCTGACTCCTGGAGTCTGTCCAGTAGACTCCTACCTTCTCACCCCCTTCCCCAAGGGGTGCCCAGATAGAAAACCCCGTTAAAACCAACCTTTCCCTAAGTGGATTTAAGCCTCCTAATGTAGGGGGATTATGCTGTTCCATTGTAAATAATTGTCCCTGCCTATGAGTTTAATAAAAAGCACTGATTGGCCAAAGGCAGACAGGAAGTGTAGGCGGAGCTACCAGACTAGAAGAACTCTGGGAACTGGAAGAACAGACTTTTTTTTTTTTTTTTTAACAAACTTTCCTCTAAATTTGTATCTCTATACTCACAGATTAGCACAGCTCTCATACCGCTTACAGACACTCCTTTGTGTGGCACATGGTGGTTAAAGAGAAACTCCCAACTGTTCAAAGTGCAGAGAATATGTGTCAGTGGAGTGCTCATGCACAAATGGGGCATCCACATCACACAATACAGGCTGTGTCACTCACCAGCCTTGGACTCCAAGGCTCAGAGCCCGTGATGGCAGAGCAGAGCAGAATGATTATAAAAGCTGGAGGCTACACAAGACTAGGCTAAATGGTATCTTCAGGATACGGCAGGACTGCCCAGCAGCTGTGGTACCTTCACAAGACCAATATAATATTAAGACAATCAACACTCTCCAAGCATGAAGCATGAACAGGCCCACAAGGCCTAACCCTAACTGAGAAGCTATTGGCAGTTGATAGTATCTGAGGAAAAAAAAGTTTTCTCTGAGGGCACGGCGATTGGGATGTTGACCGTACCACAGAGGATGGCCCCAAACCAAGAAGACTCTGAATAACACAAATTAGAATTAGTCAGCTCTTTGGGGGGCAGAATGCCACACTGGGAGGGGTGGGCTTCAGATGGATCTGGGGAAGAGTTAGAAAGAATGTGAGGTGAATGTAGTCAAAGTGCATTGTGTGCATGCTGCAGGATATTGCTCTTGCATGCTGCAAAGAGTTGTTGCTCATATTGGTTTAATAAAATGTCGATTGGCCAGTAGGCAGGCAGGAAGTAGAGATGGGGGAACTAGACTAGGAGAACTTGGGGAGATGAAAGGCAAAGGAAGCTGCAAGGGCAAGTCAGCTGCAGAGGAAGCAAGACAAGCATGCTGCAGTGAGCAAAGGACCAAGCCATGTGGCTGAGCATAGATAGGAATAATAGGGTAACTTAAAGTGTAAGGGTTAGCAAGCAAAGCCTGAGCCATAGGCCTAACAGTTTATAGTTAATATAAGCCTTTCCATGATTATTTGGGACCAAATGGCTCTGGGATTGGCTGGGCAAGATAGAGAAATTTCTGACTACATACGCATGTATGAAATTCTAAACAAACTAATAGGAATATAAATTTAAAAGTATTTTTGAAAGACTCTTCAGTGATGACTTTCAACCTAAGGAGACTTAAGAGCTGAAAACAGAAATCCAAAATCAGATTAAATCAGTTTCTTCAATGAAAAAAAAAAAAATAAGGTAACATTGACAAAATATGAGGATCCTTAAAATTATAGACTCATAAGAGCTTTTATAAAATCTCCACATTGGGGCATATTTGAAAACTTTGTCTTGATTTTTTTAAGCTGTTATTAAGAATGTGTTGCAATGAAGTTTCAAACAGTAAGTCAAAAAGAGAAAAAAACTTACCAGCCATATCCATCACCTAATATGGGTGGGACACCAGCATCATTTGAACATAAGTCTGAATGGCATTATTTCCTGCCTGCATGGAGCTGTCCGCATGTGGGGAAGGACTCAGATTATATATAAAAATATGACTTAATTGCTTATGGTAAGGACAACAGTGGTACTGTAGAAATAGATAACAAGCAACAACCAAAAGAGAGAGAGAGAGAGAGAGAGAGAGAGAGAGAGAGAGAGAGAGAGAGAGAGAGCGCCTAACCTTGCCTGGAGCGCGGTGGGGGCACTGAAGAGGTCATCTCAGACACACCAGAGGAGAAGATAAAGAAGGTGACCCACAATGCAAGCTAATAACCTGAACATAGTCCACCCACATCCAGGGGCTGACTACAAAGCTGCATAGTATAACATCAGCATTGCAGCTAAGAATAATGAGGATATTTCTTAAGGACCAAGTTTTCTACAGGGTGAACTCTCCAGACACCTAAGAGAACACCTGAATTTAGATTAGTCATAGAATACAATTTTCACCGTGCATTCATGCTTGCTATAATACAAACCTTTACTGTGAATCCATCTCCCTCACTCTTTCCATTTCCCCTGGATATCAGTAAACTCTGGACTAAATTATAGTTTGTTTTTCCCTAGAGTGATACTATAGGAAGAAGACCTGGACATCACACTGGACAGAGTTCAAGAAGTGGGAGCCAGGCAGAAAGAAAGAAATCAGGATTTAGATGTTGGATATATACCCAGATATGTCCGAACTCTAAGTTGAAAACTAATGAAAGTTGCATGGCCCTGTGTGCAATACTTTTCCATTTGAGAAAATAGAAATTGTACCATTTGCTGATCCTGGTGTAGCATATTATTAAGCAGATTGAATAACTACATCTGTATGTATGCTTATTGATTTACCACATAACTAATGCTAATTGATGATGGTAATTATAACAATATAGATTGATAGCAACATTTAGAGCAACATCCAAACTTCCCAAATTATGATTATCAATCTATAGCTTTAAAGATAACAGCAGTTAATCATTATTATTATTGTGGCTAAATGATAATGATTTGTAATAGAATATCACATGTTTTCTCCAACTCAGAGAAACACTAATCTATTATGAAGATAATAGCACTAATAATGGAAGAATGATGAATGCTAATCATTTCCCATTATCAATTTTTAAATGTCCAAATCAGCTCAAAGTGGGTACAATAAAACCTAGGGAAGTCACACAGCAAAATAAGCTATCAATAACCACAAATCTATCAAGTGAGGGTCTGGGTCCTGTGGATCACTACACAGTCCACAGACAGTCCCTAGAGTGGAAATGACAGAGAGTTTTGTCTTTCTTTGTCTTGTCTCATTTCCAAGCACAGGATGGGTGTGGTTTCTCCCTCTTGTCGTCTTAGCATTTGGGAGGCTGAGGTAAAAGGGTCCCAAATTCAAGGCCAAAGCAAGATGTTGCCCCGAACCATCGAAAAAAATCAGTCCACCATCCCCACAGAATCTGCGGCCATTGACCTTTGATGGGACTGAAGTTCTCTGAGTGCGTGTGTCTAATGTGCAGCTGACACTGAGAGCCACGGCTGCAGATGTTTGACTTTTACACTTGAAAATATGGACGCATTGGCTCCTAGGGCAAAACTGAATTCAGACACCTACTTACCCACCCTCTGTCAATCAGAGCCGTGCAGTGGAGGAATGAGCTGTTAGTTTTAGTTGTCAGGGAATTTTCTTCATGGAAAAGAAGTACATTAAAATACCAAATTACAGTATTTACATATTTCATGTTTTTTTTTCCCCAACTGCGTTCCCATAGCAACTCAATCCATTTGCTTCCTACTTTTTTTCTGAGTTATTTTCCATCATGAGCCATGCTTTATTGGTGAGGCAAACAGTTTGCCCTCTGAAATAACTGTTTAGCTATTTACTATTTCTTTGCCAGGGGACTCAACTCTAGCTGCCTCTGCCCCACTCCTGTCTTCTCGGGATTTGATCAAGGTAGTGTCATTGGTTTGGGCAAATTGTCCTCTGTCACTTTTTAAATCTGAGCAGTGTCCAAGGTTCTGTTTTCCTGATGAGATGGCCAAGAAAAGGCAAATAAAGAAGAAGGCTTCTCTTAGGGAATACTTGGGAGGAAAGGATGCCAAGGATACTGATCCAATTTCAAACTGTGGCCAGTTCAGTTATATCAGTGATGGGCAACAAGTATCTAGGCAAACTCCTAGCATCTCACCAGAATGGATCAGGCAGCATCACTAGTTAGAAAGAAGGCATCACAGCTTTGAGATGGACATCTACAAACAAGCCCTGAAGAAAGCAAGTCCTGCTCTTACCTTGAAAGGCTCCTTGTGTCCCAGATGGAAGGCCAAAAGGAAACTCAGGACACTGAGGTGTCTTTGTGATCTCACCCAGTGGACATGGCCAACCAGTGAGGGTTGGTTGGTAGATTGATGGGTGGATGGGTGGGTGGATTGGTTTGAAAATATGACATTTCACTTGTTAATGGAAGTGTACTTTGCAAAGAGACAAGAATGCCAGAGAAGACTGAAGGAAATACCAGGTGGAAGCTTCAGAGCAGCTTTCCTTGCTGTGGCCTGATGCCAGGATAAATCTAGGCTACCGGTGCTAAATGAGAGAGAAATGTTACTGAAGAGGAACTGTCTGCCATCATTTACTGACTCAGAAGCCTCTTTCTGGGCCAGCAGAGCTCAAGAAGATGTGTTCCCTCCTCTCTTCCAGGTTTCAAGTAAAAGCCAGTGCTTTGGAGTGATGTTGTCGAGGCCATGGGTTAGTGACCCAGAGGACGTCTCAAAATGCAGTAATGTAAACCACACACAGCAGGAGTTTTGCTTCCTAGCCCAAGATATGGACACAACTTACATAATATCCACTGCATTGCCTGCACTGGAAATCACCATTAAATCCCTCAAGCACCCTTCAAACCCTTCATTTCCTCAAGGATAACAACCCCATCAGTTAGGGTTCCAACAGGAAGCAGATGATACTCTCAAGCCTGGCGACTAAAAGTTTAAGATATTCTTTACAAAGATATGGGCAGGGCACTGTGTATTCTTTCAAAGCTAGTAATAGCAGAAAATTATTTCCAGCCTATGCCTAAAAGGCAGAATTCAAAAAACAAAGTTTTGAGGATCTGGCAGGAGCTGGGCCTCCAGCTGAAGGAAGCAGCAAGCAAGCCAAGGAAAAAGAGTGAAGGAAATAAATATCCAGACACCATTCTCCTTTATGTTTCCCATCTGCTGCCAGTGGGCCACACCATTGACCCAGACAGGTACAGGAGCCCACTGCTATATCCACTGGGGCTGGCCTTCCTAGAAAGTAAGATGGCAACCCAGAGGAGGAAGGCTCTACCCTTAAACACTGGAAATGACTCAAGACTAGTGACACATCCATTCTGTAGTTGACAGAGTTCCTCTATACTTCATACTTTGTCCCTTTTTTTTTCTTCCAAAGATTCTGTTGGGTTTTTTTTTTTTCCTGTTTGCTTATTAAGGCAGTTCATGGGCTGATATTCTGAGAATGTCCTCCATGATGACTGTATAAAAGTTATCTAAAGTAAACATTACATATTTTCCTAAATAAACATTAAAGCTTACTACCCTGACCCATGCTAACCTGGAAAGCATATGGTCACCATGGCTATGATACATACAGAGGCAAAGCAGGGGTAACAGCATCAAAAATATAGACAAAAATAGCCTCTCTGCAGCCTTTCCTTCGCCCATGAACCTGTTCTCCAGGAAACCTGATTCTTGTGATTGCAGTGGTTTTGAGTCAGTCCAGACAAATGGAGGCATTTGTCACATCCCCCATACTTCTACCCTTTGGCCTCCCCATAGCTAACAACTGCACTCACCCATCCCCAAACAACATAGCAAAGCTGCTGACTATGAGCCACTGCACTCCACTCTGTTTCCATCCCATGGAATTTCTCCTCTAGGTCATGGGCCATAAACAGCAGTATTGTTTTCAAGCAGTAATTAACACTTTGTCCAGACAGCTGTGAGCACAATTGTTCAGAAAGGCCCTCATCCCCCCATTTACCTCTTCTCCACTGCAGCTGATGTGATGGTTTCCAAAGCCAGAGCTACGGTGTCCTTCAAAGACCCAAGTTAGTCATAGTAAGTGCTTTAAAAGCCACCTGTTGTCTCCTGAGGCTGCAGAGTAGGTTTTAGGAAAGAAAAATAAGATTGGGTCCCATTAGGAAGGTTTGAATCAAGTGTCCTCCATCCACTGGGCTCACAACTAGATATAGATTGCATAGATGTTTTAAATTGATGTGAACTAATCAAAGAGAACTTTGAGGGAAATGTTAAAGGTGCAATGGGGAGGGGGCAGAAGATAAAGCTGAAGGAAGGGACACGAGTTGACAGAAATCACATTCCGAGTCTGTGTAAAGCAGTGGAAGCAGGGAACAAGATGAAAACATGATGTCTAGAGTCTTTCAACACAGTTGGTGCTGTGGAAATGTTAAAGAGAAAAAGGATTAGCAATACTTGGGATTTAGTGTTTTGATTTTGTTAGTAGTGTTACAAAAGCAACAGGGGCATAATCCCCTCTTCAAAAAACTTTCATTCTAATCAAGAGGCACAAAGTATCACAAAGATATCCCATTTGTAGCCACACACAGTGTTTGTAAACTTGTCCCAGTGTGTGTGTGTGTTTGTGTGTGTGTGTGTGTGTGTGTGTGTGTGTGTGTGTGTGTGCATTCATTCTAGTAGATAGATAAGATAGAAATATAGATACATAGATAGACAGGCAGATAGATAGACAGACAGATCCCTTCTTGCTTTCTGTACATCCTCTTTTCTTTAGTAGAATTATTTTTTTTACAACATAGAATATAATAAAACTAACTACTTAACCTGGTAAGAGGGTCAAATAAAGCAAAGGAAAGAGAGTATCTGTAAAAACTCATACTTTAAAACACAGATTTTTTTGTTTGTTTGTTTAGTAACTTTGTCGTCTAGAAAACACAAAGCAGGTCTCTAGATGATAATGAAGAATGTTGAAAGCAGATATTGTAGCTGCATGATAAAGTGCCTAGCTGCCACGTGTGAGGCTCTGGGTTCAATATCTAGCACCACACAGGAAGGAAAGCACGAGACGGGGGAGAGAGTGGGGGTGTAAGGGACAGGAGAGAAGAATGGGGAAGGGAAGAAAAGAAAGGCACATAGCTAAACATAATAAAAGTAATTTACAACTAATTCATAGCCAGCATCATCGTAAATGAAGAGAAACTCAAAGCAATTCTATTAAAGTCAGGAACAAAACAAGGATATCCTCTCTCTCCATATCTATCCAATATGGTACTTGAAATTTTAGCTAGAACAACAACAAAAAAAAAATTTCAAGGAAATCAAGGGGATACAAGTAGAAAAAAAAAAAGAAGTCAAAGTATCATTATTTACAGAAGATCTCATATCATATGTGATATCATATAGAAACATCCAATGGGAAACTCCTTGTCTTAGTTACAGTTTTGATTGATATGAAAAGACACCATGACCACAGCAACTCTTATATGAAAAACATTTAATTGGAGTGGTTTACAGTTCAGAGGTTCAGTCCATTAACATCATGATGGGACATAACAAAGTGCAGGTGAACATGATGCTGGAGAACTAGCTGAGAGTCCTGCATCTTGCAAGCAACAGGAAGTTGACTGTCTAACACTAAGGGAAGCTTGAGCAAAGGAGACCTCAAAACTCACCCCCACAGTGACATACTTCCTTCAACAAGCCAAACCTACTTCAAGAAGGCTACACCTCCCAATAGTGCCTATGAGCTTATGGGGGCCAATTACATTAAAATTACATTCAAACTACCACATTCCTATTTCTGATGAACTTTCAGCAAAGTGGCATAATACAAAATAAACATATAGGGTTGGAGCGATGGCTCAGAGGTTAAGAGCACTGGATGCTCTTCCAGAGGTCCTGAGTTCAAGTCTCAGCAACCACGTGGTGGCTCACAACCATCTATAATAAGATCTGGTGCCCTCTTTGGGTGTGCAAGCAGAACACTGTATACATAATGAATAAATAAATAGATAAATAAAAATCAGTAGCCTTCCTATATACAAATTACAAAAAATTAAAAAAAAATTAAGAAAGAAATCAGTAGAACAACACTTATTATTAATAACCTTAAAAAAGCCATAAAATATCATGGTGTACCTATAACCAAGCAAGTACAACAATTGTATGATTAAAAAAAACTTAAAGATATTGAAAACGATATCAAGAGATGGTAGAATTAGCATAGTAAAAATGGCCATCCTACCCAAAGAAATTCACAAATACAATGCAATTGTGTCAAAATTCTACCACAATTACTTACAGAACTTAGAAAAACAATTTTCAACTTCATATGGAAATGCAAAAAACCCAGGATAGCAAAAAAAAAAAAATCCTGATCTCCAGCCCCAATCTCAAATTGAGCTATAGCAATAAAAACAAAATGTTACTGGCACAAAAACAGACATGTTGAGTAATGGGATAGAAGTGAAGACCCAGAAATAAGTCCACACACCTATGAACACACGTCATTTTTTATAAGGAAACAAAAAATACCCACTGGGAAAAAGATAGTATCTTTGACAAATGGCACTGGTCAAACTGGCTGGCTGCATGTACAAGAATGCAAATAAATCCATATTTATCATCCTGCACAAACAATTACAAGAAGATCGAAGACTTCAACATAAGGCCAGATACACTGGATCTGATAGAAGAAGTGAGGAATAGTCTCATTGCCACAGGGATGTCTTCCTGAACAAAGCGCTAAGATCAACAATTTAAATAATGAGATCTCATGTAACTGAAAATCTTCTATACAGTAAAGGACACCAGCATTTGGACAAAGCAGCATCCTAGAAAACTTTCTACCACACATCTGATAGTGGGCTAATATCCAAAATGTATAAAGAACTCAAAAACTAGGCATTAAGAAAATAAATAACATGATTTTAAAAAATGGTACAGACAGAGCTAAACAGAATTAAAAGAGAAACTCAAATGGCTGAGAAACACTTAAAGAAATGTTCAATATCCGTGGCCATCAGGAAAAATGCAAATGGAAAGGATTTTGAAATTTTATCTTATACTAGTCAGAAAGGCCAAGATTAATAAAGTAAATGACAGGTCATGCTAGAAAGGATGTGGAGTAAGAAGAACACAATCCACTGCTAGTAGAAGTGCAAACTTCTACAACCACTTTGGAAATTAGTATAGCAGTTGCTCAGAAATTTAGCAATTGATATATCATAGAATCCAGCAGTACCACTCTTCGACATTTACCCAAAAGATACTTCATCCTACTACAGAGACACTTGCTCAACCATGTTCATTGCTGCTCTGTTCATAGTACCCTAAAAATGGAGAAAAATAAAACCATCTAGATGTCCCACAACAGAATAATTTTTTTAATGTGATACATTTACATAATGGAATATTCCTCAGTTGTTAAAAAGTGAAATCATAAAATCTTCAGGTAAATGGGTGGAGCTAGAGAAAAATCATCCTGAGTGAGGTAATCCAGACCCAGAAAGACAAATACTGTGTGTATTCACTTATATATGGATGTTAGCCATTAAGTCATTGATAAGCAAGCTATAACCCATATAACCACAAAAGTATAGAGTAAGGGACTAGGGGTTGGAATGGATTCCTCTAGAAAGGGGTAATAGAATCAATCTATAGTTATGGGTAGATGGTGTTAAGAGAGCTTGAACTGGAGGACCAAAAGGAGAGGTGCAGGTCACCAATTCATATAGTCGCTTCCTCTTCCCAATCAGTTCTGGAAAGATCTTCTAAATGTGGTCTATCTCACTAATGGCACAAAGAGAAACTAGACCTCCAAACAAGGAGAAGCAAATGAGTGGTAAGGCCATAGTGAAGAATTCATGCTGCATGGAGAGGCAGAAGAAACTGACTATCCTGGAAAGAAAAAGCCAAAACAAAACAAAAAGCAAACAAAAACCTGTCCAGAAGTAAATTTTATGTAAGAAGCAACAGTGAGACCCAGAAATAATTTAAAAAGTGAGTAGGTCCTGAAAGCTCAGAGGTTATGTGCCAAGATCATTTGAAAAAAATCAGGGAAGATGCAAACATAGGTGTGGCTGCAGGAAGGGCGTGTCAAACAATAGAATGAGAGAGAGCCTAGGAAGAGAGGGGAAGCAAGAGATGTTACTCTCCAGGAATGCAGACACACAGAAAGGTACAGGGAAGCCAGGGAGAGTGCTCTGATAGAATGTAAGGCATGCCCCTGCCAGGATGAGATTGTAAACCAGCACCTCCCCAGGAACCCAGGCTGGGGAAGCAAACAAGGCAGCATAATGAATGGCTTTCAACAAAAGATAATTGATTGTATTCAGAGGCACTTGAGCATCCAATGTCACAGTTAGACACAGGAATTTGAGGATCCTAGTGCAAAGGGTAAAATCAAGACAAGAATGTCTGCTCCTCTATCTACAAACCTGCAGATCTGAGCAGCAGGGTTTTCATTGCTGTTTTTTATTGTCTATTCTGCTACTGCAGCTCCTTTGTTGATATACAAAGCAGAGTGGTTTGGGGATACTGTAGTAAAGTGAGGCCCCTAGGAGCAAACGGATGACTATCAGAGGGTTTAAAGAAATGAAATAATTTTTTCACAATAGAAGGGCAGGGTAACTTTGTTGTTAATTTGATGACCTGACTTGGTTTGGGATTTTTCAGTTGTTCCCATATGTTCTGCAGAAATCAATCTCCTGGTTTGATAACATGCTGCCTCGAGCACCTCTGAATTATTACTGTTATCACCATCATATATTAGTTAACCATTATTATTATTTATGGGCATACATATGCTACAACATGCACGTAGAGGTCAGAGGACAATTCGTGGAGTCAGTTTTCTCCTACCTTTATGTGAGTTCTAGAAACCAAAATGAGATTATCAGGCTTCCTGGCACTTTACTAACTGAGCCATCTTTCAGCCTCATCCTGTGGATTCTCAACTTAATTTCAAGTATATGTTGAGTTCAACTATTACTTCCTTAGGGCACCTAAGATGATCCTGTGGGCATATGCCCTTCTAATAAATACTGATCACATCATATAAATTTGAAATTTGTCATCATTAAAAGTTGGATTATAAAAAAAGAGAGAGAGAGAAAACTGCTGATATTTTGTGATTCAATCAACATTAACCACAAAAGCTGTCATGGTAATATATAGACATGATTGACCATCAAAACTATCACATACTATCTGTCCAAATAAACTCACTTAAAAATTTAGTAACATTTGGAAACAATACTATAAACATACCAATCTAGGTAAGTAATAAACAAGAGGAAAATCCACCTTTTTTCATCCAGTTTCTGAGTAATGTCACAAATAAAAAATAAAATATTATCTATATAACTTTAAAAAATATTTAAATGTCAAAATCGTAATACTATCAAGCAGCTAGGGAAACACACACACACACACGGACTCAGAAAGAAAGTCAACCTTGTGTCTGTCTTAAAAACCACCTGAAAGATCATTCCAATCATTCCAGCACACTAAAAATTCATAAACAAAACTCGGATATAAATATGCCCCTGTAAAAACCTGTGGCTGTAGATATGAAACCAAGTTCTGCTCATTAATCATTTAAATCTACATAACCACTTTGCAAAAGATTTGAAATGATACTGTGGAAGTCTTAGTGAGACACACCCCTACAGGCTCACATTTGTGCACACCTATTGATGCTGTTTGGGAAGGCTACGGAACCTTTAGGAGGGGATTGCTGGAGGAAGTACGTCACGGGGGGGGGGGGATTGAAACATAGCGTCACCAGTTCACAACTTCCCGTTTACTGTCCGCTTCCTTCCTGCGTGTTTGAGATATTACCTTTCAACTTCCTGTTCCCCGTTTCCTGCCAGGTCTCCACCACCATTGTGAATCACAGGTCGGAAGAAACCTGTGCTTCCAATATGGGAGATAATCTAAACTATAATTTTTCTCACTTTTGTGACAAAATATCCTGACAAGAACATAAAGGAGAAAAGTGTTTCTCTTATCTTGTAGTTCGAGGGGATACAACCCATGAGGGCAGAGAAGTCGGTGAGGTTCCTTTCCGTAGTGATTTCAGGTCCCATCAAGTTAAAAGGCCACATGAACAATTGCATAAACATGATACTGATCTTTGGAAAGTGGTAAAAGAAGGAAGGACGGTGTGTTGTATCTTAATGGAGGATGTCACCGAGAGTTGTTTTTTCCTGGTGAACAAATAAAATCCAACCATGGGTTGGTGAGATGGTTTACTGGATAAGAGCATGTGTGGCCAAACCAATAACCTAAGTACAGTCTTAAAGACTCACGGGACAGAGAGAATCAAATCCTGGAAATTGTCCTCTGAATTCCACATGTATTCGGTAAGATTTCTTCTACCATAAACAAACAGACAAATATGTTAAAAGCAAGTAAAACCACTGGGAGACTAAAAATGGCTGACTTTAAACGGGGGAAGATAGGGTTAAATAGGATACCGTTGGAGAAACGAAGGCTGGGGTTTAGAAAAATGAATTAAACTAAAATAATAGAAATATGATCAACACATGGGAATAAGATAAAGCACCTCAGTACCATAAAGAAGCAGCAAACAAGCAAACAGTTTCTAAGGACATGCTATGTATAAGGCATGTATCTGAAGAAAAACGATAGGTTAGCAGGGCTATGCTAAAGATGTGCAAACAAAATGCGAAGGAAAATATTAATTGACAAAACAGCACTTACAGCAAGAAAAGTCACTAAATTAGACAAATTTATCATCATTCAAAAAATAAAATCCACAATGAATATATAAAGACTAAATATGCACTGAGGTGGTATTTTAAGCAGCTTAAAAATACAGGAGGAAATTAGCGAGATTATTACAGTAGATTACACATTCCACTGGTAGATCAAATAGTCAGAGAGAGGTGAGGGTATTTTAAAGTTAAATAATGTACTTACAATATTAAAAATTTAGAAAGTGTTCCTCCAGTCTCTGTTGTCAAAGAAAAATAATACAGATAAATAAAGTGTGGTTAGCAGTGCAGCTCACCCACTTAATGTGGCTGCTGTCAGACCAAAGGTACAATCTGTAGGACAATTTACAAATTCAACACTGTATTATTTGAGCAATAAGGAATAAAAGTTACTTACACACTAAAATTAAGATATTTGAAAATTAAATATATCAAATAATATATCAAAATCTTGACAACCTCGACCTTTTTAGTCAGGTGAACAATGTTGTAGGATAATGCTCTTGCAAACTGTAAAGAATTGTCACTCATACTAGTTTAATAAAACACTTATTGGCCAGTAGCCAAGCAAGAAGTATAGGCAGAATGACCAGAGTAGGAGAATTCTGGGAAGAGGAAAGTCAGAGAAGCAATTGCCAGCCAAATGCAGAGGAAGCAAGATGAGAATGCGGGACTGAGAAAAGGTGCCAAGCCATGTGCCTAAACATAGATAAGGATTATGGGTTAATTTAAGTGTAAGAGTTAGTAACATGACAGAGCTATTAGCCCAGCATTTGTTTTAATATTAAGCCTCTGAATCAATTATTTGGAAGCAGCTGCCAGGTATTTGAGAGTTTATTAATGGACAGAAACTTTTACTACCCTTACAGGCCTTTTTTAGTAGAAAAAATATAAAATTCAATATTAATGAAACTTTCAATGCAGTCATATATATGCTGTCAGTTACTATATATGCTGTCACTTTTCTATTACTAAAATAAAATACATGAAATTACTAAGTTATATAAAGGAAAGCTTTACTTTTATACAGTCTTGAAAGTTTCAGTCTATGCTCAGTTAGCTTTCTGATTTGGGGGCTATGGCAAAGCAGGGCATCATGGTGATATGTGGCAGTGACACTGTTCATCTATATCACTGAAAAAGCAAGTAGAGAAAGAGTAGACTTAGGTCACAACATTTTTTCAAGGGCATGTCCCAAGTGACCTAAGTTCTTTCCACCAGACCCTATATCTTAGAAGACTCTATCAGTAATCTCCAAGTAACAGACAGGCTGATGACCAAGCACAATAATGAGAAACAAGCCATGCACACATGTACCAGGCATGGGGGGGGGGGGGGCGGTCAACAACCAGCTCCCAGATCATGGCACAGAGACTTACTATTAGTTCTTAATACTCAGCCTTAGCTTATGTTCATTCCCGGCTATCTTTTATAACTTCAATTATCCTGTTTTTCTTCGCCTACATTTTTCTTCAAGGGGTTTTTCCTTTTCTTTCCTTCTGTATATCTTACTTTCATTGTTTCTTGTGTCTGGCTGGCGGGAGGCTACATCCCTGGTCCTGGGTTTATCTCCTTTTTTCCTTTATTCTCTCCTCCTTTTCTCCTCTTCTCCAGCCTACATTTCCTCTCCTATTTATTCTCTCTGCCCACCAGCCCCAACTATCCTTTCTCTACCTAGCTATTAGTCATTTAGCTCTTTAGGTGACTTGGGCAGGCAAGGTGGAACAAATGTAACACATCTTTACATAATTAAGCACACATCCATACAGCACTAAACAAATGTTACAGAAACAAATATAACACACCTTCACACAGTTAAAGTAAAATTCCACAACATAATCTACTGTTATTATCATTCTAGAACTACATGGCAGCTAAAATGTATATGGAAACTATAAGCGTTAGAGGAGACAAAATTATTATTTACTGGAGAGTGACTTGCTTATCAAGCTAAATAGCTAGAAACTGCAAACACATTAAGAACCAGTTAGATCTCTTGTTAAGGAGGCACTTTAAACAATAAAGTAATTTTAAAAGCAATAGTTTTCTTCTAGGCTCTAAATAAACAGAACAATGAAGGAAAATCACTGATGATAAATAGATGGTGATGATGCTGAGATGCCTATACTGATGCCGAGATGGTGTCGCTATGGACCTGAAAGCTACGTTAATAAGAATCTATAGCACAAGGATAAAGAAAATTCTCCAAGTTTTGCTGAATATAAAAGATGTGGATAAATGAAAACATACATTATTTCAAGATAAAATTACTAATATTGTTAATATCTCCTCTAAATTAATTTATAAAATTAATGGAATTGCATTTGAAATCCTATGAGACAGTTTTAAGTTGACATCATTAACCTAAAAGACAAATGACACAGATTCCAGAAGAGCAATATGAAATTGATTCAATAGAAATCAACACTTTGCCAACATCTGCAGTGTGCATACAGTTCTATGTTCCATAGAACATAGATGGGCACAAGGCATTAAATTAATTTTAAAAGTTGTAAAACTATAGGAAAAATGAAACTATACACAAAAATACCAAATTTTCCCTAAAAGATTATAGACTATTTCTTTTAAGTGTTACTTACATGGTTTTGTTTAGTTTTTCTACAGTAAGCAGTTGCCCATTGCTATGTTGTGATTCAAACAAAAACATGGGCATATTTCCTGGCCATGAACACTGTAGACTTGAAACAACTTGGTCTTTATAAGTCCATTTAGAATCCATCACTTTGACCTCGCTCCTGGAACAGTGACTGTCATGATTCATTATCAATGTGCAACATCATCCTTTTATTTATCTTGAAACTACATTCGGTATGCTTCCTTTGCTTTTATTTTTCTGAGTTGTTACTCACTTAATTCATTCCCTGCATGGTGAAAATTTTAGCACACCCCACTCTGCCTTTATCTTCTCAGGTTTAGAGAGCACTTGTTTATTCCAGCTCTACTTTTTACAGTGTCATTTAAATGACCACATGGCCAGAATTGAGTGGTATACTCCCAAGTTATTGTCCCCTCACTTATACTATGTATAAATTATTCCCCCAAATGTAAAATACCATCCTCAGTTCTTGTTATAAGCATATTTACTGAGCCAGCTATGTCTATAGGTTACTGCTATGCTATCCATTGGAAAAGCAGTCTCTCTCATTCAGGTCAATTTCTATGACAATATCCACAAAGCTGCAGATTTCATCTCCCAAATAAACACAGATCTGGCTAGAGGGCACAGATGGATCTGTACCCATATCCACAAGGAGGCCCTTTAGTGAATCAGTGCATGTTATTCTCCCATCATTTTTCTTGCTGTCAAAGCTGTATGTGCACATGCGCACACACACACACACACACACACACACACACACACACACACACACACACACATCTTAAATGATCTAATAAGATACACAGCATTACCAGGAAGAAATGGAAAAACCTGCTGTTTGTGTCTAGGTAAAGGAGTCCAGAATAATTTAGAGAGAAGACAGATACATGGAGATCATGGAAAACAGATTGGAAGGACGTAACCCATCAGCTAATTGAGTAGTCAAAAGCATTCTTGTGTGGAGATGAGGTGATTGTACATCTGTGGCTCTCTTTCTGAGGCTACCCAGATCTCTTATGTGTTCACTCTGCCACATGCCACTTATTGTCACAAGAGAAAAGAAATCTGATATCTCACTTCTCCCTCCCTTTTTTCTCATCTCAGACTGCCATAGGCTCACAATGCGGCTGCGTTTCTCTCCACTACATCAGGGTCAGAATAAGATGATTCAAGGATGCTGTCATTACTGCTTCTCTTTTCTTACACACATGCTTTTCGGAATACAGCGTGGATCTCATCCTAGGGAATGTGAGATCCCTTCCAAACTGCATAACTACATATATAAGATGCTCATTACTACAGACAAGTTCTCCCTACCTTATGGACACCTACACTGCCTTTGATGGACATCTCTTCTGTGTAGTCTTTCATGTCTCCCCTGGTGGCTGGTGGCATACCTGTACAGGCACATCTTGTGTCTTAGGTGGCTGGATCATGTCTCCCAGACTCTGCCCTTCTTCTCCTGTATCTCTGCTTGCTTTTCCTACTTTCTCTATCCTGTCTTGCCATAGGTCAAAGCATCTTCTTTATTAACCAATGATAGTAACGCATATTCACAGCATACAGAAAGACCATCCACAGCAAATGGCCCTTTCTAAGCTCCTCATTTACCCAAGTAGGCAACAAATTCTTAACCTCTTTCTCTATATTTGTCTATTATATAAAAAATATCCCTTAGTACAATAATAAAATACAGACGTTTGCCCAGTACTCCTAAATGTGGAGTAGAGTACCAAATGCTTGCTTTAATTAGAGAGTCTTTAGTTGTGGGAAACAGAAACTGTCTGGGATGCAATAAGAGGGCTTTATTATTGCAACCCAAGGAAACTAGAGAATGATATAACAGGCTTGAAGGAAGAATGATTAGAAATCATGGAAGTCTCTCCATTCACCCCCTCTCCTCCCTCCCCTTTCCCATGCCTCCTCTCCCCCTCCCCTCCTGGCCCTCCCTTTATCTCCTTTGTCTCTTAGCTCTCAGTTCTTTCAGCAAAACTTCTGATGGTTGGATGGTACAGGGAAAACAGTTGTACAGAACTTCCCATACCCACACCCACCAACCATTACGAAACCACAGGGTTTAATTTCTATTCCATGGTGTTGAGTAAATGTTGTTTATATGTACCAATTATCTCATTTTAATAATTATTGACCAAGAGGAAAAGCAGATCATTCATACTACATAAATAGACTCTATTTAAGCAGGACTAAAATTCTGTTGATGGGAAGGAAATAGCACTTCTATTAGATCAACAAGAAAGAATAAAGTATTTCATTTGATTACTGTTAGGGATATTTTAATTATAAGATACATCCTTATATTTTAGAGATAGTAGGATATAATACAATGTAATTCTCGACAAGATATAATATGCAGAAAATAAATAAATTGCAGACTTATCTTTGTACAATAGCTAAGATCTGAAAAGAAACAACTATTAAACTGCTTTCTAATGCACCAGTGAAAATGCCCAGGAGTGATTTAAGCTGCCAAAATTCTTCATTTTTGTCCATCTCATGAGATAAAGAGAATATAGTCAATTATGTTTGTAAAGTTTAAAGAAAAGAACATGCAACAAAAGTTGTTTGTGTTTATGCACATATACTTATAGACTGTGTTATTTCAGATATTAATGTATTTATGCACATATACTTATAGATTGTGTTATTTCAGATATTAATGTGTTTGGCTGACTTATTCTCTCCCAAAACACTGAAACAATAAAGTTCTACAGTTTCATCATCATCAAAAAAGCAAATATCATTCTTTTATAGTTCCATATAGAAAAAACTATCTCAGGGAAGTTTGAAATCAGCCTGATGAAATCCTGAGTCCACACTTGAACCAATTGCTGTGGTCAGAGGTAATAAACACAATGTTAAGTCTATCTGTGTGCAACTCTGTGGGCAGATGAATAGAATTGGTTTCTATACAGCAAAGGTGCCATGAAAAGGTATAACAAGGCCAGAGGTCAAAGCCTTGGGAAGCATTAATGACCCTGAAAATAAGAAGTTGTAGACCTGGGATTCAAACACAGAACTTTAAAATCCCAAAGCCTACCACTAACTAATTCTAGCTCCTATTGGATTAACATATTGGAATTTTTCTTAATTGTTATGTCATGGTTTCCTTGAAGGCTGAGACCCTACTATGTTTATCTTTATTCCTCTACCTCCTTGAAATACTACCTGGAACTTTTGAGGTGCTTTGTATAGTAAGATCTCCATTTATAGAATGCATGTTTGAACATAGTCTTATACCAACATGGATGTGGCCATAACTGAGACCAGCTGTGTAGGTCTTGTGCTCACAAGAGAACAGATGGAGATTTGAAGGGTGGGAATAGTGGAACATTTTAATTTCAAGAACATTTTGGCACCACAAAAATAAAAGGAAAATAGTAATACTAGAAATATTTATTGTATTTTTTGAGAAATCCATACATATGTTATTTATAACATCCCGACCCTTCTCACTGTACTCTAACCAACGCTTCTTGTGTTCTCATACACATATCCCAGTCTGAAATTCATAATATTCTGTAAAATAATTATTACTGCTTACATACACACACACACACACACACACACACACACACACACACACACACACACACCACAAAACAGCTGAGTCCAGTTAGCATTTCTCATATGTACATGGGTTTAGGGCTGACCACCCAGGCTTGTGTAACCTACCATGGGGCTCTCCTCTGAAAAGGAGTTGATTTTATGTCCTTCAGTAGCTACTGACCCACTGGTAGCTAGATCTTCAACTAGGGACAGGGCCTTGTGAATGTCTCTCTTCCCCATATCACCATGCTAATTGATGTGGTTTTATTCAAAAATTTATGTTATTGAATGTTCACAGGTACATCTCTGTTTGTTTAGAACACCCTCACAACTGTCCAGGTCATCTGGCTCTTATAATCTGTCTTCTCTTCCTAAATGTCCCCTGAGCCTTAGGTATAAAAACTGAATTATATATGTGTTTTGGTGGATAAGGCACACCATAGTCACTTATCCTCTGAATTTTGATCAATTGTGATTCTCCGTAGTAGCCTTTGCCTTAAGGAAAACAGAATTTCTTTGACTAGGGGTGAGAATTGCCTTTTTTTTTAATGGGCATAAAAATAATGTCCACATATGTAGAAAACTAATTGCTGTGACAAAACACCATGGTCAAGGAAACTCTATAAAATAAAGTGTTTTATTAGGCTGACAGTTTCAAAGTTAAGAGTCCATGATGGCAGAGCTGAGGCACAGTGGCAGGAAAAGCCAAGAGTACACATCTTAATCTGTAAGCAAGAGGCACAGAGCACACTAGGAAAGTCATGAGTCTTTTGAAACCTCAAAGCTGCCACCAGTGCCATACTTCCTCACACAAGGCCACACCTCCTAATCCTTCCCAAACAGTTCCACCAACGGGGGACCAAGCATTAGAATATATTAGCCTATAGGGACCATTCTCTTTCAAACTACTACATAGGCTCTCCGCTGGGATCTACTGTCCAGCTACAGGCTTTTGGCCAGGTTTACAGTTCTAGGCATGAATTTCCTCCTACTGAATAGGCCTTAAGCACAATCAAACAGCTGTTGGTTACTCCAAAGACAAAATGTCACTATTGCACCATTGGCAATATCTTGTCTGGCTGGTCATTATTGTAGTTTGAATGTTTATAGCTGGATAGGTTTCCTGGTAACTTGTTTTGCCCTGGCAGCTGACACAGCACCACTCCAAGAGCTGGATCCCAGTTCTCTGGAAGGAAGCTGCTAGGTCAGTACTAGTTTGATTTCCCCCAAGTCCTGTTTCAAAACTATACTGTATCTTCAGCAGTGAGGTCCAGACATGCAAATGAGAGCAAGGACAGGAGCTTGAAATACCAGAAATTTTATACTCAAAGCAGAGCTGTCTGATGATCTTAACTGAGAAAACTATGTCCATTCAAATTTATTATTTCTACCATACTTCCCAGTAAATTCTGTGAACAGAAATAATATAGTGGGGGGGGGGGCTTTTCTTTGTCTGTTTCATTTTCTTTTTTTTAATTTGTTTAAAAAGTTTTTGCCATATATACCACTGCTTACCTTACCTTCCCTTTCCCTAGTCCCTCCCAATCCTCCCTCAGCTTCCCTCCACCCCATCCCCCCATCCATTCCCCAAGGAGGAGGGCAAGGGGTCCCAAGGTGGGTCAGTACAGTCTAGCACAGCCACCAGTAGGTCCAATTTTCTCATTCCAGTATTAAAGCTGGGTTAGGTGTTCCTCTGTAGGGAATGGGCTCCGAGATGCCAGTTCATGCACAGGAACATAGTCTTATCCTATTCCAAGAGGCTCCATAAACTGCCCACGCCATTCAATAGTCGTCTACCTTTGAAGGGTTTAGCTCCCTTCCCTGAAGGTTCCTCAGCAGTCATTTTTGGTTCACTGAGCTCCCAATAGCTTGTCAGCTGTCTCTGTGAGTCTCCTCCTCATGATCCTGATCCCTTTGCTCATCGAGACACTCCTCTCTCTCTTCAGCTGGACCAGGAGGAAGCTCGACCTAGTACTTAGCTATTGATCTCTGCTTCTACCTCTATCCATTGCTGGATGAAGGTTCTATAATGACACTTAGGGTGGTCATTCATATGATTATAGGAAAAGTCCTCTTTAGGCACCCCCTCCACTATTGTCTGTCATTTTAATTGTCTTAAAAGAAAATGTATCATGGAATCATTGTGAATTTTGAAATAAATTATCACTGCCTAAGTACATGTTCTAAGTGACTTACCCATTTTTTTTTGTCTCTCTCCAGGTCCCCCCATGCATGCCATAAAGGTTCTCCTCAAAAAAAAAAGTTCTGTATCTTAGTTTGGTTTCATATAGATAATGTTGTTTCAGAATCACATCTTTTTCTAGAATTTGTCTCTTAACATTTTTTGTAATGCTTAAAATATAAAAAATAATTTCTATATAAAAGACAACCTTCTCATTTTTCACTCACTATTCATTCTGTCTTGTTTTGGAATGTTTCTAGTCTCCGGATGGCACTCAAGACACATATTTAAGCTTTTTGTGTTCACTTTAGCATTTCAACACTTTGTTCTTACACACACACACACACACACACACACACACACACACACACACACACACACACACACACCCTTCATATTAAATTCTCTGCTATTATGTTGCTTCCTGGCTTGATTAGCTGTTAAGATGAACACAGCCTGTTAATTTAGAATTGTATTCTGTTTTTTAAAACTGCTTCTAATGTTGCTAAAGGGTCTGCATGCAGCTGTAGTTAATCTGCTTTAAAGCATGTTCTTTCTTGCCCTCTGTCCGCTTCTCTGTACTAGTCAATCTGATACCCAGAAAATCATCATACTAATCCAAATTGGGCCTTATTAAAATTTTAACCTGTTTTTTTTTCTTCCTACTAGACTCACAAACCAGTTATCTACACACAGACTTCTTCACCCAGGGCCAAAACACTGGTGTTTTTTCTGATAATTTTGCAATGATCTTTATCCTGAATTTAGTGGAAAAGGGGATGGCAGAAGTTTTATATAATAAGAAAATAATCACTGTTTCAGTCTTGGAAGCTAATACTCCTCGCTGGCTATGTACAGTCTATGTACAGACCCAGGTCCTCTGGTCCTTTTGTGCTACATCATTGCTTTGCCTATATTTGCTTCTTTATATTGTAGGCTCAAAACAGGTAGAGAAAAGCCTAATAGAGAATCCTGACTCAAGGCTTCTTTTCCCACCCTAATCCTTTTCCTTAACTTTTATTTGGCAAACTTGAGCTCCAAATGTAATCCTTTAAGAACAGGGAAAAATAAAAATTAAAAAAGATGTGCCCTTCACTTTCTTCTTTTATGGCCTAATTGATGTAAGAAAATATCAGATCATTGATATTTGGCTGAAACCTTAGTACATTTTTTACTAACATGACTTGTTTGTTATTAGGTCCATGGCATATTTAATTCATAAAATAGATGATGCAGAGAGCAAATAAAAATGTATTTGGGGGGAATAATTCAATCTCTAAGTGAGAGAGTATTTATTTAAACACATTCTCATGGTCATTATTAGGGGTGACCATGTCTGAGTCAGCATTAGCTTTTCTGTTCATGGGAAGAAGGATGAGTACAAGAGCCTGTACCTGGAGTATCATCAGGAAGAGATGTTTAAATAATGACCATGCCTGCCATTTTTCTCTCTAGGCCACATACCAAATGTGATGCTCATTTAACAAGAACCACAGTGAAATTACTTCACCTCCAAAACCAAGATGAGTGTCTCAGTTATAAGGACATAAGTGTTATACCCCATGTATGAGTGCAATAAAACACATCCTCTGTTTCATCAATCAGACTGATAGCAAATTTGTACTTAAAATTTCCAAAAATTCATCCCATGTGTGTTGTGAAAGCATACAAAGGCCATTGGAAAAAAGAGAAACCTGACATTGGGGAGAAGTTAGGTCCTGACTAAAAAGCTCTTACAATGTGTGCCTGACAGAACCTTGATTGGAAAAATGTGTTTTCCCGTTTGCGTGGGCACCAGACATTAGTAAAAATCGGATTAAATTGTTGCACACAGTCTGCCTCCTAGTCACATCATCAGCCCTACCATGATTCTGGTCCAAATCTGGAAATCCCAGGTATAGAACTAAAGCCCAGAGAAAACTATGAACAGGTCCCTATGTCTCTTCCAAGCAAAGCTCAAGCTTCCTGTTGGTTACAGCAAATGCCAGTAAGGCCAAGCCTTGAGCATCAGACAGTTCCCCACAGGGGAAAATCCTACCCCATAATTAGAGGATAAACCTGTAAGCCTGACCAGACATTTTGTAACCAGGAACATGTGAGGCCAGCTAATTTTTTCTGTTCCATTTCCTACTGCTTTAGAAAGGATACTGTCACATGAAAGTTTGTGTCAGAAGCAGTCTTGAAAGGAGTCAGTTTCTAGAACAAAATAGTCAGGGGCCTCAGGTGAAGGACAAGATGGAAAAGCATTCCCTCTGGGAAAGTGGTTCTAAACTTAGGGATGAGGAATGGATTAGAATGATACCAACAGTGGATCCTAGCAGAGAAGCCAGACCTCATCTGTTCCACTGAGAGCATCACTTCAGCAAGCTCAGGACCTGCTCACAGAGATAAAGGAATGAAAGGCTGAGTGAAACTACCTGGGAATGGAAACCTAGAAGAGGAGGGAGCATTGTAATAGAAAATTATCTCACTCCGTGCTGGGGCGACTGTAAATTGGTACATTTCCGGAAAGCAGCGTAGCTTTCTACTAAAGAAAATCCTTCCAAATATGCATGACCTTTGGCATAGTGTCTGCATGTGGGGGCATCTAAACCAAGAAAATAAGGAAAGTGAGGAAATATGCAAGTAACAGAAGTATTTAAAAAGATGAGAATAGTCATCTGGATAGATACAGAGAGTCCATGATCTAGAAAAGTAAGTGCTTATTTTGGCTGCTACCTTTGATTAAATATAAGAAAATGCTCACATTATGTCAGTTAAACATGCACACACACAAATAGAGTTATTTAGAAGGCAATATGATAATGACTAATGTTATTTCTAGGTAGTACAATGAATTCATATTACCAAATTTACTACAGTGAAGAGGAACTATTTTTGTAATCACCAAAAAGTTCCTTTATAAAGAAAATTTAAAGCATATGAGCTACACACACACACACACACACACACACACACACACACACACACGTATGTATGTATGTATGTATGTATGTATGTATGTATGTATGTATGCTAGAGAGACAGCTCAGCTGTTAAGAGCACTGGCTGCTCTCAGAAGGCCTGGGATTTAGTCCCTAACACCAGCATGACAATCCAGAACAACCTGCAACTCCAGTTCTGGGGGCTCTGGTGCCTTCTTCTGGCCTCCCCTGGCCTGATACAATACATGGTACACTTGAATGCAAGCAAAACACACACACACTTAAGCTCAAAGCATGTTTTCTATTGGCTGCTCTCAGACCAACTATCAGAGTACCCTAAACACTAATGAGGCTTGCGTGGCACTTACAAGGCTTACTCCTGATAGCCTTGACAGAACTTTCTTAATGTATGCCAGCATCTTCCTTCTCTTTATCTCTGTCCCTTTGATGTGGGTTCTATCAATAATCCCCTCCCCACTCTCCACCCTTCTCTCTCCCTCTCCCTCTCTCTCCCTCTTTCTACCTCTCTCCCACCCCAGAATCCCTGTCCCCTACCATAAATTCCTTGTACATCAACTCTTATTCCAGTATCTTCTTTCCTGGGGACAGAGTAATTCCATCCACCCACCTACAGAACCCAGTCATCAAATAATTCAGTGACAAGAACTTCCCCAGGGAGATACAACGCATATGTCTATTCACCCCAGATAAGGAGCCAACCACAGACCAAAATATGGCTACCACCAAAGTCTAACCAGTGAACCAATGAGTTTTTATTAGGGTTACATACAGGAATATGAGTGAAGAGCTACTTATAGGATCAGAAATGACTCACGTACAGCTATATTCCCAAAGTCCATTCCAGAATAGGTAAAACTTCTTAAAGGCTAAAAACCTGGAGTACACTGCACAGCCTGCCAGCAGCTCAACAAGTTGGAGAATATCCTTTCCAAGTGACTCAGTTCATATAAACTTCTTCTAGGCTGCTCAGATGGTTTCTGCTTCTTGCACACAGCTTGTCTGGTCTTAGAGTCTGCTTTTGCAGTGTGGCTTCTCTGTGGATGACCCTCAGAGATCTTTATTGCTTTTTCTGGGAAGGAGGGGCCTAGTGAATCTTGTCAGTTTCAGGGACTTCCTAAAGCTATGCGGGTTGTTTACTTTCTGTCTTAAGGAGTTTAAACTCTGTTAAAGCCATTAAGAATAAGCTTTGTTAGCCTTGAGGCTACTCTAGGTAGCTGGTCAGAAAGTTTCAATCTCAGAGAAAACTGCTACACAACATCACTCAGAAAGATTGTAATGAATGTACTGTTATCTGACTCTTTGACTATGAGACTTTTAAGGGAGTATCTAGTTCAGCCAAGCTACACTCCTGACCTAATGCTAGCTGTGACAAAACAAAATGGTGCTATCTTAGGTTTATTTATGATATTTTATATGTATGAGTATTTTTCCTACATGTATATATGTGTACCACATGCATTCCTGACACCCACAAAGAGCTGAAGAGGGCGTCAGACTACCTAGAATTGGAGTTACAGACAGTATGAGCTAACGTGTTGGTGCTGGGAACTGAACCTGGGTCCTCTGCAAAACAAAACAAAACAAGTACCCTCACTTGCTAAGGCATCTCTCGAGCCTACAAAAAGGTGCAGCAATTGGCAAAGTCACAATGGGGAAATAATCAGAGGACATTTAGCAGGACATGTTTCATAGCAATGGCCAGAAGAAAGTGAACCATCTTTCAACTCCATCAAATTCAGAGTGCTTAATAAACTAACTGCAAAAAGCTTTCTTATCAGCTTGCTTCACGCCACTAGATAAAGGCACTCAAGAGTTTCACAAATTACATCAATTATTATGCAAAGCAAACACTTACAATTCATAATAGCCCTTTTCTTTAAATCACAACTGTTTATAGACAACTTGGTAATATCCTATAATGTTCTTTTTAAACTACCATAAAGGTGCTGGTGCCTGGATTAGGGGCATAATTCTTCGAAGAAACAACTATCTCCACACTGTTAAATCTAAACTCTATCAGTATCGGGGCATGATGAAATGCTAATACTATAAAGCATTGCTCTGTTGAGGTACGCCTGCTCCCACAAGTAGAAAACTAGGTGAGCCAAGTGTGATGGTATATGCATATAATCCCCACACCCTGGAGGCAGACACAGGAAGGTTATGAGTTCAAAGCCAGTCTTAACTACACAGGGAGACCCTGCCTTAAGAACAGAACATAACTTAGCAGAGCAAATCAAAATTAAAACAGGTCTAATGGCGTCACATTCTCCCACCATAGCCAGGTTTCCTAGAAAACAGATCACTGTAGTAAAAGCTCTTTGTCAGTGCTCAACTGAAAAGTCCACTCCCGGGACAGCAAGAGAGGAAGTTAAGAGTGTGAAGAACATGAAAGCAAATGCAAGGTAGGGCACTGGTGAGCTGACCTCAGCACCTTGAGGAAGCACATCGGCTTTTGTTCTTATTCAGGCCATCTGGAAAAGCCACACGGGACACCCGCACCTTGGAATAGCCCACTGGTGGGGAGAGGGGAAGCCTGGGAACAGATTTTACTTGCCTGGTCTTTCCAATCTGTGCCTCACTGGTCAAAGGAATCCCTTTGCCTTAGATGGTTAATTCGTTAGTGTTACAGTCCTCTCCAGTCAGCTCCTGGAAAGTCAGACCTCATGCTACTTTGTCCACTCTGAGCATGGACATGCCAGAACCACTGAAGGGTGGGATTGCTGTAGTCCCACCTAAGGGACAGAGGGTAACCATGCAAAAGCAGAGCTATCTTCCTTGAAGGGTCTGGGACGTGGGGCAGTGTTAAGAGTTGAGGGGAAGGGTGTTGAGGGGTCTCCACTGAGCAAGTGCACAGATCCAGAGGCAGATGGACTTCGGCAATTTACAGAAGCATTAACTGAGACCTCATACTCTGAAACCTGGTAGTTGGCACCTCACATTACTTCCTTCAGCATTCTTATCTTGACAATTAGGTAATGGTAAATTCACCCTTTCCCTGCTGTGTCCGAGGGTGAGCTACCTCTTTCTCCCCATTACCTTCCTCCATTCTGGGCTCCTCCATCTGGTTTGTATTTGTTCCCAAACTTTTTTGTACACAGAGCTATTTCTTTCTTGCTAATTTTTGTAACCTATTCTGGAAAACACACCAAATATCCATGGACTTCTGACCGCTCTGCTTTTCATTATTGAAAATTGCAGTGTAGTTGAACCAACAATGCCAAAAGTGTGTGTGTGTGTGTGTGTGTGTGTGTGTGTGTGTGTGTGTGTGTGTGTGTGTTGTATGCATGAGACTGTACTTGTCTCTGGTGTGTTTGTGTGTGTGTTTGTCTATGATGTGCTTGTGTGAGAAAGAGTATGTGTGGTATGGTGTGTGTGAGAGACAGAGTATATGGTGTGCATGTGTGTTTGTATGTGTATGTACAGGTATGTATGTGCTGTGTGTGCTCTGTATGTATGTGTGGTATGACTGTGATGTGTGTAGGGGTGTGTGTGTGTGTGTTGCAGTCTCCTACAGGGTTTGATAAGAAGAGGCTTAAGACAGGCATTATGTAATTGTGCCACATTTGTCAGCAATATGACTGCAAACTTGAAAATAGACTTAAGGACCTCAGCCTGAGTTCTAAACCTTTTAACTTCAAAATGAAAAATATTTCCAAAATGGCCACACTAAATCTTTATCTGCAGGGGACTAACCTTGTGAGAAGCATGAAAAAAGTTTTTAAATAGTCCATTAATAAATAAGAACATTTTCCCTCAGATAAATTGGTTGGACTCCTTTAGAAATTTCTGTGATTCTTAGATTTATACTCAAATTCACCAAAAAAAAATTGTCCCCAAGGGACCACACAATCACTTCTTATGGTCTTCTTCTTCCTTCCTCCGGATGAGTTTTCTCCTCAGACCTTTGGCTGACTTGCTACCATGAGCACAGCTGAAGTCTGTACCCGAGTTAAAAGTAGCAGTAAGTAGCAATGCCATGTTCCCCTGTTTTCAGCCAAAGCAGGAAAGGGCCATTTACAGATTGATCTCCTCATCAAAGAACCATGTCACCCAATCTTTCTGCTCTGCAACCTGCCACAAGATTGATGGTAAATATAATATATATGAAAATGAAGGAGGAAAATATATGCAAGGCTCTGACGAGCGCTTGGAGGTTGGAGCTGGAGCTGTGCAGTTCACCATTTGGGTGGAATTTCTCATTTTCAGGACATTGACTCTAAAATCACTGCAGTAGCTGTGTTTAATGCCCCTGTGTTAGGAATCCAGGGGTTTTAAAAAAATGGTTTGAAGTCAGAAAAAGCAAGGCTGACTTATTTGAACCTATGGTGTAGTGTGACCAAAAAAAATGCAAGGAAGTAAATACTGAGAGAATGTGGAGGGAGGGATGGAGCTGGGAGCGCAGACTTATGAGCTTTATACTTTGTCCAACAGAATACCAAGTAGGTTGCTAAGAAAGGAGAGGATGTGGTATAATTGTCAACTAATGAAGCCAAGGTTCTAAAGCCCTAGGAAGAGCCTGAGAGAAAAATCTAGTATCTTAATCACAGGAATTTTATAAAATTGCAAAAGTAAGTTTTATTAAGCCAAAATGCTTAAGACTACTGTCTTTGGGTACTCCAAATTCCCTGCCATATTGAGTGGCATTAAACAGCCCATCAATATTTGGAATACCCAGATAGGAAACAGTAGAGCAAAGAATGTATGTACCTTACTGTTAGTAGGAAAGTAGCAGATGTGGCTCTCTATGACTCTGTGTCTGTCTCAGTATTGCTAGTACCCCAGTGAAGCAAGGTTTCTAAGAGCTCTCCCACAGCTCCCAAGCAGCATAGAGAGCCACAGCAAGAACACACACAGCTTTACATGCCCTTGAACTTGGTGCCAGGCACCAGTGGAGGCCAAAGGATAAGCTTGGAAAGGAACTAATCTATAGACAAGTCTTGTAGTCAAGCTACTAGAACAAGGGATTTTGAGATCAGTGATGCTTGGACAAAATGGAAGCTTTTTTCTAAGTAGAAATTTCCTCAACTTTGGCAAAATTCCTAAATGTTATAAAACCAAACAAGCATGACACTAAAAAATTTTTCTAGTAAAAAATAATAGACATAATAGACAAAACTCAGGACTGGCACAATGGCTCAGTGGGTAAAATACTTGATGACCTGGATTTGATCAGGAGAAAGTGGATAACTGTACTCATACCTTTATATACATGAACACACATATACACATACACATATATACACATACATACACACATACATACATATACACAGAGCACAATAAATATTTTTTAAAAATAAAAGTATAAAGAGACAATCATTAGGCCTGGATGTACAAGTCTGCAATTCCATCTATTTGGGAAGTTGAGGCAGGAGGATCATAAATTCAAGACCTGCCTAAGCTATGTAGTGAGACCCTGTCTCAAAATATGAAGCTAAAAGGGGGTTGGGGACATAGTTCCGTGATGACATACTTGAGAAGCCTGCCTGATGCCCTGGATTCAGTCCTTAATACTACAAAGGAAATAAAAGGCAATCAAAATTTAGAGAACCACAGAATTCACCTTTGCTGTCTGTGATACTTACCAGCTTTTTCCAAATTTTTGTTTAGCTATAATAATTCTTTTCATTCTAAAGAAGTTCCCTTTCATAACTCAGCTACTACTGACCTTGAATCTCTCCGAAACTTTCCAATCTGGCTCATAGTCTCAATACTCAAGCTAAAGTCTGGTCTTCTGCCTGAGCTGCATTTAACATCCACACTGATCCCCTGGCTGCCTAGCATTCTTCACCTCCTAAACCCAAGGGTTTTCACGTGTGGATCCCTTCAGTGCCCTTGACCATGATGACACATCTTTCCTGTCTTCATGTGGAAGCCATTCCATCTTCAAAAGCGTCAGTCCCAAGACCTCAATCAAACTTTTTACTTTTTTCCTTTCTTTTTTCTGCTGTTGTTACAACCAAGTCAAATCCTCACGTCTCATGTGCATCCCAGGATGCCCAGTCCAGTGCCTTACACACACACACACACACACACACACACACACACACACACACACACACACACACACACACCTGCTCACATCTTCCCCACTACTATCCCCATTCCTGCTGCTGACTTGAAATTCCCCTTATTACGTCTATGAAACTTGACTGTCCTCTGTCAAGCCGTATGCCAATCACTCCCCAGAACAACTAAGGACACTGTCTGAATAGTTGTGTAATATTTTGTGGAAGGAGTATTTCAGTATAAAATTAGTCACTTACCTTTTGGTTCCCATTTAACTGTTTCCTGTTTTATTCTTTTCTTTGTTGCAATATGAACAACACTGTTACAAATTTCCAACTATTTCCTTCTGCTGCGTAGCTGTTTGGGTTCCTAGTATTTGGACTAGTACTATAAAAGGTGGCTGTTTATTTAATTTTAAGTGAGTTGTTTTTTATTTATTTTGGAGAAGTTTATACACAAGTACTAGATTAACATCATTTACACCACTCTATCTTTTTTCTGCCACACAGGATTTATATCCAGACTATACAAAGAACTCAAAAAAAAAATCCAAAAGAAAAATGTTAATTAAAACATAAGCTATGATAGAAACAGAGTTTTCAAAATAAGAAAAATAACTAATAAACATCTCAAAAAGGGCCCAATATCCCTATTAATTAGATAATTATAAGTTAAAACTATGATGAGATTTCATACTACCCATGTAGGAATGGGTAAGATGGAGAAAACAACTGAAAGGTGCTAGTGAGCTGAGGAGAGAAGAACTTCACCGTTAGGATTGCAAACTGGAGCAGCCACTATGCAAATCACTGTAGAGATTTCTCCAAAAGCTAGAAACAGACCTACCATATGTTGTGGAACAGAATATTTGTTTAATTGTGTAAAGATGTGTTGCATTTGTTTATGCTGCTCTTGTTTAACTATGTAAAGATGTGTTACTGCTTCACCTTGCCTGCCTAAGACACCTGATTGGTCTAATAAAAGCTCAACAGCCAATAGCTAAGCAGAGGAGGGATAGGTGGGGTTGGTAGGCAGAGAGAAAGAAAAAGAGCCAGCCATTCTGGGACTCAGTCAACCAGACATAGAGGAAGCAGAAAGATAGACAGTACATAGATGAAGTAAACAAGCCTCAGGGCAGCACAGAGATTAATATAAATGAGTTATTTTAGGTTAAAATAGCTAGGTAGAAACAATCCTAAGCTAAGTCTGAGCATTCATAACTAAAAATCAGTCTCCACACTATGCTTTGGGGACTGGCAGTCCAAGAAAGCCTGCTGCAATCAGGCTATGGCATGCTTTGGCATATGCCCAGAGAACTTGCTGCCCTAAACTTCAGATGCTGCTCATCTATGTTTACTGCTGCTCTATTTACAGTAACTAGGAAATGGAAACAATGTTGTAATGGGATTATGTTCTTGCATTGTAAATAGTTGTCCCACCTACTAGTTTAATAAAAATACTGATTGGCTGAAGGCAGACAGGAAGTGTGGGTGGGGCTACCAGACTAAGAAAACTCTGGGAACAGGAAGAACAGAGCAGAGATGCCAGAGAGAAGCCAGAGAGACACCACAGAGACACCTCGATGAGACGCCAGCAGACACAGAGGAAAGAAGTTGATATGCTGCTCTGAGAAAAGGTACCAAGCTGCATGGCTGAACAATATGGGTTAGTTTAAGAGCAAGAGCTAGCTAGCAATATACCAGCACCATAAGCCAATCAGCAGAAAATTAATATAAGCATCTGTGTGTTTCTGTGGGATTGCAGGACTGTGGGACAGTGGGTTAGGACCTCAGGGCTAGGCCAGATAATCCAGGCCAGAAACTTCATACTACAAATGGCAGCCCAACATGGGTGATATATACCCACATAAAGCTGGAGAGATATTAAATAGGGTTCTAGAGCACAAAACAGCTTCCAAGTTGTGTCTCTCACGTGAGTCATAGTACAGAGATGCCCTGGTAAGGCATGTAGGCTTGAGCTAATAAATGGTGAGTTTTGGAGTGCAGCTTAAGTCGCAACAAGGCCAGTTCCTGAGCCTCAGTGCAAGCAAGGAGCTGTATATGGTGGATTTAAGGTTACTGCTCTTATAGACAAAATGGGAATTGAGTCAAATACTGTTTCTTAGAAGCAGCAGCATTTTCTTTGGAAAGCCCTGTTTGCTGGAGACAAGCAGAGGCGTGATTTTTTTAAGAGAGGCTTCCTGATTCAGCCTTAGAGGACACTTGTGTCGTTTGTAAGTCTTTTAAGAGGCCCTGCTGCCAAATACTTAAATAGAGTTCATCAGCAGCAGATGGCAATGCTTTACTTGGTGGTTATAAGGACCCTAAAATTCCCCAGAGTGGTAATTGTGGGTCCTACCAGTACCTCTGCTAAAAAGCTAAACTCTATGAAGCTAGACTAGAAGCTGGGTGAAGCCAGCCAGCCACCATAGTCAAGCCTTTAATCCTTAGCCACACCTTGACAGATTAAAGGGATGGACAGAAACAGAAAGAAATAAAGGAAGCTGGGCGGAATTAGCCACCCTAGTGTAGCAAAGGTGTGGTCAGAAACAGAAAAAAATAAGAAATGAAGGATATACAGTAAAGACAGATTCAAAAAAAAAGAACTCTAAATGGTTTAGAGTATGTTTTAAAATATATGTAGGCTTGAGAAAAGGGGAAAAGAGAAAGGAATAGAGAAAGTCTTTAAAATGGAAATAAAGTAAAAAATAATAAGCCACATAAAAATGGAAATTACAACCCAAGCTGCAAACCGCAACCCCTGAACAGCTTGGGATTAGAAGGAACTTAAGAGAGACATCCAGAGATTCCCCTAAGAAGAGAAAACAAAGAAGATCTTAGCAAATTGGGGTCATAAGGGTTGCAACCAAAAAGAGTTGGGAACAAATCTTGAAAGAAGGAGATGATTGAGTGAGTGGAGCAAAGAGGGAGATAGAGAGAGATGGATATCTCGATAGAGGAAGCCAATGTGGGGTTGGAAAGAGACTGGGTGCTAGGGAAATGTCCTGGAACTCACAGGATGTCCCTGACCAAGTCTCCAAACAATGGTGGAGGGAGTGCCTAAATGGGACTTCCCCTATAATCAAATGAGTTAACACCCTAGGTCTCATTGCAGAACCTACATCCAACAGGGAGTGGAGGTAGAGGCAGATATCCATGGCTGAGCATTGGGGAGAGCTCCTGGTCCAGCTGAGAGCCGGGAGGACAGTCTATATGAGCAGGGGTATAGGGGTTATGAGGAAGGGCCCCATGCTGATGGCTGAATGATGCTCTGCAAAGCTCACTAAATCCAGAATTGCCATTGGAGATCCATCGGGAGGGGGAGCTGAGCCCTCTGTGGGTGGGTGGCTTTCTACTGCCATGAGTGTGTGGAGTCATGAGGGTTGGAATCAAACTGTGTTCCTGTTTATGGGTGGCACCCATTCCCTATAAAGGAACACCTAGTCCAGCATTGACTTTGGGGTGAGTGAATCAGATGTGCCTGGAGTGGATGTGCAGCGCTGGAATGGCCTACCTTGGGACTTCTTGCCCTTTTTGAGATGGGGAGAGGCGAGGCTGAGGGCTGGCTGGGAAGGATTGGGAGGGGAGAGAGGAGGGGAAGCAGGGGGATACATTGATGGAGATGACATTTTT
Source organism: Phyllotis vaccarum (assembly GCA_033318265.1). NCBI lineage: Eukaryota > Metazoa > Chordata > Mammalia > Rodentia > Cricetidae > Phyllotis > Phyllotis vaccarum. The sequence goes on along the minus strand of JARWLC010000012.1, from coordinate 34,543,767 downwards.
AATGAAAGTAATATATATATATATATAAAGAAAATGGAAATTACAAATAGTATCTAGATACTGTATGTTATTGTCTTATCTTTAAGTTTTTTTGACTGAAAATGAAGTACTTAAAGCTGATAAAAGACAGCTTTATAATGCCGTTTAGGTTATAAATCCTGATGCATTAATGCAACCTATATATTTTGTAAATAAGTTGACTTTAAAACTGAAATAAAAAGTTATGCTAGTTTGAAGAAAAAGTCTTCTTTTTATGTCCACAGAAAATGAGAGGATTTATTCCTCTTTAAAAAAAATAAAGTTTGATAGAGGAAGACCCCCTGAAAATTCTCCAATGGAAACAGATGGACCAGATGATCCAGCGTTTCAGAGCACCTCTGTTGAAGTTTCCTGAGGTCTGCATCCAAAACAACTTCAAGGAGACTGGCTGAGATGACCCAGTCTTAGAGACTACTCCACTAAGGACTTGTTCATAATTCTAAATTTTCTTTGGGTCCCCATTGCCAGTGCCCCCATTCAGCAGGAAGTAGCCTAGAGAACTACGCCCACATTCCCAAAAATTTGATTATGGATGTTTGTCTTTGCACAGTGTTGGTTATAAGTTATAATGGTGAAAAATTATACAAAGGAAATTAGATTTGGGGTTTTTGTTTTAAAAAAGAAAAAGGGGAAAATGTAGTTGGATTATGTTGTTACATTGTAAATAATTGTACCACCTACTGGTTTAATAAAAAACTGATTGGCTGAAGGCAGACAGAAAGTGTGGGCAGGGCTACCAGACTAAGAAAACTCTGGGAACAGGAAGAACAGAGCAGAGATGCCAGAGAGACACCATGATGAGATGCCAGCAGACACAGAGGAAAGAAGCTGAAATGCTGCTCTGAGAAAAGGTACCGAGCCACATGGCTGAACAAGATGGGTTAGTTTAAGAGCAAGAGCTAGCTAGCAATATGCCAGAGCCATAGGCCAATCAGCATAAAATTAATACAGGTGTCTGTGTTTCTGTGGGACTGTGGGACAGTGGGTCAGAACCTCAGGCTAGGCCAGAAACTTCATACTCCATAATGTAGATGCCCTTCAACTGATTAACGGATAATGAAAGGGTAGTACATACACCATGGAATGTGAATCATCTGTTAAAAAATGAAATCAAGAGTTCTGCAGGAAAGATGGATGACACTGAAAATTATCATACTGAGAGAAATAACCTGGACCCAGAAAGACACATGACAAATGCCACATGCCCTCGCTTATTTGTGGCTTCCAGCTCTGAGTCTTCAGATTTGAATATCTAACCTGCAGTAACCACAGAATCCAGGACAGTAGAAAGGGAACATGGAGTGGGAGGAACCATTTGTTTAATTTTTATAAATGCTGCCAAGAGGCTTCTAAAAAGACAGACTGTGGGATAAAGCTCAATGGGAAAGCATTTTCCTTTCTTATGTAATGGCCAGGCTTCAAATCCCCAGCAACAGAGAGAGAGAAAGAGAGAGAGATACACACATACATACACACACACACACTCACACAGAGAGACATACACGCACATACACACAGAAAGAGAGATACACACATACATACACAGAGAAACACACTCACACACACACTCACACACATACACGCTCACACACACTCATACACACTTATACACATGTGCACACACTCACACACTTATGCACACACACATACGCACACACACCCACTCCTGCACACACTCATACACACACTCACACACACACACACTCATACACACACAGAGAGATACACATACATACACACATACACAGAGAGACATACAAATACACAGAAAGAGAGATACAGTAGAGAAATACACACACACAGAAAAGAGATACACACAGACACACACTCATACACACACTCACACACTCACACATACACATATACTCACACACATTCACACTCATACATACTCACATACACACAAACATACACTCACACACATATGCACACACATACACAAACACACAGATACACATACATACTCACACATACGTACACATACATACTCACGCACACTCAAACACACTCCCACATACCACACACTCATACATACCACACACTTACATATATACACACTCACACACTCACCACACATGCACACTCATACACACTCACACACACATACATTCACACACTCATACACACTCACACACACATACACACATTCGCACTTCACACACACTCATACACAACTCACACACATACACACATATACACACACTCACACACACTCACACCCCGCTAATAATACACATTTCTGCCAATAGTGAGATGAGGAACCCCTCCTCCTGCTTGCTCAATGAGAAGCTGTAATTGCGCATCTGGTCCTTTCAAGTCCAGTGCAGTAATGTGACACCTGACCATTTCCCTAAGGTAGCTTTTGTCTTCAGTGTGTTACCTATTCCCATTCTTGACTACATGTGACGAGGAGGCCCTTTTACCCTCACTGTCTCACTCCTGCTTGCATATTACCGTCAGCCCCTCCAGCCCTAACTTACCTGTTTGTCATAATTAGATCATCTATAATTTATAGTGGTTTCAGGATTTCTCGGGCTGGTTATAAAGGCCTGTTTCTCCTAATCTTTGGTTACTTATAATCACTTAGATTTTCTTCTATATTACTTTGCTGTTTACATTTAAATTTTCAAGCCACTTATTTATATTGTCACATTTTTCATAAAATATTTCAGCTTTTTACAGAAGGATAGTACAGTGGCTTATTAAATACCTCATATTTCCTACCACAGTAAAGTACACTTTTGCTACATAATAAGTGCTCATATATGCTGAAATATGTCCTAGATCTGCTGATTTGTTTATTTTATGTCAATACCATATTTTGGGGTTTTTTTTTAAATAGTGGCTTTATGGAGTATATTTATACCTAATAAGTCTCTACTACCCTTTCTTCTTACTTCCTTATTTCCCTCGCCATTTGCAAGAGGTATTTAACTTTATAGGAATTTCACATGATTTTATTCAAGTAAGAATAGGTGGAATCTATTGTTGTTGTGATAGACTTATAAAATAACTCGGGACACTTCCATTTGTTCATATAGCTCTCTGGCTAGAACTGGGACATAAGCATCTATACGTTTGAATGTATTACATGCCCCTTATCAGGAGATTAATCTTACTTACTAACATAAATATTTCGTAGTTTTGTAAATGATGTATAATTGTTTATCATGTTATTATATTGAATAAAACAGTGTTCCATTTCCATTTCTAGGTGTATTTTTTAGTATAGAGATTAAAAAGCCTTTTCACTTTAAATTATTATTGATCCAGATCTTACAAAAACTAATTTATTCTTACAAATTTGTATTTGTGTCTGTGTGGCTTTCTTGGTGTGCTATTAAATCATTAGCCAAAAAGGGAAAGTGTCATCTATCACAATTTTCTATCACTGAGTATTATGTTGCAGATATTTCATCAATCCTGTAAGGATAGGTGAACAGCAGAATCAATTGATCAATAAATGAGGTGGATTGGAGATCATTTACGTGGAGCATCAGGGCTTTGTTACTGTTTGGATGAGAAAGTCCACCAGAGGCTCATGTATTTAGTCTGCACTTGGTCTGCAGATGATGGTGCTGTTTGAGGAGGTTATGGAACCTTAAAACTGCAGCCATGTGGAAGAAGTTCATCTCTGAAGGTGGGATTCAGGGTTTATGTGTTTATACCACTTCCTGTTTGCTCTCTTAGCTTCCAGTATACTGTTAGTATGTGATCTAACAACTTGCTCCCCAACCACCTGCTGCAATACATTCACGGTCATAATACAGCCCTCTGGAGCTCTAAGCCAAACCAAACCCTTTTTTCCTTAAGATATTTTTGACCAGAGTGTTTTATCACTACAACAAAACATACCTAATACAGCTCTTAGTATCATGGAATGGCTCACTCCAGTCAAGCCTGTTCTTCTGTGGAATGCCAGTCTTTGCTTTGGTCACAACTATGGACATTTCCAAATCTAAATGAACACATGAATGAATGGCTAAAGAGAACATGTTCCTGATTAGCTAAAGACCATCCTAAGTTAACACAACCACTCAGTGGGGGTTTCTATCCTCACCAAGATGGAAGTAAAAAGCTGTTGGAGACTTGGATGAATCTGATGACTAACCCTTTCACTGGATTCAAAGAAGCAACCACAAGGTTTTTTGGCAGGTTTAATGAAGGGTCCAGAAGCACAGACTAAAACAAAGGATAAACAGCAATCACTACCAAGGCAGTTTCAGTACAGAAAAGTGAATGGTGGTAAGGACAGTTCAGGTGGCAGTAGAGGTTCATTTTAGCCTTCGTTCACACTCAACCTCTCACTTGGCTTATCTCACCTGAAAAACTGAACTGAGATCATGCGCCCACTTATCCAACCTCTCTGAGACAGACATTCTAAAGAAGGGCCAAGCACTGGGCCTATGATCTCATCCATAAGCTTTAGCCTATGGTAGCTATCAGAATGGGAGGCACAATTCACCTCTGATAGAATTTCCCGTTGTCTCTGCTGCATACATGAAAGCCCAGTCAACAAGGTGTTAATCTAAACCACAAGTAATAAATAAGCTCCAAATTATAGGGCTTATAATTGATGTCATAAAAACATCACTTATTCCTAAAGGAGTTTTCTCAAAAAAAGACATACATAGTGGCTCCCTGCTCTCTCACAAAGTAAAAATACATGTACACCGATGAACATGCATGAAGAGGTAAGCACTTTGAGAAGCACCTTTGTTTTCAAGAACAGTTATTATGATCACCAGGTTGAAGGGCATGAACATGTTCCCCATAAATCGCCATCAGGAACACTATGTACTAGGACAGGAGGAGGAAAGGGCTTGTCCCGAGCTGTGGAAATCAATCCAAACTCTGGCACAGACTACAAAGGTAGCTACCCAAAGGCTGACCAAACTGTTCTTCCAGGGAAAACAAAATGTTTCTATGAGCATCTAAAGGGAAATCCCTGGAGGTGCAGATAGAGGATCAGCTCAGTAATTGGCCAGCTAATCTAAAGCGCTGCTTCTGAGCCAAGAAAACTCAGGGCCAAATGAGGAGGAGCAGCTTGCAGGCACAACCCTGGCTGCTGGGGTGGTCTGATGCTTTGAAGCATCTCTTCAGATTTTTAGTTGATGAAAGGTTTATAAAGAAAATGTTTCACACTAAGTAAATCCAGTTTCTCAAATACACGCGTGCCCTGGCAATGTGCTTTCATTGTGCAGCAGCTGGCACCCTGATGTGCTGTGGCCTTTGCTCATGAACCTAGTCCGAAGTGGTCTTGCTCTTTCTCTCTAAGGATCTGTATCCTCCTCATCCACTCTGAGTCTATTAGACTTTTACAGTCTCTTCCTGGGGCCTGGCCATAATCTAATTCTTTTGATGACAATGGGGGAATCTGAAGACACTGGTACTATTTACTCAAGGACTTTCCTATGATGCTCATTCCTACTCAAAGGCAGTGCTAGAAACAACCCAGTTGCTGCCCACCTTGCCACCCAGCCTGGCAGTGAGAGCTTCAGTCATCTAGATAGTATTAGAGTTGACATTTGTCATTCAGTAACTGTCAAAGACAATAAGGCCTTTCTTTATAGCCTAGAACAGGGACCCCAAAGAGAATCAAAATGTAGGTAGGTCCAGCAAACAGAAGGTGGCTTACTACCCTCTATGGCAAAATTATAACTTCAAATTTATCAAAAACCATTATAGCTGGCTCTATTTTATCTTTTTATTTTATATTCATGGACTCAGTCAAATCTGGATCAAAATTATCCAGGAAAAAAATGGGATCATGTGCCTATACTCAGCACTCAGGATCCTGAGGCAGGAGGATTATGAGGTGGAGGCTGGTCTGTGCTCCATAGTGAGTACCTGTTTCAGAACAAACAAAAGTGTATGAAGAATCCATCTGTATTGAGCTTTATAGAATTTGCTCTTTTTTAAATCCCTAAGTTATACTATACAACAGTTTATACTGTGTATTATGTATTGTAAATAATCTGTAGGTGACTGGAAATGTATGGAGGGCCATATGCAAATACCAAACAGCTTTATGTAAGTAATTTGAACATCTTCAGATTTTGGTATCCATGATAGGTGAGGAAGGAGTCCTGTATCAATCTCCTACTGTTAATGGGAGACCATATATAGCACCCCTCAACTTCATCCTATAATAGTCACTGGGTCATCTTAATCTCCTGCAATCTTGGTTTATATATACTGTCCATGGATCATTTAGTCACAGCGTACCTTTGCACTCAAAAGTGTCCTGACTTGGAAATTACTCTATAAAGTCAAGCAACTTATTTAGGACACTAAGCTCACTCTAGATCCACACAAGATAAGATAACATATGTACCAACAAGGATGGGTAGTCAAGATCCCTAGACAAGGGCCTTTAACCAAAAAGCTCAGGATTTAGAAACTCAACTTCATCTCCTCTGGTCAGATATCAAGTTCATCTTTGGGTAAAGGGAGCAGCAACCTTGCCTACCTTGCTGAACAAAATTATTCTTAATCTACATGTTACCATTAAAAGTAAAGTTTGTTATGTGGCTATGTTGATCCACATTCCAACTGCAAACAGGTGACCCGTGTGAAACAGAATGATTACAAAGGGCTATGTAGAAAGGATGCTTAGTGCCACCCAAGGTGTCATCACAGTAGGTCAACAGAAGGGGGAGAAGAAAAGCATCCTATATAAGTAACCTCTGAAACCAGAGTCCTCTGGACACAGGTCAGGTCTTCCTCTACCAACTGAACTCTCAAATAATCTCAGTTCTTAAGGATCCTATCCTGCATCTCAAATACCAACTGTTCCAGGCAAGCATCTGCCATTCACATGTATGAACTCATAGTTCTGTCTTTCAGCCCATACCAAACTCTATGAAAGGAGAAAACACATTTCTTCCTTGTATAGCAACACCATCATAGCACTAGTGGTTTTGAATCATTCAGTTTCCCAATACAGTAATAAAACCATGGAAATTCATATGTACAACATTCCCCAAAAGTGTACACTGGGTTATAATAATCCCCCCATAGGCCTGTAAGCATAGCAGAATGAAGATTAGTGGGACCAGATTATTTTACAGATAACCTTGAATCTTCTCTGATGTTTTAATATACATTGTATAACAACTTTATATTCTGTCACTATTAGCTAATACCTGGCACAACTACTACTCATATGAGCAGGAGTATATAATGTGCTGGTGAGGAAGAAGGGTTCTCAGAGTAGGTAGAAGATGTTGAAGAAAATGCTGTCTTCAGTACTACAAACATAGGTATAGAGCTGTAGAAGAGGCTCAATCCCCAACATTCAGCTACTGGATCTCAGAAATAATCTGCTTATATAGTCTCAGAAAAATATGGTCACCTGACTTACACACTAGCTAGAGAAACCCTTAATTTTATGGAGGAATATATTGGGGTATAACTGCCCCATAATAATAATAATAAAAAGTATTAACCACGGTGGTGCTGGATCCCAGAACTAAATTAAAGACATTCAAGGAGAAACATCACAAAAATTATTTTCTTACTTAGGAAATAATTGATTCATTTTTGTTCATTGACAGCAAATGTTTTCTGTCACCTTGTACCAGGTAATGGCACTGTTCTAGGTAAATGGTAAGCACACTCTTATGTGAGAAAATGAAAGGTCATAGAAAATGGTCTTGAGCAGAAAGATAAAGCAGAAATGGGAGCCGGGGAGGGTGGTGTCCCGGAGAGATGAACTAAAGCAATTGTGACTGGCAAGTCCCATGCGAGAAGGCCACTATGGCTAGGCAAGAGGGGAGCAGGAAGAGGCATCGGGAGGTATCATCAAAGGTCAGGGAGGGAAGCCAGGTCATGCAAGATTCTGGCTTCTTCTCCAGATGAAGTGAGAAACCGTTGATTGGTTCTTATTAAATGAGAGCCAAAATTACACAATCTTTAAATCTCACTGGCTGGTCTATGAAGAGCGGAATAGTAGCGCAAGGAAGGAATAATTACACTATTGAAACAGCTCTGGTGATGGGCAGGCAATTCAGATTAGGATGATGGGCATGAAGCTTTGAGGAGCGGTCAGCTTTCTGAACATATTATGAAATATCACTGACAGATGTGAGAACTGGTTAGATGTGAGCTATGAGAAAAATGAGGAAGTGACAGGTATGGCCCAAGTATCTAACCTGAGTTAAGTGAAGGACTAAAGCAGGTACTTACGAGAGGAGAATGAGAAAAGACAGTTGGGGTGGGGGTGGGGGTCAAGTGTGTATTGAACATGCTAAGTGGAGCTACCTCTGCAAATTTTGCACACATGGGAACCTTAGAAAAGGAACAGGGAAAAATCTGAACAAAGAAGATATTTCAAGACATGGAACAAGATGAGAACATAAGAGAGGCCAGGCCTGAGCTCAAGATCAAATACCACAGGGTATTGTCCCTCACAAGCAGTCTATTTGCACCTTAACTTGGACTTCTGAATAGAACCCCACAAGAATAGTGTTTCTGATTTCTCAACATAAGATGGACAATTGGCTGCTAGTGTGTCAATAAATCTTACCCTCCTATCTACTTCTTTGGGGTCTGTTAACTGCCTTTAGAGGGAGCCTTTAAATAACATAAGCCAACAGAAAGAGCCATGAAGGAGCCAAAGAAACAGAGAGAGAGAGACTCAGGGGTGCTGAGGATGCAGGGAGCTGAGGTGAGAAATGTTGCTAACTAGTGGATGTTCACTAGAAAAGAGATGTGACATCTCACAGGCTCTTTCCAGCCATCTTTTTAAAAGCCATCCTCAAACAGAAAGGGCCATGGCAGAAGCAGAAGGCAACCCAGTCATAATTAGGCAAACACTGATGAAAAGCACAACTCTTTGAGTCTGAACATAACCCCAGGTACCAGTGATGGTGTTTTAAATGCTGGCAAGGATGATGATTGGCTATAAAGAGGAAGTAGGGATGAGGGTTCACAGTCATCACAGGTTGACTCCTTTTGTGGTCAAGGACAGGGTGAGGGCAGCAGGTACTGACATTAATCTGAGGCAAGAGCTGGAGCTGGTGTTCGGAAACCCTTCACGGGTTATTAATGTCTTGGAATCTGGCTTTTTTTCTACTGCAAAATGGAACTGATGTAAGTCCCCACCTTGATAGAGGGAAATTTTCAGAAATAACTGATGAGGAATTATTTTCCAGGTAAAAATAGCACCACTACATTGAGCTTTAGACAGTTAAAAATAGGTAAACTCCCATTGTAATGAGCTCAAGGAAGTTGCCAATTATTTTAATGAAGTAAAATGGTACTAAAATTACCGCATAGCTAAAAACCTCATTTTAAATCGAGAGATCTGGGGAAGAATGCAAGCCAACATGCAGCTTGTGCCTAATGGGCTTGCAAGTAAAAGAATGAAGCTCAGCAGGAAAAAATAAAGGTCATGCATCATCCTCTTCCTCTCACTGGATGCAGGGTGCTTGCTGACAGTGTTTGTTTGTAGTTTAGGTTTTGATTTTTCATTAGGTAGTTAGAATATGACATGGTATGAACTTACGTGGTAGTTCTTCTAATTGAATAATATGAGTCCCTGAAAGATGTGGATGTCAGCCATAGACCCAGAGCCAGGAGTAACTGCAGGACGCCAAGACTGGGAGACGCGGTCTTCCCTAGGGAATTGCCTCCCTAATTGGTTACCATATCCAAGGGGTCAGCCCTGAAACATACACACAGGTAACATGAAGATTGAGCGGATTGTATTTATATGTATATGTGTGTTTGTGTGTGTGTGTGTGTGTGTGTGTGTGTGTGTGAGAGAGAGAGAGAGAGAGAGAGAGAGAATGAGAGAAAGAGAGAGAGAATGTGTGTGAATCTGAGAGTATGAAGAAGGTGCATGGAAAAGATTGAGAGGAGGAGATGATGTAAATATATATAATTTCAAATATTAATTATTTTTAATTTACTAAAGGAAAAATATGTATAATGGAAAAACAAATCTATCAGAAAAACTCTAGCCCATAGGTCTAAAAAGACATGATTTATTCTACTATTAGACTGATAGATGGGAAATATATCAGTTTATTATTGTATATAATGGATTGAAACCTGAACAAAACAAGTATTGTGTCTGCTTGTTTGTTGTGTCCTCCAGAAAATGAAGCTCTAATGCCTGTCAGGTTCTGTGGGAAGTATAAATGTGCAGCTTTGAGCATATACTTCAAGGGGACTATTATTGCTAACCTTTACCTTTCATGCAATAAATTATCGAAGATGCAAATTTAATTTTAACTGTCTATAAACCTTCTTCATAATGGCATTTATCATTATTGAATTCCAATGGTAAATACAGTATCCTATTTAGCATCATCTGTCCCCTTGACATAGCCCAGAGCCATCCAAGGGAGTTTCAACAGGAGGATGGCTCAGATCAGACCGACCTGTGGCCATCTTTGTGAGGAATTATCTTGATTGTTGACTGACGGGGTTGTACCCAGCTCTGTCCAATCTAGGCTATCCTGGAGAGCCTCTTCCTGTTTAAGAAAGCTCTCTGAGAATGGAGAAGAGAAGGCAGAGATCAGTGTTCCTCCATGGTTTCTGCTTCTGCTTGAATTCCTGCCCAGGCTTCCCTCGGGACTTAGACCTGAAAAAATAAGCTGAAATCAATTCTTTCCTCCCTTAAGTTGCTTTTGGTCTAGCCTCAAAGAGTTCTGATAATGGGTACTCACCCCCTATAGGATACTATTGAAGACATGTTTGATAATAATTTTTAATGCTAACTTGAACCAAAACACAACTGGGGACTGGGTTCCTTTGTTGGGTCAGTGATGAAAACCACATAAAAGACAAGAGGTAAAGCAGACTTAAAGCTATACAAATGTTCCTTAGGTCATACAGTGTCTTAAGTTCTTATAGGTACGAGCCTTGTACTGCTTGCCAGAATCTTTCATTTATTCACTTTCTAGTTTATTTCTTACAGTATTTATTGGGCCATTATTCTAGATGGAAGAAATGCTATGGGGAGACAGGCCAACAGGTGCTTGCCTCTTTGAAGCTTGCTGTCTTGTTGAATAGGTAATAAAATAACATGGGCCAGGAGAATGGCTCAGTTGTAAACATGCTTTGTAGCACCCATGTACAAAGTCAGGCATAGCACTGTGTCCTCGTGACTCCAGCACTAGGAGGCTGAGACAGGAGAATCCCTGGGGCTTGCAAGTCTAGCCAGTCTAACCAGATAAGCCAGCTCCGAATTCAGTAAGAGACCATGCCTCAGAAGTAAATTGGACAACCACTGAGGAAGATCTCCAATGTCAGGCTCTGGCCTCTGCACAAATACACACACACACACACACGCACACGCACACGCACACGCACACGCACACGCACGCACGCACGCACGCGCACGCGCGCACACACGCATGCGCACGCACACGCGCGCGCTCGCGCGCGCACACATGAGCACGTGACCCCACACCAAAAAGAAGGAAAACAGAATAGAGAAATGAGTAAGTATTCATAGGGTTTAAGAAGTATTGTAATAGAACAAGATTTCATTACTATTTTTTATCTCATTATCTTCTTTTCATACTTAGTATAGAACATAATTTTCTGCAGAAGATTAAGCATGAGTAGAGGTGTAATGATGGAGTGCCCAGCCTCTCCAGGTCCCTCTTAGATTTCCTGAGTGATGACAGTAAATTAACACATTTCCAATCCCTGTAGGGCTTTCTCCAACATCTCACTGGGAAGCTCTGGGAAGTATTTGACACTGTAATAACAAAAAGCGAAGAAGAAGACTCGCAAGACCTTGTCTTTAAAAGAATTGGAAAAGTTAGCTTAAGGACAGAAGTTACACTCACTAGTCCTCTGTCCTGAGGGGGAATCAGGTCCTTCCAGCCTGTTCTTTTTGCAAGTGATAGCAAGATAGAGTTACTGGCTACGGTGGAAGTTGTGCGGGGGATTTTTTTTAAAAAAGGGATAGGAATGTTTAGGGGGGAAATGATTATATTGAAGAACTCATTCGCAATTTTGTTATAAGTTGTGTATGATTGGGTTTTTCAGATACAGCAAATAAAAGCACAGGTTATTCAGTTAAATTTGAATTTCAGGTTAGCATCAAATAAAACTTTAGTGTATGTCCCAGGCAATATTTGTCAACTATAATTTGTCATCTTAGCAGGACCTGATGTGAGATAGGCGCTAGCCCCCTTCCAGTGTCAAAGAACCCTTTTGTTTGATGTTTTTACTTCTCGTTCCTGAGAAAGGCTCTCATTATGGATTACTTCCATCGATCTCATCCAGTAGATTTCAAATACACACACAGACAGTCTGTTAAGAGAACAATTTCTGATGTTGAATCCTAATATCAGATTCTATTTTTTTTCCGCTTAAAAAAATAGCAGAATCTGGTTGGATGAAGGCAATAAAAGCAAGCTCAAAGTAGAAGGGGACTGTGTGTTTCTGGTCACTCACTTCCTACCATCTCTGTCCCAGAACAAAAAGATTCTACACAACAAACACGAAGCATTAACATTTAGGACATCCCCACCAAGTCTTGCCTACGTGAGAATGTCTACATCATTTTTACATCATGCCAGACTTTCTGCTCACTACAGACACTATCCTCCAACTCCCATTAAAGAAATTCTGGAGCTGGGCATGTTTATATACTCCTTTAATCCCAGCTCTCAAAGGCAGAGTCAGGAGCATATAAATAGGTTTGAAGACAACCCGATCTACAGAGCAAGTTCCAGGCCAGACAAGACTACATAATGGGATCCTGTCAAAATAGAAAAAAAGGTAAAAGAAGAAAAGACAGATGTAATTCTACTTCAATTAAAAATGTTAAATTGTTTAAAAGGAAGACTGGAAGTCTACTGAAATCCACTATGAAAACAAGAATGGAGGTTCCTCAGAAAATAAATAGATAGATAGAACTATCACATGATCCAGCTAAAACCCCTGGATATATACCCAAAGAGGTCTAAGTCAGCCTACCAAGAGACACCTGCACATTCACATATCCAAATCAGGCATCACGGTACATGCCTATAATCCCAGGATTTGGAAGTCTAAGGCAGGAGTTGCTATGAGTTCAAGTCTAGCCTTGAGGATGCATACTATGAGTACCAGGACAATCAAAGCTACAAAGCAAGACCTTGGCTCAATGAAGTAAAAATGACATGGAACCAGTTAGTCTGAATATCTGTCAACTGATAAATGGATAATAATACTTCCAGACACAATGGTATTTTATTCTGCTGTAACAAACAATAAAATTATGACATTGTCAGAAAAATAAATGAAACTGGATATCATTGAGTTATGCAATTATTAAATGATATAAGCCAGACTCAGAAAAACACCTATCACATTTTCTCTCATGTATAAAATCTAGACTTATAAATAACAAAAGTTCATAGGACATGAAAGCAGAGAAGGAACTATGAAAGAGAGAAAGTAAAGGGGTGGAAATGGAAATAGGGGCGATGGGGCATGTGAGAGCAGGAGGGGGACAACTTGGGAATAGCAAGGGACCAGCAAGAAGCAGAAAGGGGGCGGGAGGAGAGCAGTGGCAGGAAAACTGAACATTGATAGGTATCAAAATGTCTATGTGTCATAATAAACCCATTCCTTTGGATACTAACAAAAACTAATTAAAATATAATTTACCCTGGCAAGCAATGGACAGATCTTAGCAATGGAATATATAATAGAATGTTCATAAACCCTGATTCAATTCCCAGCTCAAATAAATTAATAAATATATACATCAGTCTATTAAAACTAGTAAGTGAGTTATTGAGGTCATGGGAGTTAAGATCAATATGTGGAAATCAATTGTGTCTGTATATACTAGAAATAAAAATTCACAAGTTTTTTAAAAGTATCATTTGCAATTCGATTCAAGAAAGTGAAGTATTTAGAGATAATCCTGACCAAAGGCTGTACAGGACTCACATGGAAAATGATAAAGCACTGCCAAGACCAATTTCTAAAACACATATTCATGAGCTGGAAGACCAATAACATTGGGATGCTAATGCCCCCCCAACTGATCTAAGAGTCAATGCAGTTCAAGCCAGAATCCCAGTAATTAGCAAACTGATTCCAAGATGTACATAAAAATGTCAGGGACAAAATAGCCGAGACAGTCTGAACCCAAAAACAAAAACAAAACAAAACAAAGAAAAAACAATGGGAGGCTAACACCACCCAATTTAAAGACTTATAAAGCTGTGACAATCAGGACACTCCAGTATGAGTATCGGGACAGACAAGCAGATCAATGGAGCATAATAAAAAGACAAGGAATGGACTCATAAACATATGGATTGTTTCTCCAAATGTGTGAGAGCAACCCAGTGGGGAAAATAGCCTTTCCAATAAATGCCGGAGCTGACGGTCAATAGCTAAGCAAGAAGGAGAAGAAAAGAGAAAAGGAAGGTCCTAGAGGACATGCCATACTTCTTGCAAAAGTTAAGCTTTGCAGACTTAAAACTGAACTCAAACTATAAACTTTTCTAATTAAAAAAAAAAACTCTTTGTGACCTTAGCATATATCAAGAACGTTTTAGCTATGACACCAAAAACATAACTCATTTAAATAAACTAAACTTTATCAAGGTTTAAAACCCGGTCTCTGAAAGGCTCTGTTAATTAAAAGCAAAAATACAGGTTGGAAAATACATTTTCAAATCTGTTAAAAAGTTTGTGTCTAGACTACATAAAGAAAATCCAGTTACGATCTTTTCTGTGAGCACAGTGGCTCTGTTTACAATGGACTACGGATGCACAGATACCTCACTACGGATGCACAGATACCTCACTAAGGATGCACAGATACCTCACTAAGGATGCACAGATACCTCACTACGGATGCACAGATACCTCACTAAGGATGCACAGATACCTCACTAAGGATGCACAGATACCTCACTAAGGATGCACAGATACCTCACTAAGGATGCACAGATACCTCACTAAGGATGCACAGATACCTCACTAAGGATGCACAGATACCTCACTAAGGATGCACAGATACCTCACTAAGGATGCACAGATACCTCACTAAGGATGCACAGATACCTCACTAAGGATGCACAGATACCTCACTAAGGATGCACAGATACCTCACTAAGGATGCACAGATACCTCACTAAGGATGCACAGATACCTCACTAAGGATGCACAGATACCTCACTAAGGATGCACAGATACCTCACTAAGGATGCACAGATACCTCACTAAGGATGCATTGGTATCAAATACGCATGTGTTCAACATCACTAATCACCAGGGAAATAAAGACATGATGTTCCTGTCCTCCTATTCAAGTAGTTTAAAAATATTAACAGACTAAGGGTTAGTGAGCAATTCACACAGAGTTGACACTCGTGCCCTTCAAATAGGAATGTAAACTGGAACAATAATTTTGGGAAACAGGTTGGCAATTTCCTAGCTAGCTAAACATAACATCAACCACATAATGCATCTATTCACTTCCAGAGTATTTACCTAGAAGAACTAAAAAATATGACCATGAATTTACACACAGCTTTATTATAATGACCATAACTGAGTGCAACTCAGATATCTCAATGGATGAATAAGAACTCTGTGGGATAGCTATGCAATGGGATAATACTCAACAGTAAAAAGGGCTAAACTGTGGATACACAGACACACACCAATGGAAGGAAGGGGGAGGGAGGGGGACAAAGAAACAAAGAGATAGAACCAAAGAGAGAAAGAAAAGGAAGGGAGGAAGGAAGGGAGGAAGGAAGGAAGGAGGAAAGGGAGAGAGAAAAAAAGAAAGAGGAATTTCAAAATAATTATTCCGAGTAAAAAGAGCCAGAATCTCTCTTGTAGAATAAAAAATATATATATAGTGTGTATGAAACCCAGTCGCAATAAATATAAAACTACGCTCAGGGAACACAGGAAAAGGAGTAGGGAGACTGTAAAGGATTGGGGAGTTTGCTATGAGATTGTGGCTCTTAGGAGTGTCAGAAGCCACACCCATAAAGTCTCGCAGCATGAGCTGAACAAGGATGACAGCAGTGGGCCAGAGTGGACAGGAGAAAGGCCACCAGGCCTCAACCCTACACAGAAAACCACTAAGGACTGCAGAGAGCAGGGGAAGCAGCCGAAGGGCCCACCAGCTGGTTACCCATGATCACATGGTCATCCCTGAAAACATATATAAGTAGCATATAAACTGAGCGAGTTATATTTAGAAACATGTATATGTTCACATATACATATAACAGGTAAGAATAAGTAACAAGGGAAGAGAACTTGAACTGTAAGGGCAGAATGGAATGTGGGCGGGTTTGAGGTCAGAAAAGGAAAGAATACTATATTTGATTATATTATAATATCAAAAACTTTAAAAATAGTATTGTTATAGATTTGATTTATATAAAACTCTGGAAAATATTAATATATAGGTACAGAAATCATAGTAATGATGGCCTGGGGACACTGTTACAGGGAAGGTAAAAAGATGGAGGAAAGCCTTCAATGGAAGCCACTCACTGTCTTGATCCTTGCAGTTTCATAGGTGTATGTTTTTCAGACTGTATGATTTAAATATGTGTGGTGTCTTATACATCAATTATACCTGAACAAAACTGTTTAAAATGAGTCTAAAATCTCAAACAGAAATGTATAACAATGAGTACTAATCCTATCTAGTTGAATCTCTACACAGTGCCATGTATAAACAACAGAAAGCCAAGAATTAAACTACAATAGTTTCCATCTTCAATAAAGTAAAAGGTCTAATGGAACCCAGTTCAAAACCTACAGTCAACAGCTTGAGTTCACCATCTTTTTACCTTCATGGGTACTGGGCGCCATCTTAAAGACGTCCTACTTCTCTTCCTAAACTCTTCAAGGCCCTTCTTCCTCATCATTGCCCAAGGGACTGCCCAGAGTCATCTCCCAAACTTCCCCAGCCCTCTGTCTAAACCCTGCATGCTTCCTCTCATCCCTCCCCTCATCTAGGATCAGTATTTCTTCTCAACTCCAGACCCCACCCCTTCTAGCTCAGTATTTTCCATTTAGTATCTTATGCAGAGTAACTTAAACCCAGAAGCAAAAAAATAAAGAAAAGAAAGAAAGAAAATCTCTATAGGAAGCAAGTATAGTGTACATATGAAGATCAGAGACCAAGCAGCCAGAAATGGTTCCCAGCCTGGCAGTGGTGGCGCATACCTATGATTCCAGCACTCTGGAAGCAGAAGCAGGTGAATTTCTGTAAGTGTGAGGCCAGTCTGGTCTACAGAATGAGATCCACGACAGCCAGAGTTGTACAGAGAAATTCTGTCTCAGGAGAAAACACACACACACACACACACACACACACACACACACACACACAATTGGTTGATTGGTCCTCTTTTTCCATTACATGTTCCTAGGAATTTAATTTAGGTCATCAGGCTTGGTAGCAAGCACCTTTGCCTACTGAGCCACCAGCCTGGAAACAAATACCTTATTTTACACAGGAAAGGTGTCTCCTCTTTGTCAGGAGTCTCTCCTCAACTCAGCTCCCTGTCCTTCATTCTGCTGGTCATGTCTCTTCCTGACATCGTCATCTTCCTATCCCTCTGCCCTCCATCAGCAGTTATCTTTTGCTTCCTCTCAGCCTCTCTCCCAAGCCACTAGAAAAGGCCAGTTTCATCCCTCTAAACAATTCTCTCGGACACATAGATCTTTTCAGCTTACCAGCCTGAGACCTTTGTTTATCCAATGTGCACACATTTGTCTGGAGGTTAGTAACAGAACTGTTCTGTCTCCAAAATTGCTCTGTGTTGACTGGGAAGTTCTGAACGGGCCCAGGGTCCTGCTATTCACCCTCATCACCCAGTGTAGTCAGGCTGGTGGCACTGGCTCTTAACGAGGACACTAGAATCTCTCACTGCTCTACTCTACTGGCCCCCACACATCACAACACCCACCCTGTGTCATCATCAAATTGTTTGTAGTCACCAGCCTCACTTTCTCAACACACTGCCATTCTCCTGATACCCAGCTGTGTTCTATCCTCTGCCCAAGACAGAGCTCAGCACATCTTTCTATAAAGGTCCAGAAAACAATTATTTCAACCTTCAGGTGGTCTCCATTCCAACAGCTGAATTCTGCCACCATGGCACAAACAGTGAGTAAATAAGTTCAGCTGTGTTCTGATAAATCTTTCTTCCCAGAAACGGGTCACAAGCTGCCATGGGCATTTGCCAAACCCCGGTCTAAAGAATTCAGTCTCCAGGAACAAGTTCTTCTTGCTTCCTGAGATTCTCAGCCATTTCTCTTCTGGAAGGTACTCTCTCTCATCGATGGACACAGGATCCATTTTTTTACATTCTCTTTCTATGGATATCTATATACTTTTTAGAGGCAGGAAAAAAGCTTCTCCCGGAAGTCTTCTGCCTCTTCCCACATGGAGGAGGTTATATGATCCTAACTCTGGTCTCGCTCAACCACCCTTCCTCTTCCCTAGAAAAATGAAGTAACTTGGAGTAGACGGCTCTTCCTTATTGCATCAAAAAGCCTACAGAGAATACATGAATTCCTCCCCATCCCCTCGGGCCATCCGGACCACACTGCCAGCCCTGCGACTGCCCACTACTGCCTGTGCCTGGCTGCTAAGTCTACCTCCTGCCACGGTCCTCCCTGTTCAAGTCAGAAACAAGTATATTTATCTTTATCTGACCTCTCATTGTCTCTTAGGTGGTTTGGGATTCTAAAAGGTAACAAGGATGCTATGTATTAGAAATTATTAAACCCTGAAATTGCACCAGCAGCCCCAGCAGTGGAATATTGCTCAGGTATTTTCTTTGTGTATCTTATTTTGCTCCCACTGGGTGATGTTGAGGGGGCCTCGGGCATCTGAAGAGTTCTTCCAGTTGTGAGAAGATACTGGAATGCAGGTCTTTCTTCCATGCCTACAGAAATGGCACACTTTCAGATCCTTCCTCTAAGTACCACCTAATGCTGCTTAATAATTATCTACTGAGTGGGTTAGCAGTAATTTCTAAGTTGAAAATGTCAATAGAGTTTTCTGCGGCTTTAATTCTATTCAAAATAAATCCTGGCAGCCCTACTTTTGGAAATCTTACAGAACTTTTACTAAGTAAGTTCCTAAGCATTCCAGTCACTTTCAGCAAAAACACACTGAGAACAGTGTGTGGGTGGGGCTGACTTCAACTGGTCATTTTTAACTACTCTATTCTACCTGTTCTCAGTAGAGAGGAGCTCAGTGATAGCAACTAACTGAATATTAGTCAAGCATGGTGGCATTCATCTGCAGTCAGGAGGACTGCGCATTCCAGGTCAGCCTAGGCTACATAGTGAAACCATGTCTCAAAATTGTTTAGGAATCTATGTGGAAGAAGGGGGTGGAAGGTTGTAAGAACTAGTGATGGCAAACAACTTTGAAGAAATGATGTTTCCAGACACAACAGGGAAGGTACACATATGATCTCATGGCACACACATACGATGTCACAGCATGTGCAAGACTTGTACAAGCTCAAGTCAGGCCAAATCCCAACTGGACAAGGGGAAGTAGGTGCGAAGTCCCCTCCCCCTAATCAGGAAGCAATTTGAATTGGTAGCTGCAGGAGAGGGAAAATCAGTTTTCTTCAGTGGAGTGGTGCTGGGTATATCAACCACATTTCACAGCAGATCTCATGCTCAGGAGTAGTCGGCTCAGATTTCCCAGTTTTCTGTCTGCTCTCTCTCTCTCTCTCTCTCTCTCTCTCTCTCTCTCTCTCTCTCTCTCTCTCTCTCTCTCTCTCTCTCTGTGTGTGTGTGTGTGTGTGTGTGTGTGTGTGTGTGTGTGTGTGTGTTGGTTTTGTTTCTTCTTTTTTTTTTTAAGAGAAATAAAGAATATCAAGTTGGATGAATAGGGAGGTAGGGAAGACCTAAGTAAAAAGATATGATCAGACTATATTGTATAAAATTCTCAAATAATAAATAAAAACTTTTTTAAAAAAATTAGTTGGATAATCAAATGTATTTTAAGTAGCCCAGAAGCTTTAGCTCCATAGGCACACCAAGAGAAAGTAGAAAATTCCATCAGCTGCCTTGTACCAGGGTTTCAAATCAGCTTTGTTCATAGTAACTAAACAATAGCATAAACCCACACATCAGCAAAGAACACAACACGGAGAGTCTGGTGACGAAATGTCAACATAAGGAACCAGATACAAAAGATAACACACTCCCAGGTTTCTCTAGCTCAGTGGTTCTCATATTCACCCCACACAAAGGATAACATACTGGATGGTCCCATTTATGTGGATATTCAACTTCCATGAATTTGTGTGAAGTATATTAGTTGTAGACAAAACTGACTTGTAGATCTGGAAGTCAAAAGTGAACACAATTGGATGGAGGGGACATGGGAAAGCCTCTCTAAAGTGTGGAAAATGGTCTCCATCTTGATTTGGATAACTATTTACTGTGCATGTGTGTAGTGCTGCATGTATGTATACAAATCTAGTGAGTTGTACAATTGAGACAGATAGACTTAACTCTAGATGTATCCTTGCATTTTAAAAAAATAATTTCTGTGCATTTCACAGGCTCTGAAGATAACTGGTGAACAAGGTAAACATGGTCCTCTCCCCAGTGGAATACAAGCCTGGTACTGGCTCACTGTCTTTGCTCAGTCTACAGTTAGTGGCCTAAACTAATCTCTCTTTCTGCATACTATTAACTATTTTTAAATGCAACAATGGGGCTTCCAATTTCTTTGGAAAACACATTTTGTGGCTTTTTTTTTTTTCAATTCAAGGTCATCGTGATGCCTCATTATGGAAAAACCCCAGAATCTTTTCTTCCCTCCAGAAAAAAAAAAAAAAAAAAAAAAAAAAGCTACAGGCACCTTCATTCTGCAGATTTCAGATTGATTCTCCATGCTGCTCATGTTCACAATATCCCATGGAGATGTGCACTAAAATCCAGAGCGATGAACACACCTATGAAAAATGATGCTTTCAAAACCGCCTCATGGTGTAGTAAATTTGAAAGTACTCTTAATAATAAGGAGAATCAACATTGACTTTAATAGTCTTCAAACCCATCACGTAATTTCATTAGCCACCCAGCCCAGATGCAAGCAAGGGTGATGTCATTCATTTTCCCTTTGCTCTGAAACCTGAGTCAGGCGCCAGAGATGGAAACTGGTTTTACAGACCCTAATAGGATTAAAGCATCTGGCCTCCGCTGATCGATAGACCTGGTAGCTGGAGGAATCCCACCCTGCACACAGTCCTCTCCAGCCCCTCCTTGGGCACAGACAGGTGGAAGAGCAATTCAGGTGATTGTTATCTGCAGGTGAGAAAGGTCAAGAAGATGCATCCTAAGGCACTGAACTGTTTGCCATTTTGTCCAGGACTCTTCTCTGGGAGAGAAGGCTTATCATTTACACAATGGCCCTGAAGGTTGCCTTCTGATCTCCCACAGTGGAATCTTTGGTTAGCTCACACAGCCACCATGTACTGTTATCGATTATGACTGTGGACTCTAAAACCAGAAACAGCCTGATTGAAACCGAGCACCCTCCACTGGCCCCTGCAACAGTCTCAAATACCTACCTTTCTTCAAGTCAGCCTCCTCGGTTACAAGAGAAGAAGAATATTACTTACCTCACAGAGATGAGTGAGCACAAAGAAAGATCATGTGTGTATGACTTATAACAGTTCCTGGGACTCTCTGCTCACTGATGTTCCTAGAAGATAAGCTATGATTAGTAACCACTAAAAACCTGAAGACTCTGAAATATCCCCCTGACGAAGAGAGGGAGTTTTTGTTTTTTTTTTAAATTGGATTTTTTTTTGGGGGGGGGGTTGTTTGTTGTTGTTATATGTGGTTTGGGAGTTTTGTTTCACCTGAACCTCTCTGATTCCTTGCTAATTTTGCCTTTATCGTCGTGACATACCTCAGTGTTCCCAGCCTTTCAATCTTAGCACAAACAGGGAGCCAGTGCCTAGCCGGACTTATGACACCCCTCTAAGGTTCTCTAATGAGAATTTCAATAACACGGAAAAACACAATGACCTCATCATCCCCGTGTTGCAGCCGTGAAAAATCAATGCTACTTTAAAAAGCTTGACAATCAGTCAAGGTCTAGCCAGATATCTGTGGAAGTCAAACAGATCCTTATTAAAATAAATAAATAAATAAATCAGAAGCCCGATTCACCTAGGGACCTCATTAGAGCTTCCCAGCAGTATCCCCTGATGTAAGCTGGAAGTTTTCATGTGAGTTGGCTGAGGGGTTTCTTTTTGTTTGTTTGTTCTTGTTTGTGTTTTGTTTTTCAAATATTGAATCCCAGTGAGATCAGGGGCTCTATGTCTCCCCAGCAGCTGCCCCCAAAGCACTTTTATCGGCTGGATGTTCTCATCAGCATTACCAGTGAAAACAGTCATTCACACATCAATGTTATCCTACCCTCCCCGGTGACAGACCTTCTCACAGTAAAAGCACATGCTGCTTTAGTCCAGAGTAAGCTCTTGAAAGAGCAATAAACACGTTTTATTTTTATTGCTCATACATAGTACTGCAGGGGTTATGGAGAGCCTAATTTTAAGATAATGCATTTCTATTCTGTGAGCCTTTTCCTAAAGCCTCATAACTCAAACATTAATGCAAGGCCATTTTCCTTCTCTGAGCTCAGGACATTTTAAGAAATAACACCTGCTAAATATCAGACATTCTTCATGGTACCGAGGACACAAAAAATGGGTAAGGTATAAACCTACCCTTCACTAGCATCGTGTGTCAGCTGCAAACACGGATACTCCCAACTCCTTATCCAGTCTCTGAAAAGGAGTAAAACACACTGAGATGCTCAACACTGAGTTAAGCTTTATATCTTTAGCAGTGAAAACAAATGTACAGTGAAATATCCATCCACTCCAGAACAACCAGCCTAGACTAGAAACTCAGACTAGTTGACCCCACCCGTAGTCCCCAACACCATTGGCAACTGATTCACTTAGAACCTCAGAGACTATCAGACAGTTTTCAGATCCTGTCCTTGCTCCATATCCATGCATACACAAGACAGTTCATACGTTACAAGCTGTCTGCAGTTCCTCAGGAGCATCTTTAAATGCCTATAGTCTCCCTATCCATTTCTAAGAATTAATACCTACCTCCTAAGCTTGTGAGAGTTAGATGTAGCCATATATATTTTAGAAGTGTCTAAGAAGGCATATTTCCATGTGTTTTTATCTAAAAATTTAAATATCTAACACACTGCATCCTCACTGAATGAATTAATACAGCAAAGAAAACTTAACTTCTAGAGAGATAGCAAGCTCAGATGGTAAAAATCCTGTTGTGCAAGCATGAGGACCTGAGCCTGGATCCCCATCACCCATGTAAATGACCAAGTATAGTGGTGTGTGCCTATAATCCCAGCACGGGGATGGAGGACACAGAAGGACCCCTGACCCTCACTATCCAACTATGATCAAATTACTGGGCTCTAGTGTCAGTGAGAGACTGTCTCAAAAACATGAGGTGGAAAGGAACTGAGAAAAATATCAAATGTCAACACACACACACAATTTTTTTTCTACTAGAAAAGGAAAATCCAGTATCCCATAAAGAAATAAACTTAGTACCAGCATCAGAAGATCATTGGAGTAAAAACCCAACTTTGAATAGCAATCTCCAAACCAAAGCAAAAAGATGAGATACTGTTCCCCCAACACTGGTCAACAGCTTAAGTTTCCTTATTAAAAAATAAGAATTTTCAAGCTAATTTTTTTAAATAAACTAAATTATATGTCATTTACAATTGATACATTATTTGCAAGAGATAATATAGAAAGATCAAAACTAAAGATACTCAAATTTAGGCCAGGTCTGAAAGTTTATGTAACTGCCAAAGTTTGTAAAATGGAACCCTATCACCACACTGATGCTGTTAAGTAGCAATGGCTTTGGGAGATGATTGAGTGATAAGAATGGAGTCCTTGTGAATAAGACTAGTGCCCTTAAAAAGTCCCTTCTGCCAAGTGAGAACACAGCAAAAAAAAAAAAAAAAAAAAAAAAAAAAAAGGGAACCCACAGGACATTAAAACTGCCAAACCTTTATATTGGACTTATCAACCTCTAGACTGGGAAATAAAATTCTGTTGTTTATGAGCCACTCAAATTTCCCATCACAAAAAGCAATAAGTATGTGAGGTAAGGTATATACAATTTGTTCAATTTAGACATTCCATAATGTACATATATGTCAAAATATTACATTATACATAATAAATGCATAAAACAGGTTTTCTATTACAACCATATTAAAACTAAGTAGAAGTCATTCACATCACAATACAGTAATCTCTATATGTATATGAGTCCCTCATCCATGGGTTCCACCACAAGCTGAAAATATTCAAATGCAACTATTTTTACTAAATACATAAAGATTTTTTGATATTATTTTCTAAATAATACTATATAACAACCATTTATAGTATTCATATTATATGTTGTAAGTGGTCTAGGGGTAACAGAAGAACATGATTATATATAAATATTGTATACATATATGTATGTGTATGTATATATGTAAATCCTGTGCCCTCTTATGCAAGGAACTTGAGCATTTGCTGCTGTGGATTATTGTCTGGTACTTTTTAAATATTTGTCTTTTCTACTGGTTTAATAAAACACTGATTGGCCAGAAGGCAGACGGGAAGTGCAGGCGGGGCTACCAGACTAAGAAAACTCTGGGCAGAGGAAGAGTCAGACAGAGACCTGGCAGACTCAGAGGAAAGAAGTCAAAACCTGCTCTGAGAAAAGGTACCAAGCCTCATGGCTAAACAGATTAATAGACACAGGTTGAGTTAAGTGAGAAAGCTAGCTAGCAATATGCCTGAGCCATAGGCTGATCAGCATGAAATTATTGTAAGTCTCTGTGTGTTTCTTTGGGACTTTGGGTCTGCTGATTCAGATCTCGAGGCTAGTCAGGGTCAGAAACTTCATACTACAAATGATGTCCAATGCCCAACAAGGTTTTTCTATCCTTGGGACTATTAAAAATAATGTCTAATGAATACTGAAGGCCAACTCAGATGGATAACATTAAACAAATACAAACAAAAATAAATCAAAACAGAAACACTAACATCATCATAGACAGAATCCAAGCAAGAATGCTATGTGGGACAAAGAAAGCTTTATACTGATAAATACATTGGTCAAGTATACAGCAACCATGGGCCCTGTAACTCCATCAGAGTGCCTGATGCAGACAGAAGTATTCACCATGTACAGGCACAGTTCTACACCAACTCATGTCCTCATCCCAAGATGATGGGATTTTATAGTTGAGAGGGTTTGTCCCAAGACCACAGACGCTGGGGGGAAGAGCTATTATTCCTGCCAGGCATTCTGGGGCCATCATCAGTGCTCTGAGGATTTTTACTGTGCTTTCTCCAAAAGTGAAAAGCAGCATTAGAAACAGAAAGAAAGACTGTCAGACCTAAAGGGATAACAGAAAAATTAGCAACCAGTTCCAAAAACATGATTTGTCCAAGTGCCAAAATTTAAATAATATTTAAATAATACACATTAATAGCATCCCTCCATGGAAAATCATGGTCTAGTTAAAATGCTTTCTTTCAAATGTTCAATGAATATTTTATTTTTAACGTATATAGAAAAATCATTTAATAGACCACAAAATATTTCAGCGAGTTTATAAAGGTAGAATTCTTATAAATCTCTTCAGATTAAAATATAATTAAATATAAAACCTAATCTTTTAAATAATTCTATATCCTGGACTGAACAAATGACTCAGCAGGTAAAAGCGCTTGCTACACAGTCTAGATGATTTGAATTCCATTCCCAGGACCCACATTAAAGTAGTAGAAGGGAACTGGTTCCCACATGCTTTCCTCTGATATTCATAGGGCTCCTATTCACACACAATAAATAAATATTAAAAACTGGTAAGGCGACTATCAGGTCATGTCTTTTTAAGATAATAAATTGGATAATGTAAAGCAAAATTTTAACAACAAAATATTTCTTTTGATGGTTGTTGGGCATCTAAAAATCTTTCCAAAGGAAATAATTAAACAAGTAGGCAAAAAAGCTCATTATATCTCATTGAAGAATCATCTATAACTATTTAAATTAAGTGACCAATTATATAAGCCATTGCCACATAACTAAATGATAAGAATTTTAAAAATGAGCAAATACCTATATTATGTTATGTAAATGCTTATGTTATGTTATGTTATGTTATGTTATGTTATGTTATGTTATGTTATATGCACAGGAAGGTATCTGTGAGAAGTGTTGACAAAGATTTCTATGTATGGGTGAGCACAACATGCCTTTATCTGAAAAGTACTAATAAAAAAGTCTAACATATGCATGAATAGATGTACAAAATTTTCTCTGTAAAAATAACAATTCTATTTGTAAGATTCAATTATGGAGACTTTCTATTTTTATCTGTAATATATCTTATAACTAGCATATGTGTTATATTTTCAATCAGAACTACAACAATACCAGTGAATAGTGGAGAGAAATAAGACTCTCTGTTCTTCTCTCTAATGAAAGCCACATTCATGTTCCACCTCCAGGTGGGAACGCTCCAGCAAAGCCACCAAGTGAGGGGGAAATAGCCACATAGAAATCTTCCTGAAGTCAAATATTGTCCCATTTTAAAGTCAGCCTTATTGTTATGACAATAATAGCTTTTCATAGCTGGGAACAAGAATACACTCTCCCCAAAGAAGTCCTGCTTTCCAAGTCACCACCCTGGTTTCCCAGCAGCTTACACACTTGGCCTCTTATGACCCATCTGCTCAAAAAATGTCTGATCCAGTAAACAGCCCTCATTGTTTTTAAATTGTCTCTTTGCACAGATTTAGAGTTAAGGGCAGCAAGAATGTGGCCTGAGTCAACAAAAATCAGTTTCTGTAATCTACTCTCCGTGTACTGTCTTGTGAATGCAAGTATGATCAGGGTGACCTAACCATCCGATACCTTTGCCCTGAAGATAATGCTTTACAGGTGTTTAGCACAGGCTATTCAAGCCAGAGACTAAAAAGGGCCTTCTCAGCATGATTTAAGGTGGCATATAGCTATGTCTGGGCGCTTCACACACTAAGGGTGACTTGGACAACAAGTAGAAAGTTCGAGTCAAGTGATTCCACACAATTGCATGCAATAGCTTGACTGTTGAGGGGTGGCATCATTAACAAGGCATAAAGTCCTGAGTGAGTGGGCATGATCAGTTACTCCCTCATTAAAACCCATGTTGGTATCAATGTGGTTCCTCTGTGGGGTTCATTAACTGAACAGAGAGTCAAGTCAGGATACATTTATTTTTTTATTTCTTCCACTTGCTCTTTATTTCATTCCCTTCATTGTTCATAAACTAAAGTGGCAATTATGACGGTGGGGGGGGGAGGGAATAAAGCATTTCCCAATCTTTTACTGCATGTTACAGGGAAAAGTAGAAACAATATGCCTCTGATCACTTCGCCAAGGCTGCAAGAGAAGGGTGTATAAGTCAGCGATTAGCTAGAGATTTAGAATGCTGAAAGACAGTGAGAAATACAAGTTTTAAACATTAAAAGGCTGTTATTGTTCAACCGCACTGTTTATAGCTGACCTCATAGTGATTTCAAGCTAGAAAAATCATTGCACTAAGGCAACTTGAAGGCTAAAAAATTCCCAGTCTGCCTTAGAAGACTGAATAACTTAAGTGTATGTTGACCTCGTCTCTGGATACCACAGGCTGATGGGGGAAGTGCACTGTGGTGTGAATAGCTGTGTTGGGAAATGGATGCAGGGAGAAATAGACGGAGAGAAAAACCAGTAGAAGCAAATAGGTCGTAGGTAGGTGAGCAGGCAGGCAGGAAGTAGTGACGTTTCCCATCATCTCTCCCTCCTGAGGACATCCATGACGTAGGAGAGCCCCCTAGATCAGAGAAGACACTGATGCTTCTTTCTCCCATAAGCTTTCCCCTTGCCCTTCTTTTACATAGCTTTATTGGGTACATCTATTTGTGGGAAGGGGTGCTCATCGAGGCCAGAGGAAAATGTGCGGGATTCAGTTTTCTCCTTCTATTCGTGCTGGTCCCAGGGATCAAACTCATCAGGCTTGACGGTAGGTGCCCTTTACCTGATCAACCATCACTCAGCTCCCCCTTCTGCCTTCTTGACCGTTACCTCATCATATCCTACCCCAATATCCTGCTCTATCATTTCTTCCAGGTACCTTTACTCTCTTTCTCCTATACACTAATAAATAAAGTGTATGTTCCCCAACCGGATTTCCCTTAAACTAGTCTCCACTTTACTCTCTCACACATTTCTTCTGGACAGAGCCCTGCACCGTTCACCATCTGCTCTGTCACCCCTTGCTCAGAGCTCACCCACTGCAACTGTGTCCCATCCTCCATTCCACTCCTCCTCCTCGGATGTTTCCAGAACTTTCCCCATCCCAGATCCCATGTTTTCCTCTCACTGTGTGGTGCTGTGAATAAAAGCAGCCTTCATAGGCTCATAGGGAGTGGCACTGTTAGGAGGTGTGGCCTTGTTAGAGGAAGTGTGTCACTAGGGATGGGCTTGAGGTTTCAGAAACTCAAGATAGTTCTCTGCCTGCTATACGGATGTAAAACTCTCAGCTACCTCTCGAGCACCATGTCTGCCTGTGTGCCACCTGCTTCCTGTCATAATGATAATGGAATGAACACTGAATGTGATCATTAGCCAGCCCCAATTAAACGTTTTCCTTTCTAAGAGTTGCCATGGCCATGGTATCTCTTCACAGTAATAAAACCAAATTAAGACACACTGTAACATCTGACCTCTGTTTGCTTGCCTGAAAACTTTATCTTCTATCATATCTTTGGTTTTTACTTCTCCTATAATCTTCCCTGATTCCTTGATTTTTTAATATATTCAATAAATATGTATTGAGAATTTGTTTTTGAACTAGAGATACGGGGAACATAAGATGAGCATTTATCTTCAGAAGCCTAAAGAGAGAGATGGCAATGCACTCAAGTCCATCATCCAGTGAAATAGGATAACTGTGACTCTTTATTAATTCACAAGACTATGAAAGGCTGGAGAAAGAATTTAGTTAGTAAACTTCAGTAAAGCCTTAAGATCTGAGTTTGATACCTAGAGCCCATCCACGCACATTATCAGGTGTGGAGACATGTGCTTGTAATCCCAGGACATGGGAGAAGAATCCCTGAGACTCACTGAACAGCCATCCTAGACTAATCATCAGGCTTCAGTCCAAAAAACAAAAAAGGTAAATGGCTTCAGAGGAACCTGCTGCCTATGCATACATGCATCCACACAAGCACATGCTCACACACATACACACACATACGCATGCGTACAAAATAAATAAAGCTGCTGTTGTTCCATATTTATTAAAAAGCAGGCTGGGGGAGATGGTTCTGTGGATAAAGTGCTTGCTGTGAAAAGATGAGGACCTGAATATTGATCCCCAGAACTATGTAAAAGCAGAGTATGGTAGTGTGCATCCTTAATCCCATTACTGGGAAAGGTGGAGACAGATGAATCCAGGAGGGTTCAGTGGCCGGCCAGTCTAGCCAAAGAAACTAGTTAAAGACCTTAGGAAAACTCAGCAGAAGGGCGTGATAAGCAGAACCTAATGGGCCATCCTGGTGAGACTATGGGAGGCCAGATGCCAAAAGAAGTGTAGGCATTCTGTCCTGGCTCCTAAGGTCTCAGAGGGGAATGCTGACGCTTTTAGGATTTGAACTAGAAACCATTCCTATCATATTCTGGCGAAGAAACTGGCTACACTCTGCTCATGATCCGAGAACTTCTGTGTAATTGCACGGAGAAGCAATTTGCTTGCTGGAGTAAATTTCTGGACAGCATTGCATGGAGGTTGAGAGATGTTACTTCTCACTGCTCTCATCCAGGTACAGTAAGAGAGGTGAGCACCGGAAAGGTGTTGGGGGGGGGGGGGATCCCACCTATCAAAGACTCCAGCTTGTAACAATATAAATTCATTTACATCTTTTTCCAAAGAGAGTAACCCAAGAACAGAGGCCTCTTAATGAGTTCTCTGATCAAAACTAACATTCTACAGAAATTTTTTCAGGTCCTTCCACTAAAGCACACAAGGGCCACAACAGCTGTGGTAACAGGAGACCATATACTTCTTAAGCTAGCAGAAGAACTTGCAACATTATTCACATGGTACTAGCTTTGTAGTCATGGAAATTGCAAAAGTTACCAGACCACGGAGGTAACACCAAGGTTCCAAACAGCTGCTGAGGCCAAGCAACATGTGACAAGATTCCCTGCAAGGAGACTCTGACCAACCTAAGCAGCCGTGAAGATCCTTCCCGGAAATGCCAGAACTATGGATTATCAACAGAGGAAAGCTACAGGTACAGAGTTGGGATGGCTCAGTGTGCTGTAGTCGGCAGACCTGAAAGGGTAATGCCAAACAAGGAATCTAAATGATGTCACCAACAGCCCCAGACGCTGGGTTTGAAGCCACAGAATTTGGTTTGTCCTGATAAATTTTGCTGTTGCTTCAGTAAATATTCCTTACTATGCCTCATGAATAGGAATATCTACTCTGGGACATTGTACATTGGAAGTACATAACATTTTTACAAGGGCTCACAGTTAGGAGATTGCATGGTATCTCAGAAAAGATGTGGGACTTTGGAACATTATCAATACTGATAAAACCATGGGGCTTCTGATATTGGACCGAATGTATTTTGCATTATGAGATAATCATGAGCCTTTAGCGCTCAGAGTTAGAGTTATAGAGATGTGTTTGGGACATCCAGTTGCAGAGGCTAGCGCTGTAATGATTAGTCAGCACTGTTGATTTGCTCATATTTTAGAAATCTCTAGGAAACACAATTCTGGGTGCATTGACGAGGGTGTCATTATGGATAGTTGACTAAAGATGAAGTCACCATCAGTGTGGGCTGAGTACACAGATTGAGTAAAAAGTGGAGAAGCCATCAGGAAATCTGATGAATACCACCATTTATCTCTCTTTCTCTCTGCTTCCTGACTACACGGGCAACATAACCAGCTATTTCACAGTCCTATCTCCATGTTGCCCCTGCCATGGTGTACTATGCCTTTACAACCATTAACCCTCAGATATTCTTTTTATCTTTTGAAAAAAAAAAGAAAGTCTTAAGAGCTCATCTCACCCCTGTCAGAACGGCTATCATCAAGAAAATAAATGAAACAGATGTTGGCAAGAATGTGGAGAAAGACGAAACCTTCCTATTCACTGGTGTGAATATCAACTGGGGAAGCCTCTACGCAGCTCATTGCAAGGTTCTGTAAAACACTAAAATTATAGATACTCCTGACTATAGCCCAAAGGTTCTATGTAAACAGTCCACAGAGATACATTCCTATCCATATGTACTCCAGCACTCTCCACAATAGCTATGAAATGAAACCAGCCCAGGTATCCATCAGCACATGAATGGATATAGAAAATCTGGTTGGTGTACACAATGGAATATTTCTGAAGAATAATGAAATCATGACATTTTCAGGAAAAATCGGACTTACTAAGAAAGAGACACGTGCCCAAAGATTGGAGAAGGTGAGGGGATAAGCCACGTAGAGACCTGAGGACCAGTCTCCCAGAGAGAAGGGTGAGGAAGCTTGAGGAAAACACTTGTCCACAACGTTCTGATGGCTGGAGAGCTGTAAAAGGTGAGGCCAGAGAACTAAGACAGGAGAAAGACGATATGACCTGTAGCCCATCCAAAGACTTTGCGTTTCACTCTGAATGGGGTGAGAAATCAGAGTGTGAACAACGAAACAGGATCTGAATGGTCCTGGATCTCTTACCAGTTTGCTACAAAGACAATGGATGTGGGCAGAGATAGGGTAGCCAGTAGGAGGAAAACCAGCACAGGAATGTAGGGGGCAGCTAGTGGTATCTTAGAGCATAGAGAGTGATGGGAGAGGCATAGTGCCCAGATTCAAGATATTTCCTAAAGTAATAAATAGAATAAATAGAGTTAGTAAGAGATTGTAAATAGGAAATGTCCAGAGGTGAGAGTATACCAAGAGTTCTCAGAAACATACCCCACAGAGAGCAGGTTTCCACAGCCTAAAAAACCCAGTTCTATTGCAGCCTGTCAATGGGCACTTGTCATATATCCCTGAGATGACTTGGCTCCATGTTCCCCTTCTGTCTTGCTGATCCAAAATGATAAGGGCCAACTTTTGTAAAGTAGAGAGGTATAGAAGACATGAAGACAAGAACTGGAAGCCAAACATGTTTCTGTTTGTCCACTGCCCATGGCCAGCCTTCACCATGCTTGATCCGAGGTCAGGAGAGCATTTAATCAAATATAATACATATCCTATTAATCCACCAGCCTGGAATGCTAACAAACGATCTGCTAACTAAAAATCAGGAAAAAAAAATTACCATTTGCCCTACATTTTCTCTTTTATTCAGACGCAGGAAAGGAATAGATTCATTAAATATCCATAGCTAGACCTGACATACACCTGCAATTCCCAATTAGTCAGGAAGCTAAGGCATGGAGATTGAAAATTCAAGGTCTGGTGCTGTACAATGAGTTTCAGATCAA
The DNA here is from genome assembly GCA_033318265.1 of Phyllotis vaccarum. Taxonomy (NCBI): domain Eukaryota; kingdom Metazoa; phylum Chordata; class Mammalia; order Rodentia; family Cricetidae; genus Phyllotis; species Phyllotis vaccarum. The sequence goes on along the minus strand of JARWLC010000012.1, from coordinate 34,511,128 downwards.
CTTGGGCAACTCCCTCATAAAAGATAAATAAGTCTGATACTTGCCTTATATGTGCAAGGCTCTCAGTTCAGTTCCCAGCACCTCCAAGTAAATAAAAATAAGGAGAAATAGAAGAAGGTGGAGCATAAAGGGATGGAAAAGAAGATAGCAAAATTAAGCTGTTTTGTTGTAATAAAACTATGCCCATTCAATGAAACACTTGCCTTGGAAAGTCAAAGTTGAAACAGTCAACAAATGTTCTTTATGGCAAAGCAGATATATGAATCTAGTTCATGTCTCATTGACAATACACATTGCCAGTCCTAAGAAGAACTTGTAGAAGCCCTTGTTTTTAAGGCCAAAAAATAATTTAAAAGCATTGCAATTCAGTGAAAGAGCCTACCTACTGGGCATGATGGCCCAGAATCCCAGGAACCTGGAGGCTGGCAGAGAATATTAAAATATTTGAGGCCAGCCTCTGCTATGTAGTCCCTATGTAGCTAGTCCCTACTTCAAAAAGAAAAAAAGAAAGCTTGTCTATTCTACGGGAAATTGCTGTAGACTGCCAGAAAAAAAAAACAAAGGTTTGCTGTTCCTGCTGTCAGCCATGCTGATGGCGCTCAGTAGAGACCCTTCAGGATTGGGAAGAAACTCTGGACTGAACTCGTTCATGGCTTGAGTACTAACTTCAGGAGTAGAGATAATCCCTCATGTTTTCTTGCATGTTTTCTCCACATTGCTCACACCAGGTCTTGCAGTTTGATTTATTCTTGCCATAATGCACTTGTACAATTGCTGCTTTGATTATTATCTCCTACTAAAAGCTGAGTCGGCACTTTCTTCCTGGGGCCTCGTTTCCAGGAGCTTATAAATTTTATGAACAAATTACTTTTTATTTATCAGCCTCTTCTTCGGCTCAGTTGTGAATTTTTTAGGCTGACAGAGAATACACAAACACTACTTTTCAAATCAGATATCCTAATGACGAAAGCTATGGTCCTTGTGGGCAAAATTAAGCCACAATGCTTCTTTCTTTTAAATTATTACATTATTTTAAAATAAAAAATACATAATATATGAAATAATGCAGAGCAAACTATACATGCTAGTCTTTCAAAATTAAAAGTAATTCCTTGAAGGGATTACTTTGACAGAATCTCATTTGTTCTGGTAAATAGCTTCTATACTGGAATGTTTCCATAACACTTATAAGTCCCTAGCCCCATCAGGTTATGCAAAAAAAGTTGATAAGTTCATCATGATTCCAAGAGAGACATTTGACTTGCACAGAAGTGAAGGGCTGTCAAGCTCTGGATTGACAACATTCTCTCTCAGTAACACTGTACAAAGATGCTGAATTCACCAAGATGAGACAGGGATGCTGAACCACTGTGGGAGAATGGACCCAACATTCACAGGCTACTTCATACATAACTGGAAATTTACAACTTTATCTATAATCTCCAAAGACTAAACAGCATTACTGTCCCCACTTTGCATGGAAAAACATCAGAGGTCAGAGAAGCCAACCCCTCTGCCCAGGTTGACATACAGCATTTTAATTCTGGATAAGGTTTATGAGAGCCTTATCTTTCCTATCAAAATCCATGGCAATGCTTTTAAAAATCATAAAATAGCCAATTTCAAGGAGCTATAATAAATGCTAAAAATAAAAATTTATGGAGTTGATCTCTAGATGATGGTCTGGGGAGTACAAAAACAAGGACCAGAGGCTTGCAGCCAGGAAACTCTGGGTTCTTCATCTGTTCTGTCTCTGATCTTGAGCCATTTTCTCAACTACCCTCCTAACACCCAGTTCAACCCAAGAAGAATATTGCCATTCATTTTAAAAAGTAAATTGAGAAGTGTAATTTTCCAAAAATTTATATATATATCAATGCTACCCCAACTTCTTAGTAACTAGATAACAAGCCAAAATTAACCCATACACAGAATTCTAACTCTCACAATTACCTAACACTTGAAAAATTCAAAAATGGACATCAGAGTTTAGACACACAAAAAAAATCACCTTATCTTTAGAAAACCAGGAGTAAAATATCCTTATATTCTGCAAGAACAACAATAATAATAAAAATTAATAAACTCTATATGCCGAAAGCAAGTATCTCTGGGTTCTAAAATAAGAAAACCTTGTTAACTGTTCCAAAATGCAAATTTCAATGATAATATGGAATGATTTTACTGTAAACAAACAACTAAGGAGATGTCAGTGCCGACTCAGGATCACAGTTAAGAAACAAAACTCAGTTTTTCATCTAGCAGTTACATAGGATGATGTCATTTTCTTTTTAGTGCATAAGGAGGTATATGATGTGATTGTGGAAAATTAACTAGGGGAGAAGGACCTTCCCCAAAGTGGGAGCATCCTCCAGTGGAGGCCAGATATATACAGAGGACTGAGGGGAAAGGCTTTGATTTGTCACTCCTTACTTCTTTGCATATTGCTGGCAAGTGCATCTACTCTGTTGCTAATGCTACCACTGATGATGATGATGGTGATGATTCCATTTTTTGCTCCCATTAGAATCCATCTTCTTTAGCCTTTCAATGTGGAATAATGACCAGGTGTGCTCCAGGAATTTTTCAGGCCTTCAACACTAGGGTGGGACTGCTAATGCATCCATTCTCACAGACTGAGCAGCTACCAGAGTCTCCATCCCTCCAGCATGAAGTCAACCATTGCTAAACCACCCAAACTGAATTGTTTAAGTCAATTGAGCAAGCCTCTAAGAATATATTCACCTATCAGTCTGCTTCTTTAGACAACCCTGACTAATATAATAACTAATTAAATTAAAGTATATAATATTCACCTTGATATCAAGGCACATGCTATTCACCTTGCATGCCTACATGTCCACCTCAAATTCTTTAAGTCTTGGTGAATAGAAAAGATAGACTGTTTCTCACTATGGGAACCGAAAATAGTAGTCCTAACCACAAGGACATATCTGTGAAGCAAAAGTCATTAGGCACAAAAGCACACTAGACTTAGCACAGACAGCTCTCTCCCGCTGAAACTCCTGCCTCTCTTCATTGTGCTGTCTCTCTCCGTTTATTCCTCTCTTCTTTATTCCCCCTCCTTTGTGATCAAAGTAGTTAGTGGTAGTTACAAGGCGAAGCTCATGGTACTGAAGTGTGAAACCGCATCTCGGTTTAAATATTAATAAGCCAGATACTTCTTAAGAAATTAATATCCAAATAATATTAGGAAGTTAGAAACAAAACCAATCAATCAAGAATGGACAAAGGACCTGACAGATAGATCTCCAGAAAGAACATTCTAATAGGCAAAGGGGGTGGAAAATGTTCAACCAATCGAGGCAATGAAAATCAATGCCTTAACAAATCACCCAGCATATGTGAGAATGGCATTGTGAGTGGAATGAATGATAACAAGTATTGGCAAGAATAAAAAGAAAAGTGAGCTGTGTATGTTATTAATGGGAACATGAGTGAGTATCACCATTACAGAAAATAGCATAGGAGGTCTTCAAAAATTAAAAATACAGTGACCATATGTTCCATCCATTGTACTTCTGAGTACAGCCAAAGAAATTAAATCAGCACTTTGAAGAAATACCTCCATCAAATGTTCATGACGCTCCCACTCATGACAGCCAAGATATGGAAGCTACTCAAGTGTGCATCAGTGGATGAAATATTATATAGGCATACAGATACGGATATAAATATAGATACACACATACATACATATAGTCTTGAAATACTATTCCACCTTTGAAAAGGACAACTTGTCATGTGAACACACTGAAAACCTGGAGGATGTTCAGTAAAATGCACCAGGCACAGAGGGAAATTCTGCAAGAGTTCATGGAGGACACAATGGTACTTGTCATTGGGTAGAGGTTAAGTTAGGAGACTGAGTCATGGAGGATCAAGGGAGGAGATGTTACTTAAGGTGAACAGCATTCAGTCACACTAAGTGGGAAAGATTCTAGTCTTTTATTCAGCCTGGTGAACATGGCTAATAATCATGAAAGGTGATGTTTGTGAGGTGACATGTTAACCCATTTGGTTTAATTATTTATGTTTACACATATCAAATCAATACAACTTTTATTAGTCAATTATTTTAATGCAGCTGAGGAAAATTAATTTTAAATAAAACTATAATGCTTTGGGCTGGAGAATAGCTCAGCGGTCGATCTCTTGCCTAGCATCTGAGATCCCTGGTTCAACAAGATGAAACACCTACCTAGTCTTACTCTGTCCTCAGTGGGCAGCAGCGATGCTTCATTCCAATTCCAAGCCTGTGGCTAGTCTTTGAGCTTGTTTCTGGAATATTACCCTCAAGACTATAGAGGCTCTTCAGCCTTCTATACGTGTGTAAAATCCCCGCTATCCTTAAGTTACACCAATCCCACTTAGGCCAAGAAGTCTGACAAAATTAAACTCAGCTCCAAAAGTATCGACCTGCACAACTCACCGGTGTTTTTCAAAGGATGGCCTATGTCATTAACAGAAAGTCAACATTGTATATGCTCTGATTACTAAGCTATACCATGTATATTTGAGGAAATTCTCATTTAACAAAAAGTTGAGGGGGAAATGATTTTGTTACTTATGTCAAATTATCCAAAACAACAATTCTGTGGTCTGGAGGTCTGTGTGCTCTAACCCTGCCTTTAAAAAAAATCATCTATTGAAACTTAATCACCAGTGTCATATATATTAGGAGATGGGAGCTTGGCTGGTGATTGCATAATAAAGGTATTGAACTGTGTTTCTCAACTTGTGAGTTATGATCCCTTTGGGAGTCACGTATCAGATATCCTGATATCATATATTCACATCATAATGGCAAGATTACAGCTATGAAGTAGCAACAGAAGTAATTTAATAGTTGGGAGTCACCACACAATGAGGAATTGCATTAAAGAGTTGCAGCATTAGAAAAGCTGAGAACCACTGGTATAAAGTCATCATAAATAAGATTGATCCTCATATATAAAAGACCCAGAGAGCTGCCCTGCACCTACCCCTTGCCCCATATGAGGACACAGTAGAAAGTGCTATCTGTGAAGAAGAAAAGAATCTCACTGAACCATGGCTTGGTCTTTTCAGCCTCTGGGACCATGAGACATCAATTTCTGTTGTTTGTGAGCTGCCTAGTCTATGATATTTTGTTACAGCAGCCTGAGCAGACAAAGACTCTCAAGCACTTTATGCCCAGCTATCACATGCTTCTGTGGTATCCCTGTGACATGACGCATGACATGGCATATAAGCTACATTCTGTATTGAAGAAACGTTCAGAAGGGCCAAAAACATATGTGCAGGATATGCAGTGTTTGCGTGCATCTGTCTTTGGACTTAGGGGCATGAAAATGCAAGAAGCAAAAGCAGGAAATAGTTTGGGGCCCTACCACCACTCACGGGAGTTCACACGGAAGCTCTCCAGCATTTCCAGACTTAGAATTCTATCAAAACTGTGTTGTGATGTGTAGTCACTAATAACTAATCTAAGGGCCAAAGGGGGACAGGTCTGAGGCAAAGTATAAAAACATTGACCATTTACTAATCACCCTCAGTTTGAATGGGAAAAAAAAAGGCTAATAAGCAGCTAGTTATGTAACACTAACTGGACTCCATACCTTATGTCACTCATGGGTAAGCACTGTTTTTATAAAATTATTTGGATGATTCATAAAGACACAGATAACTTTTTGCCACAATCAATTCTAGAGAACTAGAAACAAATAAACAAAACAAAATCTCTTGTTTGTCCCTGCAAGCAAAGGAGCCCAGAACATAGTCTATGGCAATATCAAAGAAAAGCACACGACTTCATGAGGCAGAGATACCGGAAGGAAGGACAGCAAGGAGAGACACCAAGCTTCCTTGAAGCAGAAGGCAGGCAGGTCAATATTGACGGCTGTTAGAGCTGAACTCATTAATCAAATTGATCGCACAGCTCAATGTCATCCAAAAAAAAAAAAACTTAGATAATTAATTAAATGAGGGTGATGCCAGACAACACACAGTCCAAGCGATGTATGTAGAAGCTGACTGTCACCTCAGAGGGGAAGATCCAAAAGGTGGAATGAAATCACATGAGTACAGACTGAGAAAACAGTGCAGAGAAAAGAAAGAAGCTGGAAAGAGACAGAGAAGTCGCTCCTCAAGGCTGTAACTTGCATCAGACAAATGAAGACCCCGATTAGCCCCTGGCTGCGCTGCTAATAAGGTCGAATTCTTTGGATTACCTGTGATTGCAGCGATTTTCAAAGCATTAAAATGTACAAAAGACAAGTGAATGATGGGATGGTGGGGGTGAAGGAAGGGAAGGAATTTATAAGGTATTTTTAATGAAAAATGAAGGCAAGAACCAGCCATGGAATGTCACTGAATGGAAAATGGGGTGACAGAGGAGCACCCTGCGGCCCAAAAAGGGAAGCACACATCCAGACAGCAGTAATAGTTGCTCCTAACAAAAAGCCTTCTCTCTCCCTTCCCCACTATGATTCAGAATAAACATTTGCAAATAGCTAATTCTGTTCTCTTTTTGAAAATGAAGCATATCACACAACAGTATTTTCTGATGGCAACATCTAATTGTGTGGGGCAGGAGACTGGTGTGGTTGACACTGCTTCCCCAGTCTTTCCTGTGTTGTGACCTTAGCCGGTCTGAATTCCTCTATGTGGATCCACATGGAGTTACCAGCAAGCAGTAAATCAACATACATGTGCTGAATGCCTACTACGTGGTGGGCATGTATACATCCTGGGATGATAACAAGAAGCAAAATAAAGTGAAACCAGGCAAACAAATCTATTACACATACAGAAGGGCAGTTGGTTGTAAAGGGAGAGAGAAAGGCACCAGGTCAAAAGGATCAGAATTTTGGAAGAATTGCTTTACAGTATTCCACATGAATATGGGTGAGCAGCTAAAGACTGGAAATATGGCCTTGCACCCTGGGTTCCTTCATTTTTTAATTATTTTAATATTGTCATTTGCATATAATAACTAAAAATAATATCAGACTTCATTATGACACTTTCATATCTGTATATAATGTTTATCTTGCAAGTTTGGAATGCTGTAAGTCTCCATCTCTCCTTTCCCATGAGACATATCAACTCTCTGTCTTATGGATTTGACTACCCTGAGGACTTCACAAATGAAGCAGGTGAAATGGGTCAGGTCCTGGGCTTCTTATAAATATTAAAAATGATCAAATAGATAGCGACATTACTCCTGAGGGCTGCAAGACACAAAGTAAAATGACCCTCAGTTTTAGGAGGAAACAGTAGTCTAGGACCCTTAACTGCTGCTATGTGGGGACCCCAGTGTGCTCCCAGCTCTCAGGCTCTCTCTCAGCACATGCACAAGGAGGAAGCAGAGAGGCGGGAACATTCTTGCTTGGCACAGATGAGTTCCCAGTTCCCTTTCTTACTGACATCCAGCTGGGGCATGGCAGGAAACACATTTCCACAAAGCCCCACGTGGGGTGTAACCTCCAGAATATTCTAAAGGGGCGCAGTGTAGTAAGTTGCAAAATAATGTAGTGCTACAAAGTACATCAGGATTTCAGTCCTGGTTCCCACCTGGCTTTTATGCAACCCTTCTTTCTCAGAGCCTGATTTCTTTCTCCTGCCTTGATATGAACCATTCAGAACCCTTTTGTCAAGCTTTAAAAAATACCAGAAATTTTTCTTAGCAGGGGAGAAGATAATGAGGACTCCGACTCTTTCTGAGAAAGGATCCGCCATTTAGGTTTATAACAGTCATTCAGCACTACGCTGAGGGACAGGTCTCCTTGCAGCCTTGAAAATCCCAGTGTGGCCCCTCCCATAAGAAGCACAGATCAGCACACTGAGGCAAGTAAGGGGTCTGCTGCTGCCTGGGCTCTGTTCTGCTCCTTATATTATTGAGCTACAGTCACTGCAGCCAACAGGGAGCAAAGGTGGCTCTAGCGCCCACCTGACCCACACAGCATTCTATGTCACGTGGTCAGACCTCCCCTAGACTCTCACGAACTGTGTCAGCCCAGATCATGGCCCAGGCGCCACAAATACTAAACAAGCTTCTTATTGGAGAAAAACAGGCGTGAGAATTGAAATTAGTTTCAGGGAAAGTTGCACCCTCTGTCATCCTCCGTCATCTCCTTTTGTTTGGCTTACTTTTCTGTTCTTAGTAACTCTGTCTTGTGGTGGGTCTTTATTATTAACTGAAATATTTACAATCATCTATGACAGCAGTTCTCAACCTGGGGGATCAAACAACCCTATCACGGGAGTAACCTAAAACTGTCGGAAAACACAGCTATTTAAATTATAATTCATAACAAAAGCAAAATAACAGTTATGAATTTACCCCCAACAAAAATAATTTTATGATTGGAGGTCACCATAACATGAGGAACTGTATTAAAGGGTCACAGTGTCAGGAAGGTTGAGTGTTGTGAAATATTTTCAGCTGTGTTACATTTGTTTATGCTATACAACGTTGTTTTAATGATGCAAAAATGTGTCACATTCTTTTATGTTGCATTTGTTTAACTCTGTGAAGCTGTGTTACTTTACCTGTCTAAAATACCTCATTGGTCTAATAAAGAGCTGAATGGCCAATAGTGAGGCAGGAGAAAGGGAAGGTGGGGCTGGTGGGCAGAGAGGATAAATAGAAAAAAATCTTTGAGGAAAAAAAGAGCAAGAGAACAAAGAAAGGAGGACACTAGGGACCAGACACCCAGACACCCAGACACACAGCCACACAGCTGTCCAGCCACCCAGTCACACAGCCATTCTGCCACACAGTCACACAGCCACACAGCCACAAGCCACAAGCCACAAGCCACACAGCCACCCAGTCACACAGACAGCAATGGAGTAAGAAAGATGCACATAAATCAAAAATAGTGGAAGTCTTGAGGCAAAAGGTAGATGGGATTATTTAAAGTTAAGAAAAGCTGGCAAGAAACAAGCCAAGCTATGGGCAGTCATTTATAATTAATAATGTCTCCATGTGTGATTTATTTGAGAACGGAGTGGTGGGCCTCCAAAAGAGCAAAGAGTAAAGAGTGAAAAAAAAGTAACCAACAACAGTTGAGAACCACCGCTCTAGGAGACACATCTCTGAGTATGAGATGAGGTTATTTCCAGAAAAGACGAACACAAAGGGAAAACTCACCCTTAGAGGGAATGGCACCTGTGAACAGACACCCCAGATATAAACCATTTCAAGGAACAGCAGGATGTAGCTTCCTGCCTTCACCACTTCCTGCCTGATCATTGTGTTGCCATTGCCTCCACCATCAGCTGATCTTAGACTCCAACTTCCATGTCTTCCTAATGAAGACTCGATCCCAGCAACTCTCCTTCAGCACCAGCCTGCGATGGCTGAGATAGCCACCTTTGTAAACTGGGCAGGTGCCAGGTTCTCAGCCCTTCCAACTTAGACATGGCCATTGACAGACTCTGGAGCCCCTATCCAATCAATTGAGCCCTTCTTCATTATATATTTATAACTAAAACATAATACACACACACACACACACACACACACATTCTTGGTCTGTTTCTCTGGAGTATCCTTGCTAATAAAGTACATTTCTAAATTATACCTATTTAGTAAAATTTAAAAACAGAGCTAAGAGAGACAGAAAGGAAAAAAGAATCCTATCATTCAGAGTCAATCACTATATTTTTACATTTAGCCTTCTAGGTTCACTTTGTATATTACTATACAAACTACTGTAATAAAAATAAGCTTGGCTTGTATTTCATCATTATTATTATGACTACTTTTATACAGATATATATCCATACTTACAATTTTATAACATCCTCTTTAATGGCTGCATTTTAATCCACCAAACGGGATATACTACAAGTGATCAGTAACTCCCTAGTGACTTTTCCTGTTGCTTCCAGCACTATTACTGTCTAAGGAGTTCTGTAGCAGACTAACTTCAGGGCATGGCGTGATTCAAGCATTAGAGAGACCATCAAGAATTAGCCTAGCTCTAAAGTTTGAGTTTCCAGTGGACTCATTTTATCATTACCTGAAATCCATGTGACAACCTAGCCACCTATAGTTCCTGCCCTAAAATATCATGACTATATTAGTATTGGTGTAGACATCTATTTAACTGCACAAAGTCACAGGCCCTGCATTGCTGACCTCTGTGGTCAGGGACTATAACATTCCTATAGCCAAACCTCAAACACAAACCCATCACTGCTTCCTGGGGTTAAAATCAGTCTCATCCAAACTACATGGACATAAAATTGGGCATGGAGGATAGATGCTGAAGCCATTGCAGTTAGCTCCCACAAAATACTTCTCTGTTCTTTCAGTGATTAAGCTACATCCCCTATATAAGTCTATGACCTCTGAAAAGTCAATCCTAATGACTGACTCTCACAGGCCTGAGGATGTTGGGCGCCAGATTTAGATGGAGTTTTACTTACAAGGCACCAGTATAAGATTAATATTTATTAAAATATAATACAATACAGGTAACAGCTTACAGCGGCGCCTGATCAGGGACTGGAGTATCTGAGCGATGGACGATGGATTCCAAACTGGTCTCTCCAGCAACCAGGAACCAGGCAAATGGGCCTCCCAGAGTCCCAGCAGCCCCTTATCAATGGGGTTGGCCACTCCCCCTTGAGCCCCCCCCCCCCCCGGGACCCTGGGTAAGCATCCTCGGACCTTATCAGCTGACACCTGAATCCCACCACACTGAGCAGCACTGGAGCAGAGAAGAAGAGGAAATAGGAGGGGGAAGAAGGAGAAGATGGAAGAGGAGGAGGAGGAGGAGGAGGAGGAAGGGTTTGCCATCACTTTTCTGTCCTCTTGAATTCCCCTCAGCCATCACAGTCAATTTTCTGAACCTCAGGCCCAGAGGGAACCTTGCCAGCCATCCCACTCTGCCATGACCATCCTCTCCTCTTCATCCATTATCATCATCCATTCCATTTATCACTTAATGATAACACTCTGTTTCATGCTCTAGGTGGGTTTTTTTTTTTTTTTTACTCTTTGGTGATCCCATATGTGTTTGGATAATTTTCACCCATTGTCCTTCCTTCCCTGTGCCCTCCTCCAACTGAGTCTGATTCCCAACAAGTCCTTTTTTTAACTTTGTTGTCTTTGTTTCAGGTTGGCCTTCGTGACTCACTGGAGGGAACTTGGGCGGCTTTCATGAGCATGGGTAGAAGGTGGTTATTCACTGGAGCATGGGCAACTTACAACTGGCTACACCACTAAGAAAATGACTCCTCCCCAGCTGCCATTAGCTGCCAATAGTGCCTCAGGGAGTGAGTGGGGCCCCGTGAGCCCCTCCCTACCATGATGGAATGTTGACAGCCTTCTTCAATAGGTCTTGGCCAGGTAGCCACAGGTGATATGAATTCATGGATAAAGCAGCTACATCATACCGAAAAGTCATCATTTCACAATACTCTTCTGCATCCTCCAGCTCTTTCACTTCCTTCCACTCTGCCTTCCGCAATGTTCCTTGACCCTCTTTTCAATATATATGTGAAAATATTGAAATCACTTTCTATATATGAATCTTGTCTCTCTGGGTAGTCTATAGCATTCCAACTAAAAGGAAGGCAAGAAGACGGTTCAGGGGGTAAAGTATGTGATGTTTAGTATGAAGTTCTTATCTTCAGGACTCAGGTAAACCTGGACATGATAGCACATGTCTGTGGTCCCACTGTTTTTATGAAAAGATGGGAAGCAGAGACAGTAGAATCACAAGCTCACAGGAAGGCTGGGCTGGTGTACACAGCAGTGAACAACAAGAGCCCTCATCTCAAATGAAATAGAAGGCCAACAATGACCCTGAGATTATCAAAGGCACACTATGACACGGGCATATACACACACGATTTTTAAAATGTAAATAAATACTGAATTTTCAATAGCTAGAAAGATAGCTCAGTGGTTAAATCACTTTTTGCTCTTCCACAAGATCCAGGTTCACTTCACAGCACCCTCATTAGATAACTCAGATCTTTCATTCCAGCTCTGGGAGAAATAGCTCCTTCTTATGACTTCTGCATTGTATCAAAGTGCACAAGCCCAAGCTCACACACACATATATCAAACATAATTTGAAAACGTAAGAATATAAGTAAGTAAAAATAAAAAGAGGGAGTACACGGGTTAACCAATCAGACATAAAATCTTCCCAGCCCCTAGTGTGTCTCCTTCTCCGTCCTCTCCACAGGATGGACTGCAGTTGACTCTCACCATCTCCTAGGAGCTAATTGCTAAAATGATGACAAACTTTTCAAGAAGTTTGCTAAATCATTGGTAGTGCCATAGTGGGAACATTGACACTACAGCCATTGGCAAATGCTTCCCAGTGCATCCTGGATTCTAAGGCCCATCCTGTATGTATCTGATGTTTTAGATTTCACGAATCCCCACATGCTGCTTCCATCAGAGCCTGTGTTATGAAGCAAAACAAGCTGAGTTAGATTACAACCAAGAAGGATCCAAAGCTCAAACAAGAAGTACTGGGCCTTGAAATATGATTCAGTTGATAAAAGCACTTGCCACCGAGACTGACGACCTGAGTTTGATTTCTGGTGCCAACATGATGGAAAGAAAGAACTGACTTCAAGTCATCCTCACTTACACACACACTAAAAAATAAAAAATACTCACCCACATGCATATATGAGAAACAGCCTCAGGCAACCAGTGGTGCTAAGACTTGGACGAGTGCCCAAATTTCATGTGTTAAAAATTTGCTCCCCAAGTTATATGTAGATAGTATTTGAGAGCTGAGGCCTCTGGGAGGTCTCTAGAGTAATTCGTTTATGGGTTAATGGATTATGAGTGTCTTTGTTATAAAGTGACCTCTCTTGGTCAGGCTTGTTGTCCCACATTTATGGCATCCTCCACTATGACACCACATAGGAGGAAGGCCATCTCCTGATGCTGTGCTACGTTATTGGCCTTCTCAACCTCCAAAACCATGGGTTCCATAAACTTGTAGTCTTTGCAAATCACCTACTATAACGGACTGAATGTGAAATGCTCCTCCATAAACTCACATATCTGAACATGGGTGGTGCTGCATGAGAACGCTGTGGACTCTTTAGGAGATGAAGCCTTCCTGGAGAAAGTGGGTCACTGAAGGACCCTGAGGCTTTCTAACCCTATTTCTTGTTCACACTCTTGCTCTATCAGTTTGTATGAAATGTGACCAGCCAGCCTTCTGCTCCTGCCACCAACCTTTGCTGCCTACCGCCATGTCTTTTCCTCCATGACAAACTTTATCCCTCTAGAACTGTAAGCCAAAAAAAGACTTTTCTTCCTGACATTGATTGCTTTTTAGGACATTTTATTATAGCAACAATTAAAGTAAGACAATATCAGGTGATCAACAGAAATGAACTAAGACAGTGGAGAGAGGCCAGAGGCATTTCTTGATTGGAGGGTCTTCTTGTCTAATGACCAGGAACAGTCTTTGATGATCAGATGAGCCAGACCCCTCTGTGCTGTGGGCTGTGATTCAGAGCTGCTGTATGTGTGCTCCTCTTCCTGCTATTTCTTAGGCATCTTTTGCTCTTACTGCAGGCAGTTTTTATTCCCAAGCTGCACATATGGAACACGACTCTAGTGACTCTTGGACTGTCTTTATACTTCCTTCATTTGAGACATAGATTTTTCTCAATAGAAATCTAGCCCTTTCTCGAATCTCTGTTCAGTAATCTGGGACATCAACACGTTTCCATATGCTCCATCATTTTCCTTTAAATGTGTTCACATGGAATCTTATCATAAACCTATTGAAACTACAAAACAAAGACCTGAACTATAGCTCAGTCGGTAGTGTGTTGTGTCCACCAGGCATGAGGCCCTGGGTTCACACCCAGCATTTCATAAAATAGGGCATGGTGGCTCATTTGTGAAATCTCAGCACTTCAGAGGTAGACGCAGGAAGGTCAGAAGTTCAAGGTTACCCTCAGCCACATAGTAAGTTGGAGGTTAGCTTGTGGTACCTAAAACCGTGTATGCATGTATGCATGCATGGATGGATAAATAAAACATAAGACAGTCTCAAACCAAATATTGAGACTATTTGACATTTACTTAGGCTCCCATAAGTACTAAATGACAAAACAAAGACTGGAACTCAGCACTCTAAATGCCTCATGCATTATTCATCAATTCGTTTACTCAGTAATATTTAGTGATATGCTTTAATGGCTCTTAGTCCTTAGCTAGTAAGATGTCACTTGGCTTTATTATAAAATTCTGATTCCTAACTGCTGAGAGAAATATACAAATATACACACAGAGTCCTCGGACTTGTGCAGAATAAACTATAACTCCTCTCACAGGACTTGTGAGTATTCCACATCCAGAGAACCTGCTCTAGAATCCACAGGCAAACAGAAACAACAGCAAACTGAATGGATGGGTGGATGGGTGGATGGATGGATGCTCCAAATTTAATGATATTGATCTGCTGATCACAGGACTTATTGATGATCAATCTAAGTTGCTGCTATTTAGCAACTAGATCTAGATAAAGGAGAGAGAAGCGTGGTTATCTCAAAGATGAGATTTTAAAAAGATGAGATTTGTGCTGGGATCCAAAGGGACACAAATTTTAGAAAGGGATTGATTTGTGCTAGAATTTTAAATGAGAAAAAGGAAGAAGAAAGTCTTCCCAGATTGATAAACATAAATCAATGGAAATCACATCCCCAAGCTTTTGTCTCTCTACATAGTCTCCCAGCAGCTCAACTTGGGGTGTGTTGGGTTTGAAATGCTTGTATGACACATTACCCTCTATTGAAAAATTTGAACCTGGAGCTTTATCTTGAGATCTAGAATTGGAAATCTCCAATAGAAAGTTAATACTTGCCACAAACACTACTCAAGAACACATAGCTTCCTTAGACCTTAGCCTAAAGCCCTACAGTTTTGCTACTTTCAGACAGAAGATGGTAGTCACAATGAGAAACTACACATTCCCTGTCACACTTACCTGAGGAGTCATGTTGCAAGAGTGAGTACATCCAGGCTGTTCCTTGAGGTGTGCATACAGAGGTTCAGCTGATCTGACATGTCAGACAGTTTTGGTTTATTCCTGTGCTACAGCATAGTTATTAATCATGCACTATTCACTCACCAAATCACTCAAGTTCAAATGACAAATTAGTCAGTCTGTAATTCCCCAAAAGACAAACTGCCCAAATAGCCAATTTCCTTAATGACCCATTCCCCCAAATGACCAATTTATGTAATGTCATTATGTCCTCTAACTTTCTAGTTTAGTCAGTTTTGATTTTACTTACATAATACTACTTTAAAAATGTTTAAACGGTGGTTGGGGAGATAGTTCAGTCACTAAAGCGCTTGCCATGTTAAGGGGACCTGATTCTCACACACAAAAAAGTTAGAAGTGGTGGCATGTGTTGGGGGCACCAGCTCTGGAAGGCAGAAACAGGAACTTGCTGAACGCAGTCTAGCCTACATTGCCTCTCTAAGGCAGTATGAGCTGCTGTCAAAAAAAAAAAAAAAAAAAACCCTGATGTGTAGCTCTTAAGGAACAGCATCCAAAGTTTCCCTCTGGTCTCCACACCCCAGATCACCTTCTCACACATGTATACACACGAAACAAAGTCAGGGACTAAAGAAATGGTTCAGCAGTTCAGAACACTGGCTTCTCTTTCAGAGGACCCCAGTTCAATTCCCAGCACTCACATGGCTTGTGGATCTGACACCCTCACACAGACATTCATGCAAGCAAAATGCCAGTGCACATGGAATAAAACTAAGTGGGGTTTTTTTTTTTTTTTTGGTTTTTTTTTTTAAGTCTCTCGGTTCTCTGCTTGAGTTGGATGCTTAAATCTCATCAACCACCAGCCCTGCCATCATCTGATCCCTGCCACCTGAGTACTGCATTCCTTCTTCAGGCAGTAGTAGCAATGACCTCCACAACTTCCAGTATCTGCTACCTGGAGACCATTCACAGAAACCCATGAGCCATCCTCAGACTTCTAAGAATAAAGGACAAGTTAATAACTCAACAGAAAGCTTGCTACTGTGTCAGTAATTGCAACAAGCCCTCCCTGAACTAGGATCTTCTTATATAACCCACTCACACATCAACACCAAGTGACCCTAAGACCAAACCCAAATACCATCCAGCTGGCCCAAAATGGGACATATTGGATATTTGAATCTACGTTTACTTTTGTACCAACCAACAAAGGGTGGGGCAGATATTCCCTACAGAAAAAAAATGCCACCATTGTCCTGCCTCCAGATGTGTAGGTTCTATCATATAAATGCAAGCATGAATAACCAGAGTAATATGTATTGTGCAAAAATTAATACTCTTCTAGTAATGTTCCCTGAGAAAATCATCTTAGATGATACACAAGACTATAAATTCAAAATAGCAATTATAAAGGAACACAATTTTTTTAAATGTTGGAAGATCACAAAAGCATAATAAACAGTTACATAAGGAAAAAACTCAAGATATGAAAACAGAATTTAACAAAAAAAAAAAAATGAGAGTAACTATAGCGGCTTGGATGAGAATGACCCCATAGGTTCATGCATTTGCTTACTTGATCCCCAGTTGGTGGAACTGTTTGGGGAAAATTAGTAAGTATGAACCTCTTGGAGGAGGTGTGTCATGGGGGGGGTGAGGTTTCAAAAGCTCACATCATTTCCAGTTAGCTTGTCTGTCTATCTATCTGTCTATATATATATCTATCTGCCTGTCTATCTGTCCATCTATATATCACCTACCTACCTCACCTTGTAGATCAGATATAAGCTCCACCCCTTCCTGCTGCTCTCCACCATGATGACCATGGACTCTAACTCTCTAGAACCATGAGCCCCAAATTAAATGCCTTCGTTAATAAGTTGCATTGGTCATGGTGTCTCTCCACAACAATAGAAGAGTAACTAAGATAGTAACTAACAACTTTATGACTGGATTTTAGGCCCTCCCCATCAAATGGTGTTTGCCTCGCACCATTAACAGGACCAAAAACCCATGGCCGAGTAGTTTATTTTCTCTAAGAGAAAACCTACCACTACTATCCTGTGAAGTGAATATAGTACTGCATCACCTCCTAAGTATTTATCTTTATACTCATAGATCAGTGCATCTCTTAGTCCTCATAAGAGAAGCTTCTTTTTATAGATGGAAACTAATGCAGAAACCTACAGCTGGCCAATGGGAAGGCAATAAGGGACTGTAGAGAGTTCATCCTTAAACTGGATATCCATATCAGATCATTTTCTCTGAAGATATCAAGATTATAAGTCCCAGAGATAGTAGAAGATTATAATGAGAAGATGTTTTCTGGACATGACGGAAAAGTTGTGTACGTGAGCTCAAAAAAGCTCTGACTGAATGTACAAGACCTGTGCAAGATTAATCCATGCAATGATTAGGAAGGAGGTCACAAAGTTCCATCACGAGCTGAGCTGCCATAGGCAGTTAATGGCTGCTGGGAATAGGAGGTGTCAGTTTTCTTAAAAGAAGTAGCCCTTGAGAGGCTGGCTACTCATGCTCTCGTAGACAGCCCTATGCTGCCTACACACATACTGGGAGCACTGAGTAGACTCAGTAGGCTCAAAAAAAAAGAACACATGAAATTGGGATAGAATCGTGGTAGGGAGGGACCAGAAGGGAGAGAATAGGGGATGAGTTTGACCAGAATGTATCATATGCACTATAAAATTCTCAGGCAATAAAACAATCATTAAAAAACAAATGAAAATAAAATTTTTAGAAAAGAAATTTAAACCTCTCAGTTTCTCTCTCTCTGTGTTGGTGCCTCAATCTATCCCTCTTCTTCCTCTAAAATCCTCCAGCAATATGTTTTCTCATGAATATATTCTCCTCATGAATGTATCATTTTATGAATATATTCCTTATAATGGTGTCTTCTTGCATATATCTCTAAATGTGAAGAGTTCATATGAATGTATTCCCTTATGAATGATAATAACAAAAAATGTTTCTAACATATCTCCCTATTAAGTATGTACCTTCGTGAATGTATTTTTACCATCGTCCTCAGGACCCTCTCCCTGATTCTGTTTCCCATTCCTTATCCCTCAGGCTTTTCAATTTGACTAGACAAAAATTGTCAAAGATCCCTCAAAATACTACTAAGAAATCAAAATGAAAACCAAAATTAAGTAATACAGTTGACATAAATTAGGCTTGGTAAATTAGTCTTTCAATGAATTGGACCACAAAATAAATCCACTCTCAGGGAACTGGCTTTCAATTAAGTCATGTGTAGTGAACTTACCTATTGCTTCCCAAACCAACTCATTTCAAATGGGGTTTCCATTACATATTCATGACCTCAACACCACCAAAACTCTCTGACCAATGGATGTTCTTCTTCCACAGTTTTATTTTTAAAAATGTATTTGCTCATTAATGTTCACTATTCTCACTTATATTATCCACATGGGGACCTGGCATCCTTGAGTTATGTTCACTGGGTTGATTCAGCCCTATCACAATCCCCGAGAATGAGCAGATGCTCAATAAATATTTGTAAAGAATGGATGAATGAATGAATGAATGACCTTCCAAGTTCAAAAAGAAGAAAAACTGCACAATAATCCCTACCTCAGCTCAGACTAACATTGTTCCAAACTATATGACCTTTCCACTGCAAAAATAAATAGATTAGCAAAAGAAAATTTAATAGGTTATAAAATGAGGAGAGTTTCAAAGAATAAGCAACTGTAAACCAATTTTTAATCAGACTGGACCTGTTTGAGCTCCCCCAATAAGAATGCACTGAAGAAAATTTTATCTCAGATGTTACAACATCACCAGTTTATACAGCATGACTTGAGAGCAGATGGTGTTGAGTCAGGATTTTACAGACTTTAATGGCTCTCCTGTCAGCCCTTGGGCAATGATTTGCATAGGAAGCAGATATTGCTGGACTGCCAATGGTGACTGTCTATTACCCACTTGGACATGACCTCATCTTCATGTCTCCATTTTCCATTCTTACCACGTACAGTTATAGCCTTCTGGGAAATTCTGCGCACAAAACATAAAATCAAAACAAGACCAGATCACTCTAAGCACCGTGTTAATTATGATTTGACTGACAAGCATCCTCATTCAATATTCACCTCTAATCAGTCTAACACATTTGAGTGAGTATGACGTGGCTTACCTTCCACCCATTTAATATCTCAAGTCAAAAGTTTATAGCAGTTGCATCAGAGCAATTATATGAAGGGAAGCCATTTTTAAAGATACATATAATTTTATTGTAGATCTGTACTGATTATGAATTTCATTTATAGGCTCATCTCACCTCTAGAGACACTTACAATCATTATGGGAGAGACAAGAGACGTTTTGCAATGAAAGAATAACATCTTCCCCATCTGAAAATAAATCATGCAATTCTAACAAGCATGTGAGCACTTTGTTCACACTCAGACAATTTACCTGGGGCCTGGAGAAGGGGACTAATCTCATTTATCTGCCATTTCTAATCACTGAGACCTAAACAGCACACTTCCTGGGGAAAGGGCAAGAGACAAAGGAACTGTAGAGTGCTGTGTTCATTACTCACTCTGGGAGCAAGAGTTCCCACAGGCAGAGCAGGGGTCTCAGAAGGTCCTGCTTTCTTCCTCTGCTCTCCAGACCTTCACAATTCCCCAATACAAAGTCCCAGTAATGAAGTCCCATCATTTTTGCAGCCTTCAAATGTGTAATGGCTCAAGCCAAGCCCTTACACATTAACCTTTTTCTTCCTTTGATTCTGGAAGTTTAATTTACCAAGTGAAGGGAACAGGTGAAATAATTAAAGTATCCTGTGCCATAGCATTGCTGTTCAGACAATTGCTGAGGATGCTGATCAGGTTTGATGCAGTTTGGGTTTTGGTTTGTTTGTTTTGTTTTTGAAGCAAGGTTTCTCTATATACCCTATGTTGGCCTTAAACTCAAATCAGTCTTCCTGCCTCATTCTCTCGCATTTTGGAATCCTAAATTCTGGGATTACAAAAGAGCCACTGTATTCAGTGAAATACTGTTTTGACTGTGTAGTTGAAAATCCAATAAATACAGAACTGGAGAGATGGCTCCGTGGATAAGAGCACTTGCTCTTTCAGAAGAACCAGGTTCAACCCTCCACAACCACAGAGTGGCTCACAACATCTGGAACTGCAATTTGAGGAAATTCAATGTCTTCTTCTGGTCTCCAAAAGGCATCAGGCACACATATGGTACAGAGAAATAAATGCAGCAAAACACCCCCACACATAAAATAAAAATGAATAAAATTTTAAGAACATTAAAAGTTGGCTAAGTATGTTTTATAGAATTGAAAAATAAAATAGAATATATCTGTGTGTATTACTTGTGATAATTTCTGTTTCAATTGCGTAAGTATATGTATATAGGATCAAATATAAAAATTTTATTAGGTAACACAAATATGATGGATAATATTTGCCAGTGACTGTTAAGTACTTTCACATGCATTAGCATGCTTAGTCTCCATGATCATTCTATGAGGTAGACATACTTTTACACCAGCTTTATAGTTGAAAGAAGTGACAAACAAAAAACTTACACAGTGGACCTATGACTATCCAGCTAGTAAATAGCAGAGCAAGGATTCAGATGCAGGCAATCCAGGTTATACTCTATGCTCTTAATGACTAAAGTACCCCGTGTCCTAGACACAGTTCTTACACTGGGTTTTATATTTTTGAATAGTTTTGTGAATGTAAATTTGAGGGGATTATGTGTAATGCATATCCTATGTTAGTTCCAATTTCAAATATCCAAATAGTGGTCTCCACCAGACCGTATGAGGTAATGTTTAGTGACTCAAAAAAATGTAGTCCCAAAGTCAAATATTCTAGTGTCGCTAACAACACTACCCTCGCCTCCAACCATAAACTAGAGATCTCCAACCTTGATCATCTGTCGCTGGAATAGTGTCACTTCTTACATGGAGTAATCTCAAATCCACAGTGCCAAGGTTAATAAAGTATATTTGCTTATATTCTGGAAAAACCATTACACCATTAGCAATGAAATCTAAAGCTTTTGAGAAACTTAAGTCTTTTGAGGGGTGGAGTAGCTATAGAATTACATCACAAAATAGTCATTGCAGAGTTTATTTTCCTCATCCTGGTTTACAAAGAACTGTTCTAACTACAAGTAGATCACATAATTCAATGAAAACCTCCCAAATTTCCAGTCATAATGCCTAACCATCACCCTGCCGTGGTAATATAACGGGGACAAATCATTTATTAGCAACAGTTTACATTAGTTGGGATTTTATGGGTTCACAATCATGGGTTTTAGGCCCAACAACCACTCTCTGAGGAAGGTACAGGGAACTATCAGAGAGACAAATAGCGCACAATTCTGCTCTCTGCTTTCTGCCCTTATGTCCTGTCCATAGACTTTCCTCTCCCCAACAAGGAAAAGCAACCATGTAGGTCAGAGCTAACCACTGGTGAAAGGTGACATGAGAACCATAACGTGTCACTCCTTCATACTTCCTAGTCCCTCTCAGGGGAGGCCCATCAAACTCC
Source organism: Phyllotis vaccarum (assembly GCA_033318265.1). Taxonomy (NCBI): domain Eukaryota; kingdom Metazoa; phylum Chordata; class Mammalia; order Rodentia; family Cricetidae; genus Phyllotis; species Phyllotis vaccarum. The sequence continues at coordinate 34,489,545 of JARWLC010000012.1, read as the reverse complement.
TCCTTCCTTCTTATGCAAATCCTCCATCCTACAGCATGTCCTTTGCACTCACTTGGGTCCCTTGTACAGCTCTGAGTTCCAACCCTACTCTCAACCCTTCCCACCTAGCTTTTCTGGGCTTCAGTGCTCCTAACAGATAAGGCTCCTTCCTCCTTCAGAAGATGAAGCTAGAGACACCTCATCCAAACATATAGAGACATAGGGCCTGATCCCTTAGTTAATGTCCTATCACACTGCCCCTGACCCTGGTGGAGCATGTGCAGGAATATATGAGGTCAACCCCCTCACCTCTGTTAGAACCAGTTCTGCAATGTCAATCATACCTGCCCTCCAGCTCCTTACAAGATCGAGCCTGTTGTGTGCAGCTGGAACTACACCTTTGCTTGGCTTTTTCACCTTGCCTATTTTCTCTCTCCACTGCTGTGCGGGTTTTCCCTAAGGGCCTTTCCTTAATGAATCATTAATACCTGTCTTCGATTCTCCACGTCTCCCTCTAGAAGCCTGACCTAAACTCTCACCCCCACCACACCCTCTATTGCAGGCCTAAACCTTCTCTCTAATATATTTAGCACATTCCTCGTATGCAGCTAGTAGGTTGGGGCACAACCAATTCCACACCTGTAGTTACCATCTTAAATCCAAAGATGAGAAGATAGGTGAGTCCTCTGACCTCGGGTGGACTCTAGACTTCCACCAGGGACATTCTTTGTGGGAGTCCGTACTCACTGGTCAGCTATTGATAAAGCAGGACTTTGATATCCATTCAGTTACCATCCTCAAACAGCCCTTTCTGCTGGTAAACTAAAAGGAAGGATGATAAATAGATACAGGTTTTTCCAGTTGCCAGGCCCAGCGACTATCATGAACACAACAGAGATCTCACAGCTATACGATAGGCTTTCAGATAAAGTCAACTGATCCATATAGCATAAAAGTCAGAAGAAACCTTTGAGTTCTGTCTGTCTCCTGATACTTAGATAAAAGTGTTAGCCTTATGTTACTGGAACATCTGTCTGAAGAAATCAATTAATAAAGAGAACAATTGGTCTTGAATTACAGCTTTGGAAGTTTCAATGATCATTTTTCTTGTTGCTTTGGGGCCTAGGTAAAAACATCATATTGTAGTGGGGCATAGATGGCTCAGCATCCAGGGGACAAAGAGAGGGACAAGAAAGGGTTGTGTCCAACACCCTGTGCATGCACCTGGTAACATAATTTTCTCTAACTAGGCTCTATCTCTTGAGGTTCCACCATCTCCCAATAGCACCATGCTTTGGAGACAAAGTCTTTAACACATAGGTCCTCTGGCACACTTCAGATCTGAACTACAGCAGCAATGAAGCCAAAACAAGGTATTTCCCCAAGGCCATACCACTGATAGGAAATCTTCCCATGAAATCTGGGTCTGTTGACTTGTCCTGGGGGATGTTGACAACAGAACCAGCCTACAGGCAGAGAAGAGATGAGAAGTGGAGAGTTCACCACTGTCATTTCCAATCTGGCCTCTAAGATTCTATGGTTATTTCCAGACTTAGTGGTGGCCATTGATTAGTTTGAACTTCTTGATCTTTCACCCACTGAGATAAAGAGTATGAAGTATAAATTAATGCTTGTTATGTGTCCAGAGGAAGCCTAATCAATACAGTGAATTCTTAAGAAGCTTTCACACCACACACTCACACTCAGATCTAGCCTATTGTCTGCCACACCTGAAGTGATTAAATCACCTCTTTAGTTGATTCACTGAACCAAAAATTCATATTGCACATTCAGCTATGACTGCAAAGACTCATTTTATTTATGATATTAACAAAAGATAATTAAATATGTAAATGAATATTCAGAAATAGATGTCTTTATTAAGTATAGTTTTATATTAATTTGTGTTATTTATATATGTCTAACTCAATACATATTGAATTATCTCATAAAGAATAATTTAGCCAACAGTAAAACTTAACTCTAAGACATATACATATTCTCGCATTTAATAAATAGAATCTCTGTTCCTCCCCATTCCAGAGATAACTGTATCTTATTGGCAAGTGCCAGCCTTGTTCCTGAGACATGGTGGTGAAGATTGGAATGAACAGAGTTGGCCAACAAGCAGAGTTGCCTTCATGCCCGGCATAGTGGATATCTTTTGGCATCAGTAGCCCCTTAATTGGTCTCAATTACATGGTCCACATGGTCCATGGCAAGTTCTTTGGTATAGTCAAGGCTAAGAAGGGGAAATTTGTCATCAGTGGGAAGGCTATCACTATCTTCTGGGAGTGAGAGGCCACCAACATCAAATGGGATGATGCTGGTGTCAAATGTGTCGTGGAGTCTATTAGTGTCTTCACCACCGTGGAGAAGGCTGGGACCCACTTGAAGGGTAGGACCAAAATGATCATCATCTCTGTCTCTTCTGCTAATGCTCCCATGCTTGTAATGGGTGTGAAGTATGAGAAGTACTCACTCAAGATTGTCGGCAATGTTTCCTTCAACCACCAGTTGCTTATCCCAATAGCCAAGGTCATTCATAACAACTTTGGCTCTGCAGAAGGACTCATGATGACAGTTCATGCCATCACTACTGTCCCCCACCACAGAACACTGTGAATGGCCACTCTAGGAAGCAGTGGGCCTGCCCAGAGCATCACCCCTACATCACTGGTGCTGCCAAGATTGTGGGAAAGGTCATCCCAGAGCTGAGCAGGAGCTCACTAGCATTACCTTCTATGATCCTACCCCCAATGTGTCCACTGTGGTTCTAACATGCTACCTGGAGAAAGCTACCAAATATGGTGACATCAAGACATGGTGAAGCAGGCACTGAAGGGCTCATTAAAGGGCATCCTGGGCTATGATGAGGACCAGGTTGTCTCTCTCGACTTTAACAGTGATGCCCACTCTTCCACCTTTGATGCTGGGGCTGGCATTGCTCTCAATAACAAGTTTGTAAAGCTCATTTCCTGGTATGACATTAAATATGGCTACAGTCACAGGGTATTAGACTTTGTGGCCTACATTACCTCCAAGGAGTAAGAAGCCCTGGACCAAGAGTATTAGAGAGGTCTTCAACTGCTGAGGAGTCCCTGTCGTAACTCAGCCCCAACTCTGAGCATCTCTCTCACAGCACCATGTCATACTCCAAGAAGATGTGGAGAGGCTCAGGGGTCTGTAGGCTCTTGGATACCATCAATAAAGTTCACTGAATCCATCTCCCCCCCCCAAAAAAAGAAATTGATTGCATGCTAAAATTTTAAGGACTCACTTCATAAATACACTTTACATTTCATTTTGCATAGCTCATTTACCAGCTTGCTCCCACCAACAGCAAGACGATTGTGATAGTTTAATAAGAAATGTCCACTGTAGGCACCTGTATTTGAACACTTGATTCCCCACTGGGCACCACTGTCGGAGAAAGTTGTGGAACCTATAAGAGGTAGAATCTGAAGATCTTTGAAGGTGGACTTTGCCTTGCCTTCCCCACTGTGATAGACTCCATCCTTCTGGGACCATAGGAAAAATAAACCTTTCTTGCATACTTGCATTTTTATCAGGGGATTTTATCACTGCAACAAAAAAGAAACTACTGTGACAGTATAATCAAAAGAAAGGAAAGTGCAGTTGGAAAAAAATCATTATTTTTGCTTAAAACAAAAGAACATCATTAGTGTTTTCCTATCTGCAAACTAAGGCTCCAAAGGGTTCCTTGAGAACATCAGTTTGGAAGCCATGTACTAAAGCAGCCTTCACACAAGTAAGCTGCAGCACAGGATTGTGCTGTGCAATCTTATAAAAGACAACTGAACCCCAACTATCTGGTCATCAAAGCATGGAAATCCTGAAAACATGTTTAGAGATAAATCCCCCAAACACTAAAGACCCCAGAAGTATTTAGACTGGAATTCTAGAGCTCAGATAGAGTTCTCTGTAGGCAACTAGTGAAATTTCTAGAAAGGAATTTATATATCACATGCACAAGTAGGGTGAGTTATTACTTTTAAATGGTTTCACATTTTAGAAGTATTTTGTGTAATATACATCAAAGAAAAACAGTATCTAATGATACTAGTGAAGGGTTGTAGGGGGTGGATTGGTTGATCTCTGTTGTAAGAGGTTCCAGGGCCACAGACCCGCAGACCCACAGACCCACAGAGACACACAATAGTTTTAGGCTGATCAGCCTAAACCCAGGCATATAACTTGCTAGCTCTCTACCCTTCATCTAACCCATAACTCATCCTATTCAGCCATGGGGCTCGGTACCTTTTCTCACAGCAGCATAGTTGTCCTCTGCTTCTTCCAGCTTCTCTCTGGTGTTCTGCTCTGTTCTTCCAGTTCCCAGAGTTCTCCTAATCTGGTAGCCCCACCCACACTTCCTGTCTGCCTTTGTCCAATCAGCGCTTTTTATTAAACCAGTGGGTGGGACAATTATTTACAATGTAACAACATAGTCTCCCATAGATCTCTTCCCTTATTTGTATGTCAGACAATAGGATGCATGGAAAGCTAGGAAGGGTGGAAGCAACCCAAAATCCAAGGTAAATGTAACCAGAAAATAAACTAGCTAGGCAAAACCCAGGATAATCCTGTCAGTTAATGTCCATAGGCCATGAGTGACTCCTCAGGAAAAGCTCCCCAGTTCACACTGAGGATAAATAATGATTAAATCCCACCCATCCCTTCCCCCTCTTTTTACATTTAATGCAACATCATGAAGCAGACATCAGGAGAAAGAAAGATTAAAAGTGTGACTAAAGGGCCCTTGGGAGGATAGGTGGCCATAGCCATGTGCCTGAGAAAGAAGATGATCCATTGTCCTGAACAAAAGACTCTCGTCTACACCAGCCAAGAAAGCCACAGCTCTCCATTAATGACTGTCCCGGATCACTAACTGGTAGCCATGCCTAGGAAATGTAGGGAGTGAGACCAGAGCAAAGCCACAAGCTCAATGAGAGCATGGCAAGTCGGCTATGAGTATTGCAAGTGCTTTTGATTGCTATCACCAAAAAACCTGCATAAATGAGGGAAGGAAATATTTGTGTGGGATCACAGTTCCAGAGATTTCAGCCCGCAGCCCTTGGCACACTTGATTCTGGGCCTGTAGTGAGGCAACAGGAAGCCTGTGAAGGAGGCTGCCCACCTTATAGTAGAATGAGCTATAGGATGAGGCCAGAGCAACACACTCACTATGACCTATTTCCTCCAAATAGGCCCTATCTCTTATCTTTTATTACCTCCCATTATGTATTCATCAAGAAAACCATCCAGGGCTGGCAAGATGTCTCAGCAGGTCATAGCACTTGCTGCCAAGCCTAACAACCTGAGTTCAAACCCCAGGACCTACGTGGTGGAAGCTGTGCATGGAAAGAAATTAACTCACTGATTACATTAAAAAAAAAATGCCCAAGATCTAGAAGCTTCCCAAAGGCTCATCCACTGGCAATTGTACACAGCACAGAACAACCTAAAAGGGACATTTGTTGGAGATTGTGTTTTTACATTGTAAATAATTTTACCACCCACTGGTTTAATAAAAAGTGCTGATTGGCCAAAGGCAGGCAGGAAGTGTGGGCAGGGCTACCAGACTAAGAAAAACTCTGAGAACAGGAAGCACAGAGCAGAAGGCCATAGAGAAGCCGGAAGAAGCAAGGACAACTATGCTGCTCTAAGAAAAGGTACCGAGCCCCATGGCTAAACAAGATATGAGACATGGGTTAGATTAAGGGTAAAGAGTTATCAAGTTATATGCCTGGGCCTTAGGTCGATCAGCCTAAAACTATCGTATGCATCTGTGTGTCTCTGCAGGTCTGTGGGCCTAAACCTGGAGGCAAGGCCCGAAAGTCCAGGCCAGAAACCTCCTACTACAGACATTTCCTATTCAAACATTATGAACTGTTAACCCCAATTGACAGATAGATGAACTGAGGCAAAAAGTTAAATTCCCTGAACTCATTTCAAAGCTACCAAATAAAAGAACCACCCAGCTAACACCAAAGTCTAAGGCCTTCCCTACTCATACCCTGTGTCCATGTAGTCTGTAGCTAATTATACAATGGGCTTTCCCTGTTAAAACTCCTAAAGAACAATGAGAAGGGTATGTCATTCTCTCTGACTTAACGATCCAAAGGTTGACTGAGAACTTTGACCATAAACCACCAAGTAGGACTTTAAGTACCTCTAGGTTCAAGAACTCTAAGACATCCCCAGATGCTCCTCAGTGGGCTCACCTTTGAGGACTCGTGCACTTACCTGATCTGGAGCTTCCAAAGAACTGAGGAAGGGCTTCTGGGTTTGCCAAGATAGGAGTACACCCTGTTCTAAGGCACTCCGTAGTATATAAAATGGTGTGGGTTTTTGTTTATTTGTTTGGTTGTCTGGTTTTGCTTTTCAGGTTGTGTCTTGCACTAGGAGACTCCATTTTACAAGAGACTTTTTTTACTTCGTTTTGAGGGAGGATTACTGAAGTCCCTAGATGGACCCATAAGCCACCACATAATAGCACCCACTTAGCACAGAGTGATGGATGGCATGCCTGGGAATAGAAAAAGAACCACCCTCTACATTTACCAGGATGTCTTGAAACTATAGGTGCTCAAGGGTGTGTTAAAATTATATCAGAAACCCAAGCTCTAGAACTTGACAGACATACCAGACTCAAGAAAGGGGCTAACTCCCTCAACCAGACCACATAAAGTAATGAATACCTAACATTGCAATAGCATGGTCCCACATCACCCACCATTTCATACTTATCGTATAAGTCAAGGACCAAGAAACAGAGTACTCCTCACCTGCCCCTTAGCAGCTCAGCTTGGTCCCCCACTAGTGATGTGGCCTCTTTGATTGCTTACTCAACCATATGTTCACCATGTAGATCTGGACCAGAACCTGCTCTTTCCTGAACCAGATTCAGCCTTTTCCCTCACAACTGAAATCTGCAGCTTCACTCACAACCTATGGCTCCAGTAGCACTAGCTACTTCCCTCCCGCAATCTTATCATTGCAGACTCTCAGTCAGCCCACTTCCCAAACCTCTGAAGCCTCCTGAAGCATCTTAGAATGACGTTATAAACCATATATATATATATATATATATATACATACATATATATATACATACATATATATACATACATATATACATACATATATATATATATATATACACATATAGTTGTGTGTGCAGTAACAGTGCATAAGAGTAATGAGGACTGGAATAAAAGAACCTGCCTCGGTCAGATTACCAAGGTAGGCTGGATTATGTGACAAATTGTTCAAATTGTTGTCATTGAATCCACTGGACCTTGGGAATGTGATGTTAGCCAATACATTCTGACACTGTAGAAAGACACATATGTGTCTATGTCTCTGGCATATCACATTCCCGACAGGCGTACACGCCACTTTTGAATTAGGCAGGTCTATTGAGGTACACACAGATACCAGTGTTTAGTCTAATTTTTGTAGAGTTATCCTTCAGTTCTCCTTTCTGAAAAACACATAAAATTGAGGAAAAACTCTGGAAAAAAAATCTTCATTTTTCATGTACACCTACTCTGTGCAGGTCTTCAAACATCACAGCACTTGAGAAAGAAGGCAGTCAGTAAGCTAACTAGCTACCAGGTAAAATCATGTCAGATGTATTGAGCACCACTGGGGTAGATGTTAAAGGAAGAGACAAGATAATGGAATGTGAAGATATCCATTTAAATAGAGTATCTAAGAAGGCTTCTCTGAGAAAGGGAAAAGATTATAAGCCCAAATCACCACCCTTTTTAAATCTAAGATTGGTCTGAGGCTAAAATTATGCCTGTTCCTTTTACCTTGCTTAATAATCACCAACACCACCACCACTACCCCCCACCCAACCCTCACTCCACACACACACACAAAGAATCCTTAACCTGCACACACAGTCTGTGCAGGTCTGTCTACCTGATTCAACAAACTCTGTCATGTCCTGGTTTGCTTTAGACAAAAGCTGATCTCTCTGTGACAGCAGCAGCGTGAGTCTCAGCACCACAACCAGAGCTGCAGATCTGCATACCTCCTTGCCAAATGCTCCTGAGAAGGGACAGAGAAGCCAGATAGGTATTTGAGCTGTCTAAAGCAAAGGTAATGGAAGCGAGTTTGGGGAAATCTGAAGTAGGATGGATGGTGGCTTAGAATTGCTTCCACATGGCCCTGTGAGTTAGAGCCGGATAATGGAGAATAGTTCTGTTCCGAAGGAAGAAGATGGGAAGAGCATCAGAAGTCACAAAGGAGAAAGCAATGAAGAGGAACAGAGGACAGTGCACCAGGAGCAGCAGAGCATGTGACCAGTGGCAGGAGGGGAACCAGACACCTCATCTGAAGGGAAGCTGGGTAGTCATGAGGAAAAGACCAGCAGGCATACCCCTGGGGCAGGCCACAGTTCCTCATGCCTCTGATCCTGGTGGAGGTTTTAGTAAGATAGTGACTCCTCCAGTGCATGAGTCAACAGTAGAGAGAAGGTTCACTTTGTCACAGCCCTCACGTGGGCTGGGTGTTGCTTTGACAGAGAATCTCTTAAGACTGACCCACCCTGGAAGTGGCCTTAGAGGGGACTGGTAACAGAAAGCAGGCACAAGTCTAAGGTCCTGACCTGTCAGCACCAGGGTGAGAAAAGCCATGTACACATGTGTGCAAGTGCATGGGTGCAGAGGGAGGGGAACGGGGTAGGGATGGGGAGTGGAAGGGAGACAGGAACTGTTGGGGGCAGGAGGTGGAAGCAGGAGGGGGGGCAAACGAAACTATGACCAAAAGCAACTTAGTAAGAAAGGGGGTTATTTGGCTCACCCCCCCCCCATATTATTGTCCATCACTGAAGGAATTCAGGACAGGAGTTGAAACAGGGCAGGAACCTGGAGGCAGGAGCTGATGCAGGGGTCACGAAGGGGTGCTGCTTACTGTTTCGCTCCTCGTGGCTTGCTCAGCCTGCTTTCTTATAGAACCCAGGACCACCAGCCCAGGGATGGCACCACCCACAATGGGCTGGGCTGGGCTGGGCCCCTGGGCCCCCCCCTCGGCCCTCCCCCCATCAATCACAAATTAAGAAAATGCCTTACAGCTGGATCTTATGGAGGCATTTTTTTTTTCAAGTGAGGTTCCCTCAGATAACTCTAGTTTGTGTCAAGTGAACATAAAAAGAGCCAACCACCGCTATGTGACATTCTTCCTAGGAATCTGCCACATATTAGTGGTCCTTTGTGAGTGCAGAGACTCAAATGTTCCCCTTACTCCAGGCCTGCCACATTTAAAAGGCAGGAGACACATTGACCAGACGAAGCCAAAGGCACCCTGCCCACTTGACAACAGCACTATTAACCTTGTCAGAGTCTTCTTTACCTAGCGCTGTGTGTGGGCTGGGCTCTAACAGCGCCCTGATAGCTAAGACAAATTCAAAGGCATCCCAGAACCCTACCTGAGTTCTAATAGAGTTTGCTTCCTCAGGGTGGAAGTTCTGTTCTAATAGTGAAAGAACCTGGCACCTGTGGCTGAGACAAGATTATGAGTGCACAGGAGGCCTGGGGCTGGGGGGGGCGGGGAGGGGGGGCACTGTCTCAAGGATTGGATGTGCTTCCTGATCGATCAAGCATGGTGCTCCATCTCCCCTCTATCCCCGCTTCTCCCATAGCAGAGAAGCTTTCTCAGCCCCATACCTGATCGCCACAAGCGAAGCATGAAGGAGAGTCAGTTTCTGGTCCTTTCTTGGGGAAAAAAAAAAGTCTCATCTTAATGATCTGGATATAGACTCCCAAGTGGTCCTTGGCATGGGGATGCTTGCTTTCTCAAATTCCCAACCTCTGGAGGCCCTTTCCTAATCCATAATCATCCTATTGAGAGCATGTGGCCTGAGGGGTTCTAATCCATCCTTTTTACCCTTATGCTGAGAAGGTAACCCAGACTAGCCAATGAGAGGACCAATCCCCTTGACCAAATCATTGGTTCAGGAGTGAAACTTTAACCCCAAGCCTCATCAGCAAGAGATACCTGGGGCTCTGGTTAGAGAGACCATCCAAGAGGCTTGCTGGCAGACAAAGCCATAGAAACAGAACCGGGAAAAGAAATCCTGCTAATTGGTGTGAGGTTCCCTTTGGAGTGACAAAGGCATTCTAAAGTTGATTGCCGTGATGGCTGCGCAGGCTGTGAATATATTAAAACCACTGAATTGTATGTTTTAAGTGGGTGAATGGCAAATTATATCTCAGCAAAGCATTTTTTTAAATGCTTGCTTTCTCATTCTCTGTAGGAACAGGAGGGAAGGATCATGTAAACTTGGATCTGCCCACAGCTCTCTTCACCTTGTAAAGAGCCTAAGAATGAAGAAAAGCAGGCCAGAGATACTCAGCACAAGGAGAACAGTCGATTACTGGATCCAGCTTTGCATAAAGCCACTCCCATCTTGAATTTCTCAGTTACACAACCCTCTCCCCTCTCCTGCCCCTCACCAAAGCCTTTTTTGTTTAAACTTGTTTAAGCTAAGTCCCTGCCTTACTCAGAATTCTGCTAGGAAGCATTCCAGAAACCTGTCCAAGTTCACTTTGCCACCAGCTGTGAATGAGCGTGCCCACCTCTCTGAACCCTCGATGCCACCAAGATTTTACTATACTCTTTAATTTGTTCAGAGATCGGTCCAAAAGTTGCAGATCTTCGATTCCTACAGCAGCTGAACATTAGTATTAATGCATCTTTGCCCTTCTGTAAATTGTCTATTTTTTATATGAACTATTTATAGAATGATGCTAATAAGCCTTTTGTCTATGAATATTTTCCCAGTTTACCACTTGCCTCTTCATAATGATCTTGGTACACAGAAATATTTTATGCATAAAACTCATCAAGTATTTCTTTGTAGCTTCTCTATCCCGAGACGAGACAAATCCTCATTTCTTTTCACACAGATGTCTGAAGCTTCGTTCTGTGATTGGACCCTCTGGATCCACCTTGTATCTTAGACTACAGTAAAGACTTAAGTATATCTTTTTACCAGAAACAGCTCAATGATTCTTCCCAGTATTCATTAAATAATTCTTTTCAAATCTTCCTTATGCTGGCCTTATCAGATATTAAATTCATTAACATTTAACATCTCCTTGACTGTCTATATTGAACTAAGTACCAGTCATGAGGACCCTAAGAGGGATCCGTGGGTCACCATGGGAAGGAGAAATGAGATCTCCTGAGTAAAACGGGGGTGAGGGGGCAATAGAGAGGAGGGAACCAGGGGGATGAGAATATGAGGGAACCAGATGGCCTAGCTGGGGGCGGGATGGAGTGGGAGAGCAATGAAAGGGGTATCTTGATAGAGGGAGACATCATGGGGTTAGGGAGAAACTTGGTCCTAGGGAAGTTCTCATGAACCCACAAGGCCGACTCCATCTTAGACTACTAGCAATAGTGGAGAGGGTGTCTGAACTGGCATTCCTGGGTAATCAGACTGGTAGATGCCCTAACTGTCATCATATGGCCTTCATCCAGTAACTGATGGAAGCAGATGCAGAGATCCACAGCCAAGCACCAGACCAAGCTCCGAGAGTCCAGTAGAAGAGAGAGAGGAGGGATTATATGAGCAAGGAGGTGGGAGTCAAGATCATAATGGAGAAATCTACAGAGAAAGTAACCAAGCTTGGAGGAATTCACAGACTTTGTACTGATAGCTGTGAAGGCTGCATGGAATTGGACTAGGCCCTCTACATAGGGGAGACAGTTGTGTAACATGGTCTATTTGAGGGGCCTTTCGTAGTGGGATCAGGATCGATCTATCCCTAGCACATAAACTGATGTTTTGGAGCCCATTCCCTATGGTGGGATGCCTTGCTCAACCTTGGCGCACAGGGGAGGGACTCATTCCTGCCTCAGATGAATGTATAGGCTTTTCTGACTCCCCACAGGAGGCTTTACCCTTTTGCAGGAAGGTGTGGGAGGCAGGTTAGGCAGAGAGGGCTGGGGGGAGCAGGAGGAGGGATGAGAGGGGGATCTGAGGTTGGTATGTAAAATAAATTTTAAAAACTCTTAAATAAAAGAAAAAGAAAACAATTCACACACACACACACACACACACACACACACACACACACACACACACAAAAAGAGTACCAGTCATGAGCAATCAATCTGCTGAGTTACCCTCATCACCAATCTTAATTATCAACTGGGATTTAGAAAACAAAATCGCCTAGGAAACTGACTTCTGGATATGTCTGAGAGGGTATTTCCAAGGAGGTCCAGCTGGATAGAGAAAACGCACCCTGGATGAAGATCTTGGAAGTCCCAGCTGCACATTCCTGCCACGGGCTGCCGCCAGCTGTCAAGACTTCACCCCATGATGACCATGTATCATCAAGCTGTGGGTAAAAAGTAAATCCCACCTCCTTCAACTTGCTTCTTGTCAGGCATCTGGTTACAGCAACAAGACAAATAAGTAAAACAACTCTGCAATACAATATTTAGCTGTTTATTGTAGAAAAATATCCACAAGATGACTCTTAGCAACTACTTTAAAGCATAGGGTTCAGTAGCATTGAGTATATCTGTATGGTTAATCGGAGCAACCCAACTGTAACGTTGTCCAGTGAACAATAACCCTCATCTTCCCCCCAGCTGCTGAACACCACCCTTCCCCTCTGCCACTCCTCCTATGAGGGGAGTCACACGCCTGTGAGGATTCCTTAGCATTGTGTTTTGTTTCATTCTATTGTTTTCTTTCCTCCTACATGATAAACAAGCGCTCTCTCACCGCACCATACCCCCAGACATTTCCTAACATTTGATTTTTAGACAGTCTGCTTAACCTGCCTAGATTGACTTCACACTTACTCACTAGGCCAGGCACATCCTAAAACTTGCAATTGTCTGTTTCTGCTTCGATACTGACTGGGGTTATAGGTGTGCCTCACTGCATCTGGCTTGAAGGCTAACTGTTCCATTGTATGGATGTACCATATGTTGTTGATTCATTCTCTCTGTATAATTAGTACACGTGCCCAGCAGTGGATGCACTAAACTGAAGAATAATCCTATGCTTAATTTTTTTTTTAAGTGGGAGGAAGAAAATATCTGGCATGATGAAAATGAGAATATTTGTTTTATATTGTAAGTTTATAATAAAGAATGGGATGACTGGGAAAGCCCCGCTTTTGAGAAGCTACCACATCATTGCAGTGTATGACTCTACAAGTGATCTGCCATTGTGACTCTTGATCAAAGATTTATGGGAAAGGGACATTCTCCATTTTTATACCACCACTATTTTTTTTAAGTTCACAAAATAACTTAAGCAAGCAATAGGGTTCTGTTCATGTGTTTTGAAAATAATTAATAAAATTCATGACGTGAAGATATTTGCTTCAAAACATGGAGTAGTTTCTCATTTTCCTTAGTAAAGCTTTATGGTTTTTTCATATTGGACAGGAGTATTTCGCCTAAGATTATTCCCAGGTATTTTATATTTTTGTATGATCATAAATGGAATAATCAGCCTCATTTTAGAAAACAATTTTGGAAGAAATCCTATAATCAATAATAACACTCATTTTGAAACACCTGCTATTTTAAGATCTGTGATAAAGGTCAACAGTGCCTGGTTTCCACGGGGAAATTTACCACATTGGAGAAAGAAAACATTGGTTGGAACTCCATTGGATGGCCTGTTTTAAAAACCCAGAGCACTTAAATCACTCCCAAGAAGATAAGTGAAAATGTGGGTTAATTTAATGTTTAGTCAATGTTTGTTATAGCCATCATTAATTTTGGGACAAAATTCATGGTGCATAGATTTTCTAATTTCCTACATATGCCTTACATTGTCCTCCCCTTGTAGACTTAAATCAATTTTATTACTTTATTAATTTACCATCTAAATTACTACTGAAGTCCAACCTGTATCTTTCATGTATGATATATTTGGTAGTTCTGTGATTTATTTATTATAAGCTCTTCACTTTAAAAAATAAAGCATCTTGAATTTAAATATAACTCCTAAAAGGAAAGATACCACTTCACACAGTATGCAGTTTAGCATGTAGATTTTGCTTCTTGTGTATAAAGGCCTATATTTGGTTTTTTTTGTTGTTTTTTTTTTAAAAAAAAAAAAAAAAAGTTCCCTGGTAAATGTCAGTTCAACTCTGTTTTAGGTGCTGAGTGAGGAGTAGTATATAATAGTGTACCCTAAAAGATATATGGTTTATGACTGCCTATGCCTAGAATTGGGAAATGCATGATCATGTTCCTGACCTCATCCAAAAATGCCTTAAGAATGTGAGAAAAAAAAATAAGGATACTGGTTAATATACTGTCTTCACTGATATTTTTCCTCTAAATAGAATATTTGACAGAGTCTTCAAAGCTGTGGATGAGATCACTTGAGTACCCTGGAAGTGGAGGCAGAAGGATCAGGGATTCAAGGCCAGACTCAGCTACATTAATGGGTTTGAGCTCCATGACACCCTATCTCAAATGCAGTAACCAGGGTTGGGAGACAGCTCACTGAGTAAAAGGGCTTGATGCAGGAGCATGAAGACCTGAGTTTGGATCCAACACTCATGTACCGGAAACCTCAAGGAGTGAGGTCAGAGGGAGGAAGACAAGAGATCTCTGGGACATGCTAACTTTCTGCATCGGTAAGAACAGTGAGCTCCAGACTCAGTAAGAGACCCTAAGTCAAGGAATATGTGGGGAGTGCAAGGGATAAAACTCAATGTCTTCCTCTAGCCACTGCACACGTGTGTGTGTGTGTGTGTGTGTGTGTGTGTGTGTGTGTGTGTGTGTGTGTGTGTATGTGTGCATGTGGTGCGCGTGTGCAATTACACATCAATAAGCAGATAAGTGAGAAAGGGAAAAAGATTAAGAATGAGGGGGAAGAGGAGAAGAGAAGGGTCTACAGAATTTGGGGTCCTGGTGAGGGTGCACACTCCAACCCTATTTGCTGTCATCACCACTGTCGCTTAAGAGATCATGAAAAACCCCTTGGATTGCAATGCCCATGTCTTAAGATTTGTACTTGGGTCACAAAAGCATACCAGGGAATCACTGGAAACTCCATCCATGTACACAGTGACCCTCAGTCAGGTGGTTATAAACCCTGCTTCAAACTCCTTCTCATCCAGTTCTCCACTCACTTGACTCAGTTTACCCACACAAGAGGTCATAAATAACAGCATATATCCCTCAGATGGGATTTAAATATTTAGGTGGCTCATAGTAGTAAAACTATCTCTTGAGATTAGAAGGACAATTTCTAGCTCAAGACATCTTAGTGGAATAAACCAGCAAGGAAAGTACCCCCAAAAGTACAAACATATCTGCTCAAGCTCCAACAAGTCCAGTGCATGAAAAAAAAAAAATCTTGTGTTTGCTAAATTACATTTCCATGTTCTGTTCTTACAGCCCAAATCCAATCAAAGGGTGGTATCATAAGATGATTGGGGCACTGGGTAATTTAATTTATCTAAAAGCATAAATCAAATAGTAAAAGGAAGCTTAGCTTGAAAAGGGAGAGCAAGGGGAAAATGGCTTTTAAAAATAAATAAATAGGCCAGGTGTGGTGGTGCATGTGTTTAACCCCAGCATTCTGGAGACAGAGGCAGGTAGATCTCTGTGAGTTCCAAAACAGTCAAGGCTACATTGTGAGACCCTGCCTCAAAAAAAATACATAAAGTAAAATAAAGAGTATATATAACCTTGATGCTTATGTTTACCTATAACCTATAATTATGTTTAAAATTTAACTTTCCTCTCTTTTTATGCATGCAGAGTTATGTAGGCAAATTTTTCCTGTCCTGACTACCTTCTCCCAAATAACCAGTAGCCACTTCCAAACTAACTGATCAAAGACTTAATATAAATTATAAATGCTTGGCCAATAGCTCAGGCTTGTTACTAGCTAACTCTTACATTTAAATTAACCCATATTTTTATCTATCCTTTGTCATGTAGCATGGCACCTTTTCTCAGTACATCATGTCATCTTGCCTCTCCCTATGTCTAACTGGTGACTCCTCTGACACCACCCCTCCTCATCCCATCATTCTCAGTTTGACTTTCCCACCTAATTTTATCCTGTTCAACTATTGGTCAGTTGGCTTACTTATTAAACAAACCATAGCAACATATGCTCACATAGTGTACATAAAGATTATTCCACAGTATGCATATGAACACATTGATGTGAAAAGGTGAATATGTACACAGGTGCACATGAAAATGTGTGTGTGTACATGTGTGTGTGTTTGTGTGTGCCATACAACAATCTAGGTATCGTCCTCAAAAATTCCATCAATTCCTCTTTGAAACAGAGTCTCTCATTATCCTGAGGCTCACCAATTATACAAGAATGACCCAAGAATCTGCTTGTGTCTACGCCACACCACTCAGATTACAAGGCTGGACTACCCATGAGGGGGTTAAGGATCTGGGGATTAAACTCAGGTCTTTATACTGAAAAGCAAGTGCTTTCCTGAGCCAGTCATGTCTCAACCCTCTATATGAGGCCAGTCTGCCTCTGCCTCCCATGGGCTAGGATTAAGGGCCTGTGCTACCATATCTGGCCTCAACACTGTTCTTAATAAACATTTCCTACATTCTATGCCTATATTCAAGTTTCCTGAACTACCTGTGTATATCACCAAAAGATAAGCTCTGATGTGATGATAAATAATTCCTAAATTTCATTCAGTCACAAAAATGTAGATTAATTTTACTCACATTGTTGTCTACCTCCAACAACTATGCTTCTGCCTTGCTAAGACCATTCTATGTCAGATGATGAAATGGTTCTTCATATAGTCACTGCAATCAGGAAAAATAAGTATTACAAAGAGGAAGCGAGAGTCCCCAAGCAAAAACCAATTTTTAAAGCTTCTGCCCCAGAGTGACACATCATTTTGGCTTTCATTTCATTGGCCAAATCAAGCCACACCAGGTCACCTGTATTCAAGATAGCATGGATAAGTAATTTCCTTCCTATAGCCCAGCCTCTTAATTGATCTCTTGCAAACTGCTTCCTTTGACAACCATCCCTACTCCTATAGCATCCTGAGGGTGCACACCAAATCTGACCGTCTTCCTCCTCTGCCCAGAAACTTCTGTAGCTGAGCTTCTCCCATTGCTACATACATCCCACCTGAAGTGTGCAGCTATGGGCCAGAAGTCCAGAATAAACATTTTTCTATCAGGCCAACTTTACTTGAAGATATAGAAACATGGATGCTTTTTAAATAAAAGAAATCAAGTATATTTTGGGGCAGAATCAAAATCAGTAGATGTCTCAAAGAAAGTTGGTATTTGAAGGCTGAGGCAGTGGGTCGATGGTGGAGGAACTTGCATTGTGAGCCTGAGGACTGGAGTTTAGATCCCCTTAATCCATGAATCACGATCTTCTCTTCCTGGTGCTGCACCAAGACCCCTCTTCCCAGAACCCTTCCTCCCCTCATATCAGATGATGGCTGCTGAGATGTATACAAGCTGATTCAATTCAGCAGAGCTTTTCTATTATCCAATGTCTTTCTGCAGCTGTTGTTCCTTTCTTATTAGCATTTTAAAGTTAATAAAGCATTGTGTAATCTATTTATCCCTTTCTCCTTAGTAAGCATATCTTTTAAAGTGTGATTAAATCTTTCTATAACTGCTTGTCCTATAGGATTTGCTTTATTTTACTAGGGACATATGCTGGAGTATTGTCCATCTTAATTTGTACAGGTATCTCTATGATGGCCATAATTTCTAATAAATGCATAATTACAGAATCAGCATTTCTCAGAACTCAAAGCAGTTGCCCACTGAAACCCTGAATATGTATCTATGGCCTGGTCCACGTACTTTAATTTCCCAGGAGAAGCCCTCACAGCTAGGATGCATGGTGAGAAAGCACTGGGCCACTGAATGGCAGAGCCAGCAATGAGTGGCTGATTCGAGTGACTACAGAGCCAGTGAGAGGTTTGTGGGCAGGATGCAAAGCTGCTGCAAGAAGATGGTAACAGAAAAAGTCCCTGGCTGGGAAAGCCAGTGAGTTGCCATGGTGTGGAGAAATGGCAGCTTTAAAAGCTACCATGTGATCTTACCACACATTGAATGCTCAATGTTTTAGTTTTAATAAAAATTCAGGAGTCAGATATTGATATTAAAAAACTGACAGATCAAAAGAACAGTGGAGGAATGATCAGCTGACCCTACTCTCCACTTCTTCCAGATCAAAAAACCCATAAATCTTTTTTAAATGCTTCTTTCTTCTTTCCTGTGTGTGCCTCTCTCCTCATTTTAGTCAGCCAAGATCACTATGGTTTGTTTGGACCAGCTAAACTTGGACTCTGCCCTTGGAAATAAGGATTAATTTTGTTGGCTGTTTTGGAGTGTCAGTGCAAACAATATCCTGCAACAAAGAGGCCAGGCTATTGTGGGTGGTGCATCTCCGGGCTGGTGATCCTAGGTTCTATCAGAAAGCAGGTTGAGTAAACCATAGGAGCAAGCCTGTAAGCAACACTTCTCCATGGCATCTGCATCAGCTCCTGCCTCCAGATTCCTGCCCTGTTTTGAGTTCCTGTCCTGACTTAATTCTGTGATGAACTCATACGGAAGAATAAGCCGAATTAAACCCTATCCTGTTGCAGGAGAATTGTTCACATTGCCACTCCGTTTGTCCAATAAAGTTTACCTGAAATTAGAGGGTGGAGCTAGCTACAAACTGACCAAAATTGACCATAGAAGTCTTGGAGGACTGAGGGCAGATAGAGAGGAATGGGCAGTTCTAGGAAGGAGCTTAGAAAGACGTTTGGTCTTTTGGATAGAGAGAGGAGACAGAGAGGAGATCACCAGTCACGTCTTCACTGCTTCTCTGATCAATCAGGTTTGCACGATGTATCTGACTCCTGTTTTTCATTAATCGTAGAATAATTTAGATAATCGTTACACTTCCCCCTACCAAAAAAAAATAGTGCATCAAAGAAACTTCTCTTTCCATCAAACGGAGTCCACTATAGAAAACTTCAGCCAATTAAAATAGAGAGAACAAGTGTTGGTACGGTGTTCAAACCTAACTTATACATCTACAACACAACTCTTCACCTAAGGCTCAAGAAATACCACTGAAGAGAATGGAGAAACATTGTAGAAAGCCAGAGAAACAGGACATCTCCTGTGAGATGAATTTATGCCCATGAAGTCTCAACAACACGGTGCACTAACAGGACCTCAATCATAATAACACCAGCAGACATGCTAATGTGCAAGGAGAACCCTCATGGGACTCCACCCCTAGATAAAGAGAAGCCAGGAAAAAAAGTCTTTCCCAGGGAAGAGCCTCCCAACTGGTTATCCAAACCAAATGGCCAGCCCTGAATTCATATACATATAAGCAATAAACGCAGACTGAGCAAACTCTAATTAGGGGAGTGTGTTTGTGTGTGAGAGAGAGTATGTGAGAGTGAGTGTGTGTGTGTGTGTGTGTGTGTGTGTGTGTGTGTGTGTGTGTGTGTGTAAGCAATTAAGGAAGAATAAACTATGAATTTGAGAAGGATCAATGATATGAACACTGGAATAGCTGCTGAAGAGGAAAGAATAAAATGATGTAATTATATTCTATTTTCAATCTTTTCCAGTTATTAAAAGTAGTGCTGAAATAACAACACATCCAATCAAGAATTACAGTAACTTCTATGGTAACCTAAGACCAGCCTCCTTCAAGGACTGACCTGTATTACATTGGTTCACGTAACACTTCTTTCATGAGCAAACCCTAAATTGGTGATTTTTCCCAAAGCCATTCAGTTTTAAAGTTACAACACAGAGCTTCACCTGTACATCAGCAACCTGGTACTGAACAGGATGTGGTGACACATGTCTGGAGTTCCAGCTGCTGGGAGGCTGAGCTAGAGAATCTTTTGTGTTCAAGAGTTCAGAGCCAACCAGGACAACACAGATCTTAAAGCAAAAATAAACCAACCCACCTGTATTGTCTTACCCATTGTCTTGAACACACAGCACAGGCATGGACCAAATGAATCCAGTCATGCTGACCCACATCTATAAGCACAGACTGCACTTCCTCCGAAATCTTCTTGTTTTCAATTAGTAGAACCAACATAGATGGGGACATTTACTTTAAAACCAAGATGCTTGGAGAAATAAGTAAAGAAACTGCCCCACATCTGACGAACCTCAGGGAATCTGACAGACAAGCTTCAATAAAAGTAGAAGAGCTGTTTATAGACCCCAGTAACCACTGGTGAACCAACACCACACACTTGTATCATCCACAGGACTCCTCTTTCCCTGTCCCTGGACCAGAGTCATGGGGTCATTTTGGTTTCTCAAAATTTGAGGGCTGTCTTTTGATATACTTCAACCAGGACCATGTTTTAAGTTACAATTAGAAAAACAAATCTAATTTATGATTCTCCCCAGGACACAGTGGTCCCCCAAGAAAAGATCCTACAGAGGCCACACACCATTCTTTAGACCTATGTCTCATTCCAAAAATACCCACCCTTCTGCCTTCCCCAGATGACCTTTCCTTCAGGGAAGTGGTCTTTTATAATTATAGTTTTAATATTTAAAATTAGCTTTTACATACAGTGACCATAACATAAACAGAGTACAGTAGGCTATTCTCTTGCAAGGCTTTTCCTGAGTATTTGTGCAGTCCCTCACATATAATAATCTATTTAAGAAGGGACCAAGTGTACTTTAACTATTTAATTCCTATAGAGCACTTGGTGCACAGTGGAACACACACCCCACCCATTCTAAAGAGATTCCCATCTGGCAGTAAAGCAGATAGGAAAAAAAAAATCTTTACCAAAAGCAAAACACACTCAAATATTGTTCTTATTTTTGCATATAAAATTCGATTATTTCAATTGTTTTTTGCTAAATTGACTTATTTTCCCTCATAATGAAATAAAACTGATTATTAACACATGCATATAGAACCTCACTGGGTTTATAGATAATTTTGTAAAGAGTTGAAAATCGGTGCACTAGCCCATGATGTCAAAGCCACGGATTGAAATTCCATATGAATGCATGAATCCATTAAGGACTCATTTTCAATTATTAAGAAGCAAAGATCTGTGCTCTTTATAGAAATTAGAAATGGCAGAAAATAACATCAACATTCATAACTGCTACAATTAGTACCAATAAAAATCTTAAATCAAATTAAAATCAGAGTGATGATAATAAGAGTAATGAAATTTATGGAGCACCATGTGGCTCTATATTTCTTTAGGAAAACCCCAGAGTCCATTATTTCAGAGGAATGAAGTCATCACTGTTTGCTTTTTCTAAAATCTCACTCCCACGAAGGAGAATGTCCATCCGGGCAGCGTCTCCATCCTTCAGGACAGGTGACAGGCTCCCGGCTTCAGTATAGTCACCCTTTTCTGCTCTACCTCACTGCTTCTTTGTAAACCCAACATCTACGGGCTCTGGTGGATCTCCATTCCAGATATCATGACATGACACCAGGAACAAGAGTCCAAACTGGAAAGCCAGATCTCTATAATTTCGCGCATCTATGGTGGCTACAAATACTTGTTTTTAAAGGCATATACTGAAAAATCCCACCCTACCCAGTTATTACATGCATTTTTCTTTTATAATTCTAAAACCTAAACTCAATAGTAGTCATTAATCTGATCATGACCACAAGAAACCTGGAGAAGCTGATGGAGGGCCCTCATGAAACTATGCAAAAGCCAAGAGGTTCACAAACATATTAAAGGTCAGCCAAATCTTCAGAGAGGCTCTGAACTCATCTCAAGCTAGTAAACCTGCCTTATGGCTATTTTTGGTTTTTGTTAATATTCGGGATTAAAATTAACTGCCTTAATTTTAAGCCCACAGTTAAAATGCTAAATTGACAAAGGCTAATGCTTATTAATGCCATTGTATATATCAGCCTGTGTCAAGGCAGCCAGAACAGAAAGAAACTAGCACTGTGGCATTACCTATGACCGGACAGCTAAGAATTCACTTCCTAATAAAGCTGGTGGACTCATGTCAGGACTTTCCTGACATAGCTACACATACACAGCCTTAAGCAAATTAGGGAGGGAGAAAAGATGAATAAAAAGCATGTATTCCAGAGAGCCCTTTCATCAAGATACACAAAAATAATATTTTCTGAAGGCCTGGAGGTACCATTTTCTCTTAAGAAAGAAACATAATCCTTATCTAATTTTATTTTTAAAGCATAACGGAGTCTATACTTTTAATGGTACCTGTATGTTATGGAGTCAGTACAGATCCATCACATGAGTTTGGGATGTCTCAACTCGATCCATCTCAGAACTAAGAAGTCCTGTAAAGCCATGAGTAGAGAGAGAGTCATGGAGGTAGAATAAAGAGACGGGACTGTGGGTTCTAACCTGGGCTGTGTCACAGACTATGGTTAACTATGATTACAGAAATATGATAGAAATGGTCACCAAACCACAGTAACTACCATCTCATTCCAGTATTAATGGCGATGCCTGCTTAACCACACCTCCCAGGAAGCAGAGGGAGGCCAGCACTCCAGAGTCAGAGGCAGGCAAAGCTCTGTGAGTCTGAAGCTAGCCTGATCTGCACGGTGAGTTCCTGTACACCCATAGTGTGAGCCTTTCAGTGGGAAGGAAAAAAAAAAGATGAAAAATAGTAAGTGCTGGTGAAGTTGTAGAGAGAGGGGAAGCCTCTGTTGGTGGGATGTAAAATACAACACCCAGTGTGCAAAATGGTACAGACGCTCCTCAAAAACCTGGAACTAGAGGTGCCACTCAACACAACCCTGATGTTACACATATATCCCCAGGCAGCACAACAAGACTGTTAAAGAGTCTGATGTTTATTAGAGCACTTTTCAGAGTATCCAAGAAAGAGAATCAACCAAGGACCTATCAGTGAATAAATAGGCAAAATGATGTGTCCACATGGTTGAACATTATTCGGCCATTAAAAGTGAAGCCCTTCCATTTGCTACATGAGTAGGGATTGCATAACACCACTCTAAGTAAACTGATCACAGAGAAACAATTGGTACGTGATCTTGCCTTCATGAAGAAGCTAAAAAGTTGTTCTCAAAGATGCAGAGAGTCGAATAGTGATCTACAGAGCCTGGGAAAGTATGAAGGAGGAAGGAACTGACCAACTGGTGGATACAAAGGGAGGAGAAATCACCTTTGCCTTCCATTGCTTCTTTATAATGAGGAAACGTTTTAATGTTCTGCAGTATAGTTAAGTAGCTATGTTTGATAACAAATCAATGAATTTCCAAAGTAGCTAGTAGAGAGAACTTGGAATGTCCCAAACACAAAGACATGATGAAATGTCCAAGATGTTTCCTGTGCCAATTAAAATCGGTCATTACATGCAGTTACCAAGATTTCTTGCATTACCAAGATTTCCTGCATTACCAAGATTTCCCAGCATTCCATTGTATTAATATTAGTCAGGCCTCCCTTTCAAACACCAGTTCTCTCCAAATGAGTTGTACAAATGGATTCTTTTGGGACTTCAAGCCATTTGCGAGGACTTATTAGCTGAATAGGCAAGAACTTAGGCATACGCGCAGAACTAGAGAAAGGGTGTGTTAGGAGAACGTTCAGTGGGAAAGCTGGTGGGACCAACAAGTATTCTGGGAACAACCACCCCTCTCAGATTCATGGCTGTTAAGGGTTAACTATAAAGTGCAGCCACTATGGAAGAATAAGATTCAGCAATGGCTCTCAAGTACAGGCTCCAGTTAGGCCACATACTAAATTATACACCAAATTATCCACTAAATTTTTCTCATTTTGATGTTTAGGAATAAATGCTAAAGTTTTACATACTTTCAGTTAGGTGGTGTCATTTTTAAAATAAATGAAAAAAGAAGAGTTTTGCTGCATTTTGAAAGAATTTAGAATTTCTCAAGAGAGGCAATCAGTACTTGAGCTGTGTCTCAGGACCCTCCAGGACACACTTCTAGAGAGTTCTATTTCATTTGATGCCTGGGCATTATGTATCAGTACTGTGAAAGTTATTTTTATACTCAGCTCTAGAAGCTTTTTGATAACAAATATAGACTTACATTGGTTTTCTCTTAATGTCTCAAAAACTGCTCTCCCATTTCCGCCGCTCTTGACATATTACATAAGATTTCTGTATCCTCAAGAAGTCAATGTAAAGACCACACTGTCACATCTTCCAGACGAGTCCGAAGAAAATGATGTGGAGGACAAAGCTGAACTACTTGATCGCTGTCCTTCTGCATCCCTGCTCATACCTGCCTATAGTCTCATGAAAAGGATACGGCGGCCAAGACACATACATCCTCATTATTCCTGTATTCTTGCTGTTTGCAGCCACCATTCTTAATTACCTCTACCTACAGAGACAGGAAGGCAAGGTGAGACAAAAGAGGCCAATGCAATATTCCAGCAGAATCACAAAAGCAGACACATGGTTGTCTTATTAACTTTGTTGTGGTGATGTGTGATAAAATGCAAAATGCTAAGAGGGGGCAGTAATTTGTTAATAAATATGTTAATGAGGCAGAGTAAATGTCTTTTTGGCATGCAGGGGGAATCACTGATTGTAAACCCCGTGCACAGCACATTTCAGAGGGCAGGATGCAGTTAATATAACCACCTTATGTTTTATATTGCTGCTCTTTAGCAGACACAGCTAATAACCAATTTACATTAATGGTGTGGGCACAAATGTAAATTAGCCTCTTTTTTGGTTTATATTATTGCAATGCAATCCCAATGTTAAAGTGTTGTATTTGGCAATTTCATTAAAGAACAGATCTGAGAACCCAATACAGACCTAGGGCCTGCTTCAAGGGATTTTAATATGAAACCAAAATTACATTGCACATCCTTGCTTACCACATGGGAATTTCCAGAAACCCCTGCTATCAAATGTTTTCCCTATCCACGGCAATGTCTACAATCCTGAGCTCCTCTGGGTGTTCACTCTGTCCTGCTTGCCAAAAAAAATGTCTCACAACTCCCCGGCTGCAACAATATGGTCTTGTGCAACTGTGATCTGGACTTGTGGTCAACTCTCTTTGCTTACCAACCAGTGGCAGCCCTCGCTTGTCACCAGACAAAGAGATCTTTGTAACGGAAAGACTTTCATAGGACCAGGTGGCTGGAAGAGCAGAGAGGGCCATGCAGCGCCTTCTGTGACCAGGTTCCCACTAGCCATGAAGAGTGAACACAAATGTTAGCAAAGCCTAACAACACTCATTTGTGCTGTCTGAGTCAGTAGTTTTCCATTTCTGCCCTCGCTCATCTGCGACCTCTCCCATTCACCAGGTCTTTCTTTAGTCATGCTGTGCAAGCCCCTACTGTCTGCACCAAAAGTTAATTTCCCTACACACTTCAGTGTGTCACCAGAGGTGCAATAAATCACAAACCAATTTCCAATTTTGTTATGCCCTACTTGATAAGGCCATGAAGCATTCTTTCCCCCAATATACATGTTTTTAAACATGAAGATTAGAAACAGGAACACGTCTCTGGATGCACTCTGAAATTTTAACTTTCCTTTTTAAGAGACGCTGACCCCCACAGGTCCTTTTGGAATTAAACATCAACTTGTGCTCTTGTGAGTTTGATTTTTTGGATCCGGTAGCTGCCTACAGGCCCTGATGCTGCAGAACATCTTAAAAGAAGCTCCCTTTTTTTTTTTTTTTTTTTTTTTTTGCAACTTCAGCAAATAAATTCTTCCAAATGAAAGATAAGTTGTTGGGACTGTGTTACTCTGAATTAGGCTAAGCATTTTAAAGGTACAGAGCCAAAGTTATACACATTTTAAAGTTTGGTGCATCCTATTCCTGGAGGTGGATAAAGAGACTTTATTGGTCCTTCTCTGCTTTTCACTTCTTTTTTAATTGACAAGTAAAAGTTGAATATATTAATAATGTAAATTATTTTGCTATATATTATGCTATATTCTAAATATATACATATATATAATGGATTCACTACATCAAACTATAATATGTATCATTCACACTTTTTCTCAAGAACACTTAAAATCTATTCTTATATGGCTGGGAAGATATGTAGTGCTTACTACACAAACATAACAAGTTTAGCCCCCAGCACCCTGAAAAAGAAATTAAAGCCAGGCATAGCAGCATACTGGAATCTTAGCTCTGGGGAGGCGGGAACAGGAGCATTTCTGTGGCTTGCCATCCAGCAGTCTAACCAATCACTCAGTATTGACCTCTAGCTACATATATGCATACACACACATATTCATGTGCACCTGTATACATGGATGCACTCATGTATGTGAACATACTCACAAATCTACACCTAACTGTTTGAAAGACATGATATCTGTTACCAGCTGTAATCACTGTGCTCTGCCATAGAGCACAGAACTTATTCTGCTGTTTATCTAAAGTTCGAAGTCCTTTGACCAACATCACCTGCCCAATCCTTCCAACTCTAGCTTCTGGCAAACATCACTTTACTTTCTATATGTTGGATATTTTAACATTTCATATTTAAGCAGGATCACACAGTAGCTGCCTTACTTATTCTAGTTAGCATACACAGCTCCTCATTGTGTATTATTGCCAAGACAGGGCTTCCCTCTCTTTAAAACTGAGTGATTCTCTATTCTGTTTTCATGATACATTTGCTTTGTCCATTCAGCCATCGAAGGACACTTAGATTAATCCCTTATCTTGGTTACTATGAATGGTCCTTGTCTTAGTCAGGGTTTCCATTGCTGTGAAGAGATACCATGACCATGGCAACTCTTATAAAGGAAACCATTTAATTGGGGCTGGCTTACAGTTCAGAGGTTCAGTCTATTATTATCATGGCAGGAAGCATGGTAGTGTGCAGGCAGACATGGTTCTACAGGAGCTGAGAATTCTACATCTTGATCCTCAAGCAGCAGAAGAAATCTGTGCTGGGCATAGCTTGAGCAAATGAGATCTCAAAGCCCATCTCTACAGCGAGACATTTCCTCCAACAAAATCACACTATTTCAACAGTCCAGCATCCTAATAGTACCATTCCCTATGGACCAAACATTCAAATGCATGAGGCTATGGGGGCCATCCTATTCAAACCTTCTCAGTATTTAGTATACTTATGGAAATGCAGACATCTTGACAAACTGATTCACATCTGGATGAAAACCCAGTAGTGAAGGCTGGTAAGTTGACTCAGTGGTTAAATTCCAAGTTTGATTCCCAGTACCCACATGGAGGCTCACCACTTCCTCAGGCACCGGGCATGCATGTGGTGCACAGACATATGTGCAGGCAAAGCACTCATATAAAAAAAAAGTATATCTAAAAAAAAAAATTATAAAGAAAACCCAGTAGTAAGTTAGCTAGAAAATACAGTAGCCAGTCAATTAATTAATTAATTTAGTTAATTAATTAATTAGTTAGTTAATTCGCTTTGAGAAACTATGTTTCCCATAAGGTCTGTATTAATCTGCATTCTTCCTACTAACTGTGTGCAATGGTTCTTTTGTTCTCAGATATCTGCTAATACTTGTTATTAGTCATAAGTTTTATAGCAATCACTTTAACGTGTATGAGGTAGTGTTTTATGGTAGCTTCAATTGGAACTTCCCTGATGATTAGTAATGTTAAAAAATATTTCATATACCTGTTGTCCATTTATTTGTGTCTTCTGCTGCAAATTCTTAATTTGAATACTTCCAATATTAGCCAACTACAATTTCTAACTAGACAAATCCTAATAAATTTGGGAGGGGGATTTGTTAGATTTCTGTTTGCTTTTTATATATTGAGTCAATATTCATAAGTCAGATGGTAACAAACTGCCTTTCACATTTACTGATTCCACTGTTGTTTTTATCTGTACTCACAATATAATGGTTAAACCCATTTCTAGAATTTTTCAGGTTTAAATAAGTTATATATCACCAACTGACAACCAAAATAGCACTGATTCTTTTAAGTAGTAATCACTGATGGATGCTAGACTTAGTGGGTGAAAGTTGGATGAGAAATAAGATTATCATAGTCTCAAAAATACCCATAAGATACTAATTATCAAACTACCCGTTAAGAAACTGATGGGTGCCGGATGTGGTAGTGTACGCCTTTAATCCCAGCCCTTGGGAGGCAGAAACAGGTAGACCTCTGTGAGTTCAAGGCCAGCATGGTCTACATAGCTAGTTCCAGGACAGCCAAAGCTTAAGACCTTGTCTCAGAGAGGGACAGAGAGAAAGGGAGAGTGGTGAGTGCTTAGTCCAAGACTAGAATTAGAGGCATTGAATAGGGGACATAGTTAGTGAAAATATCAAAGAAATTGAGTTTAAGAAGAAGAGGAGGGAAAGGCCACAACAGTGTTGGGAGAAAGACATTTTTCCTAACCTATTTTCCAGCAAATGGCTTAGGAACTCATAGTAGGCAGATCAGACAGGGGTGGGAAACATATAAATTTATTTAATATGAAATTTTAGGTGACACAGAGCCATCATAAGGAAATGAAGACATGAAGAGAGGTAAACCTACATAGTTCCAGAGGGTTGATAAAGATATGGTCACTCTCGGAGAAGCACACCTGGGAAATGGATGTGATCCAATAGCAATAAACTGCTGTGGGTTTAGCAAGGCCAGCTGGATGCTGCACCCCTGCGCTTGGAAATAAAAATGCTCCTTTCCTTAATACATGGGAGGGAATCTTATGGTGACCTGCTTCAGGGGAAAATCAGAAGCTCTGGTCTAGCCTTTATGGCATGCCTCAGAGGAGAACTGCAGGCCAATTGAAGAGTGACCTCCCTGCTTCTGCTTGTTGCTCAAATGCCAAGAAAAAAAAGCCAGAAACTGGGTCTTCTCTACAATCACATACACAAAATATAATTCAAGCTACATATAAACTTGTATTTTCATCTGGCTCAAGTTTCACATGCAAGGAGCTAGAACACCTTTGGATGAAAAGGATAGAGAGGACACAGAATTTGAAGTAGAGGTTCTAGGTTCAAGTCCTAGTTCACCTCTTCCAAGAAATGAATTCTGACCTCTAAATCAGTTCAGTTCCAAAATCTGACTGTGTAATGCACTCAAAGGTAATTAATTTTCTTATTTAAAAATAAATCTTAAAAGGACAGAATCACATTGAAAAGCAGTTTGTCAATATCTACAAAAATTTATACTATACATACTCCATGACCAAATAGTATTATTTGACATAAATTTAATTTGGCATAAACTTAGAGAAGCAGACACTTATATCAGGAAGGACATACAGGATTATTTTCTACATATTGTTGGTGTCTCCAAATATAAAATGAGGCTGGATAGGTGGTTCAGTGCCTAAAAGCAGTTGCTGCTCTTCTGGAGGACCCACATTTGGTTCCCAGTACCCAGGTGAGATGACTCACAACTACCATTATAACTCCAGCTCCAAGAGATCTGACTCACTCTTCTGGCTTCTATGGGCATGCGCACACATGCACACGCACACATCATACACTCAGATAGACACACATACAGATAAATAAAGATAAAATGACAAAAATCTAAAACAACCTAATTACTCATGAAAAAGTGAAGCAACGTATACACTGAGATACATTCATATACTAGAATATCATGCAACTTACTTATAAAATGGAAAAAGTATAGGTGTAGATGTTTACATGGATGGCTCTTAACAACACTGAGTGCAAAATCACATGAAAGAAATTATATGAGCAATGTCATTCCATAAATACACTGTTTAGAAGTTTGGCTGTATATTGCTTTACAAAATATAAATGCATCATAAAATCATAAGTTCACATGAGAACCAAGTTCAGAAAGCAGTTACCTCCTGGGCTAACACGGAACTAGGCATTTCAAAGCTTTAGCTGCAAAGGAATTATTTATTAAATGCAACAATGAGACACATATTTGTTTGCAGCATCATTCTTTATGCTCCTCATATCTTAACTATTACCCAATCTTCTAATTTTCAATAAAAACTACCTATATACATATAAGTATATACACAGAAGATCTTTACAAGGTATTAAAAATAACTACGGGCAAGCTTGCCCTTGAGAAATTAACTAAGGACATTGGGTATAAGAAAGAGATTCACTTCTCACTGCTGTATGGCTTCAATGTATGCCGTGTGAAATGTTATTTTCAAAATAATAATAATCTTATTAACAACATAGAAAATACAAGTTACTTGATACTGTCACCATATGACTTTTGTGATAATGGTGGCTTCGCCCAATGTCATATGTATTTAAGCAATTAATGAGCTCAGCTTTCTCTCTTGGGGAATGAGATGTTAGTTCTGTGACTCACAGAAGTCATAAACGCAAAGCACATCAGTATTGCCTTTCATTCTGTGTAATATCTTTGCCTCCATAAAATCCCATGGATGTGATCTTACGAGCTGTCAGAGTAGTGGAGGAAATAGCCTCAGTACATTGTTTTGTGATAGTCTCAATATAAAAATTTTTGGCTGCGAAATGAAGCCTGCTACCATTTAAAATCAGTTCAATTTCATTCAACCACTATTTATGAAAATCCTACCTGTTGGGGACTAAGGCAGAAATATGAATAAGAAGCAAGTTCCTGACCTCAAGAGTAGACACTCAAATTCTAATGAGGTCCAATTGGTCTTACTTTGTCTCCAAAATTAACCATCTAAATTTATGGGGTTGGGAGCAGATAGTAATATTGTTGCTCATCTATCTCTCTTCCTTCAACCTGTCCATGAACAGTAAGTGCCTTCCAGTGTTAGCTCTATTGTTTCCAAGGTGTGAGAAAAGGCCCATACTGGTAAGCAACTCCCAAACACTAAGCAGATGTGCACAATGATTAGTATGGCAATCAAATAAATCTTGCAACCAAGTTGATCTGGCACACATTTGATGATATGCATAATCACTATCATGCAGCCTGGTAATTAAAGATAATTGGTAAATAATTCATGTAAATTACTGTAATTGATATAGCTCTGCAGTTAAGCCAAGCATTTCTAGGGTCATTTGAGTGCAGTAAGAAGAAGTTAGTTGGCCCAACTGAAAACCCCCTGGGCATCTGCTAACGTGGAGGTTCTCAAGTCTTTCCTTGCCCTGTGGGGCCTCCCAATGCTTTGTGCCTCCAGAAAGCCCCAAGCTGACAGCTGAGCCTACCCCCAGGGGTCACCAGCTCTGCTGCTTCCTGGTTTTACAGGCACTCTTGGTTTACCCTGACATAGAGGACAAGATGTCAACAAGGTTAGCTCAGACCCCAGGCTTTGGACTGGAAGCTTGGAAGAAGCCTGACTCTTCCCTCCAGCCAAAGCCATTTTCTAAGAGCTGTGCCTTCTTTTCAACAGTCGCTTCTGAAGGCCAGACCTACTCCGGGGAAAAAACGTCGAGAGACATGATTCAGAAAAGCCTGCTGCCTAAAGTTTCTCCCCTGAAATTCTCCTCATTAGTGAGGCTCACCGACTAGTGCCCTGGGAATGCCAAGTGAGGCCCCAGGCATTTGCCCACAGGGTACTTCTGTCTACTTGGCTTAGCTTCCCTTGCTAGTTAAGGGTAGAACAGCAGTGAAGGTTTGGTAGGTTTCCCACTTATGAATCATGGGTGAGAAATGCAGCCAAAACAGGACCCAAGATGGGGTGCAGCGCTCATCCGGTGACCTTGAACAGAGAAGCAAAGAGCCTAATTGTAGATAAGGAACTGAAATACACAGGGACTAACACGTCTTACAAGAATATATGGAATACACAGGCAGTGATGAAGGGTGGTTTCTGTCTTCGCCCTTCAGCCAGAGTTTATCTTCCTTCTCAGCAAGCTGTGTAACCAAAGTCACGGTGCATGTTGCTTGCTAAAGTGGAAAAGAGAGTCAACAGACATGTGTGCCAGCAGTCAGGAGCAACCACAAAGCTTTCAGACCGATCCTACTTTTTGTATTATTATCTTGGGTTTAGTAAAGCTCTCCACATGGATAAACCACCCATGTCTATGCACTGAGTTCTAAGAATTCAAGGGCCCAGAAAGGCTAAGCTTTTGCCATTGATAATGCCTGGGAAATCTTAGAATGTTGGGGGGGGGGGGGGGATAGAGGTTGGTGTAGAGAATTCTGATGATTTAAGCTCTAGACAACAAGAATAAATGTCCCTCTGTAAGTATTAAAATATAGTCCTAGAGCCTCCAAAGTATAGTCAGAAATATATTTGCATAGCGCTCCCAGACTTCCTAAAAAACATTCTCCAAAACACTGTGAGAGGGGACGACAGCAAATAAATTTTAAGACCTCTGTTCTTAAATAAATGCAAATACATTTTCATATTAAGGGGTTTCTCAAAAGCCTTTGATATGGAAACACAAAAGTAGAACCAGATGTACACAGATATGCGGTGTTTCCCAATCCCAAGTGATAAGATGCTGAGTGGGTATATTTTCTTCTGGTTTTCTCTTTCTTCTCTTTCACACTGAAGAGAAAACAGACCCACCTTCTTGTCTCAGGGGAGAATTGTAGCAAGACCAGTTGGATTTATATTTCCAGATCAGAGCTACAGAAGAGAGATTTGGGGGGCTGTGAGAGCAAAGACAGTATTCTTTGTTCCTCCCAGGGTAAAATCATTAACAGAGGATCCTCACCTCACCAAAGCCCCTGTGTCCCTCAGTACAGAAGCAGCAGGGAAGCCCACCCACTGAGGATCCAGGATGCACTATTGAGCATCTCTACAGTAGAAACTGTGGGCAGCATCTCCCACTGCCTCAGAGCTCTGTAAGCCCACAGAGCCTTGACACAACCCTTATTGGGAAGAAGACTGGAAGGAACCCAAGTATGTCCAAATGGAAGTTTTCCATTAACCTAAAAGGATGGCAGGGGATAGAAAATTAGGAGATGAAAGATATCCCTGTAAAACCAAATTTGTGCACTAAAATTCATATGTGTTGGATAGATTTATCCATGGAGTCCATTTTGGTGATTATCTCATAATACTAGCTTTTCATGGGCTACACATAAAGGAACACCAGGGAAGATTGTCCCAGTTTCTCAGGAACAGCCTCTGACTAACATCTTGACTCAAGGACTAGTGCCTTCTGCCATTTTCAAAATAGAATTGGGGAGGAGAAGTGAATGGGGGGAGGGGCTCAGAGGGGAGCGGGGAGAGGAACTTGCAGGAGAGGGGAAGGGAACTGTAGTCAAGGTGTAAAATAAATAGATTTAAAACAGAAAAAGAAAAAATGAGAAAATAACAAAAAAAAATCATAACTGTGAATCTCTGCTTTCCAACCTAGAAAATGGAAGTTTGTCTACTTTCCAGGTACCTTCAAAGACTCTTGGAGATAAGGTTTTAAAATGTTCCATAGTGTATCCTGATAGGGGTGTTTTATAAGCAGTGGCTGAGACAAATGAGAGAGACCATCTCTCCCTAGAGCACTGGTCAGAGGTTATGCATTATTAATTTACTCTTAAAAATCAGTGAAAATAAATAAATAGCGTTACTCACTCTTAAAATCAGTATTACCATTAGGTCTGAGTTCTTACTGTATCCATTCCTTCTCATCTGAATCTTCCTGTAAATAAAGTTGCTAGAACAAAAGGAAAGAAGAACTGTTGCCTCTGCTAGAGAGCAGAAATATCTGTGTCACAGAGAAGAAAATACCCCAAATCCCCTCTCTTAATACACAAAACATCCAGAGAACTGTGAACTTTGGGAGAAGATGTATTTGAACGATTGGTGTTATCCAAAATCTCACTCTTCAAAAATGGTTTGAAAGCCTAATGAACAGCTAAATATTTTAATAAAAATTCTAGTAAATACCAAAATGTGCATAGTACAAGGGAAGATACACTAGAAAGAAAGAGAGGATTCACACTTGGAAGGAAGGAGGGATTCACACTGGGAGGGAACGAGGGATTCACACTGGGAGGGAACGAGGGATTCACACTGGGAGGGAACGAGGGATTCACACTGGGAGGAAGGAAACATATATACTTGAAGGAGTCTTCTAGGTCCAAAATTCCCTTTAGTAGCTGGCTGAACTCTTGTCTCTGAGGCCAATAAGCACCACCACTAAAAGAGGAAGAAAGCCTACTCAGGACATGATCAGGAGTCTCTGGCTTTGGCAATTCCCTCAATTATGATCATAGCAAGAATAAATGCAGATGACCCTGACTGCAGAGTATCTTCCTATCTGTTCATTTCAGTATAGTCAAACTACTGAGTCAACCCAAGTCTCCATCAATTGATGGAAAAAGGTGTTCTATATATTCAATGGGATGCTATTCAGTCTTTCTAAAGAAAGAAGTTCAGTCACTTGAACTAGCGTAGATGAACCTCAAGGACACTGAGCAAAGTGAACTGAGCCAGGTACAGGAAGACAAATGTTACATGATGTCACTTATACTACAGAGTGGTCTTTTTTAAGAAAACTGAACCTGGAGCAGAAAATAGAATGGTAGATACCAGAAGCTGAAAGATTATGAGGAAGTGGGGACAATGGGGAGATATTGCTCAAAGAAAATCAAATTTCATTTAGGAAGAATTTGATATCTATTACAACATGGCAACAACTATAGTTAATAATAGTCTGTTGCACATTTCAAAGCTGCGAAGAGTAGATTTAAAATATTCTCATCCACCTAAAGTAAGTATGTGAAGTGATGGATATGTTAATTAGCTTGATTTAGTCAGCCCATGTTGTTATATATATATCAAAACAGCACATTGTATTCTATAAATATATACACAATGATAATGTATCAAATTACACATGTTTTAATGTGATAAACTGCATAAAGTATACAGCAGAATGCTAAATCCTTATCTAATATATAGCAAAAAATAGGTGGTGGTGGTAGCGGCAATAATGGAAGCAATAAAGGATACCTATGTAACCAAAAGTAAAAGTAGAAACATGATTGATGATAAAAACATAGATAAGTAGATGATGATAATAGGAAGATGAATGGATGGATAGATAGATGGATGGATAGATAGATAGATAGATAGATAGATAGATAGATAGATAGAGCCTTAGTTACTTTTCTATTTCTGTGAAGATATTATAACCAACACAACTTAGATCAAGTTTAATAGGACTTACAGTTTCAGAGGGTGAGTCTGTGACCATGAAGGTGGGGAAGCATAAGTTGGCAGGCAATGTGCTGAAACTGTAGCTAAGCACTTACATCCTTATTTTCAAGTAGGAAGCAGAGAAAGAGCTTTTGAAATGGAAGCACACTTCCTCCAACAAGGCCACACCTTCTAACCCTTCCCAAATAGATCCACCAACTGGATAGCTTGCATTTAAATATATGAGCCTTCAGGAGTAGATGTCATTCAAACCACCATAGATAGACAGACAGACAGATAGGAACAGAAAAGAATCAAAAGATAAAAGAGGAAAACTTTTTAACTCTCTAAGGGATATGTGGTGAAGTTTGGGAATAATCAGACACATGGGAAGAGAGAAGAGAGATATTTGAGCTGGCTCCAAGTACAGAAGGAAGCGTCTCATTAAATTGCTTCTTCCAAGAAGCATTGCAAAGTGTTAGACTAACATTACTAATAGTTTCATGTATTATCACTCTTGCTCAGAAATAAATATTTTCCTTGGGCACATAGAGAATACAAATGAAGAAAAGATTTAGTAGGATGAATGTGTACATTTTTAATGACATCTCAAGCCTACCTGCACTCTGCAAGCACTTGTGGTCCAATGGTTATGTGGTTGCTGCTTTCAGTATCAATCTCTTGATCTGGACTCTCTCAAAAGCATAGCAATGTCTCACCCTTTTCCAGATTTTCCAAAGTCTCTGGGACTTTTAGGGTTAGCAGGGTGTGAGTTGTGAGAGGCAAGAAGGCAGTTCAACGTAACATGACTCAGTAGCCAGCGTTGGTTCAAACTTCAGGAGTCTGACTCCAAGTTATATTTAATCTGATGAAAACTCTTTTAATGTTGATTAATTCAATCCCTTGTGCACAACAAAGCATACCTAAATCTCTCTGAGAAACAAAGCCAGCTAAATACAGATCAGACAGGACTACATCAGAACTCTTTTATAATGTATGTGTGACACCTTCCATTATGGATTAAGAAAAATAAATTTACAAGAATAGCCTGGAAGAGGGTCTAATACAGGAAAGACTTCAGCCATACAGATTGCATGAAGGTCACCAGGTTAGAAAGCACACCTTGCTCCAGTCTTCTGTGCTGAAAACAGGGTTACGTTTTTGTATTCCTTCTCATGAAGAAACAATCCTGGGTGCTCAACATTCCAGGTTCCCCTAGTGCATGTCTATGAGAACAAAGACCTCCATGCCCCCTACATAGATTCAAACAAAATCATGACTTCAGAGTCCCAGTTGGTGTTCTCCTCATTTTTAAGCATCCTTAAGATACCCATCTCCAACTTTTCTTACAGTAACAAGGCACCAGTATCCATTTGTTTGCGTCTAGGGCAATCATCTGAAAAGCATGAGTTTGGGAAAACATGGCTCTCTCAGAAATTTCCTGCTCCCCTGAACTTGGTAAAACAAGGCTGGTAATTTTCAGCTTTTAAACCTCTTTATCAAGTCTCTGGATACCTGAGTCATTTGTTAGGAAAAACATACAGTCGCATCAGCGGTTGTACGGCTTCCCTTGAAACTCAAGCCTCCGATCCACTGTTGGGACTATCTAAAAGACAGTTGAACTACACTATTAGAGTTGGGATCCTCTTACCCATTACTCATTCTGTGATTGCTACAGGGTGGAAAAATCCATCGTATGAGAAGATATGCAATGACTATTTAACATGAGACTAAAGTAGAGCACTGTGGTCTGCAGGCAAGGGCAGAGCTGGTCCCCTCTCTGGCCTGGCACCTATCCTCTGGAAGACCTGTGAAAGTTTTGAAACAGAATCTCTCTATACTATAGTTTTTCTTGTCTGTAAACTGAGAACAAAAGAGAATCCACTTTGTTGAGTATGTGTTCACTGCCGAATGTTAACAGACATCTTTACCTGGATTCAAACATAAACCACGTGCATGTATTGGAACATCATGTGGTACTCCATAAAGATGTACAATTTTTTTTAACTATCAAATTAAATTTTTTTAAAAAATAACTCACCTCCAAGAGTTGCTACAGAAGTGCTAAATAAAGCATTCAGAAGAATGCCTGGTATGTAATAGCACTCAAGCCTTAGTAGTAATACTATTTAATAGCTATAATACTAATAACATAGAACTAAGACATAGGATAAGGTGTGTGGATGTTTACAGAGCTTTTTGGGGTTATTTTGTTTAGATTTTCTGATACTGGGCATTGAACCAATAGCCTCATACATACCAGGAACTGCTCTGCTACTGGGCTATACCACAACTCTATTTTAAATTTTTATTTGGAGACAGGGTCTTGCTAAGTTCCCCCAAGCTTATCTTAAATTTACTCTGTAGCTCAAGAATGCTTCAGAGTATTGTAGTGCTCCATAGTAGCTGGAATTACAGCTGTATTGGTGACCAGGCCCACTTTATTCTGTTCTTAGCCAGTTCCTGATTTTCATTACATGGCTTGCTGCACCTCTAAGTTGATTCTGCTTGAGGAAGATCTTCACTGGAAACCCCGTACCTGTGACTCTGGTCATAAGAACTCAGCTTCATAGTCAGGTTTCTGCTTCTCCTTCACTGACCACCTATTTCCTAAGGATCTGGTTCTCCTTTTAGTCTGGTGACCTGTGTTTACACAGCAATCTTAAAATATCTGAGGTTTACAGCAGAGTTTCCTGAGGAGGCTTTGTCATACATGACTTAACACACAAAAATCTACAAAGTTCATACACTAAATCAACTTCTGGGAAAATACTCCAAAATAAGTAACAAAATAAATACATTACAATTTGGTGAATTTTTATATTACCGTATATCATATATGCTTCATATTATGATACTGTGTTATAATACAGAGTTATGAGAAAGATGCTGATTTTATTTATTTAATTTTTTGCCCAATGAATTTTAATTATGCTCTTCCACTTCCTCAAGCCTTCCCAGAGCCTCTCCATTTCCTGTTCACACAACTTACTGTCTGTGGGGTGGGGGAAGAGGGAGACACCTAGACGTCATCAATAAGCAGGTAATTAAACACATTACGATACATATAAGTGGGAAGTTACACAGCGCCATTCAAAAGAATGAGGAAGACTGATGTGTGCTTCCAGAAGAAGTTCTCCAGGACTTTTTGCTGAATGAAAACGTAAGTGGCCAGGTCACTATGCCAAAGAAGACAACTTCAAATCTAACTATAAAAACATACAGATGAGCATGCGTGTGTATGTAAGAAAATAGAATAAGAAATTTGAAAGGTTACATACTAAATACTAATTGGATTACTAAAGGACGCATAATAAATACATCTAGAAAAGAAAAGGCCGTGCTGGAATTGCTAAAGACAGCCCCGATGTATTATTTTGTATTACTGAAACATTTTATATTATTCTTGCTTTTATATTTTGTTAAGTGTGTGTGTGTGTGTGTGTGTGTGTGTGTGTGTGTGTGTGTGTGTGTGTGTGTGTAGGTGCATATGAGTACAAGTTCTCACATAGGTCAAACGGACCAGATTCCCTGGAGTTACAGGAGATCATGAACCACCTGACATGGGTTCTGGGAATCAAACTCAGATCCTCTGAAGGAGCAGTGTGTGTTCTTAACCACTAAGCCATCTCTTCAGTCCTGCTTTTATATTCTTAATAATTTTAGAACTTTATTATTGTCAGTTTTCAAATGCAAATACGTGGATGGGAGAAAAGAAAGTTACACTTTGAATAGGCCATCAACAAATTTTTTTCTGTATTCTGATTTATTTCTTTTATACCTATTAGATGGGAAGAAAATCTAAGTAGAAGAGATAACAATTGCTGCTAATTGCTAATTGTCTACTGTAGTGGCGGCTATTAGCATCCAATTCAGATTCCTTCCCATCTAGCCCTTCCATCCCCATCTTTGTGTCTACAGACAGATCACACCTCTCCTTTCTCCAGGGAGCTGCTTCTCTGTCCCCTCCCAACCATAGAAGTTAACCCCAGCCATTAACTGACTCAAAGTGCAACCAACCTGTAATGTCCGCTCTAGGAGCTTCAGGAGAGGTCAGCCAGCACTAACACCACATCACTGTAGAGCTTTCCCCTTACTCAATTAAGGCTTTCCAGAGAAATAGAGCCAACTAGAAAATCAATAGAGGGTGAGGGAAGAGAAAGGAGGGGGGATTGTGGGACAGAGAGGGAGAATGAGAAATTATCTCACATAATAACTGAGGCTGAGAAGCTCCGCCACCCGCTGTTTATATTTGGAGAGCTGCAGGCCCACTATTGACAAAAGTACAGTTCCTGTCGGACTCCAATGACTCTAGAAGAGTCAGTGATGTTTGTTGTGATCTGAGAGAAATGCAAGGAAACTCATGTCCTATTATAAAGGAAAGAGAAAGGGAATTCCTTCTTAGCCCTCCTGTTATATTTAGGTATTCCATGTTCAGATGATGCCCAGCCTATTGGGAAGATCAGGTTCCATTAATCTACTCATACAAAAATTAATCTCATCCAGACCCGCCTGTGCAAGCACACAATGCTCAGAATAATGCCTGATTTCTGGGTAGTCAGACAGTTACCACATGAGATTTACCGTCACACCCATTCTGTTCCCTTCTCTTTGTGTATTTTCTGAAATTTCATGCCTGGCCTCAACAACTCCTCATCTCACTTCTAGGGAAAGTAGCTCAAAATCAACTGTATGGCAAGAATATCAAATATCAGTACCCATAATTTTTCATAGATTAAGCAGAATAGCATAGTGGGAATCATTCTACCATAACAATTAAGAGAATGGAGTGTGAGATGAGACATATCTTAAAAGACACATGAGTGTGTGCATGTGTGCACATACACATAAATATATCCCGGGTGAACTTATCCCAGGTAAGTTATGTATCCTAGGTACATAACCTCTCTCAGACTCAGTTTCCTCATCTTTAAAATGAGGGTGACTGTGGTACCCGATATTTCATTGACTTTCTGTAAAGATTACTCAGCGAGTAACTGGGAGAAGACAACACACACTGTGTTCACATGCCAGTATCTGGAACAGAGTAAAAGCTCACAAAGGTTGTCTAGTGACATTCATACATCAGTGCAATCTTGTCCCCTTGAAATCTAGTCAGCTTGGAGGCAGCCACAAGACCTCACTAGCTTCCCAGCACTCTTGACATCTGGGTCATCTCACCTTCAGCTGCACAACACACATGAAACACTGGTGAACTTCACAAAGTTTACCAAAGGCTAGACCAGGGATGGAGGTGAGAGTTGGGGGTTGACTATTAAGACCTGGAAATGAGGAAGGGCTCACGTAAAAGGAGAACTGATGATTATTTTTAAATTATTTTTATATTCTTTGAGATTATCAGATAATTATATCTTCTTCCATTTTCTCCCTTCAAACTCTCCCATATGACCCTCCTTGCTCCCTTTCAAATTCATGGATTCCTTTTTTATTAATTGCTGCTACATACATATATATATACATATTCCTAAATACAACCTGCTTAGTCTATATAATGTTAATTATATGTGTGTTTCCAGGGATAAATATTTGATATTGGATAATCAACTTCTTTTTGCAACAGGTAAAAACCAGCACAGAAAACCACAACTAAGAAAAATGCAGAATCATAGAGACCCATCCTAATGGTCTAACTCCTACACAACCAACTCAGGGAACACCGTGGAAGCAGAGATAGAAAGACTGTAAGAGCCAGAGGAACAGGAAGTTTGCTGTGATAGTGTTTCCTGGGAATGTCACAAGCTACATCATGGAGCCTCTCTCACCAATACGACTAATCAAAACATGAGCTAAGTAACAACGGAGATGCTAACATGTACAGGGGAAAGCCTGTGAGGCTTCACTCTATACAAAAAACTACAGAATGCTGGGAGCACTCTCCATGGGGAGAGCACTGACAATTTTACTAAATCAGGAATCACTACAATTTTTAAATGTCCTCTGGCCACCATAACTGTCTTAGTTAAGCTCTCTAATTGTTGTGACAAAATTTGGCAAACACAGGGAGGGAGTAAAAAATTTATTTGGACTCAGGAGCTAAAGGATGCAGGTCACTGAGGTGGGAGGGCACGAGAGCATAAGACATCTGGGCACACCATGGTCAGGAAGCCTAATGGTGGATGCTTATTCTCAGCTTGCTTTCTCGTTCTGCTGGTTTCATTCATTCCAGGATTCCAATTGATGATAGAGTACCTTCCTTCCTGCTTTCAAGTTCTCTGGAAACATGCTCATAGACACAGACACATCTGGGGGTGTGTCTCCCGGGTGATTCTAAAGCCAGTCAAGTAGATGATAAAGAGGAAGTATCAAACCCTCACTGTTTCCAATTTCATCCTCCTTACTGGTTCCTCCTGCCTCTTCTCACTCTAGTTTTCTTCCCTGTGCCCACTTATCCCCCAACTTCTGTTCCTAGATTTTTCTCAGCCACATCCAAGGAATTAACCAGGAAGGGGGCTTTTCCTTTAAACCAACACCCCCCCCCCTCCAAAAAAGAACTTTCACTAACTCAATGCAGTTTTTGCCTACAACAAGAACATAAATCCAAATGAATTTTTGCCTTCATTTGCATATGAAGGTATAGAGATTGGTAGAAGTACTTGCCAAGGTCAAAGAGTAGAGCTGGAATTTGAAGTCAAGCTTACTTAGTTCCACAACCAGTACTCTCAAATGCTGTACTTCCCCTCCCCACAAGCCTCACACAAAGGCCATTTGGCAACATGCAAGTGTGTGGCAACGCTCTGCACCATAACCTCAGCCAGCTGTCCCTCAGAAATGCCAGTGCTTTCAAGGGACGTGAGCAAAACAGCATAAATTATTCAACACAAATCATCAGTCTCATTATGGGAACAATGCAGCCGCCATCTTCCATGAAGGGTGCTTTCTACGCTCATTTGAGAGGCCATATTCTTTTGATTTCACTTCTTCACAGAACTTGTTTCTGCATACAAGCTCTTAGACTCTCTCCCACTTGGAATTATAGAATGTAATGACTCTGTGCATAATGGGATATGTGTTCAATGGGTATTTAATAATTAACTAAATGAATGGCCGTATTTGTGCCATTACCATGCAGCAGATGGTGGGTGGTGGGGGTGTAGAGGCCACAGAATGGGGAGAGATCTATTGTTGAAGAGATTTTAATCTCAATTCCATTTGAGCCCAAGGAAAGTGGATTCAGTCTTCACTACTTAATACCTGCCCCACAGATCTAAACCTATGACCATTTTATCACTCTCCTATGAAAGCTAATTTAGTCAAAAGGACTAATTGTTCGTTTTAATTACTTTTATTTTGTCTGGTTGTCAAAGAAATCCCTTACTCACTGAGTTGTTTCAGGCCTTATCCCCCACCCCATAAAAAAGGAATTTTTAAATGACAGTGAGTCAAGCTTCCAGGACAGCTCCAAGACCAGCTTTTTGAAGACTTCAGGAAAGAAACATTCATATCTTGACAAAATTTCAGGGACCAGTGAAGTGAAAGCCCTTCCCACGTGAGCCCGACAAGCGAGTTTGAACCCCAGGTCTTATGGTAAGATGACAGAATTGACTCCCCTAGAGTTACATCTAATCTCTACATAGACGGCATGGTACTCACACACCCTCATTCACATACACACACTGTATTATTGTATACAATAATAATAATAAATTGTTAAGTATTGTTATTAATTAATTAAAATTGAAGGAAACTATCAAGGGCTAGAGAGATGGCTCAGAGGCTAAGAGCATAAAGTGTTCTCGTTCTTGCAGAGGACCCGACTTCCATTCCCAGCAACCACGTCAAGCGGCTCACAATCGCCTGTAACTCAGCTCCACTGGATCCAAGGCCTCCGACTTCCATGGGTACCTGAACTCAAGTGGGCATATCGATGCAGAGACATATTCACACACATAATTTAAAATA
The DNA here is from genome assembly GCA_033318265.1 of Phyllotis vaccarum. Taxonomy (NCBI): domain Eukaryota; kingdom Metazoa; phylum Chordata; class Mammalia; order Rodentia; family Cricetidae; genus Phyllotis; species Phyllotis vaccarum. The sequence goes on along the minus strand of JARWLC010000012.1, from coordinate 34,446,622 downwards.
AAATAAAATTATTTGGAAAAAATTCAGGTGAACCATCAGTCCTTATCTCTATGGTTCTCTGTGTAATCAGCACAATTAATATATGTTGGTTTTCATAACTTTAAAGGCAATTTGTCATTGGCAAAATTTAAATCTTGAGACTCCAAAGTAAAAAACTGTAAAGAAGCATCCCTTACAAAATTAAAGGGAGTAGGGACCTTTTACCAGATTGTCAAAGTTGAAGATCTTGATGGCTCTGTACTGAAGAAGACATTTATTCCACCCCTCTGAAGCTCAGGAAACATTGTAGAAGAGGGACAGTTAGTGTGTAAGAGCCAGGAGATAGAGTAGAAAGGTCACGGAGAAAAGTAGATAGGTCATGGAGAAAATGGGGGATGGCGGGCTCTACCCCTCACTCCTGAACAGCTGGCTACTAATGAGTGTGGGAGAGGTGGAGCCATTGTCTTCAACTGTAGACCCACTACTGAGCTCACCAGACCCTAACAGATAACTCCAAACCCAGAGTCAAGGGATGGCCTTCATTAAACTCAGAGGGTCATAATACAAAATGAATAAACAAGGACCTAAGAAAGAAACTTGTAGTGAGGAGGGGATCAGATGGTGTTTGTTGGGAGATGGGAAAGGGTGGGTGAGAGCTGTCACTGTGTAGCATGTACATGGATGAAATTGATAGAATACGAATATGATTAATAATAACTATTGCTAAAGAGAACCCTCGCTAAAGTATTTTCACATAATAACAAAGCCCCTCCTTTTTCAATTTTCTGAAAATTATAAGAATCTTAGGCCCAAATTAACTTTATCGAATACATTTTTAAAGAGAACTGCTATGGTCTGACCATGTGTTAACAGCCTGATCCCCAGTGAAACACTGCTGGGAAGTGGGGCTCAGTAAGAAATGAATAGGTCATGATCACTTCTGCCTCCACTGGGTCAATGTTATTATCATGGGAGTGGCTTGGTTATCACCACGGGGATGTTACAAACATGCTCCTAGGGGCTGGAGAGATGGCTCAGCAGTTAAGAGCACTGGTTGCTCTCCCCGAGGTCCTGACTCAATTCCCAGAAACTACATGGTGAACTCACAAACATACTTCCACACTTCTTCTTTTTTCTTACCTTCTGTTTCCTTACTGTTTTCCAACATGGGAAAACACAAAACAAAACAAAAAACCAGTAGGACAGCCCTCATTGCATGCTGATTGATACCCTGATATTGAACTTCTCACCCTCCAGATCTATGAGTCTCTATAAATCCTCCAGTGTGTGGCATTCCGGCACTCAAAGAGGGTTGAGACAGGCCAGGTGTGAAGACTCTGTCTTCATGACTTAATCATCTCCAGTGACTACACATCGTATGACTGTTACACTAAGGATTCATTTCAACATGGAAATTTGGGGAAACACAAAACATTAAGACCACAGAGAGTTAGAGTCGAGATCCCCTACGGGTCAAGCTCAAAGAGAAGAAAACTGCAAGTTCTAACACCTAGGGTTAGAGTTTGGCTCAAAGGGCCAGCTCTCAGAATTTGTAACTGACGTGTGGGAGGTAACTGGACAACTTGGGTCCTGCACAGGTCTTCCGAAGTCTTTTTGGAGGAGGGGGAGGTTCTTCTTTAATTCACCCAAAGCGATTCTCTAGCCTCCTTTAGAACAGTTGTTGAATTTAAAGTGTTCCTTTGTGTGCATCCTTCCTTCTATTTGCTAAGAGAATAGAAAATATGTATGAGACAGTCTAGAATTCCATCTTCATCTCTTCATTTAAATAACAGTAACAAAACCGACACAGAGCCTACCGAGGAATGGCTCCCTTTTACAGATATCTGTGAGACTGAAAGGTCAGTTGATACAGGACAGGGCCCCCACAGAGCGCTGAAGACTGAACTCAGAAAAGACAGGCTCGATTTCAAAGGTTTCCCTCATGTCTGCCTGGCCTTCTGAGTACCCAGAATCCATGTTCCTACTCTGAGCTCTGACACCATTCTTTCATAATGCCTTAAGACTCGATTTAAATCCTAGTGACGTTCAGGAGCGGTACAAACCCCACAGAGAATGAGCACAGCGTGCCACAGGGTGGGCCACTGCAAAGGAGGCAGCACAGCCACAGGTGACCTGGTCACTCTTGTGGGGATATTTTCAAATACAATAAAAACATTCAGAGATATCAGAGGGATCTATCCACAGTCAGTCTAGGAGGATCAGACAGTGGTAACTCACACCTTTAATCCCAGCACAGGGAATATCCCAGGAGTGGTGACCTACACCCTTAATCCAATCTGAGTTTGAAGTCATCTTAGTTTACAGAAGGAGCTCCAGGCTCCCAGGCAGGCAATGGTGGTGCCACGGCTTAACTGAGCAAAGAAACTATTTAAGGCAGACATAGAAAGACAGAGCAGGCAGAAGAAGCCAGGAGGAGTGAGGCTGAGGAAGCTGGAAGACAGCTGGGTGAGATGTGACTGTGGTGTTTCTTCTCTAATATCTCTGCCTTTCCCAGAAATCTGGCCCTGGGTTTCCTTTATTCGTGCAACACACTCCTACTGTTCTGTTTGAGGCCAGAGAAAAAGGAGACAAACTATGTTTACCAGGATATCTGGCTGTGAGAAAGTGCCATCTAATCCAAAAGCAACCTGGTAAGGAGAGAAGCATGGGACTGCAAAATTGGTACGAAAGAAGAAGATGCAGGTGGCAGAGGAGACTGTCCAAGAAAATACATCTTTTGGCATAGGGCTCCAAAACAATAGGCATGTTATTTCTGAAGAGGAAGAAAAATGCCACAGTAAGTGGTTAAAAAGTAAGATCATGCTTTTAATCCCAGAACTCAGGTGATTAAGACGAGGACCACACGCATTTTGGGCCAGCCTGGGCCACATGGTAAGACTGTGCAAGAAAATCGAGAACGGGCGGTGGAGAGGAGCTGGAAAACAGGTTTGCCACGTAGCGCAGAGATACAGATAGAAGAGAGGTTCCGGTGCTGTTTCAAACAACGGTCCTCGGTAACATTGGGGGCCCAGTGAGGAGGGCATGAGCAAAGACTTGAAACAATGTATTCTGCAGGAAAGCCAGAAAAAAAAGAAAGAAAAGAAAAGAAAAACAGGAAAGCAAGACTGGAAGGGAAGGAAAGCGGCACAAGGTGTACTACTCTTGAGCACTTTACCAGTGAGGCTTCAGCGGCTGAATCCCCTCAAGCAGGGCTTGGAAAAGAACACAGAACACGCCTCAACACCCTCCACGGGAGGATCAGGACGGTAAAGTACATATCCACCAACCCTTGCCCGTGATGGTTGGACCTTCTACTGAGGCATTAATTGCCAGAGATGTTCTTCTAGGAGCCAAAAGACCTCTGATGATGAAGAACTCCAGGTGGCTGTAGGGATAAGCGATCCAAGAATTTCAGGCACAGCGAATTTAAAAGGAATAGAGGCAGGATATGGATAGTTCCTGGAACAGTTTCCCTGACAAAGATCGGGACTCCAGATTCTATTCGAAATGCAATAGGATGCACTGAAGTGTCCTGGGCATTTGCAGCTGAGCATAGGATGGACATTCTCACTGCTTGGTAGAGAATGGTTGGAAGGAGGTTAGCAGCCCGAAGTGGAGGTGCCGTTCATGCCAAAGCCCTGTGTGTGTGGTCTAAGGCTAAGTTATTCCTATACTTGTTTCAGACAGGCTAAACCTGAGCATGTCAGAGACACCACACTTTTATCCATCTGCCCCAAGAGCTTCCCTCTTGGTCTCCCATGAGCAATTAATCTCATTGGTGACCATTTTGACCTGGCTTCCAGGAAGACACCTGGCCCAGGCTTTTTCTTTACTAAAAATAATTTCATAACTTGCATTTCTACGAAGATGAGGGGCCGTCTCGTCACATAGAAATAGTCTGTATTCACTGGCAAATGGAGACTTTGAGAAGAATTATGCCTTGAAAAGCAACATGAAGCCAGTCAGTCTATTCAAAGCTTGGTCTTCCACTTACTTCCCATGTGACCCGTGACTTGCCAAGGCTATAAAATGGAGATGAAATTCCTTTCAACAGGAGTTTAGGACAATAGCTGAGATATTTAAAAGTACCTGGTACATAACACATGCCGACAAATAGGCACATTTTTGAGATTGTTGATATTTATGTACAATAGACATTCAAGTTTGTCCTTACCACAGAGTATCCCTGCCTGACAAAAGAAAGATGTCAACATGGAATAGAGTTAAAACACACCCACACATGCATCTCCTCACTTTGTTTATCCTCATGATCTGCCTGGTTTAGAGATATTCAAGCCAAGATTTTCTCCCATTATCCTGAAGAAAAAATAAAATAAAAACCAACTGGCTGAATGTGATGTTCCCTGAACATCTAAGAAATCATTTTCTTTATTGTCTGGGCACTTCAGACTGTCAGAGAAGGAACACCAAACAAAATTTAAGGAATAATGAGAAATGCTTGATACGCCAATGACAAAGTCAAAGAGGGGTGTTCCAGGTTTATTTCAAAGACATTATATGGGGAAAATGGTGACTTTTTTTTTCCTTGAAATACAAGTGCGCTGATGAGCAAACATTAATACAATGTCAAGAAAAAAGAGCCACTTGCTCCTGTCCACTGATGTGAACAGCATGACAGATAGCAATTCAAAGCGAGGGGGCTTGCCAATCTTGAGCTCCTCACCAAAAGGATAAACTAAATGCTATTTTAGATTTGCTGTTACTTACACCCATTCCCTGGCGGCTACAACTTAAAACAAAGCTGGGGGCTGGAGAGATGATGATATTTAAAAACAAAAACAAAAAAAAAAACAAAAAACAATGAGACAACCCCCACAATCCTTACAAAAACAAAAGTAGAATATTAATATACTGACCTGCGTATGTGGTCTTTTTATATTGGGAAAACAATCAATCCATGATGCTCCTTATCCCTCCTTGATTACCAACCCTCCAGATTACCAAGTTTGAGAGTGAATAAGAGTTAATAGGTCCAGAATCACCTATGAGCTAAGGAGACACCTATAAGGGATTTTTTTTCTTTGCTAGAATAATTAAAGTTGAAAGAATGAGTTGTGAGGGTAAAGCATATGCTTTTTACCAGGATGCCTTTGCATCTTGCTGGCAAATTCATCTACCACATTTGCCTTTTGCTGGCCCTGCTGCTGCTATGGTTACTGTGATCCTGACATCAAAATCCAGGTTCTCTGACCTTCAACATAGACTAAAATACAAGTGGCTCTCCAGGAATCTCCCAGGCTTTCTAGGACAGGTCGGGTGTGCTGAGAATCCAGCCATGTGGACTTCTAGCCATGTGGACATCCAGTAGTTCTGAGCCTGTCCAGTGTGAAGATAGCCATTGCTGTCTAATAAATCTCCTTTTAATGTGCATTTGTTTTTATCAGTTCTGTTCCTCTTTGCACAGAGAGTAGGAAATAGCGAGTAGGAAATTATAATGATTATAATGATTCTCACCCAGCTCTCCAAGGTCAATAAAGTTACATGATATAAAGGAAGAATTAGTCATGAAGTGAAATTTCTACCTCTGTTTGATAAATGAAGAGTAAAGATGAGCTCTACTCTCTAAAATACCCAAGCTTTCTTCCACAGAATTCCCCATTTCCTTCCAACAGCATCAACAACACTATAGATAGCATCTTTATGAACAGCTAGTACATTTAGCATCTCCCACAGCTCTCCTGTCGGTGCTTGGAGTCTCCTTTGTGGTTTCTGTCCAGATGTTCTGTAGCTGCACACTCTAACATTGCCAGTCTTCTCATCCATGGTTGGCCATTTCTTCTGTCAGCTCCATAGACCCCTACAGCATCTTCTTTGTGTGGTATGTATGTACATGAGTGTTTTTTTTTTAAAGACATGGTCTCTCACTGGCCTGGGACTCACAAAGTAGGCTTGACTGGCTGGTCATCAAGCCCCAGGGATCTTCCCTTATGGCCTTTCCCCAGTGCTGAGTTTACAGTCACATCCTACCAAAGCCAACTTTTGTTACTTAGGCTCTGGAGGTCAGACTCGGGTCCTTGTGCTTACAAAACAAGGATTTGACAAACTAAACTTTCTCCACAGTCCATTATGGTATTTTCACAAGTGCGTTGTTCACATTTGCTTCCCTTTGTCATTATCCTCCTCACTGACCACACACAACCCCTGCCTCCTGTTAGTTTTTGAGGAGCTGGGAGGTTGATACTGTTGATAGCATACATGTGTGTTGTGTGGTCATCTATCTGTCGGTATGGGTGTGTGTGGCATGCTAATGCTTCTTTCTCAGAACAAGTTGCTGTGACTGTTGTCATCCTCATTTTAAAGAGAAGTAAACTGAGGCAACAGTGAAATTAAGGAACTTCCCCCAAACCACTGATAGCCTAGAACTCCAGATGTGGCAGGAAACCTCAGTCATACTGCAAATCTCCTCTCCAGGAGCAGAATAAGGGAGTTTGAGTATAAGTGGCCAAGATGAATGATCCTGCAGAATCTGCCAAGGGGCCATAGAGGAAGGCTTTTCACATGCACATCTGGCTAAATGGGCTAAGAAAAACCAGTTCATTTCACTGTACCTCAGCTTTGCCGATTGCAAAACCAAAGACCAGAATAGTTACCGCCTACCGTCCCCCAGCTTCCTAAGAGATAGATAAGAACTCTTAGCTATTATATAAGATGCAGCTTTTTCCCCAGCCTCTTGCTGGTATGAAAGTCTCCAAATCCCCTGATAGTCAAGGCTCACCTTTTCCCTGGAACCTACTGCCAGGATCCCACATACACACACACCCCGAACGCCCATCTTTCCTCTCTGCCCAGCCCTATCATTGACAGACTGGGAACTCTAAGTTCCAAAAATGTTCCTAGCATGAGGCATAAATTTTAGAACCTCCATTTGTTCCTGTGGAGTGACTATGTGACAGCTCAGTTGGACACATTTTTAGGTGTTCTTCTGATTCCGCCCTCAGCCAGTACCTCACAGGCCCCAAAGGCATATGCTGAAGGCTTTGCCTGCTGTGAAGCTGCCAGGAGGCATGTCACACCTACTTTGTAAGCTTAGGAGGGTTCCTGTCAGGAGCTCCATCTTCTCAGAATTAAAAGTCTTCTGCAGGCTTTTGTTGGTTCGGCCAATGACAAAACCTTCCAGACAATACACAAACGTCCTGGAGTCAAAGTGAGCAAATAAGAGTTGATTCCTTTTTATTTCTTTTTCTTGGCTTTACTTGTGGAAGAGAGAGCCAGCCTCCCTTTTCCCCAATCTCCTGTCTTCGGTGTTTGTTTATTGCTGAAGTAGAGAGAGCCCCCAAGAGCTGCACCCTTGCTCTAAAGTTCTGACTGAAATGGGAACAGTCACTGGGGGATGAAGTGTCACAGTGGCTATATCTAATGATCAAGGGCAGCATGCTTGTGAGAGAGTGCAGCCGGGGTCTCTGGCTGTCACCACATGCCTTATTCTGCCTCTGCTCTCTGCCCTGCTAGCAGCTAATTGATTTGTGAAAATGCTCTGAGGTAGTTCTGAGTGGGAAAGACACTTTATATCTGCTTACAGCAAATCCTCAGCGGGACAGGAAAAAAAAATCTACTCCATGCCTAGACTCTTCTCTTTGACTATTTCTTCAACTCAGTTCCCAACTAGCTAAAAACCTCAGTAACCAAAGAATCAAGCAGAAGAAAAATCTTCTGCTAACCCATTCCTGTCAGATTAAGGGACAGGCTATGAACAACCCAGCATCAATAGTAGAAATGAGAAATGGGACAGCAAGAAGGCAGGAAGATGGCTATGTGGCCTTGTAACCACTGACTTAAGAGAATCACTACGTTCAAGAGCCAACAAGTGTGCCAGTGACCAGAGATGAACATAACGCATGAGAAGCCAGAATCCTACCATGCCACCTCCTGGCAACTTCATTTAACACACAAAAACTCAAGTAAACATGTCTATGTCTTCCCCCAGCCAGCCTACAGCTTCTACACACAGACTCAGAAATGTTGTCAAACTCCTATAGACCCATTTCCTCCATCAAGGTCCAACGAGCTTCTGGGGCTTTCTTGCTGCTTTAGTAATGAGACGTGTCTCTGACCTTCCAGCCCAGCTTCTGCCTACAATGCATTTTGCTTTTTCAGAACCTGTTTGTGAGGGATGCTGGGAGACTTGAGAGGATACTGATAATAGAACGGAGCTTTTATCAAAAGCTGCTTCTTGTAAGTGAATCTGGCACAAAACTCCAGAGTTCTCCCCCTGTGCTTGATTGATCTCAGAGTATCTTGGATAAAAGCCAATAAAGTCATTCCTGGGGCTGGGCCTTTTTCTCCCCTGCTGCTATTAAACTTTTGGACAGCCAGATTAAGGCTGATTTTATTCATTCACACAGTACTTATTTATTTAGAGCCTAATATACTAAATTCACAAAGATATAGAGACAGACAGACAGAGAGACAGACAGTCTTAGCATGCTCAAGCTTCCTTGCAGCATGCTATGCCTTGCAAACTGGCTTCAAACTTCAAACTCAAACTCCTTAGTTCCCAGTTACATTCCATGCATGCATCACCACACTCTGCTTATTCTTCATTAGATCATAATGTCTGAATTTACCACCTTTGTCAAAAATCCACTCAGCCTAAACTAAGATCATTTTCTAGTCATTCATTTTAATCTTCATTCTACCTAAACAATCAGCCCGTTATTTTGGAACAGTGTGCTATGGGGGAGAGAGATGAGAATCTTACCCTTTGAAGCTCTTGGTTCCATGATGGAGACAGTGGAGAGAATTCTAAAACACTGAGCCATCTTCAACCCTTTGGCTTCATTTGACTGCTTTATACATGCTTGTTGGCTTATCTGTGGCACCACACAGAACATGATATACAGGCATTATATTTCTACCTACTGCTGGCCTCAATCACCTCCCAAAGGCAACTCATAATCAGGAACTAATCAAATAGCATGGCTGATGATGTAATTTAAAATGTGGACTAATTGTCATCGTTACTGTTTTATAAAATGCAAAGATGAGTATTTCTTGTCCATTGAAACAGGATTCAAATCTATCCTTCACTATTATATGCATAAACTAATACAATTATCACTTTTGAACTTTTAAATTATCACCTATAAATAGCCCATGAGGCTGAGCCACCTCACAGTACTTGTATTTATAAAGTTCTCATTGATTTATAAAACACTTTATAATTTTTAAAAAGAAGTTTCTTATTTATTGAAAATGAACATTCAATAAGATATAATCTCTGCTCTCAGAGGCTAGTAGGCGAGAAAGGCTAGTTGTAACAGGTAGAAACACATGTATAAATGTAAAGGCAGACTGATATACAGAAAGGAGATGGTGAAGAGTTCAAAGCCTACAATGATTTTCTGGGGATCCTACTTGTTTCTAAGTTCCCAGGGCATCAAGGACATGCACATCTGGAGACATAGTAAAATGGCTTTGATGGCTGTAGTAAGAAAGACTGAAAGTGACAGCCTCTATGGGCAATGGGCTTCTGGCAGTGGGAATGACAATGACACTAAGCTTTCAGAAGACTTGGCTAATTCTAGGTTAATCGGGATCAGTGCCCTTAATTGTCACCATACCAGTTCCAAGCCTGACATTCTAGTGCTTCACCATAGAGCCAATATCCACCCAGCCACAGAAGCAACAACTGACAATCTGTGGGCTACTCAGAGATGTGTTCAAGGCCAAGAAAGCCAAGAGGGAGCCCATGGATCACACCGGCCTCTGACTAACTGGGTTCGGACAGCATTGAAAGGCAAAGCAACAGTAACTTTGAGGAGGCTGAGAATGCTGGGAAGCGGAGGGCCAAACCCAGGATGAATTCAAAGCAGATGGCACGGTCCATGCCTCATGGAGCCCTGCGAGAAAGAGCAGGAAGTAATGTCTTGGAGAAGGGCGGCTAACAGAAAGGAAAAAAATAAAATGGCTGCAATAAATTCTAACAAAAGCCAACAGAAGAAAATGTCAGACAATAAGTTAGATAAATAGATAAATAGATAAATGAGGCTGAGCCACCTCACGGAGCTGTTGTAGAGATCAACTAATAAGAAAAGATTGTCAAGGACACTGAAAACATGGAAGAACTAACCAATAATAAGAACATTAATAATACGGGAGACCTAGGAATGAAACCAATTCAGTCAAGACCACAGATGTTGAGCAACCAGCGGAAGAATAAAGAAAGCAGATAGGGCTGTTTGGAGGCAGTCCAAGCAAACAAGAGCCAAAATACTTTTTGCTCTTAATTTTTTAAAAGAAGACAAGTTTACAGGGTATAAAGACTATAAATAAATATTGGCCAATGGGCTCTTGCTTTTCCCTGGAGACAGCTCCCTTTGAAATGACTTCCTGGACCCAAGGGTAAGGGAGTTGAAGGTTTCTGCCCTTCTCCCTAGAGCTCATGGTCCAGGACAGGAAGGCTTCCTTCCCTCATCTGTAATGACTTGGGGTTGGAAAAAAAAAAAAAAAAACCTGGAAAGAATCCAAAGCCATAGTTCATTTCATTTTTTCATCTCCTGCCTTTGCCAAATGCTGACAATTACAAACAAATGTTTTCTTCACACTCTGCTCATTTGGGTTGCTTGTGTGTATGTGACTTGAGAAACGCTTTCTAAATCCCCAAGGTGACAGGATTTCCACGTAATGATAATGATTATTTAATGTCATCATCACAATGGGCTGCCTGAGCAAATGAAATGCTTGCTGGGTCTAAAGCATTCACTCAAGTGAAGTAAATTAACGCTTTCCAGGGTACCAGATTTCCCGTTGGGGCCCTAAAGAAGGTAATTCATTACTCAAGCATTCGCCACCCCCAACAGTGCTGTCTACCAGAAAATTCTTCAGCTGCTTAAACTGTCAGGCATCTTGGCCAGCATGGGGAAGTCCAAGAGAGATAAAACTATGCTGAGATATTTTAAGTCATCTGAAGACCAGCCAAGGATGACAAGCAGCAGCATCATAACCTCTGTGGATACAGCCCATCTTCAGTACTTTCATCATGGAAATCATTGCCTTTGGTCCTCACTCTAATTCCTGAGGTCCACAAAGCAGGTGTTATCAAGTTGATATCTACCTTATGGTAACGCTGAGGACAAGATGACTTCCATGGAAGAAAGTCTTAAAAGAAGTAAGAAGGTATCACAGGAGGACTGAGAAAGCCCCCAAACCAACACCATCAAAAGCAGCGCGGTGAGGGCTATATGTTCAGCTCAGTGGTAGAGCACATATATAGAATGTACAATAGGCCTGCATTCAGTCCCTAGCATGGGGTATAAGAGAGGCATTGAAGACCTAGAACCAAGGACCATGAAGAGTGGCTATGTACTTTGGCACACAGAGGTCAAAAAAAAAAAAAAAATGAAGAAGCTTGAGTGTCTCATTGGGTAGAAAAAATTATTACTGGTCATTTATCGTTCAAAGAAATGTCTCTAGGTCCAACATCAAGAAAAATAGAAAGTAGGGCTGTGGAGATAGCTTAGTCAGCCTAGTATTTGCCATATAAGCATGGAGACCTGAGGTTAGTCCTCCAGAATCCACATTGGAAAGCCAGGCATACTGAACAAGACCAACACAGACTATCAATTAGCAAGCCAACACGGAAAATTCTGAATGGACCCACACTTAGATGAAGAGCCACACGTAGTCAGTGGTTGCTGAAAGGAGAATCAGTTTCCTCCAGGGACAAGTTCCTGCATATGCTGTCCCACTCCAAGTGCTCAGTCGGGGACACATGTACCTACAAGCAATGCTAAATGGACACAGAAGGCTTCATATATGAGTGCACACACATATATATTTATATGTGTATATATACATGTATATATTTGCATCTATACATAACGTAACAATTAAAGAAGTCATGAATTTGGAAGGCGGACATGAGCGGAGTTGGAAGGGAGGGATGGGTAGGAGTTGTGTAGATACAGTGCATAGATCTGAAGTTCTAAAAGAAAAAGAAAGAAGGAAGCAAGGAAGGAAAGAAAGAAAGGAAGGAAGAAGGAAAGACAGACAGACAAGAAGTTAGGCATGTCTGTAATCCCATGACAAGGGAGGCAGAGGCAGAAGGATCCTGGGACTCACTGGCCAGTCAGTCTAGCATAATAAGCAAGTCCTAGGCCAATAGAGATCTTGTCTCCAAAAAAAAAAAAAACCAAGATCAACCAGAAGTTGACCATTGGCCTCCATAATCTGCACATACATGTGTGTGCATGGGCATGTTCACAAACATGAACACAGGTATAGGTGTGCACACACACACACCCCTCAAAAATAATTAATAAAGTTAAAGTTTAAAAAGAGGGTTGGAGAGATGGCTCAACAGTTAAAAGCATTGGCTGCTCTGCTAGAGAGCCTGAGTTATAGGCCCAGCACGGACATGGCAGCTCACGTCTATCTGTGACTCGAGTCCCAAGGGATATGAGGGACTCTTCTGGCCTCCACAGGCACCAGGTACCCACATGCTGCACAGACATACATGAAGGCAAAACATTATATACATAAAATAAATAAATCTTTTTTTTTAATTCTTAAATTTAAAAAGAAAGATGGAAACTGACCAAGATGAAGGTCTGGCTAATCTGGTGCTTTTCTATAAAATATTAACTTACTGAATCTTCACAACTAATCCTTGCGAGCCAATTCTCATCAATCCATTTTTTACAATTAAGAAAACAGATGGAGGAACAAGTTATTCTTTTGTCCAAAGTCTCACACCTACTGTGTGTTGAAGACGAGAATGAGGGATAAGGTGAGAGAGAGTGGCAGGAGTCTGGGCACTCTGACTAGAATGGCAAGCCACAGGTTCAGGGAAAATGTTATAAGAATCTGTGTGTAAGGGGCTCAGGGTTCTCTGCCCACCCGGAGCCTCACTAAATTTTTGAGTCTCAGAGCTGGACCCACTACCTCCTGGTGAAGAAGTGTCTGTAAACATGAAGCAACAAGCAAGATAGTGCTTGTCAACTGCCCCCCCACACACACACACAGATGGGAAAGCCAAGTCCCAAAGAAATGAGTCCCAACCAAGTGAAGGAGACGCTGGTCTTTCCTGCAGATGTAGGGTGCAGGCACAACATCTGAACATGCAAACATCCTGAGGATCGTGGCAACTGGTGAGAAGTTTACAAGAGGAAGCAGGCTTATTTGAGGACAAGCAGGGCATGCACAGGCGAAGGAACACATGGGGAAACTTTGAGTTACAGAAGGGCCAGCCATCCACCACGTCTTTTCTAGAGCACCTTGGCCAAGGCACTTCTCTGAGCTTCACCAGGGTCAATCACGCCGGTTTTAGGAGGATACGGATTTATAATGAGAGAGATTTTGTGAGGTCAGGAAGATAAGACAGAATAACATTTGAGCTTGGAGGGAGCCCCTCTTTTGCCTTAAAAAATACTATTCAAAACTTTCCTCAAAGTCCATGAATTCCACACAGCCCATCAGCAAGAATTTCAACCCTAAGAAGCAAGAGAAAACAGTTCCATTGACCTTTTTCTTCACAATAAGTAGGACATGTTTGTTCTTTTGACAAAAGAAAAATGAGCCTTTCTGCTTTACATGAAAAAGATTCCTTCTGGGGGGAAATCAATAAGGAATGCTACTACAAGACCCTTCTTAGCATAGAAGGGTCACCTCCAATAAAATGCATGAAAACTTCAGCTGAATTACCTTAGGGTCTTCTAAAAGAATTCTTCCTAATGTTGCAATCCTTTAATACAGTTCCTCATTTTGTGGTGACCCGCAACCATAAAATTATTTTATTGCTACTTCATAACTGTACATTTTCTACTGTTATCTGACATGTGTAAGGGGCCCAGTCTTAGGTGGCTCCTTTAAGTGGGTCCCTCAACCCCCCTCAAAGTGGTTGTGGTCTGCTGCTCTAAAAGATTTACCCAACAGAACCCTGAATACCCATTTCTGCCGTAAATCCAAACTCCAAAGGAGGCTCCTCCCAAAGCGGAATGTGAGTTATAACATCATCTATAGAATTATTTGCAAAGGTGCCTGAAAAAGTTCATTTTTTAGTCCTGGAAATGATTCAAAAAATAGTTAGCCAGAACATTGGAGAGTGCCTGCTAGAACTAAGCACCAACTCTAACTCCGTAGCTCCAGAGGTAACAGAGGGCTTTACTGCCAGGCCTGCGGAAACTCTTTCTAGGATGTGCTCCTAGGACTTCTTAAACCATTCTCAAAACCTCACCGTGTGGGATATAGATGACCCTAGGGGACATGATGCTAAATGTCAGCCAGAGTCAGAAAGAAAGGAACTATATAATCTTACATATATTAGAAGGAGGGAGGGGCGGAGGGAGGGAGAAGGGGGGGAAGGAAGAGAGAAGACACAGAGGCAGAATTAAATACATAGAAGCAGAAAGAACCACACTTGGGAGAGGTAGATAAAATGGAAAACATAAAGGAAAGATAGCAAGTGTGTCTGATGGCATGAATAAGCCTGGAGAACAGCATGAGTCTGCAATTATAATGCTCTATACTGGAAATCTGCTAACACATCAAATTAATTTAGATACTTCTGCCATCAAAAAGGTAATTACATGACTGATATGTTCCTTGTGGGGACTGTAGTCACATATACACACGTGTGTTGTATACTTTAAAGTTATATAATTTTAGTGACTAGCATCCTATAGTGTTATATCATGTATTATCAATAGAACATCAGAAGCTAAATCAATTTTTCAAATATCTTCAATTTCTTTAATCCTCTTATGCACTTACTATTGTGAAAGTACATGTATTTTCTATAAATATACTGCTGATAAGTACACAGAATTACAGCACTTGACCTTGAGAACAATCCCAGTGTGTCCTCAACCCTTCTCCCTGCCCTCTGCGTCCCTTTCCCAGGCCACAGTGCTGGTTCAACCTCCACAGACTTCATGTGGATTGAAGGTACTGGCCACAGAGATTTCCCACCCTTCATTCACACCCACTATTTGCCAAATGAGGATAGAGAGGGTAGAGCTGACCAGTTAAACCCCAACTTAGCCTTATCTTTGTGTCCTATCGACACATCTGGCAGCACTGTACTGTCACAGGCTACTGCAAGCGGACATTAGTTTCCTTTACATCCCGAGGGGAAGACTGCCATGAGCTAGCAGAAGAGCCAGGAACCCCGTCAGGTTAGAACCAGCCTCCAGCAAAGCCCAAGGGCTTGAAAAGGGCTCCAGGATCCTTCCGGATCTTGCACTTAACAATGAGAAGGGATGCATGGTGCTGTCTTGAATTAAATAAACCTCCTGTGCTGCTGTATAGAGCAGGTTTCCCATACTAATACATCTGATAGGTTAGCCAGGAAAATGTCACTAAAATCTCCAGTGAATTGTTCAAAGGTTCCCAGTCAGCACAAACTATTAAAATGAAACAAAGTCACAGCTTGCTCACCAGTAAGCCTTATCTTTCAATCTTCCCAGGGTTTCCCATGATATTCAGATAAGGCTGATGTAATGATTGCTTCAGGTAACTTAGTCATCATTAGTAACAGAGGAGGCAAACTCCCTGGGTTACATGCCCCAAAGCAAGGTTTAATTCTATAACTCTATCTCCTAAAACTCAGTTTTACTCTCCTCGGCAACCAGTGGACCTATACGCTAGAGGCAGAGGCCAGGAGAAGAGCTGGTACAATCGTGTCTTCCAAACCTCCAAAGCCAAAGCCATCCACCTCCATTTCTGTGCACAAGCCAGTTTACACAACCTTATTATATAAACCATGTGCTTTCGAAAGGTCTCAAGACTAGAAAGTGGAGCTCTGCCAGCAGAGAGCCGTCACTGAGCCCTTTATAATCAGGTCTCTCCTGCCCCCCCCCCCCACAGTGTCCTTAGCTGCTCAAGTCCCCAAAGACTCCCACATCCCAGAGTCAGCTGTCTGTGTCTTATCCCCTTAAGGCAAGGCACTGCATTTTCCAAGGTAACACCTAGCTAATCTCACATAATCTAATCTGAAAGAGTTGGTGCATATTATTGGATTAATACTCTATTACTTCTGGAAAATATCATTTGCTTTCTAGAGACCCACAACCTTAGCCAAAGGCAGGCCAGGAAGGAGTCAATGTTACAAGGGGTAGGAATCTCAAGGAGAAATCTTAAAACTCAAAGTAGCTTGGCCTACTACATCCGGGAAAGTCTCAAGTTTCATCACTTCAAAAGCTACCAATTGTACCTCTTTGGAATCTGTGGTCTTATATTGCCCCTCCTTAACACTGTTGTGTGTGCAGAGGCTTTTGGCTTCTCTTAACTTCAGGAATAACAAAGGCTGATAAGACAAAGCTATGTTTCATTTCAGGAAATTTCTTATTTAATAAAGCACTACTGTCTCGTGCCTGGGAGAACCAGGAAGTGAGTGTGTTCTGGATGCATTATGTGATATTCCCAAATAATCAATAAAAATATAATGTTTGGGGTGGAAAGTACTACCACCTCACAGTTATTTAAAGTACCTATGCTTTTTAATCTACTTTTAGTAAACATATAACTACTTCAAATATGTACAAAAAATATTCTAATGAATAGCTGTTCATTACAGTTTTATTAGGGGGATTGTTTTGTTGTTATTTTAGTTTGGGGTTTTGGTTATTTTTAGACAGGGTCTCATGTAGCCCAGGCTAACTTCAGATTTAATATGTTGCTAAGGATAGTCCTGAATTTCTGGTCCTCCTTTCTCTACGTTCTGGGTGCTGGGCTTGCAGGTGTGCAGCACCAATGCACATGTTTATGTGAGGCTAAGAAATAAAAGCATGAATCACAGGTTAGACAAGGGCAATGCCAGGTGAGCTGCATGCCCAGCACTTCATTATAGATGTTCTATATGCCAATATAGTATAGTACATCTATATGCCAAACCAGCTGCATATTCACAACCCTATGAAATAGAAGCTACAGTCCCTGTTTTTCAGATGAGAAGATGGAGGATCTGGGAAGGTAAGGGAACTTAGCCAGGATCACATAGTTGGAAGCATCAGAAGAATCTGAACCCAGCTCCACCTCCAGAACTTCACAAAGGAGCCGTATTTCTGCTTCTTCGGTCTTTACAACCCTAGAATAACTAAACCAATAATTTTTAAAGTATAGTCCCCATACCAGAAACATCATTAGCCCCAGGAAACTTGTTAACACTGCAGGACTCGTTCCAAACATAATGGATAAAGAGCTCTGGGATGGGGTCCGCACTCCAGTTCCCCTCCCGATGAGTCTTGTAAAATGCAATCTTCCCTGAAGTCAGATAGGAATGTAGATTATTGAAGTTTGGGGGGAGGACATCTGTAACCCCCTTCTTAACCTCACTTCCATGAATCATTTCTTTCCAGTTAGAAACTTGCTTGTCATTCTATTGCAACCCTAGAGAGATTTGAGCAAACAAATGGTATTAGTGAAGGCTTTGGCAGGTGTATAGGACTAGGAATTGAAATGAGAAATGAGGTAATTTATGCAAAAAAAAAAAAATTCTCAAACACAAAATCTTAGAAGGTCACCTATTGAGTTTGGAAACCATGTGATGAGCTTTAAAGGAACAGGAAGGTTAACTGACTCGGTTATTCCTAAAAAGTTTCATTAGCCTGTGCCCTCCCTGTGTAAGATTATGCAAAGAGCTGTTTAAAGTTCCTGTAGGGTTCAGCTGCCCACCATCTGAACAGGGAGTTGACCTTTCTTCTTCATTCTGTGCTCTTTCATTCTTAATCCCAAATAAGACGGGAAAGGCAGTTTTGGCCTGAGGAATGCTAGCCAACCCTTTCCATGAGTGTTCACGGGACCAGGCCAACTTCAAGCGCACCGCACACCTGTGCCAATGACTCACCACCCGGAACAGGCCATTTTCAGGAAAGCTTATACTACATTGTTTGCCTACGTCTTCTGTACCTCAGGGCTTCTTTCAGGATTAGTCAAGGTAGGCCCTGAAAAGTGGGGAAAAAAATGGAATCCTGTACTCTATAGTTACATAGCACCATTTCAGCTCAGGAACTTACAAGCTTCCTTGTCAGTGGGCACTTGCTGGGTGACTTTGGGGATACACTTCTCAAGCCTTGATTTCCTGAAAGGAGAGGGCAGGAAGAACACCACAGACAGTGAAGAGAAATAACAGCTCAGCTCCACCTCACCAGACTGTCCCTGAAGACATTCTCAAGCTCTTCCTCTGTGAAGTGATAATAAGAATTTTCACAGGTTGGGAGAGAGCATATCCACTTACATAAACAAGAGTTCACCAACAGGGTTAAATTAGCTCTTAACACGTTTTATAAGCATACCCCAGGAAATACACCTTGATGTAACCTGGGATATACATATGACTTCTAATACTACAGCACAGGGGAAGGTCAGAACCATAATGCCCTGATCTGGATTAAACCGCAGGCCTGTCCCTAAAATCTTAGAATGCCAAGCTCTTCCCCACAGCTATATGCACATCAGAACACACAAAAGACAGACTCATGAAGTCATGACCTAATCCCTAGATCTTCAGTGACAGAGTCCACAGACCACAGTCTACACCTGAGTTATAAATTGATAGTTTCTCCCCAGAGACATTATTTTTCCCAAAAGGACAGAGCCCTCTACTGGTGAGTTGACACTGTGCTGGGAAAGGGCTTCATCTGCTTTGTGTCTGCTGTCTATTCCTTCCTTAAAGGCTGTTTTCTGGTCTCATGTCACGGGGTAGAAGCAGATGACAGTGTAATTCAATGGAAGTTGATAATACAAAACACAAATTCCATTTTCCACTCCAGCTGACTGTAGTTTACTATTAGAAATAAGGAATGGATCGGGAGAGGGGTCAAGAAACTTCCTCCTGCTCTTCCATGCTGTGGATCACATTACAGAAATGTTTCACAGAGGGTTTCAGCCAGTATCTGAAACTTAAAAGCATCACACAAACAGTTTAGAGGAGATTTCAAACAGCCTAAATAAATACCCATTAAGAAAAAAGAGCAGCTGAGTTATGGTCCATCCGAAGAGTGATATATTATACAACTTTTTTAAAATGAAAAAGAGTTCGTTATATGGAAAGATCAATGTATCTTTAAGTTCAAAAAAGTTTTTGAAAAGAAAGACAACTATGTAGTATACATATATACACATATATTTGAGCCATCATTTGTATAAAAGTAGGGAGTTGTTTGTATTGGTTTTATCCATGTAACTTAAACTTAAACTTAATATTTCGAAAGGTTTATACAAATCCTAGAATTGTACCTTGTTAAGGTTTGGAGAACCCTAACTAATGGTTTCAACATACTTTTCCTGTGATTAGACAAACATGCCCTGCATACACACATGTACATGCATGCTTACACATACACACCTAGGGCATCCTCTGGTTTCAATGCCAAACTGTCGGTCCTCTTATACACTCTAGCTAAGGATTACATGATCTCTCACAAACCTTTTCTCACTACTTTCCAGACTAAAATATGGGGCACCATATTTCTATACCATGCAACCTAATTTGTACCTCCCAACTTGCTTCATATTGACCCATTAAATCTTTTACTTGGGGCCAGTGGCAGTGAAGACTTTTATTTTCTATGGAACCTTAAAAAGAAAAATACTGTTTTCTGCTCTATGTTTCCAGTTTCTCTGCATAGTAAGTGAATAGTCTCATGGAATTTGGTTTTTGACAAAAGGTATGCCTTTTTATCTATTCAGGCACAGCCTCTTAGGATGAGCTAAGCACACATCTTCACCAACCCTTGAAGAAACAGAATCACTGTAAGTCCAGCATCTTGTTCCGCCAGTAAACCATTTAGTGTGCCTGGAGCAGTGACCTGAAAATAGTCTAGATGCAAAATATTTTCAGAGCAGAATGAGAAAGAGCATTTTACATTTTAATTCCCTCTTGGATGTGTTCCCAGGTTAGAAGGAAACAGCCCTTTCACCGCTACCCCAGATCTTTCTGTTGCTATAATGTTTCAAATACTGAAGGCCAAAGACATTTTCCATCTATGTGGTGTATTGTTTTATTATATAGTGCCTATAAATGGGTATCAAAGTACAGACTCCCTCTGAAGTTATTCCCATGTATAAAAATTAGTTATGGGGCCAGCAAGATGGCTCCATGGGTAAAAGTGCTACACAAGCCTGATCCCAAACACACACATTATAAAAGCCAAGATACTACAATGTGAATATGTAATCCCTGCACTCCTATGGTAAGATGAAAGGCAGAGTCACAAGAACTGCCCAGAATCTCAGAGACTAGCTGCCTAGGGTGCCAAGTGTGGCAGAAACAAGATTCAAGTGTGCACAGATGGGGAAACTGAGTGACAGAAGGCTGCCATTGTTAACACGGTAACATAAGAATCACTGGAATATATGAAAGTGCTATCTTTTAAAAAATAGATTTTATTTCTTTTTACTTTACATATATGAGTGTTTGCCTGTGAATCGTGTGTGTGACTTGTGCCCATGGAGACCAGGAGAGAACTTTAGATCGCCTGAGACTGGACTTACAGACAACTATGAGCTGGAGAGGTGATTCAGCGTGAAGAGCACAAAAATGAGGTGTGGTGAAGCACATTTGTGATCCTAGCACTCAGGAGGAAGAACCGGAAATAGCAGAAGTTCAAAGCCATTCTCAGCTATATAGCCAGTGCACAGCTGTGTGGACTACATGAAACCTTGTCTCAAAAAAAAAAAAATTTCAAAAACTATTGAATAACACAGACAAGTATCTACAGGTATATTTTGTCTTTACATAAAAGAAAGGGGTAGTGTCATTTCTCTCTCTCTCCTGAAGCTGAGGTAAAAACTACAGAGAACCATCTTTCTGTTTTGAAAATTAGCTCCTCTCTGGTAATCGTTGGAGTCAATAATTTCAACCCTGGGGCCTTCATTTCACTTTATCTGTGAAAACAGGAACAAAGCTCTTTTTCTCAGAAAGCTCTTATAAATGATTACAATTATTCCAGAAGAAATGGCTGTTAAGAGTGCCGGGCATGGTGACACAGTCCTGTAGTTGTGGTGCTTAGGAGATGGACGGTTCTAGAGTTCAAAGCCAGGCTGAGCTACTGTAGCAAGATCTTGTCTCAGGAAACAGAGTTGGGCATGTAGCTCAGTGTGTAATGCCTGCAAGGCTCTGGGTTCTGCCCTTGGCAGTGCAAAAATAATAAACAAGAAAAAAAGACAACGGGAGAAATGGCTTGTAAGAATGCTGAGGTGGGAAGATCAGCTGAAGCCGAGAGACTCCTATACAGTGTACAAGACTCCAGTGAGAAGAGAGGGAGAGGAAGAAGAGGGAGGAAGAGGAAGGAGAGACAAGAATGAGTGGGAAATGAGAAAAAGTTGTAAATTCCACAAAAAAATGGTTCTATGGCCTCTATGCAATTTTTATAACAAAGACTTTAAAGAAACCAATGCTCGGTGAGCTAATAGCAGGCATTTTAGTGGAATTTATATTTTAAAACTCTACAGATTCCATTTTTCTTTTAAAAAACCAAGTCTGGGACTGGAGGGCCAGCTCAATCAGTAAAGTTCCTGGTGTCCGCCATGGTGGCCTGAGTCAATCCCTGGTGCCCACGTTTAAAAGCCGGAAGACACTGCGGCATGGACCTTTCATCACAGTGTTGAGGACACAAAGGGTGTCCGCCATGGTGCCTGAGTCAATCCCTGGTGCCCGCGTTAGAAAGTCGGAAGACACTGCGGCATGGACCTCTCATCACAGTGTTGAGGAAACAAGGGCAGGAAACCTTGTCTTGCTGGCCAGTCTAGCCAAATCGGCAATCACTCAATTCAGAGAAAAAGCCTGTCTCAAAAAGCCCAATGCTGATTTCTGACCTCCACATGAACCTACACCCATACATGTACACACACATCCATAAATCCTACACACACACAGAGAGAGAGAGGAGAGAGAGAGAGAGGAGAGAGAGATTATCTCTCTTACCTCTATTCAAGAAATTATGAGATTATTTACTGTGAATAATTCAAGGAAAAAGAAACCCATTTACTTCAGTAATATAAATAATTTTACTTTGGGGTAAAGATTATGGAAAGGAAGCTAGACTTGAAACCATAACCTTGGGGTAACCTTTGCTTTGCAGTCCACACAGTTGACCTCTAGGGACTAGCCATGACCAGAAACCTCAGGGATGGCAGGACTGGCTCACCTCATATATACGACTATGGTAGCTAAGTTCCTGAGCCAGTGGGGTACCTGCAGAACATCATGCCACTGAGAGCAACTATGACACAGGCAAGCACCATGCAAGCACACTGTGCTGTACAAAGTCCCTAGGCAGAATCTCATCTCCCCATCCCTTAACCAGCTTCCAGAACATTCTCCCAAAACAAAGAGCTTTGGAGGAAAGACACTCTTAAAACAGTTCTGTCTTAGTTAAGGTTTCTATTGCTGTGAAGACACACCATGACCATGGCAACTCTTATAAAGGAAAATATTTAATTAGGTGGCTTACAGTTCAGACATTCAGTCCATTATCATTACGGTGAGATTGGAACATGGCAGCACGCAGGCAGACATGGTGCTGGAGAAGGAGCTGAGAGCTCTACATCTTGTGCAGGCAACAGGAAGTGGTCTGTCTCACTGGGCTTGACTTGAGCATATATGAGACCTCAAAGCCCATCTCCACAGTGACACACTTCTCCAACAAGGCTCTCTTTGGGGGCCATTTTCTTTTAAATCACCATACAGTTCCCTTCGATTCTGCATACACTAGGTGTTCAGCCTCCTCCGAATCCAATGGCAGGCACTCCTGCACTTTGCTTAAAACTTGCATAATTTGTACAATGCTGCCCTTATCTTCCCTCTTACCCCTTTTCACATAGTTCACTCACGTACATATCCCCTCTGGGAAGGGACCAATAGCCCATATTTCACCACATGCTGAGTGGTTTCAAATCTACAATCAAGGAAAAGACAACTATTTCAACTACCTGGAATCCTTGAACCACCCAGAATCTTTGGGGGAAAGCCCAGCTTTCTAGATAGACACAGATTGAGCTCCTGTTGGCATTGAAACATCCATAACGTTCACAGTTGCAATGGAACTCCATCTCCATCAGCGCCCATGCCCTCTGCCTCCTAAAGAGGTTTTGCTGAACTGAACTTCTTGATGACTCATCCAGAGTGAGGCTTTCATCTTTTTATTTTCTTCCCTAGCTGACTGGTCGCTTTGGCTTTTCAAATACTTGCCTCCCTACTTCAACCCTGTTCTTCCAGAAGATAAGGAAGACCACCCAAGTGCATGATAAAAAAAAAAAAAAGACAGTCCATCCAGAGTTGATGAAATGGGGAGAGGAAGGCAATTCTACACACCAGAGGAGCATAGTGTGCTATAGAGGCGTTCAGGGCTGTGGTGTGGCTCAGTGGTTGAGCGATTGTCTCGTATGCACATGAAAGGCCCTGGGTGAGAAAAGTTAAAGTTAAAGTAAAGTTTAGTTACTTTGGCCTCTTTTTTTCCTAGAATTTTGTTTTGTTCTGTTTTATGTTTGTTTGTTTACAGAAGGAGTTTGTGCTGGCTTACAGTTCTGGAGGAAAAGTCCATATTGGGGTGGGGTGGGAAGAATTGGCAACAAGAGGAGATGGTGGCAGGAATTAGAACTCACGTCGTTTTTTCACAGGCAGGAAGCAGACACAGCAAACTGGGAATGGTTATAAACTCAGAGCCCTCCCATCTGTTGGGTATATATCCTCTAGTAAGGTTCCACCTCCTTTTATTTCTTTTTTTAAATATTTTTAATTATGAATAAAATTCCTTTTATACACTGTCCTCTGTTCTCCCTCCCTCCTCTTCTCTTGCTCCCCCCACATACACATCTTCCCTACCTCCCCCCACCATCCACCTTCCATCCATTCCTCGAAGGTGGTGAGTAGTCAAGGCAGGACCCATCCCTTAGAACCTACATCCAATGACTGATAGAAGCAGAAACAGCCACAGCCAAGCATTTGGCCAAAGTCTCCTCCTCTTAAAGGATCTGTAACTTCACCAAGCAGTGCCAACAAATGGGAAAGCAAGTATTCAAACATCTGAGCCTATGAGGAACATTTCTCTGCTTCGGGATCATGATGGATGAAGGGAAAGAACCTTGCTATGAAATAGAGTTCCAGTTTTCCAGGGCTTCCCAAAGCCTTCTTTTAGAAGAACTAAATTGTTTTCCTTGGAATCTTCAGACCTATCTTATCCTGCATCTTACAAGAACTCCTTATACTTAAATGAACATTCTGTTCACTTGACAGGGTCTGCTCGAGTCTTGAGCAATGCCCTCAGCTCCTCAGAGCAGAGTCCCCACAGCTCTTCCCTCAGCTTCCTTTCTGTTCCCTGCAAAGAGAACCTCTAGACTCTAGTTTGAGAGTTTCCCCCAACAAACAAAACTGTGGAGAGTGTGTCCTTGGAAATATTATCTAAAATAGCAGAGCATTAGACAAAATCAAAACACTAAAAATAATAATAAATATAATAAAATATTATGTAGACCCATAGTTACTGAGGCAGGAATATCCTCCTTATTAATAACTGAGAAAATATTTGTTGCAGATAAATAACTAAATCATACTTTCTACTATAGATGGAAATTATTTATAAATGGATAGTTTCTTTTCTTAGCTAGAACATATACCAGTATGTGACAGAGCTATGAGTGACTTCATTTATGTTCGTCTGCATTCTTTAATGTTTTCTAAGGGATTATAATAGCACAAGAAGTCAACCAAAAATTTGGAATAATTTTTCTGGTAAAAAAGAAACAGTTCCATTGTATTATCAGTCATTGCAAGCCTTGCTAAAGCTTGCTGGTCTCGTCTTAAGAACAAGTATCCTGAATCGAAGCGCCAGGGGTGGCAGTGATCCTCATGAGGAAGACATTAGGGTTCCGAACTAGTTAGAGAAGAGCTGGTGCAGGGGAGATGTGCTCATGGAGACAGTGTACCGTGAAAAGTACCAGAGACAGTACAGCAGTGGGCAGAAATAAGACACGGTGAAGAAAAGGTAATGAAGGTAAGTTGGAAGTTTATGTAACAAGTGTTCATCTGCCTCCTCCCTCCTCACCCTCGGAACCCCATTAGCCAGAAAGTACTTCAGGCAGCTGAGACTTGAGACTCACTCTCTGGGGAAATCAAAGGCAGGAGACACCACAGACGTGAAGATAAGAAGCACTGTACAGTACAGACTGAGGGCTGAATTAGCACACAGTGGCTGAAAGTATACACCGGAAATGGTCCAACTGCAAATCTTCCTAGATTCCTTTAAACTCCTACAAGACGGTCTGGAGACAGAAGACACTTCTCTCGATGTTCCACTGAAAAGGACCATTTTTTTTCCTCTTTCCTCCCTCCCTCCCTTCCTTCCTGTGAAGGTGTTTTTTTTTTTAAAAAAAAAAAAAAAAAAAAAAAAGAGGAGGAGGAGGGAGAGAAGAAGAAAGAAAGAAAAGAAAATCACAATAGTTATAACTTAATTAACAATCATCTCCCACATATTTTTATTTATATTTTGAAATGTTTATTAATGTATACAGTATATCTTGATCATACCCACCCGTCAGTCTCTCTCTGATTCCAGACTCCAGGATCCCAGACTGCATTTACCTCCCAACTTCACTTTTCTCTTTACATAATTTTTGCTTATTTTTAATCCACTGAGTCTAATTAGTTCTGTCATGCACATATGTGTGAGGTCATCTACTGGGACACAGGGCAATTACCAAAGAAAATTATTGGCCAGGTGGTGATGGCTCAAGCCTTTAATCTCAGCACTCAGGAAGCAGAGGCAGGTGGATCTCTGAGTTTGAGGCTAGTCTGGTCTACAGATCAAGTTCCAGGACAGCCAAAGCTCTACAG
This sequence comes from Phyllotis vaccarum, assembly GCA_033318265.1. NCBI lineage: Eukaryota > Metazoa > Chordata > Mammalia > Rodentia > Cricetidae > Phyllotis > Phyllotis vaccarum. The sequence continues at coordinate 34,420,854 of JARWLC010000012.1, read as the reverse complement.
AGAGAAACCCTGGAAAGAAAAGAAAAGGAGGGAGGGAGGGAGGGAGAGAGGGAGGGAGGGAAGGAGGGAGGGAGGAAGAAGAGGGAGACAAAGCAAAAGTCCCCCAATGAAAACATGTTATCAGCAAACCACCCATGTGTTCTAAGTAGAGGCAGTCTCGTGGAGGCAAACATCTGGGAAGCTGGGAGAAGGTAGACATGAGTGGTGAGTAGTGGAGCTTGGAAAATGGAGATCTAGACAACAGCCCAAAACCTGATCCTGTTTTTAAAGTCTCACAAGCAATCGTAAAAGCCTGGTTCCAGCTTTCACAATAAAGTCTCAATTTTAAAAATAAGAGAGTGTCTTAACCCGACAGTCATGAGATTTATGATGGAATCTGGAGCAGTCTCAAAAGGGAATAAGATATGAGGTAACCAGGAAAAGTGCAGCTGTATCTTGGTAGCTGTCTCCTGATGGTCAGAATGTCACTTTGTAGTTAAGTGTCCTTGAGGCTTCTGATACATTTTCCCTACTACATCAAAAACTAAAGTACAGGATGTTTTTACACACATGTGCACTAACCAAGGGTCTAGGTCCTCAAAAACTTCAGCCTCAGTACTTGCTGTTTTAATCCCCATCCCTTTGTAAGCTTTTCTAGAGGAGCATGGGGGGAAATTCCCTATAAGAGAGACTCCATCCATCATGATTTAGGAGGAAGAAAGGATCTTCTTGCTCTGTGAATATGCCACTCACCTCAAAGATATTCATAAAAAAATGTTGATGCCTACAACAAAAGCCTACTACTCTCTTCAGAATATTTGCTTTATTTTATTAAATAAACTTTGGCTTTAACTGTATCTCAACTGTGTTCTTTCCCTCAGGAACATAAGAACTAAGAGTATTCCTACCACACACACATACACACACACACACACACACACACACACACACACACACACACACACACACACGCACATGCACACGCGCACACACAAAAGAATAGCACAAAGATCTGTGTTAAAATATATCTTAGATGGTACAGCTTTGTTGTCCAGATCCCTCCTCTCTAAGGACAGTGGAGTAAGACACGGACACCTTTGAGCCTCCTCTGGGATAAAGCACCTCACACATCATAGGAATCCACTGAGGAGAAGCCAGAGCCTCCACACTCTTCATTCCATCCATCCCCTGCAGCTTATGACCAGAGTTAACCCCAGTGACTGGAGGGAGAAGTCAGATGTCAGAATGACATTCTGTTTGCTGGTCATCTTTGACTGGCTTTTGTTCCTGACTCCAAAAGAAATCATTCCAGATACCAAAATAAATTTTTTTTCAAATTGTTTTTCTCACTTCTGTCTCTTTTCATAGAAGGCAACACTCCCCATCTTGCTGATTCAGACCTTTCTTGGACTTTAATGTTTTTGTTTGAGACAAAGCAGGTAATTTTGAATTTTATTTTCTCTGGAATTTTGAAATATGAGTTCATAGCAATTTGCTTAACAATAAGAGCTGATAAACTATGGAACAGAGAAAATTTAGGAGCCTGCCTCAGCCAAATTTTACTAGCACACAGCCACACTGGTCTGGCTTCTGTTTTGAGTTGGCTTAAAGAGTTAATATAGACCATGCTGAACTAAAGGGCAAAACTAAATTTTCCAGCCTTTACTCCAAATTTTTTAATGCTTCTGAAATATACTTTTATTATTGCATCTGCTTCTCCAACTCCCTTATCTAAGTTTTTACATAGTCCTCACTATTTTGCAAAAAAGACTGTCTTCATATTTTATTGAGCAAGTTTTCCTAGAGGCATTTGAGGGATTGTGCAGATACTTTCCCAAACAGTTGTTTGAATTAGTACTGACTGATAGAAACATAACATAAAAATTTAAATATGTAACTTTAGGTTCTCCAGCCTCAAATTAATAAAAGTGAAATAAGCAGGTAACAGGTGATTGGGTGCTTCTCTGGGCCTCATCCATGATACGCACTGGCCACCTGGGAGCACCAGGCCTCTGAGGAAGCATCTAAGAGGAAAAGAAAATAACTGAAATAAAGCAAAGACACTCTGAAGAACTCTAGATAATATTTTTAAATGCTCATTACTACCTTCAAACAGGCCTCATACAGCCACTGTATGACATTGGACATGACAGTAACTAAAATATATAAAGAACTTCTCACCAAACCACCTATTGCCCAATCAATAGATGGACTAATGAACTAAACATATATCTCTTAAAGGAAGAAAATGGCCAGTAAATATTGGAGAAAGTGTTCTACAACCTTAGCCATAAAGCAAATGCAAGTCAAAACTGCTTTGAGACTCCATCTCATCCAAGTAAGAATGGCTATCATCAAGAAAAGAAATAACAGCAAATTCTGGAGAAAGAGGAACCCTCCCTCACTGTTGGCAAGGTTACAGACCAGTGCTGTCACCATGGAAGTCAATGTGGAGGATGCTTCCTCAAATAAAACTATATATTCGTGGGTAGACACCATGAGCACCTGCACATGCATGGTTGTTGCTGCATGATTCACAATAGCTAAGAAATGAAATCAGTCTAGCTTTCCATCAACAGATGAATAAAGAATGTGTGGGGCGTACACATAATGGAATTTTCAGCCATATAGAAAAGCAAAGTTTGTAGGAAAATAGTTAAACAGGAGATCACTGCATTAAGCAAAATAAGCTAGACTCAGAAGACAAATATTGCATCTTTTATCTTCTGTGTGATTGTGTGTGTGTGTGTGTGTGTGTGTGTCTGAGAGAGAGAGAGAGAGACTAAAGAAGAAAAGGAAGGAATAGATGTCAAGACTGGTGAAAGATAAAATAATGGAATACATGTTATATAAAAGTAGAGAGATTTTGGAGAGGACAAAGAAATGGCTAAATACTAAAACTAACAAAAAAAAAAAGGAAAAATAAGAACAGACAAACCCAAAAAAAATTGATGGCAATAAATAAAAAACGAAGCAGAGCAGAAATCAACGAAATGGAAATAAAGATAATTAAATTTCATCAATCTAAGAGCTGGTTCTTTGAGAACCATATTGACAGACCTTTGGCCCAACTCACCAAAAGAAAGAAAGGATTAAAATTAACAGGCTCAGAAGTGAACAGAGAAATATTACAACAAACACCAAAGAAATTCAGAATATAGTAAGAGAGTTTTTTTTGAGACAAAGTCTCACTACATAGCCATGGCTATCTTGAAACTCACTATGTAAACCAGGCTAGCCTTGGACTCACAGAGGTCTGCCTGCCTCTGTTCCCCCCAACCTGCCCCTGAGTGCTGAAATTAAAGGTACTCAGCATCACAGCCAGCTATAAAGGAGTATTTTAAAAACCTGTACTCAACAAAATCGGAAAACATAAAAGGAATAGAAGAATTTATAGATTCAGCAAACAACCAAAATTAAACCAAGAAGTCAATGACCTAAACAGACCCATAACAAATGAGGAGACTTAAATAATAATAAAAACCCTTCTAACTTTAAAAAAAAGTTCAGAGCTAGATGGATTCACAGCAGAACTCTCCTAGACACTCAAAGAACATCTACATCCAATTCTTCTTAAATTATTTTTAAAATAGAACAGAAGGAACACCCCCCCAAACTACTTCAATGAAGTCAATATCACTCTAAAACCAAAACCAGGTAAAGACGGAACAAAGAATAAAGCTATAGCCCAATATCCCTGATGAACATGAATTCAAAGTGCTCAATAAAATATCTGCAAGCAGAACACAGAAATACATCAAAAGATCATCTACCTTGACCAGTTTTATCCCTGAAATGTGGAAATGGTTCAATAAGTCAAAAAATGTAATAAAACACACAAATGGACTTGATAAAAATCACATGATCATCTCAACAGACATAAATTGACAAAATCTAACATGCATTCGTTTAAAAAAAAAAGTCCTATAGAATGTAGGGCTAAAGGGAACATACCTCAATATAATAAAAGCTATATATGAGAAAATCACAGCCAACGTTATCCTAAATTGAGAAAAGTTTGAAATTCCTCTGAACTTGGGAAAGAGACAGGCATATCCATGATGACAACTGGTTGACTCTCTGAAACTGTAAGCTGTCACCTCAATTAAATGTTCTCTTTTTTAAGTGTTGCCGTGGTCATGGTGTCTTTTCACAGCAATAGGAACCCTGACTAAGACACCAACTCTTCTTTGATTTTGTAACAGAAATACAAGCTGGAGTAATAAAGATGAAAAGAAAGTTGATGGGCCACAGACAGAAAAGGAAGCCAAACTATTCCTATTTGCAAATGACACAATACCATGAGAGTCTTAAGTGACTCCGGATACACAATCAACTTGCACAGAGCAATAGCTTGACTATACACCAACAATATACTGAGAAGGAGATTATGCTCATCCCCTATTCACAGAAGCCTCAAAGAAAATAAAATATCTAGGAATAAGCCTAACCAAGGATGTTTAGAATGAAACCTCTGAAGAAAGAAGTAGAGTAAGACACTAGAAAATGGGAAGACATCCCACACTCATGGATTGCTGGAATTAACATTGTGAAAATGGCCATTTTACCAAAAGCTATTTGCAGATTCAATGAAATCCCAATAAAATTTCCATCTCACTTTTCACAGAAGTTATATTTAACTACAAAGACTCCCAGATAGTCAAAACATTCCTGGGAAAAAAAAAATCTGTATTAATTACCATTCCAGATCTTGAGATATATTACAGAGCCATTGTAATAAAAACAATATGGTACTAGCACAAAAACAGCCACATAGACATTTGAACAAAATCAAATGCCCAAACATGAGTACAATATTTGACAAAGATAATCTGGAGAAAACAAAGCATTTTCAACAAATAATGCAGGAAAACCAGTTGTCCACATTCAAAAGAATGAAATTAGTTTCTTGCCTATAACCTTGTACAAAAACTAGCTCCAAATAGATCAAAGACCTAAACATGAAACCCGAAACACTGAAAACCTCTACAAGAAACATAGGCAGTCTCCTACAGAACAAATGTAACACATCTTTGCCTTGTTAAATATTCCACAACAGGTTATGCTTAGGAATATAGATGTATATACATGTATGCATTTAACAATTTTTTAAAGGCCATAGATTCAAAAAGAGAGCAAGGAGGGATGGAAGCAGAGGCTTAAAGGAAGGTAAGGGAAGAAGTAGATGATGTAATTATATTATAAACAGCATTTTTTAAAAGATGGTCAGAAGGTCTGAAAGCTGGTTCTGCAGTTAAGAGCACTGACTGCTCTTCCAAAGAACATGAGTTCAGCTTTCAGTACCCACATAAGGCAGCTCAGAACTGCATGTAACTCCAGCTCCAGGCATTTGAAGCCATTTTCTGGCCTCTGTAGGTGTGCATGTGTACAGAGAGAGAGAGAGAGAGAGAGAGAGAGAGAGAGAGAGAGAGAGAGAGAGGAGAGAGAGAGGCAGAGAGACAGAGAAGAAACATAATAGTAGCTTATATTCACACAGACATATACACATAATGAAAAGGATACTAAGTCTTTTGTTAAAATGCTAGCCATAGAGGCGAATGAGAAGATGTGGTTGCTAAGAAAAAAGTTAATAATCTACATTTTCTATCTGAAAAATTAATTTTGTGAAACATCCCAATAAAAACATTAAATTAAACATAATGAACATTGGGAGGAAAAAGATAATAGAAAACAATATCCACTAAAAAAAAATTTTACCGTGCTAGATAGAAATTGAACGTGAAGAATAAATTTTTCAGTGTCAGGGTTTCTTGAGAGAGGAAAATAAACTATTCCCGAGACAGAGAAGAAGCAGCCCAAAGTACTGAACTGATCTAAATTTCAAGAAATTCTCAAAAAAAAAAAAAAAAAAAAAGGAATGGGCAGGCTACCAGTCTCTTCAATATGAATGTCTACTTGTAAAAGAGTAAGTTGTGTTCCTAGTAAGCAGCTTACAAAAAAGATTAACTCGTTAAAAATAATGGATAAAATCCAAGATGTATGAGCTAAAGCATAACACCAAAGAACATATAAGATCCAACTCCCTAGCCTTGCAGTTTCTTGTGATTTCTCAGGTCCCACAGTAGAAAGAAACAAAAGAAAACAGACAATCCGCACCTTATTGAAATTAATACTGCTTGGTTCCTCAAAGACCATCAAGAATGAAAATGCATCCCTGCAGAACAAGAATAAATTTGTAAGGTCTATATCTGATAAGGGCCTGATGCCCGTAATCTGAAGAATACCAACAAATTGATGACAAAAACAGACGAGAAATCCAACTAAATATACTTGACTCTTTATACCTGCAATAAATATCTAGAAATGTCAGAAGAGTACATTTAGAGGTGTTCAATGGCATTGGCCACTGAGAAAAACAAACTATATCCCCATCACCAGGGCCGGCTATAATTTAAAACAAGGAAAATGAAGCTGGCAAAGAACTAAAGAACTTGGACTTATATGTTGCTAAATGGAATGTAAGATGTTGCGGTGTTTCTGGAAAATGGTTCCCTAAAATAAGTAGGAATGAAGGCCAGGCACGTAGGTCAATTGGTAGAGTGCTTGGGTGGCATGCACACCTGGGTAAAATCCCCAGCACCACATAAACTGGACACACAGTGGTTCATGCCTACAATCACAACATTTAGGAAATGAAGGCAGGGTGATCAGAAATTCAAGGTCATCCTCAGCTGTATAATAAGTTTGAGACTAACCTGACTACATGAGACACTGTCTTTAAAAAGAGGGTGGGGATAGGCCTGGATATACATTATAATGACATTATAAACTGTTGGATACGTTTAAAAAAAATAAATCTGAGGACAGAAAGAAACTTTTCAGTGAAATTCCAACCAATCTTTGTAGAAGGAGTGAGAGAATCAGAAAATGCCATTTGGTAGGCATCATAGAAAAATTAATCCAACCAAGAAGTGCCCACAGGGAATACTCAAAGTTTAGAGAGAAAATAGATACACTGCCAAAACACTTCCCTACCAAGTACTTAACAATTCCAGAAGGGGAAGAATAGCTTCCTTGTTGAAAAAAAAATCTGACAAACATCCTTTTAATCAGGTAACCATAGTGTCTTAGTGTTTTTATTACTGTGACAAAAACATCATAACCAAAAGTAACTTGGAGAGAAGGGAGTTCATTGGGCTTATACATCCTTATCCCAACCCATCACAGAGGGGAGCCAACTCAACCAGGGCAGAAATGTGGAAAGTAAAGGCTGAAGCAGAGATGGGGTGGTAGTGATTACTGGTTTGCTCCTGTGGCTTGCTTGGGGCTGTAGAATATGATTTGAAGATGTGTTGTGTTTGTTTAGGCTGTGGAACATTTGTTTAATGATGCAAAGCTGTGTCACATGCTTTCATGTTGTATTTGTCTAACTCTGTGAAGCTGTGTCACTTTGACTGTCTAAAACACCTGATGGTCTAATAAAGAGCTGAAAGGCCAATAGTGAGGCGGGAGAAAGGACGGGGGAGGCTGGCAGGCAGAGAGAATATATAGAAGGAGAAAAAGAGGGATCAGGAAGCAAGAAAGATCAAGGAGCAAGGAACAAAGGGGAAAGACACCAGCCACACAGCCACACAGCCACACAGCCACACAGCCACACAGCCACACAACCACAGCCACACAGCCACGCAGCCACAGCCACACAGCCACACAGCCACACAGCCACAGCCACACAGCCACACAGCCACACAGCCACACAGCCACACAGCCTCACAGCCAACCATGGAGTAGAAGTGAAAGTAAGATATACAGAAATAAGAAAGGGGGGAAAAAAGGCAAGAGGCAAAAGATAGATGAGATAATTTAAGAAAAGCTGGCAAGAAACTAGCCAAGCTAAGGCCAGACATTCATAAGTAATAATAAGACTTCCTGTGTGATTTATTTGGGAGCTGGGTAGCAGGCCCCTAAAAGAGCCAAAAGAGAGTTTGAAACAAGGAAGGAAGGAAGGAAGGAAGGAAGGAAGGAAGGAAGGAAGGAAGGAAGGAAGGAAGGAAGGAGAGAGAGAAAGAAAGAGAGAGAAAGAAAGAAAAAAAGAAAGAGAGAGAGAGGAAGGAAGGAAGAAAGGAAGGAAGAAAGAAAGAAAACAACAGCTCAGCTTGCTTTCTTATTTACCCCAGGACCACTTGCCTATGGGTGACACCGCCCATGGTGGGCTGGGCCCCCTACATCAACCATCAATCAAGAATAAATGTACCTTCTAGCCAATCTCATGGAAGCATTTTCTCAAATGAAGATAATCCTAGCTTATATCACGTTGACACAAAGGTAGCCAGGGCACAGAGTTAACATTGCCATCAATGGAACAAAACTGAAATCACAGAGCTCCTGGCAAAAATTAGTGAGAACCCAGCATCACTGAAATCTACTGGGGGTATGAACTTAGCCGAATGCCTACCTCTTTACACTTCTGCTCCCTTGCCTAAAAAACAGGAAACAGAAGGGACAATATCTCACTTCTGCTCCATGTCTAAGTTTCTCCTATTCTAACATTTATGGGGGGAGATATCTTTTCTTACATAGCAATTCAGAAAGCACATAAAATGACATATATAGCACGGCTTTTAAACTTGGACTCATTTCAGAGAGAATGCTTGCTGGGAAAGTCCAAATTTGAGAGTTTTTAAAGCAATAATAATCATTCCTTTCAAGGAAACACACCAGTCAAACCAGGGTAGGAAAGTGATTATATGGTAATCGGTGCTTTTATAAATAAGTACCTGAAAGGTTTTATTTTTCACAAACTCTCTCTCTCTCTCTCTCTCTCTCTCTCTCTCTCTCTCTCTCTCTCTCTCTCTCTCTCTCTCTCTCTCTCTCTCTCCCTCTCTCTCTCTCTCTCTCTCTCCTCCCTCCCTAAGCAATTTTGAGCATGACTGCTCCACCTCGTGAACCCCACTCAGGAGCTTACAAGTCTCTAAGGAGCGGGAAGAACTCCAGGTTTTTTAGGCAAGGCACTCACACATTCCAGTCACTGAAAGCATCTTCCATAGCTCACAGGAATCTCTTCTTGGCCCACAGCAACTGCTATCTGAAGGGTAAGATTGATGTCATTTAGTTAAGCAGAAGAGAATGGCGCTGTAAAGTACCTCAAGCCCTCACAGAGCAATTCAGATGGTCAGCAACCTCATAAATAAATGCCGCCTTGTCAATATTCACCTGGCAAACCATCAAGAACCCAAGTCAGAGCTGATCTTATTACATCATTTGGCTTCAGCTTCAGGCCTCTGTGCAAACAGAAACACATTAATCGGCTAATTAGCTATCTTTTAAGATTTGAAGAGCCAATTCACTATACTTTTTTGTTAAATTTTTTATTATCCAATCAATATACAGAACAAAGTATGTGAAATCAAACTCTGAGTTCTTAACAGTTGTGCTAAAGAATGAGTTACAGAGGCTGGGGAGTTATAGCTCAGTTTTAAGCTCTTGACTGGCATGTGCAAGACCCTGTGTTCAATTCTCAGCACCACCATAAAGAAAAGAAACTGTGGGAAATGGATCATCAAAGAGCTGGAGTTGTTCCTCCATTTATTGGTAAAGTGATTGTCATACAGGAACAAAACCCTGGGTTTGATCCCTAGCACTGTGTGATCAGGATTTAAGGACTCAGGACTATAATCCCAGCTCTCAGAAGATGGGGGAAGTGGGATATCTCTACTACACAATAACTTTAAGGCCAGCCTGTGATACATGAAACCCAGAGAGACAGACAGACAGACAGACAGAGAGACAGAGACAGATGTCATGTGAGAATGAGTTACTCGTTCTTTTCTTGTTCATGTTTTCTTTTATAAGTTATCCATCTTTCTGGTAGATTTCCCACAATATGGTGGTAGTCCCACACCCATACACATATGGGTAGCACCAACTGAACTTGGTGGGCCATTAAAAAAAAAAAGATATGAATTTGGGAGACACATATTAGAGGGATTGCATGGCAAAATGGGAGGTAAGTATGATTATATTTCATTATATACATGTGTGAAATTTTCAAAAATAAGGAAAAAGTCAAAATTACCCTAAAGTGATTACAGGGCTTTCAAACTTCACAGGCCTCTTTGCTCATCGCCTATGTCCAGTCAGCCTTAAAACCCTGCCAACCCTTCCATTACAAATTCCTCTAGGATCAGGTCCTCCTACAGCCACCCTTTCAGGCCAGACTCTCACCACACACCACTTGCTCTAGCCAAAAAGGCTTCAACAGACAGCATCTTCTCTAGCTTACCAAGCCTTTCATATTCATTTTTATGTCTCTCCATCTTTATATTTGACCCAAATTTGTTCCACTCAGGGGATCTTTAGCCTCACTTGTGGGACAAGGGAAGGACCTTAGACACCCTCCCATAGGTCTTCTTTGGCTCCCTACCAATCCATTCTTGGAATGATTTTGTTACACACAGTTCTAACTTCCTCACCTTTCCTGATATCCATCCCCATAATTCTACATGTCACCTTTCATTATAAACAGTCCTACTGAATTGCTTGTCTTAAATCCCAATTATCCTAAAAAGGACAAAAAAAATGTATCTTCAAAAATTCCTCAAGAAATAACCCAAGTCCCATTGGCCGGCATCTTTCATCTGCTAGTCCCCTAGAAGATAGAATTTTCCAGAATCAGACCTCAGCATTCTTCTCCTTTCTATTTCCATCCTTCCCTAGATGATCTCATCCAGTCCCATAAATATCTTTGCACTGACAATTCTCAAATTTATATCTTTATCCTAGCTTCCCTTTCATGAGCTGCGGAATCAAGCTTTCAACATACACTCAGAATTTTCCTGGGCATACCAAACATGACATGTGCAGTGATTTCCCCATATCAATTAATTATAATACCAACTACCTAATTAATCTAGTCAAAATGTTTAGATGCAGGGCAAGGAAGCATGCACCAGTAATCTCAGCAATTAGGAGGTAGGACAGGAAGAAGTTCAAGGTCGGCTACATAGTGCAAGATCAACCTGGGCTACATGAGACCCTGACTCAAAAAACAAGTTTAGATGTATTTTTTTTCTTCTATTTATCTCTTAACATCTATTCATACAATATACCTCTATACCATTTAGAGAGATAGATTTTAGGATCCAACACTACTCCTCTGGAATCTAAATCACCAGCACTTCTCCCGAGCATTATTATAGCAGACTGTTTATTTGGAGTGGCAGGGCTATATCAAGAAGCATAATTTGCCATAATAATCACTTGGACGTTCTATCTACCTACCTCCATCTATCCCTATGTCTAGCTCCGTTCCCAATGCTGGAGACTGAACCCAAAGCTACACAACTGCTCTATATCTCAAGTCCTTTCTTTTCTTCAAAACAAAGTCTCCAAATATAACCAAACATACCTTGAATTTGCAGTCTCTGTGCCTCAGGCCCTTGTATGTGAAATCATGGGTATGTGCCGCGTGCCCCTTGCTATAATAAACAGGTAGGCACAACATATAGTAATAATAATAATAAATTTTTTAAAAATCTAGGCATTGAAAGGAAAGTGTTTATTCCTGTGGGAGGTCATGGTCCAAGGAGGATGACAAAGTTGGTCTATATTTCTGTCCCTCAGCTGTCTCCTTTATTAAATAAAGAAGTTAGACTAGATGGTCTCAGAGGCCTCTTAAAGTTCTAGAAATTTAGTCAAGGTGTTTATTGAGTAAGTTGCTACATTCCTTGCTCTTAAAAGTGAAGAAACTCAATATTTTCTATTTCCCTGAAAGACAAAAGCACATTTGGGGGTTTTTTGGTTTTGGTTTTGGTACTTTTAATAAGGTCTTCCTTTGATCCCTCTCTGTCAGAGATCAGTAGTTCCCAATAGGAAAAAACAAATGTGTTTCTGTCTTATGATAGCCTGACTTTTCAACACCACCTCTGTAGTTATTTCGAATCTTTCTTAAGTGAGACAAATAGATGCCTAGAAGATGCAAGTGGGCTGCTTAATATGAAGGCTGCCATTTACTGGGCAGTGTGCTCCAGGTTCTGTCTTACAGAGTTTTCATTTCATGCTTAAATTACTTACTTTTCTAATTGTTGTGATTAAAATATCAATAATAATGCTGGGATGGGAATTTCAGGAAGAAGAGGCTTATTTGATCTCAGAGTCTCTGAGTATATTGTATCATGGTGCAAGGTTGCAGCACCGGGAGCTGGCCATATTGCATTTGCCATCAGGGAACCTGAATGCTTATGCCAAACACATGTTATTTTTTTATTTCAGACCATAACCTCAACCTACCTGTGGTAGATTGTCACATCTTCACTATCTAGAGTAGATTCACCTATTCTAGATAACCGCCCACAGGCATACTCAGAAACTTGTTTCTGTGGTCATTCTAAATTCCATCATGTTAACAATCAAAATATCAAAATTGTGGGAGCTGGAAAAATAGCTTGGCAGTTAAGAGCACTGACTGCTCTCCTTGAAGACCAGGGTTCAATTCTCAGCACCCACATGGCAGCTCACAATTGTCTGTAAATCCAAGATCCCCCAACACAGACTTACATGCATGAAAAACACTAATTCATATAAAAATAAAAATAAAGAAAAAAAGAGTATCACAATCCTTAAGATAAGTATGTACCATGTCATCCTTCATATTATAAAAAAGGACACTAATATGCAAACAGATTGAAATACGTGCCTAGAATGATACTCATTGACAAAGGAAAATTCCATTGTCTCCAGTGGAGTTTTGATTCAGGGCAGGCCCCATGCCCAAGAGTAGATGACCAACACGAAAATCAACTCATTGGTACTTACATGGTGCTATTTTGTAGACTTTGTCTCATTTTGCTTTGTTTGGGCTCTTCCTCCTCCTCTAATTCTTCTTTGTGGCTTATATGTTTGATTTCTATTTTGTGGTGTGTGTGTGTGTGTGTAGCTTTGTTTTTTTCATCTGTTTGTTTTTCTTTGTTTTTTAAGAAAGAGAGGAAATGAACATGTTGTATTATGTTTCTTGCCTGGACTTTCCAGCAGTCCTGCAGACCCACAGACACACATAGACACTTACATGAATTGTACATTATTGACCCAGAGCCCAGGCCTATAACTTGATAACTCTTTACTCTTAAACTAACCCATGATTCTTATCTTGTTCAACCAGGTGTCTCTGTACCTTTACTCAGAGCAGCAGAGTTGTCCTCGGCATCTGTGGCATCTCTGTGGTATTCCTCCTCTGTTCTTCCTGTTCCCAGAGTTTTCTTAGTCTGGTAGCCCCACCCACACTTCCTGTCTGCCTTTGGCCAATCAGCATTTTATTAAACCAGTAGGCAGGACTATTATTTATAATGGAACAACATAATCCCACTACATGAACATGAAGTTGGGTGGGTAAGGAGGAAGGGAAGATCCAGGAGGAACTAGGAAAAAGGGAAAACCAGGATCAAAATATATTGTTTGAAAAACTATTTGCAGTTTAAAAAAAGAAGCATAACAAAAGAGAGAAGGAAGGAGGGAAGGGAGGGAAGTAGAGGAAGGAAGGAAGGAAGGAAGGAAGGAAGGAAGGAAGGAAGGAAGGAAGGAAGGAAGGAAAGAAGGAAGGCAGACATACCTAAAGGCCATGGCTAATACATTTCATATTCACAGGTAAAATAAACTTGGAGCAGTTTCGGCTGACTTGAAAACCAATGCAAGGCCAGGTTACACCACAGCACTGTTACCACTAGTCAAAGTCAAAGTGACTACTTTCAAGTTCTTGGCCTCTTACTCAAAGAACTAAAATAAAAGCTCACACATATTGCAAAAAAAAACAGGGAAACTTTATTCAAAGAAAGGCAATAGTACAACTCAGAAGCAAATATGGTCAGAAATGACAACAGGTCCAGTCATTTGAAGTACTCAAAGCCTCATTATTATTCATGGCTCTTTTTTTATAGAGTTTAAGCAAAGAAAGGCTTTGGTTGTTAAGGACCATATCTGGTGGTTCCTTATTTTGAGTAACAATTAAATTATATGGTTTTTTCTTTACTGTGCATGTCCCTTCCCATGATTCTTCTAACTTTAATGGCATGCATGCCCAATTATTCACAGTCTAAAATGGTAAATAAAAAAGTAAACATTCACTTAGAAAACACAGTTTGCCTTATTGCACATGTACCCAAAACCAGGCTAGATTGGACTGACCCATTATCCATAGTTTTCAAATGTATTGAGATACATTTGAGTAGGCTCTGATAACCATTAAGAAAAGAAGAAGCTTATTACATTACACTGTTTGGAGTGGAGCGTGTGTGTGGCTTGCTGCAGTTGAAAGTCCCAGTTGCCAACAGACCGTTAGGTACATTGTTCAGAGAGGTATTTATGGGCATAGTATATAAATTACTAGAAGAGGAATGAATACATAGCCCATGCCAAGTGGAGACCCAGGCAGCTAAGCTGTTCACTATGCTTACTTGCTTAGGTACCTCTCTCTTGGAATTTTGGATTCCTGCAGCACATTTCTATCACCTCTTACACTAGCAATACATATGACTTCTGATGTCCTGCAGATCACACCCTATCCTCCACCTGACCCAACAAGGGTCAGTTTCACTATAAAGATTTGAGGCAGGTAAACAAGCACTTAGTAAGTGCCCTTGACTGAGGAAGGCATCGTGAAAATCATCATATTCATCTAGGACTGCATATTGCAGACTCTAGAGTTGCAAAGTCAAAGGTCAGAATGGGGTAGAAATATTCTGACAAGAGACCAGGAATATGGTCAGAATTCAAAAACAAAAGTTTCATTTGCATAATCTCATTACTATTAGCAGAAAATTGAGAGAGCTGTTGGGAAAGCATTGGTACCCCTAGAGGATCACCTTAGAAAATGGATTTTTTTAAAATTGGTTTAATTAAGACTCTAGGTATTTAAGTGAAATAATGGGTCAGCACACTTATGGAGGAAATTTCCTTTTTAAAATGCTTCAAAAGATTTTCAGAAGTAGAATTTAATTTGCAGCCCTGTCTCCTGAGCTATAACAGAGTAGAATCGGCTCTTGGGCAATTTTCCTACCTGAGGAATTGATGTTTTGCCCAGCCAATGGGATCAATTGGAAGTCTCTGAAACTCTGCCCCAAATTTCTTACAGAAGTCCCTTTAGGAAGATAGAGACCCCTTCCTGACCGTGAGACCACTATAGTATTCAGCTGCTTCCTCAGTAGATGGCAGAGCTCCAAGAACCAACTAACATTGAAAGATCATCCATCCTCAACCTAATCTTAGGATGTAAATTTGTAAAGTTGCTTAAAACAGCTTTAGAAAAATAGAAAGATCCAGACTACTCCCTGGGACATAATTTCACTTCAGAGAAGAAACAGTGAGGAATGAGGAAGGGGGAACATGTACAGGTCCTGTGAGGTCATCGAGGTAGTGCCCATGACCTTCCTTCCAACCTGAGCTGCCAATCCTCAGAGCAGAGGCCCCCAGAAATGGGGATATTTGAGAAGCCAAAGATCAAACCAAGAAAGAGGGAGCATTTGGGAGGAAGAGGAGGCAAGGTGTAGTTGAGATCTTAATGACACTGTTGGGAAATGTTCAGTGTGGAAATGATCGTGACCATCCATACTGTTATCTTGACAGCCTGTTTCCTTGGCCTGGTGTGAGCTGGAAAAAAAAGAATTAGAAATACCATCAATAATAATAACGTACTTACCGATAAAATATTTTTCTTTTATGATCTCAATATGAATATTTTCCCATTCTCTAAGTGGTGCCACCAATAGAATAGTTTCTGGTTTGTTTTATTTAGTCAACATCAACACACAGTTAGAAAATAAAAAACTTAGCCCCTCCAAAAAAAACTCATGACAATGATAACAACATAGAATCCAGGTAAACAAACATGTCTTTTCCTTCTTTTTACCCAAGAAAGGTAATATTATTGACTCTCCCTACTAACAGAACATTAAGTACTTTATGCACACTGCAAGCTCTTATTTTTTTCCCTCCTTCCCTTTCAAACTGAACTTTTAAATTCCAATTTTCTTCAAAGTACATTGAGACATGACATTCTGAGCCATCACCAAGAAACAAAAAAGAGGGTGTAATAACTATAATTAAGTCCCGTTTGTATACCAGACTGACTTACATATCACTACAAATATGACACAGGAGAATCTCTGAAAGATAGCCAGTTCTTCTGAAATCCTTATCTATATGGCATTTGTCAAAAGGAAAAAGATACACTGCAGTTCCTGTCTGAAAAAAAAATCATTTCAGGAATAATGCAAGAGTGTGCACTTAGTGAAGGGGAAAATGACCATTGCTGAGCACTAAAATGATAAAGTGCACTAGCTTCCAGCTGTGGGCCTCTGCCCCCAAATCTTGACCTATCGTAAACACAGAGCCTGTAGAGCAGGGCCTGCAAAATCATATCATCTTAAATTCTGCTGCTAGCACCCATCGCTGAGAAAGCATCAGGGAAGGAAATCTCCACACGTGCTCTGCGGTGTTGCTACTTCAAGCTCAAAATGAAGCTAGAGTTTGAAACGGAAATCTCGCTTGCGTCACAATTCTTACCTCAGATGGATTCTGTGCGTTTTTGTTCTCCCTCTAAAACTTGTCTCATATCTTTTAATCTTTGCTGTTTTGCTTTGTCTTGTTAAGAGGGGGTTTCTGTTAAGACTGTTCTGGTTGTTCCGGAGCTCAGGTTGACTTGTAACCACAGAGATCTACCTTCCTAGTGCCGGGATCAAAGGCATGCACCACCACCACCATCACCACCATCAGGTTTAACCTTACCTTTTAGAAAGACAAAAACCAGTGTTTCACTGTTTCTGTACACTTTAAGGCTCTCTTTGCTCCTAAATTTGTGATTATAAAATTGTCCTTCAATGTAATCCAGCAGAAGTATTTACATGTATTTTGCAGTGTGGTTACATCTCCTAATCTGGTCTTTTGGAGGTCCTGAAGTCCAACCAACTCAATATGGAGATCAGTCTCGGTGGTCAAAGTATTCTCCAGAAAGTCACCTGTCTCCAGCTACCTAGATAGTTACCTGGGCAACAGGAGCAGAGTTGGTATTTGTTGGTGCCACGTCCAGCCTAGTGTAGCCGAGCCTGGAAAGGGTCGTCAGGGTTAAATCAGCACTCAAGAGACAGTCAGTTCCATCATCCAGGGAGATCAGCTGCTTCTGCTCCCTCAGCCTTTATTTAGCAAGCTTATATACCCCTTAAGTTCCCCTGCCCTGGGTTCCTGTAGCTATCAGTGTGTTCTCTGTCGACGGGTGCAAGACTCCTCATCATAACAGGAAAACCACTGATTGCAAAGCAGGGTGTTGATGCATCAACAAAGATCAGGGAAGTAAACAAAAGGGCACTGACCTTGCCCAGGCTTTTTTAGCCTGACACAGAGTATACGGGTCTGGGTATGCCAGCACCCAACAGTTGGTGCAGCCCTATCCACTGTTTAGAGCAAACATCTGTTCTGACATCAACTTTGAAATATCTTTAACACCCTGAATAGACAGTGGAACTCTTTCCAAGTTCAGTAATAAAGATGCACTGGCTGGTTTTGCCACCTTGACACAAACCAGAGTCATTTGGGAAGAGCAAGCCTTAATTGGGATGATGTCTCCATGATTAATTATTGATGTGGGAGCATCCCTCTGTGGGTGGTGCCATCCTTGGGCAGGTGGTCCTGGGTTGCATAAACAGCAAGTTAAATGGGTTATGGATAGCAAGCCAGTTACCAGCGTTTCTCCTTGATCTGTGCCTCAGCTCTTGACTTCCGGTTCCTGCCTTGAGCTCCTGCGCCAACTTCCTTCAGTGTTGGAAGTGTTGCCCGGAATGTATAAGCTAAGCAATATTTAAACTTGGCAACAGAAAAAAACAAAACAAAAAAAAAAAAAAACAAAAACAAAAAACCTAGAACACAAGTCTCTCAAAACTAAAATGTACCCAGGCATGGTGGCACATGCCTTTAGTAACAGAACTCAAGAGGTAGAAGCAGATGGATTTTTTTCTTTGTGTTCAAGTCCAGCCTGATCAACATAGCAAGTTCCAAGCCATCCAAAGTTACATGGTAAGATGGAGTCTTGAAAAAACAAAGCAAAAAAGTTAATTAAAAAGATACAATAACATTTAATTACCAGATACCAGAATCTGTTGGTTCTGGGGTTAGCTTCATGGAACTTTATGAATACTTTGTAACGGTCCCCACTACATGAGAAACAATCAGCCTCTCTATACGGCTCTAGCTACCACCACAGCTCACCATGGTGTGTTGAGTAAAACATATCTAAGTACAAGAACCTTGCCACTTTCTCCTCACTCCTCCAACCTCCTTCTTTGCAATCACATCAGTTCTCCCAGAAGCCTCTACTCCCATTGTTCCTTGGAAAGTGATCTTGGGAAGGCTCCAGGGACCTCCAGTAGGCTGCATCAGTGGCTTCTTTCCTGCCTTGACCTTGGCTGGTTTATCTGCAGCATTTAATCTTGTTTCTCATCTCTCTTCTCTCACCAAATAACTTTCTCCTTTCTCCGTGATCCTCTAAAGTCTCTGGTATTACCAAGATCCTTGCTGTGTCTATACCCCTACTTAGGATGATCGGGTCCATTTCTGGCTCTACATCCATGCACAAGAATGCAAATGTATAAAACTAAATTTTATGGAATGTTGTTCTGTTTCCTAGTTCAGCAATGACTCCACCATCAACCAGTCACCTAAGCAAAAATAAAGGCAGCTATTTCTGATTTCTAGTTTCCCATGAGTCCTCATGTTCAATGCTTCAATAAGTAATTCCCTCTTCTTTTCCTTCTTAGAATGCTCTGAATCTCCCCAATCCTTCTCCACAGTCCCAGCCATAGTTGAACCTCTAATATTTCTCCCCTATACTTCTCCATTGGCTTCTAACTGGTCACTTAGCTTTCTCCTGATTCTTCCCCAATGACACCAGATATTTCAAAAATATCACTACATCTACAGATACTCAGACACCCACAAATCTAAAAGTTGCCAGACCTGTGATATACCACTTATAACATGTTCTTATGTGTTAGATTATTTTTCTCCAGTCCAGACTATCATCCAGTTGAGAGCAACTTTCAGATCTTAGTGAATTTGGGTGATACAATACCTCACGTAGTAGGTGCTCGCTTGGTGTTTGCTGAACTGATTGATTAGGAGGGGCTATGCCTTAGCCACTGCTCTATTGCTGTAAAGAGACATCATGATAAGGCAACTCTTATAGAAGAAAGCATTTCATTGGAGGTTTGCTTACAATTTCAGAGTTAGTCCATTATCCTCACGGCAGAGGCATGGCCAGAACATGGTGGTACCCATGGTGCTGGAGCAGTAGCTGAGAGTGACATCCTGATCTGCAGGCAGAGAGAGGGGGAGATGGAAAGAGAGGGAAGCTCTGGGACAGGTGTGGGCTTTTGAAGACCTCCAAGCCCACCCTCAGTTATACACCTCCTCCAAAAAGGCCATACCTCCTCATCCTTCCCAAATACTGCCACTTCCTGGTAACTAAGCACTCAAACATATGATCTTATAGGAGCCATTCTTTTTCAAACCAACACAACTACTTGTATTAGCTGAGAGAAACAGAAGAAATGAAGGTGGGTATTTGGAAAAGTATACGGGTATAAGGCTTCCTGGGGGGAGGCAGAAGAGATAATAGAAGCCAAGTCTCCCTGACCTTAGCAGAGCAAGCATCTTTTTGAAAATCTGATAAAAACTTGGGTGTTTTCACAAGAGAAAAAAATGTATGTCTACCAATCACACAAAATTTTGTACTTAATTCAAAAAAATCAATCCACAGACATCCTAAAGAGTTTCAGAGAGAAACAGCTGGGGGGGGGGGTCAGAGTGGGGATGAATATAAGGAATTTGTGCAGAAAGAAAAAGAAAATGTCCTTGCATAAGACGTACAAACTACTTTAATAAAAATAAGATTCATTGATAAATATATTTTTACTTAAAAAGTATGCTTATAAAACACTTAAAAAGTAAAATACTTATGAAAGTACATGAATAATGATGATGATATAAACAAATAATAAAGTCAATAAAACAAACAAATACAATAACAGCAGATAAGATACATTCACAGGAGATTAAATCAAAATGCTCAGTCAGTACAGGAAAATTTGCTAGACACTTCCTAATCAACAAATATAAATTAAAACAACTATCTCACTCTTCTTTGACTAAAATTAGGAAGTTTCCAAAGACATAGGAAAAATAGATACTACCATGCACTGTGGTGGAATGAGAATAAATATTCTTTCAAGTGGCAATTTGACAGCATTATAGTTCTGAAAAAATGTGTATCCAGTTCTACTCCAAAAGGCTATTTGTGAGACTATTACTTTAGTATTTTTGTTCCGTTGCTCCTGCTGTTTAGTTAGTTGATTTTGGTTTTTGGAGACAAGGTCTCACATTGTCCGTGCTGGTCTCAAACTCTCTAAGTGACCAAGAGTGATCTTGAACTCCTGATCCTCTTGCCTCCAGCTCCCAGGATCATAATACTCACCACACTTAGAATGCAGTATCGTCTATTGAAGAGAAAGTTAAAGTCCACCCACAAGAGAATTCCACTACAACTTAAAAGAACTCATGGACTATTTACACTTAGACATATTACTAAGAATCTGTAAAAACCTGTATACTTCAAACACACATACATACACACACATACATACATACACACACACATACATACACACACACACACACACACACACACACACACACACACATACACTCAGGTATGAATAAATCACCAGTGGTTGCCTCTGAAGAAAGAAATAAAATATAGAAGAAATGAGAAGTTACAATATTGACTTCTTATACATTAAGCATTTTGTGATCAGGCTTAATGGAGGCAAGGCAAAACTTTAAGGGAAACTTTCCATCACATCACCCACTCCAGTCTGTGGAATCGCTTGCAATTTGGCCTAATCTCTACTGTTCACTGGCATTTTATTTAATCCACAGATGTGTGCTTGCTCTCTCTTAGTCCGCAGCAGAGCCTGTGGGTGTCTGAGTTGATGTGGGCATCGTGAGCCTTGCCTCTAGGGGCAGGAATCTGTATCTCATATCAACTGAAGGCTCTAATGGCATTATAAAGAAGGAGACTCCTCACCTGAGAAAACTGTGGGTCCTATATGTGCATTTGTGTTGTTCCCTGTGAAAACTTTTCAGATGCATCCATGGTTTTGTATACATGATGTGGTGGTTTGAAGAAAAAATAGATCCCTTAGGCTCATATGTTTGGATACTTGATCTACAGTTGGTGTAACTATTTGGGAAGGATTCGGAGATGTGTCACTGGGAACACACTTTGAGGGTTCAGGATTCCATGTCATTCCCAGTTAGCTCTCTCTGCCTTGTGCTTGTGGATCACAATGTGATCTCTCAGCTATTTCTCCACTCCCCTGCCTGCCTGTCTGCTGCCATGTTCCTCACAATGATGGCCACAGACTCTAATCTTTTGAAACTGTAAGGTTCCAATAGACTCCTTCCTTTATATGATTTCTCAGTCATGGTCCTCTTAATAGTAATGGAAAGGTAAAAACATGTGGGTAATGTTCAATGACAGGTCTGTACTCGGATTAGGTTTAAATGATCTTGGTGCTTCAACATTTAGTGAGGGGCATGAACTATGTAAGTATATGGAGTGTTCCCATAGCCAAACAGGAAGCAGAAATCACTCTCTGCCTCTCTGGATATCACTGTGCTACCTGCCACTGTCTGCCTTCTATGACTAGCCATTTTGATCACCCCTGGATTTCCTAAGGTTACCCAGGCTTCAACCCATGGGACTTCTTCCCTCACATCTCCCATTGCCAGGTTACATGTGTGACTCTTAGCAGACATGTTAATGTTTTAAATGTCTAAATAAATGGCATTCTCCTCACCCACATACTGCTTTGGTAATGCAGCAGCCTCATGGGAAGGTTTAGGTTGCTAGAATTCACTACATAATGAACCTGGAAAATGACAAGACTATTTTTTCCCCTTTCCATTTTCAGAAATGTTGTCCATAGTCTTGGGTACATTCCTGTGGGAGTCATGCCAAGTCATCCCAGGCTTAAGCCAGTTCTTCCTCGCCACATAACATGGTATCTGCTGAGGGTACCTAAGATAAGGATGAACTTGGAATGCTAAATTTTTCACCTTTATTCCCCATTCTGAGCCCAAATCCTTTCAAAGCAAAACATCAAAGCCAGTGCCTTCGTAGAAAGGCAAATAGAAATGTCTCTATCTCCACATTTAATGTCAATGGAGCCTTTATCTGGTTAATCTACCTCATACAGTTAAACTGTGCCCTACCCATAGGCACCTGTGACAATGGACACTGAGTCCTAGCCCGTGTTCTCCAAGATACTCAGGCAACAGCGTGCTTCACTCAGATCAGGACCATCACTGTTCCCCCTCCCTCTTCTCTTCCTAGTCCTTCCTCAGCTTCCTCCCACCCCATCCCTGCATCTGTTCCTCAGAGAGGGTAAGGACTCCAAGGTGCATCAATGCAGTCTGGCATATCCAGTTGAGATAGGATCGAGTCCCTCCCCCAGTATCAAGGCTGAGCAAGGTGTTCCTCTGTAGGGAATGGGCTCCAAGATGTCAGTTCATGCACCAGGAATAAATTAGGACCCATTTCAATGATACAGCTTTATGCATGCTTTGTCTAAGCACTGTATGTCATTATAGACAATGCACTCCCATACCACAGATTTTAATGCATCCTAGAACACAAATTACAACCAACTTATCTGATTATTCATCTGAAGACCAGCAAATTTGGCTTCTAATGAGCCATAAGGGAAAAGGGGAAAGTATCCAGTATTATTTTATAGAGAGTGGCTGAACAGTGACTATGTGGAAGTCTTAACATGACTAACCTGAAAACAGCCTGCCAAGTTCATTTAGCCCAACTCCTGCCTCAGCCTGATGCAGACTCTGGGGATCCATTAGCATAATCCAAAAGAAAGAAAAAGATATACACCAAGAAAATGTGTATCGTGCTATACACTTAAAAGCTAAATTCTTTTCCTAGGGCTACCCCACTGGAAGCAAAACAAGGTGCCAAGCAGAAAGTAAGGGAAGTTGGGGGATAAAAACAGCCCTGGGGATATATAATAAAGTTGACTAACACATGAATAAATAAAGCAAGGTTAAAAAATAAAAAATAAAAGAATCCCATTCAAAGAGCTTCAGTCACCCCCACCTGGCCAGCACAAGTGACTTAGCCAGCTCATTCCAGGGCAGTAGCTGGCAGATGAAGGGCTTAGAGCTATTTTCCCATTTCTAATTGTTCTTAATCCACACTCCCTAGATAGCTTAATCATTAACAGGCTGAAGTGGTGGCCTAGCATAATGCTGGGTTAATTATGTTACTTAGGTTGCCAAGGACAGAAGTAAATTAAGCTACCTCAAGTAATAAGGGTCCAGTGTTCAGGTGCATCTCACCACATGTATGTTCCCCACCTATTCACCTCCATTCTAGCCCTTAATCTAACTGGCTAAATCTCTCCATATATCTCAGATCAACTTCCAGAGAAAGTCTGTTTGTCAAAGTTATCATGACACATGCATTGATCAGAGTCTGTCCTGAAAGCTTTTTACCATTCCTACAAAATGGTTGTCCTTAGGTCAGGTGTCTACCTACTGTCCAAACAGTAAATGCCCTATGTACAAGCTACAGGTTATGGCAAGGGGCTATAGACCAAGGCAGACTTATGTATGCTATGACTTATTATAAAGTGCCCTGCCCCAAAAACTAATTATTGCGAGATAAATGGATCCTGGGAGCTCTCCTAGTCAGTGGATAAATCTATTCATGGAGCTGTAATTTAATGGTATCCTGGGAAATGATGGAAATTTAGAAATGATACCTAAGCGTAAGAAGCACATCACTGAAAACTTGTCTTTGCCAGTTTCATCTTGTCCTGAGTTCATTTCTAGCTCTCTCTGTTTCCTGGTAACCATGAGGTGAGAAACTCTGATCCACCACACATTGTTGCCACTGTGACGTTCTGCCCCCCCCCCACAGGCCCACAACAATGGAGCAGACATCCATGTGCTGGGTCCTCCAAACTGTGAGCCAAAAGGGAGACTTCTCCTCTCCTACATTGTTCTCAGAGATCTCAAAGCAATAAGGCATCTAATACAGTATCTTAGACACATGACTTTCAAACTACTACCAAATACTTAGGAGAAAATAGAAGAAAGGATGTCTATGAGAGTAGGGCTGGCCTCATGAACCTATCATCAAGGCAGTTGCATAGGATCTACACCCTTTGAAGGACTAACTAATAGTCCTAATGCTCTTCTGGGCCATCGTGAAACTTTTAATAATTTCTAAATGGAGGCCTCACATTTTCATTTTGTACAGGGTGTAACAAATTCTGTAGCTATTCCTGTACAGTCCATCCTGTTGTATGTAAAGAGTGAAAGGAGTTTGGTAAAGATCAAATAAGTTTAGACCCACACATTCTTCTAAGACTATCTCTCCACTCATCTGACCAAAAAAAACCACAAAACCCAAAGTCAAGGAGAGGATCAAAGGCTGAACCAGGATCCCACAGTGATTTTCTCTATGGCACACATCCTCTTAGCAATGTCCGACATTGATCTACTTTGTCAGAAGTTTTGGTAAAGTACTTAGAATTTGATAAATGCAAGCAGATATAAAAAGACAAATTCAATCTTCCTCTTCTTCAGTCTTGCAACTTGTTTTTTTTTTTTAACCTGTGACTTCCTCAAAGCAAATCTCCATTAATAATCCCAGTATCTACAATGTAGAGGAATGGGAAGAAATAGAGTCTCTAAAGAAGACAAGTTGGTAATTGCTGTAAGAATTACATTGTGGTCCACAGCTGACTAATAGATGAGTGGCACCTCGACCCTCAGGACAAGCGGAGACTGTGGTATCTGAACCCAAGCCCAGGGACACAGCCCCCAGCACCTCAACCACACCCAGCTCCACCCTCAATCAAAGAAAGCTGAGAGAGCCCCCGCCAAGGCCAATCCCCAGCAAAACACAGCTGAAGGGACACCCCACGGGCCAAACCCTGGACAAACCCTGTCCAAATTACAATCTGCATCATCACCACCAACAACTAGAGACCCAGAAGCATCCCTCCCAGTCCACAGATGACTAAGAGCCAACTAAGAGCCAACTAAGACCTGACTAAGAATGACCCCAGTGACAACTGGAGACACACAGCCCCCAGGCCCACAACTGACTAAGAGCCAACTAAGAGCTTAAGAGTGAACCAAGGAAGGAATGGGCAGATGTCAGTGCAAGAATATATATAACAATATAAAGAACAAGACAGCACCAGAAGAAGCTGGTGGTTCTACAACAGCAATATCTGAGCATAACAATGAAGAGAAAACAGAAGGAAACAACTTTAAAAATAACTTCATGAAGATAATAAAAGCTTTTACAAAAGGATATTTAAAAAAAAACTCCCTTAAAGAAATAGAAGGAAATACTACCAAAAAATTGGAAGAGATGAACAAATCCCTGAAAGAAAATAAGAAAAACCTAGAAAAAGAAAACAAACAGGTGAAAGAAACATTAAGGGAATTAAAAATTAAAATAGAAGCAATAAAGAAGGCACAAACCAAGGCAAAGCTAGAAATAGAAAAGCTGAAGAAACAAACCAGAACCACAGATGCAGCATAACCAGCAGAATGCAAGAGATGGAAGAGAGAATCTCTGGGGTGGGAGATTCAATAGTGGAAATAGACACCTCAGTTAAAGAAAACACTAAACCAAAAAAAGTCATAACGCAAAACATTCATAAAATCTGGGACATCATGAAAAGACCAAACCTAAAAATAATTAGAATCAAAGAAGGAGAAGCAGAATACCAGCTCAAAGGCACAGAAAATATATTCAACAAAATCATAGATGAAAACTTTCCCAACCTAAAGAAGGAAATGCCTATAAAGATGCAAGAAACTTACAGAACACCAAATAGACTAGACCCCCCCTCCCAAAAAGAGTCTGCTTGCTACATAATAGGCCACTAAACCTACTACAGAGCAAAGAAAAAATGCTAAAAGCTGCAAAGGAAAAAGGCCAAATTACCTATAAAGGTAGACTCATCAGAATAACACCAGACTATTCGATGGAAACAATGTAAGCAAGAAGGTCTTAGTCAGATGTTATACAGACACTAAAAGAGCATGGCTGCCAACCCAGACTACTATACCCAGCAAAACTATCAGTCACCAAAGATGGAGTAAACAAGATATTTCAAGACAAAACCAGATTTAAACAATAGCTATCCACAAATCCAGCACTACAGAAAACACTAGAGGAAAAATTCCAACCTAAGGAAACCAGATACACCCATGAAACCACAAACAATTGATAATCCCACAGAATAAAAACCCAAAGAAGGGAAATACACACAAGCTACCATCAAAATTAACAGGAAATAACAATCATTGGTCATTAATATTCCTAATACCAATGGACTCAATTTACCTATAAAAAGACACGTCCTAACAAGATGGATACAAAAACATAAGCCACCCTTCTGCTGCAGATAAGGAACACACCTCAACTTCAAAGACAGACATGGGCTCAGAGTAAAGGATTGGGGAAAGACTTTCCAATCAAATGTACCTAAGAAACAAGCTAGTGTAGCCATCCTTATATCTAACAAAAATAGACTTCAAACTAAAATCAATCAAAAGAGACCAGGATGGACATTACTTATTCATCTCAGGAAAAATCCACCAAGATGAAGTCTCAATCTTGAATATTTATACCCCCAGCACAAGGGCATGTGCATATATGAAAGAAACACTACTAAAGCTTAAATCTCACATCAAACTCCACACACTAATAGTATGAGACTTCAATAACTCACTTTCACCCTTGGATAGGTCAACTAGACAGAAACTCAACAGAGAAATACAGGATCTAACAGATGTTATGACCCAAATGGACTTAATAGATATATACAGAACCTTCCACCAAAACACAAAGGAATATACATATTTCTCAGCATCCCATGGAACTTTTTCTAAAATTGACTGCAAATTCAGTCATAAAGCAAATATCAATAGATACAAAAAATGGGAATAACTCTTTGTATCATATCAGACCACTATGGTCTAAAGATAGAGTTCAACAACAACAAAAATCACAGAAAGCCTACAAATTCATGGAAACTGAACATCTCCCAACTGGACCACCTCTGGGTCAAGGAAGAAATTAAGAAAGAAATCAAAGACTTCCTAGAATTTAATGGAAATAAATCCACAACATATCCAAACCTATGGGACATAATGAAAGCAGTGTTAAGAGCACTAGATGCCTATATGAAAAACTTAAGAAATCTCACACAAGAGACCTAACAGCACAGCTGAAGGCTTTATAACAATAAGAAGCAAACTCACCTAGAAGGAGTAGACAGCAGGAAATAATCCAACTTAGGGCTGAAATCAATACAATAGAAACAAAGAAAAGAATACAAAAAAATCAATGAATCAAAGAGTTGGTTCTTTGAGAAAGTCAACAAGATAGATTAACCTTTATCCAAACTAACCAAGAAGCAGAGAGAGGGAGAATTCAAATTAGCAGGATCAGAAATGAAAGGGGGACATAACAACAGACACCCAGGAAATCCAGAGAATTATCAGGTCATACTTTGAAAATCAATACTCCACTAAAATGGAAAAACTGAAAGAAATGGACAGCTTTCTGAACAGGTACCACCTGCCAAAATTAAATCAAGATCAGATTATAGACCTAAACAAACCTATAACCCCAAAGGAAATTGAAGCTGTTATTAAGTCTCCCAAGTAAAAAAGCCTGCGACAAGACAGTTTCAGTGGAGAATCCTACAAGACATTAAAAGAAGAACTAATACCAATACTCCTCAAACTGTTCCATATAGCAGAAACTGAAGGAACATTGCCGAACTCTTTATATAAGGCCACAATCACCCTGATTCCAAAGCCATTCAAAGATGCAACAATAAAAGAGAATTACAGACCAATCTTCCTCATGAACATTGATGCAAAAATACTCAACAAAATTCTGGCAAACTGAACCCAACAACATATCAAAAAGCAAAACAAAACAAAAAAAACCCATCCATCACTATCAAGTAGGCTTCATACATATGAAAAACTGTGAATGTCACCCATCATATAAACAAACAGAAAGAAAAAAAAAACACATGAACATCTCATTAGATGCTGAAAAAGTCTTTGACAAAATCCAACAGTCCTTCATGATAAAAATCTTGGAGATATCAGGGGAAATGTATAAATATAATAAAGGCCATATACAGCAAGCCAACAGTCAACATCAAACTAAATGTAGAAACACTCAAAGCAATCCCACTAAAATCAGAAACAAGACAAGGCTGTCCTCTCTCTCCTTATCTATTCAATATGGTTTTCAAACTTTTAGTTAAAGCAATAAGAGAACATAAGGAGATTAGAGGGATACAAATTGGAAAGGAAGAAGTCAAACTACCTCTATTTGCAGATGATATGATTGTATACATAAGTGACCCCCAAAATTCTACCAGGGAATCCTACAGCTAATAATCACCTTTATCAATGTGGCAGGATACAAAATTAACTCAAAAAATCAATAGCTCTTCTAGACACTAAGAATAAAAGGACTGAAAAAAAATAAGGGAAACATCACTCTTATTAATAGCTGCAAAAAGCATTAAATATCTTGATGTAACTCGGACTAAAGAAGTAGCAGACCTGTTTGACAAAAATCTTTAAGTCACTGAAGAAAGATATTGAAGAGGATATCAGAAAATGGAAAGATCTCCCATGCTCCTGGATAGGGAGAATCAACATAGTAAAAATAGCAATTTTACCAAAAGCAATCTACAGATTCAATGTAATCCCCATCAAAATCACAGCACAATTTCTTACAGACCTTGAAAGAACAATACTCAACTTCATATGGAATAACAGGAAACCCAGGATTGCCAAAACAATCCTGCTCAATAAAAGAACTTCAGGAGGAATCACCATCCCTGACTTCAAGCTATACTATAGAGCTACAGTAATAAAAACAGCCTGATACTGGCATAAAAACATACTTGTGGATCATTGTAATCTAATCAAAGACCCCAAAATTAATTCCCACACCCATGAACACACCTGATTTTTTACAAAGAGGCCAAAGATATTCCATTGGAAAAAGATAGTATCTTCAACAAATGGATGGTAGTATGTATAAGAATGCAGATAGATCCAAACCTGTTACCCTGCACACAACTCAAATCCAAGTGGATCAAAGACCTCAACATAAACCCAGCTACACTGAACTTGATAGAAAAGAAAGTAAGAAATACCCTCTAACACATTGGCACAGGTGACCACTTCCTAAATATAACTCCAGGAGCACATACACTAAGAACAGCAATCAATAAGTGAAACCTCCTGAAACTGAGAAGCTTCTGTATGGCAAAGGGCACAGTCATTAAGACAAAATGAGAGCCTACAAAATGGGAAAATATTTTCACCAACCCTACATCTGCCAGAGGACTGATCTTTAAAATATAGAGAGAACTCAAAAACCTAAAAAAACCAATTAAAAATGGGGTTCAGAGCTAAAAAGAGAATTCTCAACAGAAGAATTACAAATGGCTGAAAGGCACTTAAAAATTGTTCAACATCTTTAACTATCAGAGAAATGCAAATCAAAACAACTTTGAGATATCACCTTACATCTGTCAGAATGGCTAAGATCTTAAACACAGATGACAGCCTATGCTGGAGAGGATGTGGAGCAAGGGGAACACTCCTCCATTGTTGGTGGGAATGTAAACTTGTATAGTCACTCTGGAATACAGTATGGTGATTCCTCAGAAAACTGGGAATCAATCTCCTCAAGGATCCAGCAATAACACTATTGGGCATATGCACAAAGGATGCACATTCGTACCCCAAAAGCATTAGCTCAACTATGTTCATAGCAACATTATTTGTAATAGCAAGAACCTGGAAACAACCTAGATGCCCCTCAACTGAAGAATGGATTAACAAACTGTGGTACATCTACACAATGGAGTACTACTTAATAGGGAAAAAAATCCTAAATTTTCAGGCAAATGGGTGGATTTGAAGAATAGTCTCCTGAGAGAGGTATCACAAGCCCAGAAAGATGGGCATGGATGTACTCACTCATAAGTGGATTTTAGACAAAAAGCAAAGAATACCCAAACTGCAAACCACAACCCCTGGACAGTTTGGGATCAGAAGGAACTTAAGAGAGACATCCAGAGATGCCCCTAAGAAGAGAAAATAGAGAAGATCTCCTTAGCAAATTGGGGTCATAACGGGTTGCAACCAAGAAGAGCTGGGAACAAATCATGAGAGAAGGAGATGGTTGAGTAAGAGGACCAACAAAGAGGGAGGAAAAAAGAGATGGATATCTTGATAGAGGAAGCCAATGTGGGATTAGAAAGAGACCAGGTGCTAGGGAAACTTCCAAGAACTCACAGGACATCCCTGGCTAAGTCTCCAACTAATAGTGGAGGGGGTGCCTAAACAGGATTTCCCCTAGAATCAAATGAATAACCACCCTAAGTGTCATCACAGGACCTACATTCAACAGTGAATAGAGGTGGAGGCAGAGATCCATGGCTGAGCACTAGGCCGAGCTCTTGGTCCAGCTGAGAGCAGGGGAGGAGGAGAGTCTATATGAGCAAGGGGATAGAGATTATGAGGAAAATACTCACAGTGATGGCTGGAGCTCTGAGCTCACTGAATCAAGAACAGCCACTGGGAACCATCTGGAAAAGGAGCTAGGCCCTCTAAGGGGAGAGAACCGTTGATTGGCAGGGGCAGAATGTGGGGTGGGATCAGACTGTGTTCCTGTGTGTGCACTGGCACCTTGGAGCCCATCCCTGCAGAGGAACACCTAACCCAGTCTTGACTTTGGGATGAGGAAATCAGATTTGCCTGGAGTGGATGTGCCATGCTGAGTCCCACCTTGGGACTTCTTACCCTTTAGGGGGAGGGGATGGGGGATGGGGAGAGGGTTGGCTGAAGGCTGACTGGGAGGTACTGGGAGGAGGAAAGGGAGAGGGAGCAGAAGAATACATAGATTAAAAAGACATTTTTTATTAAAAAATAATAATAAAATGAACATACCAAAAAAAATCTCTTGGCAAAGATATTATCACCACAATCTAAGAGAGATCCTAACTTGGCTTTGGTGAAGTTCTCTTTTACATCAATTTCCTCAGCTTTGATGATGTTGAATTGAGCCCAGTATATAGCACTGGGGATATTTGCCTAGGGATGCACCACTGTCACTTGTCAGATGGAGAGATCTCATTTCTCTCCAATGGCAGTCACCTGGCCCCTATGGACCCAAGGGTGAGGATATGCTTGTGTTTTTCCTCAGGGTGCCACAATGCTGATCTGGGTATCCTCCAGATGTATGTCCAGCAACAGATCAAGAAACTCTAGCCATAAAGGAAACCCAGATGGGGAATGCATTTTCTCCTTGCTGTAGTAACTCCCTCCACTTTGGCTAAAGATTTATGTACCACTGCCCCCCCCCCCATTCGTTTCCCTGTGGTTGTTGACTCTCCTGCACTCCTGGGTTTATTTACCACTACTGTGAGCTTGGAATTGCTTGTCCTAGACCTGATAACTATAATGCAGAAAGTAAAGAATACATGGTCCCTGGAAAAAGCTTTGTTTTACCCTGAAGGCCTCTTATAATGATCCCTGTGTGAATTTATCCGAGATGACCACAGGAGCTTTTCATGGTACCTCCACCAATGGAACTGTGCTGGGTCTGGAAGTACTCACCCCTCTTTCCTGTATTAAGAATTCATTAGAGTACTCCAAAATAATTTGTCCATCTCATTAGCTCGATGTGTGAATGTGCTCAGCTTTTCTACCTTAGTGAGCCTTCCCATTGCTTGGGAACCTTGTCAACCAGCACTGTCTTCCCAATCATTTCAGGATTTTCCAGTACAAACTGATAAAAGTTATTATTTTTAAAATCTAAATTATAATTATACACTTGGCTTATGGGGGTATATGTAGTGCGATTCAGCACCTCCCTGACCTGAGGGCGTGGTCAGTGGGCCAGCGCAGGTTTGGGGTTCACCTATGAACTTTGAAGCTATAGCTTTAAGGTGTGGCCAAAAACACCTTAAAGATGTGTTCCATGAGGACAGCGCTCTCTCTGCTTCTCTCCCACCTAGAAGGAAGCTCTGTTCTGGACGAGTGGATCCTTTCTCCATTTCCTACATTTCCTACATTTACAATGTAGGAATAAATATTGACCCTAATAATAAAAAAAAGAATTACAATGCTTTTACTCCCAAACCCATAATTTCATTTCTAGATATACTTGCACATATGTACAAATATGCATGCCCAAGACTATGCATTGTGATGTTGCTTATAATAGCAAAAGATTGGAACCAAACTAAAACATCCATAACACAAAATTGATTTTAAAATAAAGACTGTATCATACTCATACAACAGAATACACATAGAGCTCTTGGAAAAAAACTAAGTTAATCTATGTTCACTGGTCTGAGACAGTTTCTGACAAAACTGATGAGAAAGCAGGATACAGAAAAGACAATATGCATCTATTTGTGTGGGAAAGGATACATAATGTGTTCTAAAATTATATATATATGCATACATACAGAAATAGAGTATTTATATATGTATAGGATTTTACCAGAAGGATAAACCAGTGATACAGAGAGAGAGAGAGAGAGAGTTGGCTGGCCCAAAAAAGGGATCTGGGAAACTGAGGAATAAGAAAATGAGAGAGATTTTTATTCCATGGCCTATTGTTCTCCTAAAGTTTATATTATATGTATATATTCTCTTTTCAAAAATTAATTGGGGCTTTGGAATGATGGTTCTGTAGATAAAAGTATCATGCATGAAGATCACCTGAGTTTGGATCCCAGCACAAATGTAAAAGCCCCATATGGTAGCATACATCTATGTATGTAGAGAATGGCACTGGGGAACAGAGGCAAATGCATCTCCAGGGCTACTGGACAGCCAGTATAGCAAGCACCGGGTTCTGTGAGAGATGCTGCCTCAAATTACGAGGTGGACACTAAGGGGGTAGAAAATTGACATCCGTGTCCAGTCTCAGAACACACTTGCATGCCCATATCTATGTGTGTCCATGTTCATGTGTGTTCTCTCACAGAGGGGTGGGAGAGATGAGGGGAGAGGAAGGGAGGGGAGGGGAGAGGAAGGGAGAAGGAAGGGGTGGGGAAGAGGGAGGGAGGGGAGACAAGGGGAAAGACTGACTTATTGAATAAGTGATGAAAAGAGGCCCCTTCCAGTGGCTGCCAGTACCATGTTGTGGCTACAATTATAGAATTTATTGACAAAGGAAATTAAATGTAATCTGATCAGAATGTTTAAAAAATAATAATTCTAGCTCTTCCTTGCCCTGCTGTGCACCAACAGAACAATCAGAAAGGCTTTCAAGTCTGTGTAAACCATTGCTTGGATCATCACTGGCACAACTGTGCAGCACAGTGGAGAAAATGGGAAACATTCCCAAATCTGTTTTCAGAACACTGTCCTCAGGTGGAAGCGAAGGAGAAATCGGTCCTCCACCCGCCCCACCCCCATTGCCTTCACTATGAGCACAGACAAGAGAGAGCTCACCTTCTTGCCCCTTCCTCATACATTCTGTATGTACGTAACTCCCGTCTAGTAGGTCAAAAGAGGCTACAGATTCTTTGACAGTTTCCTCCTTGGGAGACAGCATTTGTCTTGTTACTTTCTTGGCTTCCATGTGATGGATTTGACCACAGAAGTATAACAGAGTTGGTACAATGTCAGTTTTATGCCTAGTCCTTCAGAAAATGAACCACATTCTGAGTGAGACACTGTAAAGTTCCAATGGTCCTTCTAAAGAGAACCTGTGGATAGTTCCTGCAGAAAGAAAATAGTTATGTAAGACACTGGTCACATGAGTGAATCCACCAATGGACCCTTTGGTCCACACTAGACCACTGAGTCCCTCTGGTTAAATTACTCAGCTGAGCACTGGCTCAAAATTGGGACCCACACACTGATGACATGTAATTAAAAGATAATTATGCTAACACTGCATTTGGGGATAGTATACCATGCAACAGTTCATAGCTTACCTACGTAGCACAGAATCAAATATTAAACACACTGGCATCTCCAAACTTTGTTCAAAATTCAGTCTAAATAACCTCAGAGTAACAAGAGAGCTACCCATGACAAGCAGCCATGGTTTCTGGGAAGAGGGTAAGGTCCAAGTCAAGACAACAGAATGTCCCCAGCCCTGTTTCCCACACTGCCAGACATAAAGCCCCCACTGACAAAGCCCAGACCACTCCTTGCCTGAAAGACTTCAAGGTTAACAGCCAGGAACCCTAGAGTTTACTAGCCTACATGAGACCATCAACCCTGACATGTCCTCTGGCTGCCCCATCTTCTCCAACACTCTACCCCTGTCCACCCAGCACATCATGTCTACTGGTACCATGCCAATCATCTCACGGGCTCTCACAGGATTGTCCTCAGAGGTAAGGTAACATCCAGACCCTTTAGCCCTCTGAAACTGGGCTTATAGGAAGAGTGACATCTTAGAAAGAGAGATTCCTGGATTAACTTCCCTCGGCCCACATCGACTGGCAGTTGCCGCCCACTCCAGCCCATGTGCCTGTTCTCACCCACCCACAGGGTTGCCAAGGCCTGAGGGAGGTGGTACTGGCAGAAATCATAATTAGGGATTTCATCATATACTTCAGGTCCTTGAGAACACATTCCCCCTTATAATATGCAAATCTATTGTTTGACTTTGAAACATCCCACTAACTTTCAAACATGCTTTTGGAAAGTCATCAGCTGCAAAAAGTTAGAGAATACCTGGTTTGAATTATAGGCAGGGCCTTGAGATTCATAGAAGGACATTTTGGGGGTTTTAGTAAGAATGGAGGATTCAAAATGCACCATGATGGGAGACAGTAAGGTCATTAGACACAGTTCAGCAAGGACCAGGCTGTGCCAAGAACAGAGAAGCTTCAGTGGGACAAAGGAGAAAAACCAGGAGACTCCCCAGCCTTCATGAACCCTTGGTTTCAGGAGAGAGGATTCCATTGCATAGACCTCCACCACTGTCGGTATGGACAGAATAAAAGAGACAGGCTGGCCGTGCTTCGGGGAAGGCAGGTGTTGTTTGGGGTGGGCGGCTCTTCTCAAAAGATAAAGGAAGAAGTTGAAGGACTTTCTGCACTCCCCCTGGTCATTTTTATAGTTTCTCACTTTGAATCAAATATTTACAGACAAACTACTGCCGTGGTGTTCTTGGCTTAGGGGTATGTAGCCAGACTAAGCAAGGGCAGAGGAGATTAAAAAAAAAAAAAAAAAAAAAAAAGAGCCGGGCCACCCAGATTACCTGTGTGGTTGCTTACATTGGTCTTAGTTTCACTAAGACCCCACAAACCTCGTCATTCCTTCTGCTTTGTTCACCTGACCTTTTTCCAATGTCTTCTTTGCTTTCTTCGTTACCCCAAGGGAATAATCTAGCCACACTAGTAATACAAAATATAACTGGTCCTTTTTCTTCTTTCAGATAAAGGCAGGCTCGGGGAGGGGGGGGGGGAGAAAAAAAAAGATCCTGGCTTCTTCAAATTAGCTCTGAAATAAAAGTCATTGCCAGATGTTATATAAAAGGTGACGTAATCCTAAAGTACTTCATTACATATGCAGCTCGGATCTTCAGCCCAGGGGGAGTTTATTACATTTTGTCGATTCCATTTTCTATATCCACATCATTTTTACATAATTTTTCCTGCCTGACAGGCAGCTTCACATTTTCACAGCAACCCATCAAAACAGCGTTACAAGAGCGCAGGGAACCAGGTTAGCAGTTTACAAATAACGATGCTAACGAGTCAGATTTATCCCAGAGATACAAATCAGGAGTAAATGGTCCATCCATGCGTGAGGAGAAGCACATCTATTTTAGAATAATAGAGAAGAAACAGAACACTTTTCAGTCGGCACTGTGTTCTCTCAGAGCATGTTCTAAATCTATTGCCGAAACGGAGAAATGGAGATGTGCCCCCTTCTAAAGTTATTTTTGCCTTTTTTTCTTCGTTTTCCTAATAAATTCCCGGCTCGAAGCAGAGTAGGTAGCCACAGAACATACATTAAGATCAAAAGTTACTGCCTTTTTGGATTCGTACAAAATTTAGAAAAGGACACGCCATTTGTGCCCAGTGAAATATCTAACTCCTGAGTGCAAACACTGCGAGACACTTCCTCCCACTCTCCAGGTGCTAGGCATCCTTCGCCCCCTCCTTCCCGGGCACTCGCGGCTTCGCTGCCCTCTAATGGCGAAGCATTGCAGTGCAGGCTGAATCCTGGGTCCTTGAGAAGAATTGCACTAGGCATCTGCAGCCAAATAAGGTCAGCCCTCTGTCCTGGTGAACTTAGTGATTCCTAGATAAATAAGCAAGTTCCTGGAACTCCCACTGCAAGAATCCGTGCTTACCAGAGAGAGACCAGCGAGATGGCTTAGGGGGTAAAGGCACTCACCACCAAGGCTGATGACATGAGTTCCATCCCTTGAACCCACGGTAGTTGAAGGAGAAAAATCAAGTCCTACCCTTTCCTCTGACCTCCACGTTGGGGGCTGTGACGCACACACCTGCAGACACACAATCAATAAGTGTAAAATGTAATAAATTTTCCTAAAAGATTGAGTTTATGCAAAGCTTCATTTTTATAAGCTTCAGTTTTAAAAAAAAAAATGTTTAAATGAACTTTGTTTCTCCACAGTTATTACAAACAGAATACTGGGTACTTTCGTTCTTTTATAATAGTAGGATTTGAATGTTGGACAGGGGGTGGTTGAAGACTTGGGGGGGGGCGACTTTACCCAGCCCTTCCCCAGGCCTAGGAAATAGAGTAATTAATAATCATCCCCTCAAAATAAAATTTATCTAAGTTCAGCACATTCCTTATTCCTAGAGTTGACTTCATACATTTAAGAATTCTTCTCATGGGCCTGGAGAGCTGGCTCAGTGAGTAAGAGTACTTACTGGTTGTTCTCCGAAAGGTCACAGGTTCAATTCCAGCACCCACACAGCAGCTTACAACTGTCTAAAAATCTAGCTATAGGAAATCTGACAGCCTCATACAGACATACATTCAGACAAATGCCAATGCACAAAAGGAAACAAAAGAATTTTTTACTTTATTTTAGCTTTATATGACTTTATTTTTATTGTATGTGCACGGGAATGTTTTTCCTGCCTGTGTGCCACTTGTTTGCCTGGTGCTAGCAGAGCTAGGAAAGAGCTGAGTTCCCTGCAGGTGGAGCTGCAGATAGTTGTGAGCCACCCTGGGGGGTGCTGGGAATCGAACCTGAGTCCTCTAGAACAGCAATCAGTCCTGCAAACTTCTGAGCCATCTCCCTGGTCCCTTATTTTAGCTTGTTAATTGTATGTAAGGGAAATGGATGATGGTGTATGTAGCGCAGTTTCCTGAGGAGAAGAGCACATTAATTCCCCTGGAGTTGGTGTTACATTTGGTTACAAGTCATCTCACACAAGTTCTGGGGAAAATGCTGGTCCTTTGCAAGAGCAGTATGCTGAGCCACCTCTTGGGACTCAAGAATTCTGCATAAAGCACTTTTCATCGTATCAAAGTTACTCATGCACATAGTATACAAGTCATTCTACAAATCCTGTTCCCACAAACATGGGTCCAAGCAATACCGTCTCCTCTTTAACCTTGTAACTTTAAGATATTGCTTCTTGACTTCTCAATTTCAGCATTATATATTCTGCACCATGGAAGATGACTTCCTATGTGGGTGTTCACCTGCAGACACACAGTCCCATCCACCACATACATATACTTCCCAATTTTGCTAAGAGTAATCATCAGTGTTTATAGGATTGTGAATACTAATTTCTTGACAACTCCACCATCTATTATGTCATGCTCACCTTCCCTGGCCTAGGTAAGCTGCTATTTATTCTCCCTGCAGTATAAGAAAGGTAGGGAGAGAGGGTGGAAGGGAGGGAGGGAGGGAGGGAGGGAGGGAGGGAGGGAGGGAGGAAGGAAGGAAGGAAGGAAGGAAGGAAGGAAGGAAGGAAGGAAGGAAGGAAGGAAGGTTGATCCTTCTCCTACCTTTAGCTTTGCTTGTATTCATTACACTAATTTCCTAGGGCCATGGCAAAGCTAGCTACCTACCTGATGACTTAAGTCACCCAGGATTTATTGTTCACAGTTTTGGAGATTAAAAATTCTGAGATTCAAGAATCATCAACCCTCGCTCTCTCCAGCGAGTCCTCCTCATCCACTCCTCGTTTCCCTTTTCCCAGCAATCCCTGGAGTTTCTTAGCTTGTCAACTGTCACGTGACTTGTGTGTGTTGTCTGTATCTGTATATCTTCACACATCCCTCTTGTCTCTGGGCTTCTCTTGCTATTACAGTGTGCACCATCTTGAGAGGACCGCTAACTCTAGGTTTATATAACCTCATTTCGGTCTGCCTCAAACACATCTGCGAAGCCCTATTTCCAATAAGGTCATATTCTCCAGTTCCTAAGTTAGGACTGCAACACGGAGACACAGTTTAACCCGCATCATTTACTCTCACTTATCCATCCGCAGCCCCGCACTGTTGTCTGAGTCTGCTCTAGAATTCAAATGTGTTCTGTTTTCTCTCAGCTTTTGTCTTCTATATCAGTTCAGTCTTGCTTGGCTTTTTCCTTTGTGAACTAGAGCCCACATTTTTTCAGGCTTTAATGGAAAAAGATTCACTAGTCCCTCTGTAGTCTCATTGGCTGTACAGGATCGTGTGTCAGTCCCACATAATGAACTCGGAGATGGAACTCAAAGCCATCCCTTAAGGAGTTCAAGTCCAGCCTTGATTCAATCTCTTGGGGGGGGGGGGCGCG
This sequence comes from Phyllotis vaccarum, assembly GCA_033318265.1. Taxonomy (NCBI): domain Eukaryota; kingdom Metazoa; phylum Chordata; class Mammalia; order Rodentia; family Cricetidae; genus Phyllotis; species Phyllotis vaccarum. The sequence continues at coordinate 34,381,970 of JARWLC010000012.1, read as the reverse complement.
ATTTTTGTCTCTATAAGGAAGTATCTGATCATTTTCTTTCTCCAGGATGGATAAAAAAATGAACGTAAAAAGAATGGCAGAAATACATTTCAACCTCCATTGTAGCTTCTGGCATTTGTATGGGAATTGGTCTGGTAAGGTATGAGGGGTACATACGTATCACTTAAATATAGTTTCCTATTTTAAAATGGTAGAGGAGATGACATCATCCCAAATACAAGATGCACGGGAGCAGAAGGAAGAGCCGTCTTTGTGAAGCCATGGTTCCCAACAATGGCTTTGGTTTTGTTTTAACCTAGTTAGACAAATAACAGCCATACTGTCCATTAGCAATCTGCTTCCCCTGAGAAACCACAAGAAGCTTTCTTCAAGTTGTCTCCACACTGCAGCCTGATTGTCCAACATTATCTAACTCTACATATGACGAGTTTGAGACAAAGGCTTAAAGACATCAGACTCAAGGCCACAAAATGGGGGGGGGGGAACCAAGAGTAAATGGGGAAGGCAGAGTCAGGAAAAAGGAAGAAAAAAAGAAAAGAGCAAGAGATCAAACAGAATGGGAGTGAATGAAGAGAGAGGAAATGGAAGGAATTCGCTAACCTGGGCAGGTGTACCTGCCTAAGCCTCTCTAGATGGTTCCTCCAGCCTCAGCATCCTGTGACTCAGCACACTCTGCAGCCTCCTGAGCCCAGAATGGAGCTCCCCAGTGGGATGGGCCGCTAAGTGCTGAGTGTAAAAGCTGCCAAACCACCCTGCCCCAGGAAAGCACTTTACAAACAGCATTTCCTAAAAACTTAAGAGTTTAACGTGACACATCTTGACATCCCATTCCGAGAAACCTTCACTTCGCCTCCTCTGGGGCTTCTAATAGTTTAAAAAAAAAACAATGAAATGGTGTGAGAAAAAGGCCTGTTGCTAAGATCAGTGGCCTCCACCAAATACATCAAAGCAGAAGGGGCTGGAGGCTTTCCTGTCTTCCTCTCCCTCTTGTGGCTGCCCTGCAAAACAGCTCCTGGAATTCTATAGTGTGATAAGTATTCAGAAAACCAGGCCACTGGAGATTTATTTTTTAACTCAGTGCCATTCAGATCATCTACCCACGTTTCTGTCTTATTTGTGAATGTGAATATCTAGGCCCCTTTCCTAAGCGTGTATTTAATTAATCTGATGGGAGAATCAGGCCTCAACTGTTGTTTACTCTCCTGGTGAGTCTAACATGAGCCCACTTAGTGTTTCTTGGGGCCTCTGAGGAGCAGGGAGGGCCTCACACATACAGGCTCTACCCTCCCAATTTTTCAAACCAGGAATTCTTAACAGAAGTGTACTTCTGTAACAGAGGTTGTGTATTTTGATCCATCTTTCTCTCTCCTCCACAGAGCCTGCAGCTGACAGACTTCCCTGAACAAGCAAAGGGTGTAACGGAGGGGAGAAAACCCCAAGTATCTTGCTAGTGACCTTTCAAGATCAACATTTGCCTAGCCACTTCTGAACTTACACCTATAATCTAGGTACCTCCACCTAAGACAGCACGGTCTACTACCCACTCTTCCAGTTCCGCCAGCCATTTACAAAGCCACATCTTTGGGACAGCACAGAAATTAGCTGGTGTCTATATTTTCAACTTTCTCCAGCATTCCTTAAAATTGTCTCTCCTTGGAGCATAAGAGCTGAAATTCCGTTTTGTTAAGCACCATCTCACAGTTCACTGACAACTTTTTTTTAAGTGAATTTTCTACCTTATCAGTTTTCACTTTCTGAAACATGGCATTAAGTCTCACTAGAACCTCCCACGTGTTGAGCAGTGTGTCAGACACTATAGTCTATCATGTGTTTGACCCACGGGATAATCCTACAAAACCAGGACAATTTTCCCAAGTTAAAGGTGTAAAACATCATAACTAATAAGTTTTAGAGCTGAGATTCAATTCCAGGTCTGTCTGGCTCCAAAATCAATTGTCACAATTCTCTCCTGCCCACAGAATGTCTGTGAGGAAGCTAATAACTATAACCAAACAAAGAAAGTAAAGATTTGTACATCAAGGAGCAAAACCACCCTAATGTTCACACTTCTCTGAGCCATAGAAACATTCTCCAGTCTCAGCTTCTCATTCTCAAGAACATCAAAGGCACCTTTTTAAAGCATTCAGGTCCTCTGAGAATGTGAATGCTTTATGGTTAATTTGTGGAGTGTGTCATAAGGTCACTCCTAAACTGTTATATAACCAGCTCCTACAGACACTTACTTCTTATGACTGGTAGACTAGTGTAGACAGATTTTTCTTTGGGCTGCCACCTCACAAATAATGATACAGAGACATGCTATTAATTATGAAAGCTCAGTTTTATCTCAAGCTTGTCCCATTAACTCTTATAACTTAAATTAGCCCATATTTTTATTAATCTACATCTTACCACATGGCTTTTGCCTCCCTGTAGTAAGAAGTTTTTGGCCCGGCCTATCCCCGAGATCTGGACCATCAGTCTCAAATAACCACACAAACTCTTATATTAATTACATACTGTTTAACCTGTGTCTCAGACATATTATTTGCTAATTCTTACTCTTAAATTAACTTATGATTAGCCACAGGGCTTAGTGCCTTTTCTCGGAGGAGCATTCTCATCCTGCTTCCTCTGCATCTTCCCGGCATCTCGGCTCTGCTCTTCCTTGATGTGGGGATGTCTTTCCATCTGCTGTGAATAAAGGACTGTTTGGACCATAGCAGGCACCATAGAGGTAGGTGGAGGAATCCGACCAAGCATAGGTAGGAGAAAGAGGGTGGAGTCAGACACCCTAAGAAGCAACATGTAAGGAGCACAGGTGAGCCACGGACCACATGGCAGGATAGATTAGTGAAAATGGGTTAAGATGAAGGAACTAGCTAGCAATGTTCCGAAGCCATAGGCCAAACAGCATAAAATTAATATAAGTGTCTGGGTCATTTGGGGGGGCCTAAGCATCAGCAGGCGGCTAAGGCGGTCTGGGACTGCCGGTCTGTGGGTCTGGACCTCTGGCAGGGGGCCAGAAACCTCATTGTTACATTTACTCTACTCAGAGTTTTCTTAGTCTGGTAGCCCTTGACCATACTTCCTGTCTGCCTTCTGGCCCATCGGTGTTTTATTGAGCCAGAAGGAGGGACAAATATTTACAATGTTCAAGAGCATAATCCCACAGCACATCTCTCCAATTTTGTGTATTTGACTTGACCTTCTACTTCCTCTTTGTCTAGCCAAGTCTCACCTATACTTCCTGCCCAGCTCCTGGCCATTCAGCTTTTTATTATACCAATCACAGGAACACATTTTCATACAATGTACAAATACCCCACTACAGAGTAGCAGCCAGAAGATCCAAGAAAGAGATGGAAACTTTTTGAGTGAAGCAAGAACATTCTTTTAACCAAGCTGTGTGCGTTCACCTTCAGACCAGGAACCTCAAGAAAGAAAGCAGACAGCAGACACCAGGAATAAGTAGTCAATCATATTGAAAGGCACACACACACACTTAGTCCCAGCCTTTGCAAAGCTTCTAGTCTGAAAGCTGGAATTAGTCAAATTATCCCATAAACATGACCGTGACAGTGTTAGGAAGCAAAAGCATGGGGCTCTTTGCCAACTTATAACAGGACATCTGACTTCACTGGGGACGAGAGGAATCATGTCCAGTGAAGAAAACCTCTTTCTATTTTCCCAGTAAGAAATGACTTTTCTCAAGGTGGCTGATGGTACTTTCTGGGTTACCTGGTAATGATGTCAAGATCTGAGCTACTCTCCAAGCTATCTTCAGAGCTCACATGACAGCAGAAATGAGTCATTAGGATTCTCCTGTCTCTCTTCCAAGATTTGAAATCCTGCAACTTTGATTTAACTTCATGCGCCTCATCAAGCCCTCTTCCTACCCTACCCTCCTAGGTCCAGGCCTTCCCAGCTTTCTAAACATAGCCTAACAACTTCATACCTGTAGGTTCATAGTAATTCCTCTATATCAAAGGAAATTATGTTTCTTGTTAGCATTTCTTAAATTTAAAAAAAAAAAAAGTTTTCCCAAAGGATTCACATTCATACCACAAGGACATTTGCTCAACTATGTTCATAGCGGCATTCTTCATAATAGCCAGAACCTGGAAACAACCTACATACCCTTCAGCTGAAAAAATGGATAAAGAAAATGTTGTATACTTACACAATGTAGTACTACTCAGCAGAAAAAAAAAATGACATTCTAAAATTCAGAGGCATGAATGGAACTAGGAAAAAACATCCTGAGTGAGGTAAACCAGACTGAGAAAGACAAACAGGGTATGTACTTATGGTGGGATTCAATGTCTGCTGATAAGGTCGGAAGAGGTCCTGGGCTCCTGAAGGGGGTATGGTCAGCCCCATTCAAGAGGGGCTGCTGGGATCTGGAAAGCCCCGTTTGTTCCTGCCTTCTGGAGAGACGGGATCAACATCCATCGCTTGGACCATCCAATCTCATTAAGGTGTAACCTGCTATCGTGAGTGCTAATTTACATTCAAATAAATATTAATCCTATATTTAATATACTGCATGTGAGATTTGTTGCGATATATACTCACTTGTAAGTGGATTTTAAACCAGGCTACAAACTACAACCCTGAGTAGGTAGGTAACAAGGAAGGCCCTAAGAGGGACATTCATGGATTCCCTGGGAAGGGAAAATACATAAAATCTACTGAATAAATTGGGACCATAGTGGGGAGGGGATAAGGGAAGGTAGAAAAAACATGAGAGAATGGGATGGTTGAGTTGAGGGAGGGACAGGGAGGAAGAACAAGGAAACAGATATCTTGATAGAGGAGCCACTTTGGGGTGAGGGAGAAACCTGGTGCTAGGGAAATACCCAAGAAGTCACAAACATGACCCCAGATAAGACCCCAAACAATAGTGCAGAGGGTGCCTGAACTGGCCTTCCTCTGTAATCAAATTGATGACCACCCTAATTGTCATCATAGAACCTTCATCCAGCTACTGATGGAAGCGGATGCAGAGATCCACAGCACTGGATCCCAGACCTGCTGAAGAGAGGGAAGAGAGATTATATGAGCAAAGGGGTCAAGATCATGAAGAGGAGACCCACAGAGACAGCTGACGTGAGCTATTGGGAGCTCACTGACCCTGGACTACAGCTGGGGAACGTGCATGGGATTGAGCTAGGCCCTCTGAAGTGGGTGACAGTTGTGTGGTGGGGACAGCTTGTAGGACCTCTGCAGTGGGACCAAAACTTATCCCTAATAAATGAACTTGCTTTTGGGAGCCCATTCCCTACAGAGGAACACCTTACTCAACCTTGATACTGAGAGGAGGGACTTGGTCCTGCCTCAACTGGATAAACTAGACTGCATTGACTCACCCTGGGAGTCCTTACTCTCTCTAAGGAGTGGTTGGGAGGTGGGACCCTCTGGAGTGACTGGTAAGATGGGAGGGGGAACAGTGGTTGGTAAAAAAAAAAAAGAAAGAAAGAAAAAAGTTTCCCACAGCTCTCCAGAACCCAAGTGAGTTGGCAATGTATAGAATTAACATTTGATCAGCTATATTTACCAAGAGCTGTCTTACCTAAACCTAAAGACAATAACACCATGACACTCAGCCCTTACCTCACCCATCGTCATCAAAAAGCAGAGGAGGGTTAGGTCTCTGTCGAGTTAACAGCTCTCACAGGGCTAACTCAGGCTTGGAGATGGGTGCCCCACTCTGGTCGGCTATTAGTAGGCAGCCTGCCTCACCATCCTTCCCAGAGTCTGGAAGGCTATTATCTACCTCATGGGTTTAGTGAAGCAAATAGAGGTTTGATTTCTTTTCAGATAAAAGAGATGATGCAAATGAGAATTTTATCTTGCATGGGGAAGTGACAAAGCAGGAGAATGAATCTTACTTGATTACAATCTTCCATCATTCTGATTTTATAATTACTGAATGGAATCAATCAGCTTTCAGTTGTTACCTTGGTAAAAGATTAAAACATCATTACTTGTCCTACATATTTCACACTTTAGCAAATTTTAATGAACGGAATGCATGAGAAATTGTTATATTATCTTTCATGGTATTGGGATGCTAATGACATTCCTATTGATTTTAATTCACATTTGCTGGTCAAAACGAGTCAGATTCCAGCGAGGCATGGCACCTATAATCCACATTAACAAATGAAGGCCGGGAAACATTGAAATAGCCCAAATGAAATCATTAATCAGAACTATCACACAAAATGATTGCCAAAAAAACGAGGGAGGGTTTAATCTTCATAATGAACATCTTTTATGACATATTGTCTCATCTGTAACTTTTTCACGTTGGTGATTTCTCTACTAAAATATTTTTTAAGTAAGTAAAAAAAATCCTCAGAAGACAAAACATGGACTTCTTGTTCACCAATGAAGAAGCTCACAGGCTGTAAAGATAAAAGTGCCCCCTGAAGAGCCCAGAGCATGTACATTCTTCTTTCAGACCAATAAGAGCCAGGAGGAGTCTGACTCAGTGGAAAAGTGATTGCCTAGCATGCCTGAGGCCCTGGGTTCAAGCCTCAGCACCATCAAAAGACTCCTAGCTATGTGCCAAAAGAAAGTACATGCAGACTGATCAGAAAATGCAGTATAAGAACTCATTCACAGTGGAGGTTTTATAGTTAGATATCATGTAATTTGATGACTACTTTTCACCTTAGTCTGCTATAAAACAGAAGTATAATAAACATAGCCACTTCAGAGTGCTAGTCTCCCGATGAAATGTGGCCATGTTCCAGCATAGTCAAAGGATACTTTATTTCCTTGGCTAAAAACTGTATTAAAGTTCATACCTGTGAAGACAGTTTTTTATTCACCCAAATTCCTTGCTTTATTTCTGCATATTACTCTTTTCTCTAGCTAGCACATCAGTTCGGTTTTGTTTTGTTTTTCTTATTGTTTTGTTTTGTTTTATGTCACAGGAATTGAATCCCAGACCTATGGACTCTGGGCAAACATTCTATTACTGAGCTACACACCCAGCCCTCTAGTTAGTAAATAGGACAGTGCTTCCTAGGGACCTAAGGAGTCTGGGAGGTCTGGTCTCTGCAGTCCAAATGTGCAGGAGCTGAAGAGCAGACAAGGCTGGGCTGTTAAATGCTCCATCGTGTGATTCTTTCCCCCATACCCTGTCCTGAGTAGACCTATAAAATTCATGATAAATGTCCTCTGTGGGATTCAGTTTCTTGTAAAAGGTGGGAAAGTCTTCAAGGATGTAGAAGATAAAATATAGATGGCCCTGGAAAAAGACTCGAGACTCGGGATGCTAGTTTTACAAGATCAAGTGATGGTCAGTGTTGCAGCGAAGACACTGCATGGGACTGAACTGTTTGTTCAGAAGCCAGGAATAGATAGGAGTCTCAGGGGATTCCAGTGGAACTTGCAGTATGGAATAAGCCCTTCAAATGCCTCCTTTCCTCAGGTTCAGATTCACTGGCCTTCTTTTTTATTTGGGCAGAACCTCATGAAACCAGTTCTTCATGGCAACCTTCGTGTTCTAGTTAAATTCATTCTGTTGTCTTTTTCATTAGTTTTATATTTATTTATCACTTTTTTGTTTATCATTTTATTTATTGTTTATTTAGCATTTTATATGTATGTGTGTAGTTGCCAGAGTTTTGGTGCAACGTACACATGCAGGAGCCCACAGAGGCCAATGAGGTCACCAGATTCCCTGCAAATGGAGTTACTGGTGGGTGACAGGCACTGTGTGGGTGCTGGCAGCAGAACTGAGGTCCTCTACAAAATCAGCAAGCACTCTGATCTGCTAAGCCATCACTCAAACGTTATTTGAAAATTTAAAACAAGATAATACTAAGTTGTTTGCTTTTATCTTTTAGTTAATTTTTTAAATTATGTGCATACGCATGTGACCGTGTGGAGATTTATGCATGTCCATATAGTGCCTGCAGATGCCAGAAGGGGGTGTTAGATCCCCTGGAGCTAGAGTTATAGGAAGTTCTGAATTGCCCAATGTGGGTGCTGGGAATTGAACCCTGGTCCTTTGCAAGAACAGTAAACACTCTTAAGCCCTGGGCCACTTCTTCAGCCTATTGTTAAGTTTTGTCTTTAAATCACAGCACTAGATCAGGTAAGGTAGCCTTTGTATCTGACTTGAGAAGAACATCATAAAAGCATCATGCTTTCACTACTAGTGGCAACAATAACAGTTACAGAAACTGAAATCAAGAGGAAATAATTTAGCCAGACGTAATACCTATGAGGCTGGGGCAAGGGAATACAGAGTTTGGAGGGAGCTTGAAAATGCATAGTGAGTTTGGAACCAACTATGGCTACATAGTGAGGTCCTGGCTCAAAAATCTAAAAGAGAGAGAGCTGATTTATCCAAGATGACAAAATTACTAGTGAGGGGGCTAGTGAGATGGCTCGTAGGGGACAAGTATTTGCCATGAAGCTTGATGGTCTCAGTTCAATCTCCAACTCCTACAAGCCATTCTCTGGTGTGGCATGTGTGTGCCCACACACAATAAATGAGTGTCTTTTATTTTTTTAATTAGTGAAATTATAACCCACTCTCTATTTTAAAAGCCACAATTTTTTAATTAAAGAAAAAAGATGAAATTATATTCGATATACAGTGTGAGTGTTTCCAGTCACAGAAGCAATGGGAACAAATTGTGAGCACTCACAAATACATGGAAAGCTTCGCTTCAAAGACTGGAAACTTCTTCAAAGATAGACACAAGGCCTGCCATTGTGCAAGCCCTCCCTGCAATCTCAGTCTGCTCACATCAAAATATGCTTGCTTGCCCCCCCCTTTCTTAAATCTGTGGTGAATCGCTAGGACGTGACATCATGTCCTTCCAACACTGGTTGATAGAGAGAGCTCTGTCCTGGCCGGTTCCCACAGGATGCTGCTCTTGGTCCCAGATACTGTGCTATAGGGAAAGCCAACTATCAAAGGTCCAGGCTAGAACTAGGTGTCCTGCTCATGTCCTTCACGGGTTCAGCCAATAGTGAGCCACAAATCTACAGATACAGCAGTGAAAGAGCCTGTGTATGTTTCTAGACCCCAGTGATCAGGCTCACCACCAATATTTAAATCATCCCAGCTGGGGATCCAGGTCTCATGGAGCAGAGAGAAAATAGACCTTTTGTGCTAACTGCAGCCTCTCCAGATTGCTGGCTGACATATCATGGATGTGATTAAATGATTGCTGATTTAAAGTAAGCTGATTCTATTCCACACTAGTCCCTGGACAAAGTCCGGCAAACATCATTGGTATTTGCAGATCAAGCAAAGCATAGAAACATAAAATTGCAGGTAACCTAGAGAGTCTCAATAACTTTTTTGAAACCAAATACTTAGGCTTCCTTGTAGCACGAAAATACTAGAAGAATGTACTAGAAATTGGAGAGTTTTATCATCATGTCAATTGAGCAAAGGACGTGTATGGTCTTGGTTATATCTCTTGGCCTCCATCTCCTCATATGTAAAATCAAGTTTATGGCTACTGTAGTTTTTTTTGTTTGTTTGTTTGTTTGTTTTTGGTGTTGTTCTACTCTTTGGAGTTCCACCACCCATCTCCCAAATAAATACATGGTGACTTATTCTTACTTTCAAATGCCTGGCCTTAGCTTGGCTTGTTTCGAGCCAGCTTTTCTAACTTAAATTAGTCAAGTTCACTGTTTGCCTCTGGGCTTTTTACCTTTCTTTATTCTATATATCTTTCTTTCCTTCTTACTCCATGGCTGGCTGTGTGGCTATTTGGCTGTGTGGATGTTTATGTTTATGTTTATAAAGACCCTAACTCCAAATAAGAGCGAATCTGAGGTCCCTAGGATTAGAAAACTTCCTTCTAAGAATTTAGGAAGAATACAATTCACTCTGTAACATCAATGAAGATGATGATCTGCAATGTGTAGGGAGGTCATTTAGGGAGAGCAGAGCATAAATCCAGTGGACAATGACAAACGGCTTGATATGTACAAAAATGTGCAAAACTCTTCTTTTGAAATCCCAGACTAAGGGACTCTGGCTAGATTGCTTTATGAACCTTGTGTTCAGCCCAGGTTCATAAATCCTGGAAGGAAATCCAAGCCAATTCTGGAGTGTCTGACAAGCTCCAGGGGCTGAATGGATCAGACAGAATTTCACTTGGAATTTAGGTTTATTGAGTCTAATTTGAAACTTAATGCAAATTCACGGAACATAAACTCCTTACAAATTGAATAGAACCCAATACAGAGGGCTCCTGAGCCACCTGGAATGCACACAATAAATGCTGGAATATTCCCATCTTGGAAACAAGGGAACAGGAAGAGGCCACGCCAGCAAGGCCTCACTATCACCTTCTTGGAAGTGTAGTACATTTGCATCTCGTGAATTATCTTCAACAGCAAAGTACATAGAGTAATAATGAGGAAAAAAAATTTAAAGCAATATGAATCTCCTTATATAAAAATGTGTCAAGGCTTGCAAAATTTCAAAATGGGTAAGACAAGAGACTGGCAAGCTATGTTTTTATTGAAATGTCAGAAAGCATAATGGTTAATCTTTACTGTCAACTTGACTGGATTAGAATCACCATGGAAACATATTTTTGAATGTGTCTATGATGTGTTTCAGAAAGGTTTGACTGAGCAGGGATACCTATCCTAAATACATGGGTAGCACCAGCCCAGGTGCTTAGGGGGAGGGGTCAGGCCTTAAATAAATGAAAAGGAGAATATGAGCTGAACACCAACATCTCTCTCTCTCTCTCTCTCTCTCTCTCTCTCTCTCTCTCTCTCTCTCTCTCTCTCTCTCTCACACACACACACACACACACACACACACACACACACACACACACCACTCACACACCACTTTTTCCTGACTATTATGAAAACAATATGACTAGCCCCTTAATTCTCTGGCTGCCATACCCTCCCAACCACGGTGGACTGTATCCCCTCAAACCTTACGTTAAAATAAACACTTTCAATGTGTTTCTTGTTGGGTACTTGATCCCAGCAATTAGAAAAATAACTATTAAAGAATATGTCAATGCAACAAGTTATCAGACGTATCTGCCATCTTTAATCTATAGAAGACATGATGGTATGCATAAGCCAAACTTTAGCTAGGGCTCTTTGTGACCATCTCATCTTTAATTTGACTGTTACAAATTAAAATCTTTTGATTAGTCTATGTGCCACTCAGATGTGCCCAGTTATACTGCCAAGAAACAACACCAGAAAATCAATAACTGGGAAGTGGAAGTCAGATGTGTTTTAAGACATTTAAGGAAGGCTGGGTTACCAGCCTGGTTACATTAGGAGTGAGCAAAAATCACAGATGTGAAGGTGAAGACCAGTGAGATGTCTCAGCAGGTAACAGCATTTGATGCCAAGCTTGGTGATCTCAGTTTTAATTCCTTTTTATTCCTGGGACCCATCTAGGTAAAGGGAAAGAACCAGCTCCCACAAATTGTCCTCTGACTACACATGCAATGTGTGTTACACACACACACACAAGTAAATAAATAAATAGATGTGATTTTTTTTAATATTTTAAGAGAAACAAAAGTTTAAGTAAGTAGGTCACTATTGGCAGGATTTGCACTTTAAGAGTGCCTTCCCGGGGCTGGAGCGATGGCTCAGAAGTGCCGAGCACTTGTTACAGAAGCATAGGGAACGTAGCTCAGATTCAGCATCCATATAACAGGCCAGGGCCTGCACTTGTCTAACTCCACCATTGACAGGGACATGTGGGAAAGACGGCTGGGAAACCGAGCCGAGAAATGCCAGCTCCAGGCTCGGGAAAGACCTGGCCTCAAAGGAATAAGGCATAGACCAGGTCACATGACACCGTCTTCTGGCTTCTGCACATACACCTCACACATGTGCATGTACACCTCACACACATGCACATACACCTCACAGTGTGTATGTGTGTGTGTGTGTGTGTGTGTGTGCCAAAAAAAATAAAAGAAGAATCACATTCCCCTCTTTACATTTATTTACATGGGAAAGTTAACATGCTCTACATTTTCTCAAATTAACTTGAAATTGTGAAGTATGTCTTTTCAATTAGAAGCCACTGCCCTGTGGCTTAACAACTTTATTGAAATATGATTTACATACCATCACATTCCCTGCTTCTAAGAGTACAATTTAACAGTTTTTGGTAAACATATTGAAATGTGCAACCATCTCTGCATTATCTAATTTTAGAGCATTTTTATCACCTCGGTAACAACTTGTATACTCATTTACAATTAGTACCAAATCCTCTCCTAGCCTCCATAACCACAAGTCTTCTCATGTTCTCCTTAGATTTGCTTTTCCTAGACATCTCAGACAATTGAACCTACAAAACACTCTTAGCCTGGTGTATAGGGATGTTGTGCATGTTACATCATACATATGTATTTCCTTTCTTTTTATGGGTTCTGTAGCTGTTTTTATGCAGGCTGAAGTTTATGTGGTCCAAACACATACCCAGTCCTTACTGCATGTGCCAAATGTGACTGTAAACATCTGTCAGAGATAGCACAAATATGGCCAGGAGAAAATCATCCCTTCCTGTGCACACCTCTGTGTTCCTCTCCTCACATCCAGACTGGCCCTGATATTCATCTTGTCCGATGGGATAAATTGGCAATAATGCTTTAAGATTTCAAAGCTCAGAGATTAAGAAAATTATCAGCTTTGTTTCTTCCCTCTTTGGGAAGCCAGCTGTTGTGTGTATAAAAGCCTTGGCTTGACTACTGTGACTACTTGATCACAAGCAGAAGTCCCTGGACAATGAAAGACCATCTTGGATGTTCCAGCTCCAGGCAGCTCCTAGCTGACCAGCCACATCTATATTCCATGGAGCTGAGAAACCACCCAGCAGAACCCAAGAGAACCCAGTCAGGCCACACAATCGTGAGGTCAAAAAGTGGTTATTGTTTTTCAGCCACTCCATTTAGACTGATTTGTTAGGTAGCAAAAATGGAATTAGACAACATCATCTATCCATTCTTTCTTTTCCCTATAGATTTTTGTTGATGTTTGTTCTAAGGTTTTGGAGGGATTGGGGGGGGTAGTTTCTTTATTTTGTAGTTGCATTCTACTCTATAGAGACTTGTAATAGGCTTTGACTTTAACATCACGTCCTTGGCAGTTTACAGAGCCCTGAGAAGTTTTGTGTCTTTCTGGTACTTTGAGATAACATTTTTAAAACGTTCCAGCAAGCTTTATAAAAATAGGTCTCCTACCATCCCTTCTGCTCTCTCACCATAATGCATAAAGAATCAGGGTCCAGCTGTTCTCCCAACAATGTACATGTTAGCTTAACGATCTCGCCGGTAAAGTCAGCTCAATAACTCAAGAATTTCCTAAATTTTGATTAAAGGAAAATCAGCATGATAAATTTTGCATAGAGGTACCAACACTGCCAAAATATAATCCTCACTCTCAAAAAAAAAAGAAATTAGAATTGGGTTGCAAAAAAAGGGGGAAAAATCATAATAACAAATTAATTTGACAACAAATTAACTTAATCAGACCACCTCCCAAATTGCACGACTCTAGGAGACAGCCAGGAACTGTTTAATGGGTGGTGTCCAATAGTAAAGAAATGAGTGAAGGCTGAAAATACAATATCCTTCAGGAGTTAGAACTTTGTTATTTGCCTTTGCCACACTGTTCTCTAGCACAACACAGGTGCTACATAAGTTTAATTCAGTTACTGCTTTTGAGACAATACTACAGGTCTTAGCGGTCAACAAAGTCTTCATCAAGGAGAGTGGTATAAAATTGCACCCTTGGAAGAAGGAGGGCAGTGAAGGAAGTGGAACACTGAGTCGAAACAGGCTTAATCAACATCTCCTTTCAAGTAAGAAATCCTGGGCGAGGGATGCTGGTGCACATCTTTATCCCACCACTCAGGAGGCAGAGGCAAGAGGGTCTCTGTCAGTTCAAAGCTAGCCTGGTCTACATAACAAGCTCCAGAACAGTCAGAACTACACAGAGAGGTCATGTCTCATACTAGACTCGGACTTATTATGATTTAGGAGTCTTGAAAATTGTCTCAATTCCCATTATCTCCATGTACCTCACATAATATAGAAGAAGGGAAAGGCTGCCATTAACAACACCCTTCACTTTAGGGTCCATCTTCCACAGTAAGATACTTTGCTCCTGGGGCTGGAGAGATGGCTCAGTAGTTAAGAGCACTGACTGCTCTTCCAAAGGACCTAGGTTCAATTCCCAGCACCCATATAGCAGCTGACGACTGTAACTTCAAGATCTGACACTCTCACACAGACATACACGCAGGCATAACACCAATATACATAAGAATAAATAAATTATTTTTTTTAAAAAAAAGATACTTTGCTCCCTAGAATCACAGGATCCAGGGAATCTAAGGATTCCAGATCTAGTCTTTAAATTGGCAGAACAGAAAACCCAGTGCTCCAACACCATGCCACGGGAGCAAGGAGCTCATCTTGAAGGAATATCACGAATCTAGAAGGCAAGAGGAGAAATCGGATAGCTGGAGTCTGCAGAAGAGGGAGGGATGCTGAAAGCAGCTGGGGCTTTAAGCAAAGAGGTTCGGAAGGATGCTGCCGAGTGCATAGTCTCCATCTGCTCCCTCTTCCAGCAGCATCTATCCTGACAGGCACATATTGCTTTCTGAAGAGAAGGGGGTGGTATTTTGTTTTAGTTTGGATTTGGAGGGCTGGTGTTGCCAGTCTTGAATTTCTTTTGGATGTGACACAATGCTGACACCAGCCTAGCTCCATTCAGGTTAAAAGACACTGAAGCCGGCTAACTAGAGCGAGGAACAGAACGTTCCCAGTATGTTTTTGCAGAATGCTAATATCCACTTTGGAGATACACAGAAGAAATTAACATTGTAGTCAAAGTTCTGGGGGGGGGGGTCAGAAAAATAAAAGCCAATATGACTTTAATCTGGCACCTTCCGAAGTTAATTTACCATGGAGCTTGTCATGTAAGACACTGTGAGAACCCTGTTACAAAGGATAAAACAGTAAGACCCAAAGTTATTACCTGATGATTTGGAGAGAAACAGAGCATTGGATATCATTGGCAGAAAATATCGTGGCATTTATAGCTGTGGCAAGACTGTCTCCACTACAGACCCAGTTCTAAGCTATGTTTTACCTTAACTTCCATCATGAAATAACTTGCAGGAGGAAGGCTCAGGGGAAACTGAGGAGGTGGGGAGAAATGGTGTGCCTGGCCAGGAGGATGCTGGTCTTGCAGCAGCACGCTAAAGATGGAATTCTCCCTGCTTGGAGAGATGAGATGCTTTGAACAGCCAGAGCCAGTAAATGCCATGAGAAAGAAGCCTTCCATGACATCAATGAAGAAAAACCGAATGGCTTGAGACCATATAAACCAAGGAAAGTATTTTGTAGTTATCCCCTGGAAGCAAGAAGAGGCCTGAGACAAGACCAAGGCAGATGGGAGTCTAGACCCAGCCTGAGCAAGTCACGTTAGCTCGATGTTACCCCCCTGGCTCCTCAGTGATGACGTGGCACTGGCAGATGTTATAAGAGTTGCTCTCGGTACCAGCTGTACTCCATCATTATGGATTGTTGTGTATTCCGTTCAGACATATATATATACCTCCTGCATTCACATCATGCACATGGTGCGCATATATTCACCTAGATTCACATAGACATATATATAAAACCCTATGTATTCCTCCGAGAGCAAAGTGCCTATCTTGAATTCACAAAATCCTGAGTTAAACTCACGGTTGAAAATGTGAATAGATCAATTAACTAAGAAAGCAACTGAAGGTGTAGTCAAAGAACTGTTGAATGACACCTAGCCTAGTACCATTCAACAATTTTCTGTGAGTACCTGTCAAAACTGCTAGACACATTTTGTGTTTTCACTATACCTCCCTAGGCATCAAAAGCCTTACATATAATCTTAAGGCTTCCATTTGATAACCATCATCACGGTTCAGTGCTGTGAGAATAAAGATTATTTTGGCCTGAGTATGTCTCACCTGTTAGGAAATGAGAATTAGCATTCTGAACAAAGATGATCCACAAACAAGGGAGCAACATAAAAGAAAAAATGATGAAGGACAGCTCTCTATCAGAGTTGCCTGGTAATCAGGGTGCAAAAAGACATGATAAGTAGGCTCTCTACGGATCCTGCTCAAAATGAAGGTCTAGGTCTGGAGTCAGGACAGGGTAGGCTCCAGCAGCCAGTGTGCCCTAGCAGCCCAGTTAGAGGAAGCTTAAGCATCACAGTTATTTGTGTATGATACACATAAGATAGAAGAAGATCGACGGAGCCCATCCCCTGGGGATGCTCTCAGCCAAGTCTTGACTAGGGAGAAGTCTCATAAAGCAAGCAACTTGGTAGATACAGTTTTCTTGTCTCTCTCTCCTCAACCAATTGAAAAGTAGCTCCTGAGCTGGAGAGATGGTGCTTCCGCAGTTAAGAAAACTGGTTATCTTGAAGGAACTGGGTTTGGTTCCCATCAGTTGCTTTGTGCTTTAAAACCAACCGTCTAAAATACTAGTTCCAGGGGATCCAAGACCCTCTCTGGGCTCTGTGGACTCTTGCATTCACATCATGCACATGGTGCGCATATATTCACATAGATAACCATAAATAAAAATAAATAAACCTTTAAGGATGCTTTTTAAAGAAAGGCAGATCCCAGGGTCTCCTTTGAGTTCTAGCCTTGATTTAAGTCTTTTATAATTGTATTATCTGTTCATTTCTGTAGGGCATCTCTTGTTTACACCTGGCCAATTCTCCTTGCTCAGACTTAAAAAAAAAAAAAAAAAAGACTCCTTTACCAGAAAAGAACAGCCCTGCCACCTGCCTTCATGCATCCAGCTCAGGAGTCATTCATTATCTGTGGCCTGACTAACCCAAGTTGGCCACATCATACAGAACTGGGCAATATCAATGGAATCTGAGTCCTGAAGGTCCAAGGTCTCTTTCAAGGTTTCCCAAAAGTGCCATTTCTGATCTCTTCAATTCCAGGAGTGGAAACACAGAGAGAGATCAAGACAGAAACATGTGTGTGCTTTATTTCATAAGCCTCTCTGAATTCTCCATTACTCTTTCTTGGAAGTGTGTTTTCGTCAGAATGAGGATAGCATTTGCTGCTTCCGTGGAGTCTATTTTGGAAAATACAGAGCACATACAAATTTAAAATATTATCTCTTTTTACTTCCTCTTTCTGTTCCTGACACAGTGCCTTGCATACTAATACTTTTAAAGCAGAAAGCATAATATTATATACCAAAAGAACATTTTCATTACCTAATACTCCTATTCTGACCCCATCTGCTTTACAGAATTTTCCATATAAGAAATTCTTTGAAACCAGATCAGCAAAGTTCTGTTTCAATGAACAATTTGTTCCCCAGGCCACAAATAGAGCTGCTGCAAGTAACTCCTATGTTTAAAATGGTCTTCGTGAAAACATTGTTTTACCTGTGATATGCAGAAACGTGCTTGGGAACAAAATTGCCTTGTGAGTTTGTTGCTGATGTTTTTTGAATTTTCATTGCTATTAATTAACGTCTTAGCTCATCCTGCCTCCTTATCTTGGGACTTGTTGCTCAAAGGAAGGCCCCGCCATGCAACACAATAAAAGCCTTTGATCTCTATTCAAATAGCAGACATGCTTTTCAATAAGCAAAGGTTCATTATATTTCTACAGTCTCGCCTCACTTCTGCTTTCTCCCTCCTCCTTGAGACTTCATAATCCAGCTCAAAATTTGACTTAATCTAACTATGGCATTTATTCCTCTCAGCCATTATCCATGCCTCTGCAGAAATTCACACATCGCTTCTGAACACTGGGAGGCAGTGAGAAGGCCATGGCTGGTAACACAGGTAATGTCAGCTACATGGGCAGCTGAGTCAGAGCAGCAGCAACTTCAACCCGCCTCCTCTATAGAATGAGTTCAATGCCAGCCTGGGCAATTTAATGAAATTTTATCTCAAAAGCAAAGTTAAAAGGGGATTAGACTATATCTCAGCAGCAGAGCCCTAGGTTCCACACCAGTACTGCAGGGCAAGGAGAAGGAGGGAGGGAGAAATGAAAAACAGGAAATGAAGAAAGGAAAGCTGGAGATCTATATTTTGATTGTTCTCTGACTAATAATAATAATAATAATAATAATAATAATAATAATGTGGGAAGCTGATTGTGCCTCCAACCCCAGCCAACAGTAGAAGGCTAAGGCAAGACCGTGAGTTCAAGATCAGTCTGGGGTTTGTAATAAGACCCTATATCAAATAAAATAAAGTAAGGGTGTGGGAGAAAGGGATGCTCCTAGTGGTATACATCTGTAACCCAACATTACTGTTGGCAGAAGGATCTGAAATTCGTGATCATCCTTGACTATTCGTAGAGTTTGAAGTGAGCCTAGCCTACATGAGACCCCAAGTGATACACACAAAGAGAGTGGGGGAGAGGGGAGAGAGGGAGGGAGGGAGGGAGGGAGGGAGGGAGGGAGGGAGAGGAAAGGGGAGAGAGGGAGAAAGAAGCAAAAACAGTGAGCTAATACTGACCTCCAAAATCGGCAAATAGTCACACACCCTTCTTAGTCTCCAGAGAAAACCCAGCACACATTCCCCAGTGTCACCCTGAGGCACGTGTCAGCACAGTGAGTGGGTATAACTGATAAAAGCATCTTTATTTGCTAGCATTTAAATGTGCCCTTTAAAGAATGAAATCAATTACAACGTGCCTAATTATAGTCTGGTGGTATACTCGTGTACCTATAGCAATCCAATTATTAAGAATAAGCTTTGCATTTTTCCTGCTAATCCAAAAAGATGGCAAATTATGATATGGTAATTAGATAAAGACCTTGCTTGAGAAAAATACATCACAAAGTGGATCTTTTCAAAGCTCTCCTCTCTTTAAATTAAATTTCACTGTCTGTTTCTTTATTTCATCTCACCTTGCCAGCGTGATGTCCTTGTACTTCATTCTCTAGCCCGGTGGATTTCAGGCCATTTAGGAAGGCAGATACAACAGCAAAGAGATGACGTCATCTTTTAGCAAAATTGCACTATTATTCCAGGACCGTGTGTACTCTCATCCATCTATCTTTGCTGACATTACTCCACAGGAAGGTTTTCCAGGGCAGATGTGCGCTCCCTTGGCAACAAAAATGACAAGGAGTGAACATTCATTTTGAATCCCAGGAGGAAGAATTTCGTAAACCCATTTTATAAATGTACTGTGAATAATGGAGAGACATCAAATGTCCTCAAGCCTGTGCTGATTAAAAAACCTTCAAGAGTCCAAGTTTGAAGCAACCCCCAAATTTAATTCACATTATAAAAACATTTTCTTCATTTAAAAGCATACTTTGACTCACAATAGTATGCAAATTAAAGCAGTCTCTATCGCAAGCGTATATGGATATGTTAAGAAGCAACTTTGTGCTATGATCATTTAATAAGGAATCGGGACAAAATTAGTAAAGGATCATTATACAGGGTTTCATCCAAGTGTGCTAAAACAGCTTCAAAATCAAATGCGGACAGCAGAGAGACAGGAAAGGACCTTCTGAAGACAAAGACATGCACTCGGAAAAAATGGTACAAAACAGAAAAGGCAGCTCAGAAACAAAACTGAGAAGAAATCCCAGGAAGAATCAGATGACACTCCCTCACCTGTGCTCTCTGTCCTGCTTATGCTCATCACAGTGACCAATGCAACTTGGGAAGGAAAGGGTTTATTTGTCCATCACTGAAGGACGTCAGGACAGGAACCTGGAGGCAGGAGCTGATGGAGAGGTCATGGGAGAGTGCTGCTTGCTGGCTTAACTCACAGCTTGCCCATTCTGCTTTTTTATAGAACCCAGGACCTCCAGCCCAGGAATAGCATCTCTCAATGGGCTGGGCCCTCTCCTATCAGTCACTAATTAAGAGAATGCCCTACAGGTTTGCCTGCAGCCAGATCTTATTCTGCCATCCTCTCCATTGAGGCTCCCTTCTCTCTGATGACTCTGCCTGTGTCACATTGACATAAAACCACCCAGTACAGTTTCCTCTTTCTTTCCTCCTTGGTTCTTTGGAGCAGTTTTTAAAATGCATTGAGCTGGGGAGATCAGTTAGACACAAAGGTCTAAGTTCAATCCCCAGAACCCTCATTATCAGAGCCATGGGTACACACTTGTATTCCCTGTACTGTTGAGGTGGAGATAGGCAGATCCCTGGGGCTTGCTATGCAAGTATGAGGACTTGCATTCAGTGCACAGTAGTGCATGAATCTGTAATCCCATTGATCCTGTGTAGGATAGAAGATGGATACAGGAGAATCCTCAGAAGCCCAAGACAGGAGCCTGGCTATGCAGCTGAGGATCAGAGACCTTGTCTCAAACAAAATTGGTGGCAAGAACCAACACTCAGGGTTGCTCCCTGGTCTCCACATGCATCCCATAGCACACGTGTAAGAATCTGCACACACCACAAAAAAGGTAGCATCTAGCCTCCACACACTTAGGCACACACACACACACACAATGTAGGTAAAGCTTTTCCAACTTCTCATTCTAAACCCCTACACTCCACCTCTCCCATCCCTAGAATTCAAGGCCGAACACTGTCAAATGATAGAATATTTGTTTAACTATGTAAAGATGTGTTGCATTTGTTTATGCTGCTCTTGTTTAATTATGCAAAGATGTGTTACTGCTGCACCTTGCCTGCCTAAGGCACCTGATTGGTCTAATAAAAGCTCAACAGCCAATAGCTAGGCAGAAAAGGGATGGGGGCGGCACACAGAGAGGAAGCAGGAAAGCAGGATGGACAGTACATCAGTACATAGATGAGGTAAACGAGCTTTGAGGGAGCATGAAGATTAATAGAAATGGGTTCATTTAAGTTTTTTAAGCTACCTAGAAACAAGCCTAAGCTAAGGCTGCGCATTCATAATTAATAATAAGTGTTTGTATCATGATGCCAGGCTGGCAGTCTAAGAAAGCCTGCTACAAGCTACCGCTGTCATCTCATTATTTTTGTGCATTTCACAGACCCCTTACATGTCTAATAAACTCTACACATCCCCCTCTTAGAAAAATGTTTGAAAATGTGCAAACAAGATTACAAAGAATTACATAGGAAATCAGTTATACGACAAGATCAGATCATTCTGTTACTGAGCCCTGAGGGACTTGAAGCCTCCAGGAGATGGAGCTGGAATTTCTACTCTTAGGGTTTCCGACCTGTGCAAGTAGATGGATGTACACACATGGCAGTCCCATGCGGTGGCTGCTGTCAAGACTGTTCAACCCACCTCTAGCTAGTGGTACCACAGCTCTGGTTCCTTCTACTCTCAGCCTCGGAGAGATTTACTAAGGCTCGAGTCATGGTTCATTGCTGCTGTGTGCTAGAGAGAATCCCACCCCCTATTATCCCGCTCCCACTGTGAAGCCGAGGAGAATCCTCTCCTACAACATCTATTTTTACTTCCAGAGATATCAACCTAAGACACTTACTCATCGTTCCTTAGCTTGAGTTTTCCATGTATTGCCTTCCTGGGAAGGATCCCATGTCTGTGTATAGGGATCCAATGCATTCATTTAATAGCCTTGTACTATTTCCTTCATGGTTTGACCATAACTAACGTTGCGCATTTCCAGCACAGACATTTCTAATAGTTCCTCTCTGGAAACTGAAAAAAAATCTCATTTTTACACATTTAAATGCAATTACTGCCTTACCACATTTTAACTATCTAGTTAGTTGCTCCTGCGCCTTTCATCAATCTCATGAGCTACAAAACTTTAGTATCTTGCTGTCTTTGGGAATACAGGTCTGTTCCCAAAGCAATTTATCTCTGTATGTGGCAAGCTGTTAAGCCTCTGCTGGCCCCTGGCCTCTGAGTCTCTATCTTTACAGCCCCAACCTCAGAACATCAGATTCCCCTTTTTTATTAGAAGAGCACATAGGGGGGTGTTTTGGCTTCTCTTAGCTCGTCTTACCAGAGGATGTGACTTGGATGTGGGGGCAACAGAGAGACAGGGACAGACACAGAGAGAGAGGATATGCAAGAAACTGAGGTGAGGTAGGAGGCAACAGAGACAGACAGACAGACAGACAGAGAATGAACTGGAAAACTTAAGGACAGGAAAATGAAGACTATTATTCCCACTGTATACCCTTTTTCACCTTTTTATTTTAATTTTCACTATTTAATTTTGTGAGGGTGTTTGCTCTGGCAGTGGGGTTTTAGGTCACCACAGACAGACAGAAAAGCAACATGGAGCACTAGAGAGCAGATAAGCCATTTCTAAATTCCTCACTTTGCCCAGAAGCCATGTGGTTGCCAAGCAGGAGATCCAGATCCATACTCAGCTCTGGGCCCAGCTCTCTGTGCAGCTCTGGACCAGCATCTCTGATCACACATATCCTGGTGTATAAAAGCTAAGACAGTGGTACTTGTGAGCTATGTGCTTTAAAAATGATGCAGTAGTTACTGGAGAGATCTCTTAATGTCTCCAGGTTTCTCTGCTCTTCAGAATCAGAAAGTCGGGCAAAGGGATCTTTCAGCTCTAAGATACATGGTTCTTAATCCAGACAGAATCATGAACTTGGCTGTAAAAATTCCTTTTCTTTTATCACAACAAGGTGGCCTGCAAGTTCAAAGAGAAAAACAGAAAAGAAAAGAAAAAAAAAAAAAAACCGAAGACAGACATTTGGGCTTAAAGATCTAGTTCAACATGGAGGAGAGAAAGAGCTGCCTAACTAACTCAAGCTACCAATTGAAGTAGCAGCTGGCAGACAAGGAAGCTTTGTTGTCTGCTACCTAACCAAACACACCCTGTTGGAGGCAGATCAGAAGAAAAGTTACTCACTAGAAGAGTCAAATAAGTTGGCAAGACAAAGAAATGGAGTGATTAGGTGTGAGAGGGATACTCTGGAACAGGCCGCATCCTATGATGCTTCTAGCCTCTGCTGAGAAGCCCATGATGAAGACATCAGTGATAAACAAGGCGGGCCCTGTGGTGTCTGCCTGTTCTGAGAACTAGGAGCAGGAATGAATTGCTATTAAACAGATGTATGGAGGAGTTACACAGGAAGGAGCGTACACATTGAGTTATTGACTCTAAATTATCCTTTAAGTCCTTCCTGCCCCACCTGCCCAAGGACCAGTTAACTTCCCAGGATTCTGGATGTTGTAGTTCTTAGAAAATAACAACAAAGCCTCATGGGAAAGTATGGTGGCCATATTAGCTTTGACAACTTGTGGTTTCAGGGCCATTCACCTGAGGTGGATGGTTCTGAGCAAGTTCGAACTTGATTAGTATTTAGTATTTTAATAAATGCTTGATTTAATTTGGCTAAAATGGTGGGCCGTGTTGTCTCTGGCGAATCTCAGAATTAACATAAGGGTGTGCAGACACTAAAATTCCTTACGAAAAGGAAGCCCAACTGAATGGCAGTATGTTAACATAAAAGGGGAAAAAAATCTCTCAGTGCCCTTTTGGCTCATCCTTCCTCCCAGCAGTGGACTTGTGGGTAACTTCCTAGACTGGGGAAAAATTTTTGCAAAAAACTCTTCATGTCCCCAACTAAAAGAATGTTTTACTTTAGAACAAAACACTTTTTTTTCTCAAGGCAGCCAATTAACTCTGAGGTCTTAGCAATCTACAAGCTCTCTTTGGCAATGTGGACCTACAGCAGAAACATCTTCCTAAAACTCATGGGATGAGAAAGGGGTAAAAAAATAAGACATCCTTAGTCAGCATAAAAAGATGGGATTTTGAGTGTAAACTAAAACCCCCGCACCTGGTGTTCTAGTGGTTGGGATTCAGCACTCTCTCAAACGTAAATTAAAGAATGATTACTTTGGGGAGGGGAAGCCAGGAATATGGCTCAGCAAGTTAAAAGACCCTTTGTCTGATAACTCGAGTAAAAATAAGATGTGGGGCTCACCACTCCTCCAGAGAGATAGACAGGAAAGACAGGAGAGTTGCCTGAAGGTTCATGAGTCAACTAGCCTGGAATATTCACTATAGCAGCAGAAACAAGAGAGTTCCTGTCCAAAGTGGTGGATAGCCCATGATCACACACTCCCAAAAGTCCTCTGACTTCCACATATTCACTGTGGCACACACAGTCCCTGAACTGCACATGTATGCACACACATACACAAAGGGGGCCCTTAAGGATTTATTTCTTCTCTTTGGTCATTGGGAAATGAAGAGTTATCAAATATGGAGCTGGATAGGCAGTCCAAAGCTTCAGAGCATTGCCACTCTTGCAGAGAAGCTGGGTTCAGCTCCCAGCTCCCTCCCAGCTGGTTATGATCACCTATAACCCCAGTTCCAGGCGATCTGATGCCTCCCTCCCACCTCCTCATGCATCAGTCATGCCCATACAACCGTCCAGACACCCACACATACACATGAACTAAAATAAATATTTTAAGAGCTATTAAATATGAGATGTAAGACATGGAGTAACAGTCTAGGTGGATGGTGAGCACAGAGAAACTGAAATGGAAAAGAGAAAGGGAAGAAGGGAAAGGTGGATTCAACTGGAGATTTGTATCTGTGCCCACACTTGGAGCTGCCTCATGAGGAGACAGCTCCTGATGTAGCATTGGAGAAGAACCGGCAAGCCTTGATGTGCAAAGAGACTGTGGGTAAACACAGGCCAGCACTCAGGAATGTGAGAGATCCAACAGTGTGGGTCTTTTATTCTTTCCTTCACTTCAAACTCCTACAGACTCCTCTACTATTAAGTAGCCTTGCTCTTTCCATCTGAGTTCCAAACAGCATATGCACATCTGTAAACAATAGGTATTGTTTGTGTACTTTTTATTCATCATTAGAAGAGCTAGTAGCTGCTAAGCATGATGGTACTCGAGGCACTCGGCAGGCAGAGGCAGACCGCTCTATGTAGGTTTGAAGCCAGCCCAGTCTATGCAGTGAGTTCCAGGCCAGGGACACACAGTGAGACTTTACCTGAGGAAAAAATAAAATTTAAGATATTCTGGAGCCGAAGAGATGGCTCATCAGTTAAGAGCTCTTGCAGAAAACCCAGAGTCGTTCCCAACACCCACGTGGTAGCATATGACCATCCGGTTCCAGAGGATCCAACATGCTTTTCTGGCTTCTTTGATACACATGTGATATAGACACATAAGCAGGCACACACACTAAATAAAACTAAATAAATCTAAGCTGGGCAGTGATGGCAATACCTTTAATCCAGCACTCAGGAGACAAAGGCAGTCAGATCTCTGTGAGTTCAAGGCCAGCCTAGTTTACAAAGCAAACTCTAGGACAGCTAGACCTACAGGACGAATCCCTGTCTCTAAAAACCAAAGTAAATAAACAAATAAATCTTTTAAAAAAAAGATTGGTGGTTGATACCTGAGGAATGACACCCAAGATTGTCCTCCAGCCTCCACTCGCATCTTCCCATTGGTGTACGTGGTTATCAACCCTCCCTCACCTCCCACTGCCATTATTCTTACCAAATAGTCCTGTAAGTCATACTTAACACTTAGAAGTTTCTAACAGACCACTTAGGTTTACAAGGACTTGTGTGTTATCCAACAGTCTTGATTTTTTTTCTGCCCCCTGTCTTGGGATACTGGTCTCATAACTTGCTGTAATGAAGAGCACCCCCAGATCTCTTCTGTAAGGATGCAGGGGTACAGCCAAGAGAAAGGAATGAAAAGTGGATCTCAGAAGTTGTCCTGTCCTGGGTCTCCTCTGCAGTTTGAAGGTTTTTTATTGTTTTATTTATCATTAGATATTACACTGTTCTTCTATTGTGTTTATGAATGTGTTTTCTTCTTTCTACTGAACACGCCTGATCTTTATTAAGTGACTTTTTTTTAAAAAAAAATTACTTTTATGTATATGGAGCTCTATCTGCATGTACACCTGCATGCCAGAAGAGGGTGTCAGATCCCATTATAGATGGCTGTGACTGCTGGAAATTGAAAGCAGGTCTGGATGAGCAGCCAGGGCTCTTAACTGCTGAGCCATCTCTCCAACCCCATTAAGTTACTTTTTATTGATTGGAGGGTTTTAGTGTAGGCTTTGTAAGGTTTAGAGTGCAGTTCTTACTTCACAAACCTTAGATTAAACTTACATACAAGAAAGAAAAATATTTTCCCAGTGTTTCAGAGCTCCATTAAATTATCTTCTTTGACTAAATGTAGGTGAGATCTGATGTAACTTGGCCACACTAGGGTGTTGGATGGCATTATTTTGCCTTTCTGGATCATTTTCAGCTCTGGGAGGCATTCTGCTTGGGCATCAAAGCCACCTGTATTCTCTGGCTTTGAGCAGAACATGAAAGCATTTATTTCTATGGTGAGGTTGCCACAGGCTGCCACGCCTCTCAGCCATCGCTGCTCTTGTCTGGGTAGCTCTACTCAGCTTTCTCTGCCCTACCTTTAGACCACGGTGAGCCTTCTTGGCCCTTTGGGGACAGTGACAGATGCACCTGCAATCCTTCTTTTCGCCACCCACACACTCTTACTAAAACCTCTTCCCAGTTTCCCATCTTGTATGTTTTATTGGTTTTGATGGGAGGGGGCCTTTGGTTGTTAAGGAAAGTTGAAAATTCTGAAGGAAAATGTTCTACTGTTTTAAATTTGAATGAACTATATGATGAAACCGTCTTGGATACTCAAGGGACTGAGTAGGCTTTTGGGTACAAAGTATTTTTTTTTTAAGGGGACCAAAGATAAAACATTTTAAATCGTTTTTCACGTATAATTTATTTGGGTGATGGGCTTGACCCCAACACCTCACACATGCTTGTCAGGAGCTGTTCCACTGAGCTGGTTCCCCAGTGCAGAATCATGATTTTAGGTCAGAAAATCGAGAGAAAACATTTTCTTTCTTCCAAGAATACCTCTATAGCTAAATGTTATATTTCATAAAGGGTTACTGATATCTAATAGTTTTTAAAATGTCTCAGGGTTTCTGTTGCATGTGACCAAAACAATGTGGGGACAAAGGGATGTATTACATACTATGCCATTCATGCCATGGTGTGTAGGTTAGATAGCCTGTTTTCCTCCATGTAAATCCGGGAGATGAAATTCATGTTGTCAGGCCCGATGGCACATGCTTTCTGGGCCATCCTTCAGACTTCTGCTGACACTGACATGTCTCGAGCAGTTTCTAGAATATATATTGGACTTCTAAATATGAGAGGAGAGAGAGAGAAGCAAAGGTATAAATAGACAAGTCACAGATGGAAAGTATAGTTGAGAAGATGCTTAACCTAGGAATGTAGAAAATACAAACTAAACAAGATAATGTTTCATATTCATTAAAATGGCAAAAAGTCATATAATAGTCTGGGTGGGTGGAAGTGCGAATTGGCACAACCACTTTGGAGAGTAAATTAGCAATATTTTGTAAAGCTAAGGCAAGCATAATAAAGAATTCAACAATCTTATTTCTAGGTCTCTATTGGTTGAGGAATGCTGTTTTGTGTTTAAACACCGGGAAACACAAAGATGTATACTGAAGTGGTATTTGTGAAGGAGAAAAAATAGAAATAAACCAATTATCCACCAAAAGAAGAATGTTAAGTAATTAGAGTGTGTTAATATGATGGAGTGATGTGGTATGAACGAGGGCAATCTATCAATCAGCAAATCAGTGTTTTAAACAGGAGGTATTAGAAAGATGTTTATAGTATTAGGTTCAATTCCCCGCCTGTGTGTGTGTGTCTGTGTGTGTGTAGATCAGGGACAACTTCAGGTGCCATCCACTTTTTTTTTTTTTTTGAAAGAATGTTTTTCACGGGTAGGGAACTCATTAGGGACAGTCTGGCTGGCCAGAGAACCCCAGCTACCTGCCTGTCTTCAAGTCCCCAGTGTGCAATAACAAACACCTACCACCACACTTAACATTTCTTACCCGATTCTGGAGATTAACCTCATGCCCTCACACTTTCGAGGCAGGCACTTTACTGACTAAAGCTATCCCTTCAGCCCACTTTGATTCCTTTTTAATTTTTACTCCAGATAGGCTCTCACTAAGTTGCCTAGGTTGTATTTGAACTCCCTCTATAACTCAGGCAGGCTTTGGACTTGCAAGTCCCTACATTGGCTTTCTAAGAATCTGGGACTGTAGGGGTGCCTGGCCACACCCAGCTCCTGAGTCACTTTTATTTCGCATTTGATTAGCAGTTAGTAGTTGGCTTGGAGCTCTTGGGTGAAGAGAAACAGCCCTGCTCAGTCTCTTGTCTTCCTGCACAAGTTCCTCTTGTCCTCGGGGTCTATTCCAAGATTCCCAGTGGATGCCTGAAAGGCAGGTAGCACCAGACCATATTTATCCTTCTTATGCACACACGTTCAGCCCCCTTTTTGCCTTTTTGGTTTGTTTGTGGTATATGGCTGTGTACCTGCGTGTGCAGGGACCGTAGGTCCCTGTCATCTTCTATCACTCTCCATCTTGCTTCTGGAGACAGAGTCACTCACCGAGCCCAGAGCTCACCTTTTTAGCTTGACTGGTTGCCTAGCAATCCCAAGCATCAGCCTGATCCCGCGTCCCAGTGCTGGAGTGCCAGACATCTGTTGCTGTGCCTTCTCGACGGGTATGGGGATCTGAATTCAGGCTCTCGTGCTTGATCAACAAATCACTTTATACACTGATTCATTTCCCTAGCCCCAGGCTTTGTTTTAACTAAGCACTTATCACACATTGGGGTTGTAA
The DNA here is from genome assembly GCA_033318265.1 of Phyllotis vaccarum. NCBI lineage: Eukaryota > Metazoa > Chordata > Mammalia > Rodentia > Cricetidae > Phyllotis > Phyllotis vaccarum. The sequence continues at coordinate 34,353,276 of JARWLC010000012.1, read as the reverse complement.
CTTGTGGTGTTCGAGTTGTGACAGCAAGATTAAAATGCACTCCCCCCCAACAATTTCACAGAAAAAAGATTTGCTTCCATCATAATCCAAACTTCCTTCTCCTGTCGAGAGCGTCTCTCTTTACACTTGCAGGGGCAGTGGGAAATTTCCCCTCTAGCCTCTGAAGGGTCAGTGTAGGCAACTGAAAAAGACATATTGAATGATGAGAAAAGTTACATAGATTCAGTCCACAGGTAGAGGCAGTCTTACAGTCTTATTACCTGTGGCCTGGAATGATACAGAATGGAGAGAGAGTATTTTGAGAAGTGATAAGTTATCTGGGATAACTCAGTGGATTTGGTCCTGCCAGCTTTTTACAGAACATTCAGAGTTCCAGACTGCTCAAATCTCTTGTTCTGTATGCTTTTCTCACACTTCTTATTCTGTTCTCTCTTTTTTCCCCAAGACTGAGTTTCTCTGTGTAACAGCTTTAGTTGTCCTGGAACTGACTTTGTAGACCAGGCTGGCCTCAGACTCACAGAGATCTATCTGCCTGCCTCTGTCTCCTGAGTGCTGAGATCAAAGATGTGCTACAATCTCCCAGCTTCTCATACTCCTTATTTTTATAAATTTATACATTTTCTTTCTCTAAGAAAATTCATCTGTTGTCTACTTGGTAGGTTTCCGAAAGACAGAAAAAAAAAATAAATAAAAGCAAGAAATTGACTCCACCTAGTTGAATTGGAAGCTTGGTCATTTCTTCTTAATAACTATGTTTTTATGCGTGAAAACTTTTAAGCATTGGTCTTTGTGTTAATTTCAATGAAAAGTTTTGTGAAGTTTGGCTTATTGTTAGAGCTCCTAGATCTCCCCTCTCACTGATGTCACGGTTTCCTTTCCCAGCCTTCAAAAAGTGCGCAAGAACGCTAGCTACATACTCAGCTACCGCTCAGTGAACAGCTCAAAGCCGAAGACAGAATCTTGTGGTACTAATGCTCTGGGTTTGTGCTCACTCTTCTTGGCATCTATTTTTGCAATTAACTTGGCCACTTTCCTCTGTCTTGTTTATAGATGAGCATTTCTATCAAATGCTTAAGGTGAGTATGGATGACTTTTTCTGACTTCGCCATTTGGCAGTGATTGGCTAAAAAGGGATGTGCTCTAGGGCTAGAGAGGTGGCATAATGATTAAGAATGCTGGCTGCATTCTTCCAGAGGACCTCGGTTCAATCCCCAGCACCACATGGTGGCTCACAGCCATCTCTAACTACAGTTCCAGGGCAATCTGATGCCTTCTTCTGGTTTCCATGGATGCCAAGCACAGGTGTGGTACATAGACATACATTCGTGTAAAACATCCCTACACATAAAACAAAATTTGCATTTCCTATTCTTTTTCTACGTTTCTAGGAGATTCATTTTATTTTATTTTGAGACTGAGTTTCATGTAGCCCGAGCTAGCTTTTCAATTCCCGAATCCTCCTGCCTCTGCCTCCCATGCTGTATTCCAGGTGTGTACCATCACACCCAAGCTTTCTAGGGTTCTTCTGGGGTAATAACCGAAGTTCATTTTCTCACTGGTGACTCCTGTTTGTAACCGGAATGTCCTTTGCCACATCCAGGAGCTTCCCACAGATATGGGTCCAGCTGTTCTATCGTTTCTCTCCAGCTTGACCCTTAGATCGACCGTCTGCAATCTCATGCGGCTGTTTTCTGTCCAGTGATCATTCTCCCCAGCATACCTACCAGCTAAAGGCTGGGAGCTGAGGCTCTATGGTCCTTGTATCCTCTGTAGGAGGAACTGCCAAGAATATAGCTCAAGGTTTGAGGCGCTGGGCTCAACTACAAAGCAAAAAGTGACTTAGGGGATAGGAGATAAATTTGACTCTGCTGACCCATCCGAGAACTTCTGAAATCCTGTGATTCTAGATTTTATATTTATATTATGTGTCCAAAAGACTGCAGTAGGTTAACTTCTGAGTGTAATTCCCAAGAGCGGATGATAGGTGGCACTGTAGTATAAAATGAGCCTTATAAACTGTTAGACCTAGACTTCAATGTGTCCATTCATACATAACAGAACGTCTAATTCTTTTAAATCAGAAATGTAAATCCATAGATTCTGTACACCTAGAAATTATAGCTCTAAAGACATGAGTCACTTGACTTGAGCCATGCGTCTCTTTGCCTTCTGCCTTACTCATAATAAATACCTCAGCTCTAGCACTTAGCATCAATGCGCTTAGTCAGTCCCGGACCACAGCATAAGTTCAACGGCAAAGCTGTGGCCCTTTCACATCCCAAGTATTCTGCTTTATTATGAATTGTTAATAAATTATAATGTATAAAAAATGAGTTTTTATTCCCTCACAAGTTTAGACCAGTGTCTCCAATAAGGTTGAGTTTGGCTCCCTTTTCCACAGCTAATGGAGACTTAGGCTTCATTACTTAGAACAATGGCTCTCAACCTTTATAATGTTACGACCCTTTAATACAGCTACTCATGTTCTTGTGACCCCCAACCATAAGATTAGGTTGTTGCTACTTCATAACTGTAATTGCTACTGTTATGAATTGCAATGTAAATATCTGATAGGCAACCCCTCTGAGGGTTGGGATACACTGCCTTAGAAGCATGTGACTTGACATCCAGCTTTCACAGATAGAGTTTACCACTCCCCAGACTATAAGCTTAATTTCTTCATTCACAGATCTGCCTGATCCACAAGGTCTTCAGAGAATTCATTCCCACCAGGTAAAGCCACCATCAATGCCACAGATTACAAAAATCCTGCCCCTACATTCAAGTCTCAAATCCAAGCAAACCTCCTAATATTGGGAACCTATAAAATGCTGACCACTAGGGAAAGAATTGAACAAAACAATTGTATGCGTGTATGCAAGTCCTAGACAAAAATATTATTTAAGCCAAATCTACTCCTTTCTGGAAAAGCTCGCCTCTTGGGTTTTTGCTATTGTTTTTCTACTAGGTGTTTTCTGTTACAAGCCAGTGGTCCACGGGGGGGAGGGGGGGGGGGCACGACAGAACAACCATTTTTTTAGTATTGGATTCAGTGTAGTTGCCAAGTGATGCTAGTAAGCTGAGAAGATAAAACTGCATCCTTCCCATGACCACATTTGCAGTAGTGATGCCATCCTTGTCCCATATTGGTCAGTTACTGATAACCCTCTGATGTGTGGTTCACACTGAATGTTGTCTTCATTGAACCCCTTTGTTCTTTGTTGCTATTGTTTCTGTTCTCTTGTGTTGTGAGAGGGGTTGGCTTTGTCTTAGTTTTTGGGTTGGTTTGGTTCGGCTTTTTGGGTTTTCTGTCCTCTGTGGGAACTTGATCTTTATTCATATTTCCACGATGTTTTTTGTTTGTTTTGTTTTCTTGGATGGCGGGTTAGTTAACTGGTTGGATTTTTCTGAGGTAAGCTCTCCAAATATAGCACAGGCTGGCCTAGAACTTACAATCCTCCTGCCTCAGCCTCCTGCAATCTGGGCCTCATGCCTATCACCACCTAATTTTATTCATGCATAAACTTTCTAGGCCCAATCTCTTTCCTTCTCAAGAAAACAGACTATTTAGGACTTGTAGAAACATCTTCAAGTTGTTTGCCAACAGAAGAAAGGATAACACCTAGCTAATTAGTCCTCCAATTAAAACATCTCTGAAGCTTCACAAACATTCTCCAGAGTCAGAACATCATCCACACAAGCCAACAGCCACCTAAACCCAAATCATAAAAGGGACACTTACAGAGAAATAGTCTGCACGTGTACATACAAATACTGATGTGTTTACATTTATTTCCATAATCGGGACACATATCACTTTGATTGCTTATAGGGGTGGAGATGGGCTGTGGTCTTAGTATTCTACCACTATAGGCAGATTGCAATGCATGTGGATTCTAACTTAGCATGCAAGCCCCATTCAAGCCAAGGGCATGAAGGCTGTGAAAATGTGGTCTGGGCGAACCAGAGTCTCTGATGTCATTTGTGAATCTGAAATACAGATGTGGCCACATGTGGTGGTACATACTAGTGATTCCAACACTTGGAAGGCAAGGTAGGAAGGTCAGGAGTTTGCAGTCACCCTTGGCTACTAGAAAGTTCTAAACCATATTGATTGACATGAAACACTGATTCAAATATGTAAGTGTGTGTGTGTGTGTGTGTGTGTGTGTGTGTGTGTGTGTGTGTATCTGTCTGTCTGTCTGTCTGTCTGTCTGTCTGTCTGTTGCTGGCTGGCTGGCTTCACACCAAGATGAGGGAGAAGCTTCTCATGGTGATGTAGAAGCAACTCAAGAGAAACTTTCGAGATGGCTCAGTGGTTAGGAGCACTAGCTGATCTTCCAGAGGAGCAGAGTTTGATTCCCAGCACACACAGCAGCAGCAAACTGTCTATATCTTCAGATTCAGGAAACAGCGCCCTCTTCTGGCCTCTGTGAGCACTGCACTCACATGGTACACAGAAATATATATAGGTAAAACACTCACACATATATGCATAGGCATGGCTCATGCCTTTAATCTAGGCACTTGGGAGGCAGAAGCAGGTGGATTTCTATGAGTTTGAGGCCAGTCTGGTCTGCATAGTGAGGTGCAAGCTAGACAAGGCTATATATTGAGACCCTGTCTCAAATAAACAGATAGATAGATAGATAGATAGATAGATAGATAGATAGATAGATAGATAGATAGATAGATAGAATAAAACATGACTTAAGAGAACATAGAAGGGCTTTGTTTCCAACATTCAAAAAAACAACATCTTGAGCTTTAAAAAAACTGCAGTGAGATTTAAAAGGAACAAGCAAAAACGAAGTTATGCTACAGAAATAATTTCCCAGAGCAATTAGATCTCTAGTCCTTTCTAGAGAAGGAGGCCTAGGTCTCAAAAAAATGTTCATAAAATATGGGACCATTAATGTGTTCAACATGGAATCATAACCCTAGAGTTAGGATTAAAGGTGTCACTACCACTGACTGACTGTTAGACCTTAAACTCATAGAAATACAGAAAGATTTCTGTCATCTCCTGAGTGATGAGATTAAAGGTGTGGGTCACCACTCTCTGACCCTCATGGCTTGAGTGTGGGTGATTCTGTCCTCTGATATTCCAGATTGATTTTATTAAATATACAATATATCACCACATATACCCTTTTGTGTCAAAAACGTAAAAGGTTATAACTAACATAAGAAAAAACTATACACAATAGATACAATAATTATACAATATATAAGCAATAATTACATGAGTAATGTCCAGTCCATTAGCAATTGACAAATTCAAAGTAAATATTCCATTATTTATCCTATTTTGGTGAGTCCAAAAGATTGTACCTAATTTATTTTCTATCTAATTTGTATTACTAACTGAAAACTATCTTTTGATGTTTCTCAAACTTATAACTTTAACCTCTTGTGAGTTTCTTTTCTAAAATTGTCACTAGAAAACTATAACTATCTAATCTTCAAGTCTATCAAAGATCACAGAAGGATATATTAGCGGTGCAAACAGGAAGTGCATTGCAAGCAACCTCCAAATTCTAGAAATGACAGAGACATCAGGCTTCCTGGACAGTCACCCAAAGTTCCTTTGTATTTTCAGACTACAAGCCTAGAGTCTCTGGCAGACTCTTTAGTGAAGCAGGAAATTTGAAGGACTGTTCTATCCATTTTGAAAAGGTTTGTCACTTCTCCTTGTGTCCAGTCAAATGTCTGGCAGTTTTATCTGAGAAGCAAGAACCTGAAGGACCATCTTGGCTTGTTCTGGCAAAGTTCAGAGGTCACTTTCCTATGCTATGGACCCTGCATTTCTGGTTTATACAGCATACTGTCAAGCAGTCAAGGCAAGAACAATCTCTTGTCCAATGGCTAACCATTGCCACAAAGAAAGTAAACTCCACATGGAGTTTTTTCAATGCCTATCATCCTCTTAATGATAGGTGCTACCAGGAGCAGGCATGTCTCACCATCCATAAAAGTCTAAGTTTTTAAAACATTTTAAATGCCATATTCTTTAGGTCTTTGAAATGTTTGAAGATTACCTATCTAACCAAAATATATAATTGTATATCTAAAAAACCTAACTAATACGACTATAAATTTGAATATCACAGATGATTAACTATTAATCAATATTTCTTAATTATACATTACAATTTTTAAAGAAATTGCATAAACATATCTTATGCAAGAGTATAAATATACATATAGTATAACAAAATTGACCTTAAATTTGTATCAATAAACCAAAATCCATACCAATATAAAGTATTATGAGATTAACAGTTGTTTTTTGGATCAAAGTAGATTCAATAATCTATCTTTTTATCATTTCTCTATCCTACCCCCCTTTTCCCTGAAAGAGATTGAATATGACCATTATCATTTATAATGAAAACAAACATTTATAAACAATATTTTGAGAATTTGGGCATAGTTTACCATACTACTTCCTGCTGATTGAGGGCACTGGCAATCTTATGGGGATCATGAGAAAATTAGGATTATGGTTAAATCTTGACTATAGTAGTCTGTGAGGCTGCTTCATTTCAGCCAGTTGTGGTCAGGGGGTCTTAGTTGATCAAATCATATTAGCCTGGAAGCAATACATAGATTCTTACCTTCTGTGGAAACAAAAGCAGAACCTCTTTTCCAAAGCAGCATATCCTTAGACAAATTTTAAAATTAAGATACCTTTAATATATATATATAATATATGTATAATATATATTGATTTAACTTAGCAGCCTTTACAATCAAATGTTTTTCTGCAGTTAGCTCATTAACAGTTAAAATTTTTAAATAAAACATAATAATATACATAATCCAAACTCTTTGCATATTTTCTATTTTTATATGGCTTATATTTTTATTACTCTATTTCTCTTTCTTACGGACTTTCTCTACCCTTCGTCTTATTACTACAACTCCTAGCACTAAGAAAGTTGAACCAGGAAGTGAGATAACTGAATGGAGAAAGATAAGGCAGGAGGACACGGGAGTCCAGCCCTTAGACTTTAACCCCTTTCTCCCCTTTCAGCTGAGGACTCAGAGGCGGTTGGTCTAGGATTCCTGAGGAGCTGACTTAGTGAGAAGTGGCTGTGGCTTGTTCCTCTGTCTCTCTTATCTTTCAGTTTTTCCCCCGATCTGGCTCTGGGTTTTTATCGTTTGCAATGACCTGCATCTGTAACATTTCCAAGTGGTGTTTGTAAGCAAGGGCACAGTGAAAGCAAGGAGCTAGTCCCGTCCATGGGTAGAAACAAGGATGTGTTGGGTGATCAGGACTGCCGGGGCTGTCTCTAAGGGGTGGAACACAAAGAAAACAGTAAAAACATGAAGAGAAGAGAAGCCTGCCCGTGTTAAGGGGACAGGTTGCAGTGGAAGGGAGTCTGGGAGCAAGAACAGCTGGAGATTAGAGTGGTAGTAGATGGCTGTGGGCCAGGACAGCCTGGAGACTTTGATCTGTTGTGGACATGTTTAATAGGAAGCTAGATGCCACATTACTCCAGGTAGATAGCTGTAGGGGTAGACAAGGGAAGTAATGGCTTTTCCGGCCAAACAGAAACTCACTTCCCAAGGTTTCTGAGGAATGCTGAGTTTAGGCTTTTGTTTATTTACTGGAAATCCTCCTGTTAACCTGGTCAGAATCCAGCCTGAGCTGAGTCTAGACTGTCATTTAGGACATTGTCAACAACACTGTCATTTTGGAGGATCTGCTTTTGATCTAACAATGTAGATGTTTCAGATCGTAAGATAGCCTATTTTATCAAACAAGGTCTCATGTAGCCTAAACCAACCTCAAACCATGGTTTCTTCTACCCCTGCTGCTCAGGTGCCCTGATTACAGATCAGCATAAACATGCCTGATGAGGACCACACTTTGGAAACGGATGGTCTAGCCTCTAGGTGGATGATCCTTAGATAAAATGTCTGTCAGCCATAGTTGTAGATTACATCCCTTAGAATATGATAATCTATGAACCAGGAACTTCCCAATGCCGTTTCCCTCAGCAAAAGGCTCTGGATGTGAAACATTTCCTGTGGCCTATGAACAGGCAAGCTAAACTCTGACATTTTTCCTGTTTCAACTTTCTCTAAGTGAGGTTCCTCAAGTCCTTGTGGAGTTCCCACTACTGGGCGCCCGTTCATTTTACTTAGCACTTACTAAGGTCACACCTTTACTGGGCTAAGCACTGGATATACAAAAGCAGACAGCTTTAAATTGTAGTAACTGAGAATGTCACTAAGTAACTTTAATGACATAAAGTCAGGATAAATATTCTGGTGCCCTTTTGGAGTAGAAAGACTTAACAAAAGAAAGCTACAGACATTCTCAAAAGTCTCCACTTGGATCATATTGTAAAATGCACGTGAAAGGTGGAAGAAGAAACTATATTTAAATAACTACTTGATCAGGAATGGTGCTGCAAATCTGTAATCCCGGCATACAGGAGGATAAGGAGGTCAGGACCAGCCTCAGCTTCACGATGATTTCAATGCCAGTTTGGGCTATATCATGAGACCCTGTCTCAAGGAAACACATCAAATCCTACTTGATATAAAGAATGTAGTTATTTATTTACAAAGAACTTGACATAAAGAGTTATTGAGCTAGATATGATGGCATGCACCCTTAATCCCAGCATTTAGGGGGCAAAAGAACACAGATCAAGTCCAGCCTGGTCTACAGGAAGAGTGCCAGATCAGCCAGGGCTACATAGTGAGACTCTGTTTTAAATTAATTAAATAAGTAAATAAATTTTTTTCAAGGATGAGTTATAAACTCCTCGGCATTCCAAATACTGGAGAAATAAAAATACATCAGGCTGAAAATGACCTAGCCTTTGCATGCTCAAAATCCAGCTGCATTCAAGGAAGTAAAAGCGTAAACTTTAAAAAATAAATAAATAAATAAATAAGATCTCATGTAACCCAGGAAGGCTTCCTACTTACTGCTTTGAACTTAATTTCTGATACTCCTGCCTTCAACTCCCAAGAATTGGGGATTCCAGGCAGGTGCCACCCCATGCCCTTTTTTATTGGGTCCTGGGGATTGAAAACAGAGCTTTGTGTATAGAAAACAGGTGTTCTGCCAACTGAGCTACAACCATTTCTGGGAGTGAGTATCTCTGAATGGGAAGAGGGCTTTATCAGACCCGCTAGCAGCAGAAAATGCCCCAAACGCATGCTGGACTTTTGATAACGCTCATCCACAGTCAGCCTGCAATGTGGATGTTCTGAAGTCTATGCATTGTTTTTCTTTGGCAGACACGAGGAAGCAGCTAAAGGCCCAGCTTCCCTTTCCAGTCTCTGCAGGCTGCTGTGCCTTCCCACTCTGCTGAGTTTTGGCTGTTTGTACTGTCTGAGTCCATTGTATTGTTGTAGTATATCGTCCTCTAGTGGCTTCACATGTTCTTTTTCTTATCTTTCCTCTTTCTCTTCAGGCAGAATTCTTCATTAGATCATACAACACTTTCTTTATACCTAACAAACGTCTATTAAATGAATGGAAATGAATGGCAAGCATCCCACCTGATGATTGAAACTCGATAATGAGCCTACTTTCCCCAGGAGAATGAGAGTTCAAACTCCAGTAACTTGGGCCCCTGTGGTTTTCTTTAAAAATAAATAATATGATATAATTTTCCAGTCTTTGCTATGGAGTGAATAGGTTTGGTTTGGTGGTTGTGGTTGAAACAATCTCCTGTAGCCCAGGCTAACCTATTTACCACGTATCAGAAGGTGACTCTGAATTCCTGACCCTCCAGCTCCTACTTTGAAGAGCTAGGATTACAGGTGTATACCATCACACCTAGAATCGGCGTCTGTGTATCCTGCCACAAAAGCTTTTATGTTGAAACTGTAATTGTAAAGGTGATAGTATTTGGAAGTCGGATCTTTGAGAAATAATGTTTATGTAATGTTGTGAGATCAGGACCACCCACACTAAAATTTGTATTCTTTGCATCACTGGTTCTTAACCTTCCTAATGCTGTGACCCCCTTAATACAGTTCCTCATGGTGTAGTGACTTCCAACCATAAAATCTTTTTTTTTTTTTTGCTACTTTATACCTGTAATTTTGCTATTTTTATGAATCATAAGGTAAAATATCTGATATACAGAGGGTCATAGGTGATCCCTGTGAGAGGATCATTTGAGCTCAATTGGTCTCAACACACTGGCTCTTAATTTAGCCCAAGCTTAAACTTACTATGTAGCTGAGGCTGACCTTGAACTTCTGACTCTCCTGCCTCCACTTCCCTCCTAAGTGCAGGAACTGCATGTGTGCATCATCTCACCTGCTTTCTGCAGAGCTGGAGCTTGAACTCAGGGATTTGTGCGTGCTAGACCAGCACTCTACCACCTGGCCTACCACATTCCCAGACTCTGATCTTGGGCTTTCTCCCTTCCAAAACTATGAGGACTAAATTCTGGTTGATTGAACCCCACCATCCAAGGGGCACTGTAAACAGCCTGGGCTGACTAAAGTGGACTCTTGTGTGTGATCTCAAGGCAGTCCAGTGTAAATCCTGGGCCAGGCGTAGGAGCACAAAGCTTCACAACTGATGATTACAAGTTTTCTACTGATAACTGTTGGTTTCGCTCATGAGACCAGACACACACACACCACACCAGATCCCACACTATAGTTTATTTAGGGGAGTTGCTGAGCAGGTACAAGAAAGAGAAGCAGGAGAGAAAGAGACTTATGCGTGGTGTCTCCTTTTAAGAGAACAGGTGGGTACAGATTTATGTAGCCACCCTAGGGGGCGTGCCCTCCATCTGCAGCTTGTTCTGCCAGCACCATGTTGGATTTATCACATGGCTACTATGTGCTGGGAATTCTTACATCTCACCCTTACGTTTATTATAAAAAGAAAGCCAGGTTTATGTAGGGGGTGGTAGGCAGGGGGTATATGAATTGGACCCGAACAGGGTCAATGGATATCTCAAGGCTGCTTTAAGCTGTCTTAAGAGCAAAGTTTGTCTTTTTGGAAGATGAGAGCTGTATCTTCTGGTGGTCGGTTTGTTGGTTTTGCAGCTCATTTTTTGCAGTCTGGGTGAGTGTAAGGCACGGGATGATGAATTTTGATTTTTTGGAGCTCAGACAAAAGCTATGAGTTAGTAAGAGAACCTTGAGAAGTGACAGATACGGTGAGAGCAGTGTGGACGGTCAGCGTATTTAAAGCTGACCTCTGTTCTGCAATATTGTGCCTACAGGGAATGCTGGAGAAGGCCCTGGCATCTCAGGCATGCCTCACTTTCGGAATAAGGCAATGATGTAACCTGATGACTCATCAACCAGTTTTTATCTCAGCTTGATATATTGTGGGGATTTGGGGGGAGGGTTGGCCTGTTTGGGGTTTGTTTTCTTTTAACATAATCTATTAAACAAGTGTGTTTTGTCTTGTTTTTATTCTATGTGCATAAAACTCATTATCAATTTGGGGTAATACATGGGGTACAAATGTAGTATGTTAGGGTTTCAATTTCTGTGGTGAAACACCATGACTGAAGCAACATGGGGAGGGAAGGGTTTGTTTAGCTTTTCTCTTCCACTGAAGTCAGGACAGGAACCCGAGGCAGGAGCTGATGCAGAGGCCGTGGAGGGTGCTGCTTACTGGCTTGTTCCCTGTGATTTGCCCAGCCTGCTTTCTTTTTTTATTTTTTATCGAATGTTATTTGTTTATTTGATTTACATCAGCCTGATTTCTTAAAGTACCCAGGGCTACCTACCCAAGGGTGGCCCCACTTGCAATGGGCTGGGTCCTCTCCCATCAATCACTTATTAAGAAAATGCTCTACAGGCTTAAAGCCTAATCTTACGGAAGCATTTTCTCAACTGGGGTGTGCTCCTCTCTGATGACTCTAGCCTGTGTCAAAATTAGCCAGCACACACTCAAAGTATTTATAGAGGGAGGAGAACCCAGAATCTACACATAGTCCATATTCTCAGTGCTACGGAGGGGAACAGTAAAAGAGTTTCCAGTATTCAAAAAAGGTCACTTCTGAAATAATTATTTTCAGATGTTTGACATCTGTCTTTCATTCCCGTATGAAAACCACGCAATGGCAAAGAGCACAGACAATAACAGTAACTAGAGCAGATGCCATCAATCCATACTGAAACCATGATTAAGGATAAGGGCCCCACTTCTGGCTTACTGGATTTTAAGCTAGAGCTCACTTATTGCCAACTGGCTTTAGAAGACTTAGCAAGTACCCTGTGGAAAGAAAAATTAGCTAAGAGTTTAGTGTGATAGGGAACCCCTGTAATCTCAGCACTTCGAAGGCTAGAGCAGGAGAATCACTGTGAGTTTCAACCCAGCTTAACTACACAGTGAAATCTTGTGTCACAAGCCAAGTGCAAGCACATGCATACGCACAGATACACACACACAGAGATACACACACATACATACACATACACACACACAATATGTATGAGAGAGAGAAAAAGAGATGCAGAGATTTAAAAAAAAAACAGAGAAATGGAAGACAGAGAGTTGTCTGGGATAGTATGCTTGAAAAAAACATTAACTGTGGTTCCTTTGGGGCAATCTTGGTAGTATACAACCCAAGATGACTGCTGGCCTATCAAGCTAAATTTACTGCTGTGGATTATGCTCTTGTACATTGTAACTATTTGTTCCTCCTACTGGTTTAATAAAATGTTGATTGGACAGAAGGCAGACAGGAAGTGTGGGTGGGGCTACCAGACTAAGAAAACTGTGGGAAGGGGAAAAGCAGAGCAGAGATGCCAGGCTAACCCAGAAGAAGGAAGACAAAAATGTTCTGAGAAAAGGTACTAAGCCACATGGTTAATCATGGGTTAGTTTAAGAGTAAGAGTGAGCAAGTAATATGCCTGAGCTATAGGCCAAACAGCATGGAATTAGTATAAGACTTTGTGGGATTATTTGAGACTGCTGGTCTGGATCTCAGGGCTAGGCTAAGCCAGAAACCCTTACTACAAATGGCATTCCAACACGGGGTACATACACTCACATAAAGCCTGAGAAAGCTTGAAAAAGGTTCTAGATCATAGAAAGGGGGCCAAAAACAGCTTCCTAGTTGTGTCTCTCAAGTAGGCCATGGTACAGAGTGGTGTTTGGGCTTGAGTTACAAAATGGCAAGTTTGTCACTTCAGTCTGAGCTGCCACGTGACATGTCCCCACAGTTTCACAGAAGCCTCGGTACAAGTAGGAGCTGCTTATGACAGATGTAAGGTCTCTGTTCTTACAGACAAAAAAGGAACAAAGTCAAAGACAGCTTCTTAGTAGCATCTTTATCTCAGGAGGGCTCTATTTGCTGGCAACAAGCAGAGTTACAGCTCCTTAAAGAGATGCTTCCTAACTCAGACTTAGAGGCAAAAAACATGTGAATCTTTTAAGAAGCCCTGATGCCAAATACTTAAATGGAGTTCATGAGCAGCAGGCAGCAGTGCTCTACTTGGTGGCAGTATGGACCCTAACATTCCCCAGAGTTGGGGTAGTAAATGTAGCTCCTGCCAGTACCTATGCTATGAAGATAACTCTCTAGGAAGGTGACCTAGGAGCTGGGTGGAGACAGCCAGTCATCCCAGCCAAGCCTTTAATCCTAGTCATACCTTAGTAGATTAAAGGTGTGGTCAGAAAAAGAGAGAAATATAGTAAAGACAGATTCAGAAAAAGGGGAAGGGGACTTCTAAAATGTTTACGGTGTGTTTACAATATTTGTAGGCTTGGGAGAGAAAAGAAAAAGGGGAAAAGATAGAGACAGTCTTAAAATAAAGATATATATAGATATAGATATCACATATATATAAATTATATAGTTTTATATATATCACATAAAGATGGAAAATACACAGGGAGTCTGAATACTGTATGTTATGCTGTTTTTTGATTGTTTGACTGCTGAGGAAGGAGCAAGAGCTGCTAAGAGACATTTGATTATAAATGCTGCTTGATTAATCGAACTTACATATTTTGTAAATGCCTTGACTTCCAAATTGAAGTCAAAAGATATGTTTCTTTGGAGAAAAGATTTTCTTTTAGTTTCCACAGGAAATGAGAAGTTGTAGGTTCATTCTGGGTTAAGAAAAATTTGTTTTTTGGTTAAGAAATTTGGTTAAATTTGGTTAATAAAGGTTTAATTGAGAAAGACCCCCTGAAAAGTCACCCATGGAAACTGACAGCCCAGATGATCCAGCATTTCAGAGCACCTCTGTTGCAGTTTCCTCTGAGCTCTGCATCCATAAAAGTTTTGAGGAGACTGTCTGAGATGACCCAACCTCACAGACTACTCCACTAAGGACTTGTCCATAGTCCTAAATTTTCTTTGGGTCCCATAAGATTACCTGTGCCCCCAGTCATCAGGAAGTAGTGTAGACAACTAGGCCCACAAAGTCCCAATGAAACACACAGACGCTTATATTAATTTCATGTTGTTTGACCTGGGGCCCAGGCATATAACTTGACAACTCTTCACCATTAAACTAACCCTGTGATTCTTATCCTGCTCAGCCATGTATCTCAGTACCTTGTCTCAGAGCAGCATAGGTGTCCTTTGCATCTTCTGGCTTCTCTGGTGCCTCTGCTCTGTTCTTCCTGTTCTCGGAGTTTTCTTAGTCTGGTAGCCCTGCCCATAGTTCCTGTCTGCCTTCAGCCAATCAGTGTTTTTATTAAACCAGTTGGCAGGACATATTTGCAATGGAACAGAATACAATCCCACTACATATAAAGAAAAAAGTGCTTACAATAATGACTGCCTGTAGTCTAATGATTTCACTCATAGATATTTACCAGAGAGTGGGAGAAAAAGATTTGTCAAAATTTGTATAATGCTTTATCTATTATATCCCAAAATGGAGACAACCAGATATCTAGGAAGAAGAAAACCAATAAAATGTCATTTATCCATATAGGATTAAAAATTAACAAAATATTAACAAAAAATTATAGATATACACAGAAACAGCAAGAAATTTCAGAACACTATGTAAATTGACAGAAACTGACTAAAAAGAGAATATATTGTTAAATTGCATTTATATGATGTTTTATAAAAGACAAACCTCTATGGCAGAAAATAGTAGAGTTGGAGACAAGGGGCAAAGGTTGAGAGCACTTACTCTTCCTACAGAAGACCAGAGTTCAGTTCTCAACACCTAAAGCACGAGGCTCACAAGTGTAGGCAGAAGTTCCTGTCCTACCAGCAGCTCCCAAATAAACACACTGAGACATGTTAATTATAAATGCTTGGCCAATAACTCAGGCTTGTTACTAGCTAACTCTTATATTTAAATTAATCCATATGTCTTATCTACACTCTGCCATATAGCTTGGCATCTTTTCTCAGTACAGCATGCTCATCTCCCTTCTCCCTGCATCTGGTGGTGACTCCTCCACTTCTGCTCTTGTTCATTCTAGCATCCTTAGTTTGGTTGTCCTGCCTACACTTCCTGCCTGGCTGCCTACCAGGCAGTTCTTTATTAACCAATGAGAGATTATTCCATAGGACATAACTGTCTGTTACTCCAGCTTCAGGGTCCAGTGCCCTCTTCTAGCCTCATCATGCACTGGCACATATAGCATAGTCACACACACACACACACACACACACACACACACACACACACACACACATACACACACACACACACACACACACACACACACACACACACACACACACACACACACACACACAAAATAAAAATAAACCTTGGAGAAGAGGGAAAGTGTGGTGGTATGTGCCTTTAATTCTTGCACTCTGGAAGGAGAGACAGGCAAATCTCTGAGACTGAGGCAGCCTTGTCTACATAGTGAGTTTTAGACCCTATCTCAAAATTACCTAAATAACTTTTAAAAGAAAAGAAAAATTAAAATAGATGTCTCCTCTATTTTGAGGGTACTATAGTCTTCCTAAAATTCACAGGTTGAAGATAATCAACACCAAATATTAGCAGATGAACATTTGAGAACAAAATGATAAAAGCCTTGATGAGTTAGCTATTTCCTTTCATCATACAAGGAAAGAACAAGACATGTCTATGAAACAGGAAGTGGTTCCTTACATATACCATCATGTCTGCACTCCAACCTTGGACTGTCCAGTCAGTGTCCAGAGTTGTGGGAGAATAATGCATGTTGTTTGTTAACCAGCCAAGGTATGACAATATTTTATTACACTAACTAATCAGACTAGGACAGTGAGGAAGGAGCCTGCCTGAGGAGGAATATGAAAAAGTCCTAGCCCCACTGTGTGTGTGTGTGTGTGTGTGTGTGTGTGTGTGTGTGTGTGTGTGTGTGTGTGTATGTGTCCTATAGCTTGATGAGGGGTTGGCTTTGTTTGTTCAGTTTTTTGGTTTTGAGATAGGATATCATTTTGTAGCCCTGTCTAGCCTCCAACTCATTGTCATTTTGACTCTAGAATACTGGGATTACAGAAGCATCCCCTGCATGCCTGGCTGCACTTGGCTCCTAGAAAATGGTTCTGGTTTTTCTGCTATTATAAACATAATTTCATAGTGTAGCTTTTCAAATTACAAAAGTAAAAATATTGAAAGAATAAAGTAATGTTAGTTAAATGTTTAAAAGTTGAACAAAATAATCTATATCACCCATAATTTCTCCATTATTATTCCTTCTGGATTATTTGTGACAACTTGAAAACATAAAGGGACCTTACTTGGTTGGATTCCACAGAAGAAGACATTGACTTAGAATTTGGATATGATATATCTGTTACCAATAAACAATAATTTGATAATCATTTAAAATGGAGATCAGAGGCTAGAGAGATTGCTCAGCATTTAAGAGCACTGGCTGTTCTTTTAGATCAGAGGTTCTCAACCTTCCCAATGCCATGACCCTCTAGTACAGTTTCTCATGTTGTGACCTACAGCCATAAAATTACCATTTTGTTTCTGTTTGTTTCAAGACAGGATTTCATTGTGTAGCCCTGGCTGTCCTAGAACTCACTTTGTAGACCAGATTGGCCTCAAACTCAGAGAGATCCCCTGCCTCTGCTTCTTGAATGCTGGGATTAAAGGTGTGCACCATCACCACCAGCCATTAAATTGCTATTTCATAACTGTAATTTTGCTACTGTTATGAATTGTAATATAGATACTCATGTGTAGGATATCTGATATGTGACCTCTATGAAAGGGTTTGTTTTATCCCCAAAGGGATCATGACCCACAGGTTGAGAACGTCTAGACCTGGATTTGAGCCCCAGCACCCATATGGTGCTTCACAACCATCTAAAACTCTCGTTCCAGGGGATCTAATACTCTCTCTTTACAGCTCCTATGGTCCTGGGTATGTACTCACATGCTACACAAGCATACATGTAAACAAAACACTAACACACATAAAAAATTAAATTAATAAGAAACAAGGAATAGAAAGAAAGGATTGCTTGACATGAGTTCAACCATGTCTGAGCCCCAGGACATGCTCTGGAGTTTATTAGATCTATCAGAGCTATCTGCATTGAACAGAGTAGCCATGCCTTGTTGGCTCCACCACTGGAGTTTGGTACCACTCTGAAAAGCTGCTTACAACCCCTAAGGAGCTAACAGCTAGACAAGTTCTCCATTGAAAATGGATCCAGGACACACAGTTGTGTGTCTGTCACTGTGAATTTTTTCTTTTAGCTTATACTGCTTTTGGTATTCATGAAGATTTAAAATATTTGTAGATCAAAATACAAACTGAGTCAGGCCTTAAAGCGCTTCTGATCACATGTCCAACCACTATCCCAAATAAGGAGCCACTCAAGAGTTCTGTTCTTTGAGGTGACTGAGCCTTGGGCAGCAAAGCAGGAAGGATGGTGAGGAAACTGAATAGGAAAGGAAGACAAAACCAACTTGAACAGAGAGGACACTGGGAAGTCACAGAATATCCCAGAGTAGGATGATGAATTGTGATCCATCTCAGTGACACCAGCATCACACGTGAGCTTTAATCCACAGACCACCCCTCTCTAGCCAGACTTGAGAAAGTTGGTCTGACTTCTTCCGCTTCTGTTTCCCACTGACCAGTCACCCATTCACCATGAATAAGTTAAGGTCGAGGAACCCCAACTGATACATCTACAACACAGCTCCTGGGCATAAGGTTCAGAGATCACTGCAGAAGAGGAAGCAGAATGGCTGTCAGAGACAGAGGATCAGTTAGTTCGCTGTGAGATTCTGACTCCTAGAAATGTCAGAGAAACTACACCTATAGTCTCCTCAATATGGCTGCCTAAACAAGACCTCAATGACACACCAATAGATATGGCTAATTGCCTAATGCGGAAAGAGGACAGGCCATGGGACCTCGAACCTAGACAAAGGATTACAGTCAGCTGGGGAATTCTGAGAGCAGGAGAAGACCCCCCCAGTTGGTTATCCAATACTAGGCAGTCAACCCTAGGATCATATACTTACACATAAATATTATTCAGCCCTAGAAGGTTGTATTTATATATTTAGAAATATATATATTAGGAATATGTGTGTTACAGCAATTACAGAAAAAAAAAGCTTTCATTTTGAGAGAGGTCAAGGTTTCATGAGATGAAATGGGGGGAGGAAAGGGGAAAAGTGATGTAATTATAATTTTAAAAAAATAAAAATATAGTGACTATCAATAAGTGGTGGATCAGAAAAAAAATTTTAAAGTGTTGAAGCTGTGAAAAACCATCCTAAGGTACTACAGATAAGAACTTCAGAGATGGTATTAGAATCAAAGGGATTTCATAAATAACCTCAGAATATAAAGAATTTTTAATGTCAATAAGAGAGACAATGATTCCATTGAGAAAAAAGATAAGAGACCTAGAAAGGTGGTTCAGCAAGTCAAGGTACTCTCTGCCAAACCTGATGAGCCGAGTTTATTCCCAGAATCCACATAAAGGTAAATGGAGAAATTAATTCACTCAGGTTGTCCTCTGACTCCCACTGGGTGGTACACATGTGCATGGACACCAACACAGACACACACATCACATGCATATTCAGACACAAATAATTTTCAAATGTTATAAGAAAAGCAAGAGAGACTAGTCTGGAGAAAGGGGCTTGGGAGATTATTTTGTTCGTAAAGTGCATAATGTTGCATGAGTGATTTCTGGTTGTATTAAATGAAACTCAGAGCCAGATTGGGGGGGGTTGGAATATCAGAGATAGGTAACAGACCACAGTCAGATCTCACCCAGATGTCTTCCAGCTTCCTCAGCCTCGCTCCTTGTGGCTTCTACAGAATGAAACTGTCTTTCTATGCCTGCCTTAAATATCTTCTTCACCTAGTTGTTTCACATCCAGGTTAAGATTAAAGGCATGGGCTACTACTATTTGATAGTTAGGCCTTGAACTCACAGAAACACAGAACATCTCTGTCTTTGGAGTTATGGATAAAAGGCATAGGTTACCACTCCAGGTCTTTCCCCCATGCTGGAATTAAAGGTGTGAATACCACTCTCTGGTCCTCCTGGATTGACTGTGGGTGGATCTGTTCTCTGATATTCCAGACTGGTTTTATTAAATATATAACACATCACCACAGCATAAAGATTTTGGATCCCCAGCACCTCCATAATATCCAGGTACATTCTGAAGGTATTAGATAGAGACAGGTGGATCCCCAGATCTCATTGGCCAGCCAATCCAGCCCAATCAATAAAATAGATTTAGTAAGAGAATCTGACACCGTGAGGTGTGACGGCACAACCTTTAATCCCCACAGACAGACATAGGTGGATCTCTGAGTTTGGGGTGAGCCTGATCTACACAGAGCCTGTCTTAAAATAAGTAGAAAGCAATTAAGGGAGATACCCAATATTGACCTATGACCTCCCACAAGTATACCCTCATACATGCACACATACACAAATATGGACATACAACACACGAACAAAAACATATCACATACACAACCACATACATGCACACACATATACACACACCACAAAACATTTTTATATTGATTCTGGAATCAAATTCAGACTCCTGTGCTTTCAAGGCAAGTATTTTACAGACTGAGCTATCTCTTCTGCCATAGTTGCAAAATATTTTTAAGAATTATGTAATATTCCCTGAAACAGCTTAATTCAAAGTCAGCATGAAATGAAAATATAAACCAGGAAGAGCAACACACACCTTTAATTCTAGCACTGGCAAAGCAGAGGTGAACAGATCTCTGTGAGTTCAAGGCCAGCCTAGACTACAGAGTGAGTTCCCAGACAGCCAGAGCTACATAGTGAAACCCTGTCTCAAAAATATAGAGATGAACAAGAACGTAAATGTAAAAATAAAACAAAATGAGAATATAGTAAAACCTCTGAGTCTGAGACTCTGATTTTTTTCTTTTTTAGAAATAGAGAAAAATTTATTAAGTAAAGAAAGTCAGGAGCTGGAGAGATGGTTCAGTGGTTAAGAGCACTGGCTGCTCTTCCAGAGGACCTAGATTCAATTTCCAGAACCCACACAATGGCTCCCAAACATCTATAATTGTGGTCCCCTGGAATCTGATGCCCTCTCCTAGTGGGCAGACATGCATGCAGACAAAAGAGTCGTATACATAAAATAAATAAATGTCTGAAAGGAAAGAAGGAGAGGAAGAAAAGAAGAGAGGCAAAGAAAAAGGGAGGGAGGGAGGGAAGGAAGGACCCCCAAGGATGGGAGTGAGCTAGTGACCTGTGGAAAGGCATCCACACCGGTTCAAGAGGCTTATAACTCTCCATAAGTCATTTACATAGCACCTGTCTGTGTTTATACAGCCTGGGTTTCTCTCACGCATGCTCTGTTTATTAAATGAAGCCCAAGTAGGGAAGAGTTTCCCAGTCTCCTGCCAGTGGCTTCTTTTAGTATTGACGCCTCTGCCTTCAGTTCCTCCTCTTCTCCCGTAACTATCCCCCGAGAGCTGTGGTCCTTTTTAGAGGTAAAAGGGTGATGGTCATTTATTTTTCTATAAGGACTTCCATGATTATGAAGGCTTTCATCCCAGACTGAAAGGGCCCACAAGAATCATACTCTATCTGGTTGGTGAAGAGGCTTTGGATTTCCTGTAGTAGGAGCTGGCTGGAGTCCCTGCATTGTGGGAAATTTAGTTTGAGATTATCATACATCCTCCTGATTGACAGCAATTTCTAGCTGACTGACCAAGGTAAAATAATATGATACAGAGGCCTGTTGACCACAGATAAGAAATACAAGCCAAACAATAAATCATGTCTGGGCCTGAGAATATAATTCAGCGGAAGAATGTTTACCTAGCCTGTGCACAAACCTGAAAAACCAAAACAGAATGAAAGATAATATAATTTTTTTGATAGAATCTCACTAGATAGCCCTGGCTGGCCTGGAACTAGCTCTATTAATCAGGCTAACCTTGAACCCACAGAGATTCACCTGCCTCTGACTCCCAAGTGCTGGGATTAAAGTTGTATGCCACCACAACCATCAAAAAATCAAATATTTACTCTCCTACCACACTCCCAATGCAGCCTTTCTAATATGGCATATGTCACTCCCTTTTATGTAGTTATGATTTTACTATCTAGGTAGCTATTTCTTATCAAAACATTTTGGTGATTCATTGTATATTTAATAAAAATAGTCTGGAATGTCAGAGGACAGAGGCACCCACAGCCAAGCCATGAAGGTCAGGGAGTGGTGACCCACGCCTTAATCCCATCACTGAGGAGACAGAGGTCCTCTGGCTCTCTCTGAGTTCAAGGTCTGACAGAGCCAGGTGTTGGTGGTACCCACCTTTAATCCTAGCACTAGGAAAGTAGATCCAGGAAACGGAGTAGCTGAGTGGGGGGAGAAAGAAAGATAAGGAGGAGAAGGCAGAAGTTCTTCCCTTTGCCTGGGCACCCAGTCAGTCTGAGGACACACAGAGTCAGGACTTTACCCCGTTTGGCCTGAGGAGTTGGCCGGGTGAGAAGTGGTTGTGATTTGTTCCCTGTCTCCCTGATACTTGAGCTTTTCCCCAGTATCTGGTTCTGGGTTTTATTATGCTAAGTGGTTATGGATTATGGTTATGGGTTTATTATGCTGTTATTTAAGATGCTAAATAGAATTCTTGCAATAAAACATCTTCTTGTTTGGCATGATTTTTTATGACATTTCATTCACCTCTGTGTGTGTGTGTGTGTGTGTGTGTGTGTGTGTGTGTGTGTGTGTGTGTGTTGGGTGTGCAGAGGACAGAGGGAGACTGAAAGTCAGTTCGCCCCTTCCACCTGTGGGCTATGGGGATCAAACCCGGTTGTCATCAGGTACCTTTACCCCTGAGACATCTTGCCACCCCACAGAATGATTTTTTTTACTTTAATTGTATTATATTATATATCCTTCCTTTCTTTACTCATTGTTTTTCCCCATTCATTCAACTTGTTACACATAATTTTACAGCATTTATTTGAAAAAATACATCATTTTTATTCTGATATCATGTTCAGAGGCATTGTGTTGGTTTAAATGAGAATGGCCCCCATAGGCTCATATATCTGAATGCTTGGACTATAATTGGTGGAACTGTTTGGGAAGGATTAGGAGGTGTAGTCTTGTTGGAAGAGGTGTAGCCTTAGAGGTTTTAAAGACACATCCCAGACCCAGCCTGGCTGGCTCTCTCTCTCTCTCTCTCTCTCTCTCTCTCTCTCTCTCTCTCTCCCTCCCTCCCTCCATCTCCCTCTCCCTCATCCCTCCCCCTCCTTTCTCTCCATCTCTCCCTCCCTTCCTCCCTCCTGCTTGTATACTAAGCTATCAGCTACTGCTCCAGTGCTATGCCTGCCCACTGACTGCCTTGCTCCCTCTCCACTATGATGGTCATGAACTCACCCTCTGAAACTGTAAGCAAATCCAAAGTTAAATGTTTTCTTTTATAAGTTGCCTTGATCATGATGTTTTATCGTGGCAATAGAAAAGTAACTGGTTCCTCATTCTGCCCTGTTACAAACAATGAGAGAGTGGATACCAAACCTGCCATAGTGTGTCTGATTACAAGCACATCTGCAGTGGGTGGTTCTCAAACTCCAAAGTCCACCAGAATCACCTGAGTGGTTTCTTAGTCTACAGTCTGCCGTCTACTGCCTCCTGCCTCCTGCCTCCTTTCTGGGCTTCTCGATTAATTCTAACAAGTTCTCCAGTGGTGAAGATCTCCATCCCAGAACCTAGGCGGTGTGTGCTGGAACCACCAAACACTTGTGCAATCTTTATCTTAGTGAACAGTGACGAATTTCTCTGAAGAGATTTCTCTAACTGTGTGCTCTCCCACAAGGAGCTAGAGTTCTCTTTCTCATAGCCATACTTGATGTAATAGCACTTCGAAGGTGTGCCAGATCACAGAGTATGGACTTGTGCTTCATCTTGGTTTCCATTTACATCCCCCCAAGGATGAAGCTCAATAGCTTCATCTGTAGCTGCCTGGGTCAAGTTGCCTTTTACCTGTATGGTGTATTCACTCTTTTTGCTATTTGCTAAAAGGTATTTAACCCGTAACAAAAGTCAAATTTATAAGAAATTTTGATTAAAGATCCAGTTGGCTTTTTTTACAGTGCTAGAATCCAAAACATCTCATCCTTCTATTAAACAGAAGCCTCATCAGCAGCCAGGAAGGCTGGCATGGTGGACAGGACGGCTGAGGGAAGCAGGCACAGACAATGAAAACCTGAGTGGTCATTCCAAAGCTATTCTCCGTATGGGGTTATATATATGAAAAAGGCATGACAGAGCACACCTTTAATCCCAGCACATGGGGGCAGGGGCAGCAGATCTCCGATTTCAAGGCCAGCCTGGTCTAAAGAGAAAGTTCCAGGGAAACCAAGGCTAGACAGAGAAACCTGTCTCAAAAACCCAAGTGTGTATGTGTGTGTGTGTGTGTGTGTGTGTGTGTGTGTGTGTGTGTGACAAACATCAAATAAATAAGTCATTAAGTGATTTAAAGGAAAAAAAAGGGATAGCTGGGCCAGATGGTACAGACCTGTAATTATCCAACACTGAAGAGGCTGAGGCTATCCTGGGCTACATAGTAAGAACTGTGTCAAACCAAAGATGAGGAGGAGGAGGGGCTGGAGAGGCAGGGCTCTGTGGTTAAGAGTCCTGTTGCTCTTGCAGAGGCCCAGGGTTTGATTCTCAGCACCCACAGGAGAGCTCGCAGTGTCTGTAACTCCAGTTTCAGGGATCCAATGTCTTCTGACCTTCTGCCCTCTGTAGGTACCAAGCACATACGTGGTGCACATACATGCAGGCAATCACTCATACACATTCAGTTAACAATAAAACATTCTTAAAGCAAAAAGAAGAGAGAGAAGGAATGGATGAGGAGCACCGCACTGTGCAAACGTACAGGGTAGATGATCTACGGAAGGTTTAGAAAGACTCCCTGAGGAAAGGATTTGGAGTTGATAGATGCTTGGAAAGTGTGGACAGCGGTGCGCTAGACTATGCAGGATGCGCTGGCCATGTTTACTGATTGAGTCTGTCCATAGAGGAGTGGAAAGTTGTAACATGAGGTTTCTGGCCCAACTAGCCCCACAGACCTGCAATCCCAGACCCCTTAGCCTCCTGCCGCTGCTCAGGCCCCCCAAAATGACTCAGACACATATTAATTTCATGCTGTTTGGCCTATGGCTCAGGCACATTGCTAGCTAGCTCCTTCATCTTAATTCAACCCATTCCCATTAGTCTGTGCTGTCATGTGGCCCGTGGCTCACCTGTGTTACCTTACATGCTGAATCTTGGGTGGCTGGCTCGGTCTGACTCCGCTCTCTTTCTCCTAACTTTGCTCTGGTTTCCTGTCTGCTGCTACAGTGCCTGTTGTGGGCCAAAATAGTCCTTTATTCACAGCATACAGAAAGACATTCCCACATCAGAAAGTACCTTAGAGGTCAGAGCAGTGAGAGTTTGTTGTAAAATTTGCATTTGAAAAAGTAGTGCAATCACAATGCCATAATGTGAAGAGCAGTTAGGGGAGGAACAGAGTAAACTGCTGATGTGGGAATGCCTTTCTGTATGCCGTGAATATCAATCTTTAAATAAAGGAGCTGTTCTAGCCCATGACAGGCACCACAGAAAAAGTAGGTGGGGAATCAGAATAGGTAGGAAAGGAAGGGCAAAGTCAGAGACAGATGAGCCAAACGCTAAAGAAGCAACATGTAAGGAACACAGGCCAGGCCACATGGCAGACAGATTAATGAAAATGGGTTGAGTTAAGATGAAAGAGCTAGCTAGTGATGTGCCTGAGCCATAGGCGTCATTTTGGGGGCCTAAGCAGTGGTGGGCGGCTAAGGGGTCTGGGACGGTAGGTCTGTGGGTCTGGACCTCTCACCACCCAGGGCCCAAAAATCTTATTGTAACAAACTGCCAGTCTGCAGGTCCTTGTGGTGGCCCACGGAAAGAGAGATAACAGCCTAGACCTAAGTGTGGTGGGTAGCACAGGTATAGATGTTTTGATTGATTCTAGAAATATATATATTAGACAGGATCTCACTGTGTAGCCTTGGCCAGCCAGGAGCTCACAACATTTAAGATCAGGCTGACCTTAAATTCACAGACCTGCCTCAGTTTAGGCATGCACTACCACACAAGGCTTCAGTTATAAATTTTAGAAGACAAACCAATTTGCAGAGGCAGGGGGACCAGGAGTCCAGGGAAATTCTCAGGTTTAAGGACTGCCTGGCTACAAAAGAACCTGTCTAAAAAGAGAAAGGGAAGAAAGAAGGAAGTAAAGAAAAACTCATAGGTTGACAATCTTTACCGAAACCTCAGCAAAGGTTTCTTTATAAGTAAGTCACGTGTTACATAAAGAACACAGAGGAAGGTGCCATCTGGAGAAGCTATAGGTACATACGCTCCTGCTCAAAGCAAATAAAAAAGTGAAGATAGAAAATATCCTGCTGTTGCTAATTTATTATTTACTAGGGTCCAAAACAGTGGATTCTATTAGTGGTTTTTAAGCTCAAGATTTGTATTGGTTACTTTTCAGCTGTGATAAAACACCATGATTTATCCTGATGAAAACCTCATTCTCCTCCTCGAATCACAAGCCCAAACTCTCCCATGAATAATAACAGTTAATATTTATTGAATGATACTGCATACCTTTCACTCTTCTGGATACTTTGGACACGAGCCCTATTCCATAGATATTACTATTCCTACTTTCCAGGAATGGTGGCGCATGCCTGTAATGCCAGCACTTGGAAGTCAGAAGCAGGAGGATCAGGCCCCCAGGCCAACCTTAGCTACATTTCATGTTGAAGACCAGCCTGGGCTACAAAAAAGCCTGCCTTGATATTTATTAAAGAAAATAGGAAAACTAAACACATAGGTCAAATGATAGCAATTGCTTATGTCCTTGCTTATTCCCTTTGAGACAGAATCTTACTGCACTGAACGGCTTAGAGCTAAATATGTAGGTCAGGCTGCCCTCAAACTTGTGGTAATCCTCCTGCGTCTGGCTACTCAATTACAGGCCTGCACTACTATGCCAATCAACCATAATTGTTAAGTATTGAGATTCAGACCAATAGAGATGTGGATTTCTAACTCTCTGGCAACACCAACTTCTTTATATAGAAGGGCCTAAATTAAGTAGTTTCAAAGGCAGATTTGAAGGAATCCTTAGCTTCAAAAAGGGGATAAAACTATTTACAGTAGCACACCCGCCCTCCCTTCCATGTTGGGTCCTCACACATGTTAGACAAGTCCAGCCACATCACCAGCACTCCTTCCCAACAATTAAGTAAGACCCATAAAACTGTGACTTTTCTCCATTTTTTTAAGCATATCCTTCCAACCCTGCTCTCTGCGTTATAATATTAGAGATACAAAAATAGTTATCTCTTTGTGGGAGTCACAGGCACTTTAAAAGATTTTTAGATGTAAAAGATTTATAGACTTCACACATACTTTGAGTTAGCAGTGCCTAGACATGGCTCACACCTATAAATTCAATACTCAGGTGTACCAAATAAGAGTACGTCGGCATGTTGGAAGCTAGCCTGAGCTACTTGCTGAGTTCTAGGCCAACCTGAGCTACAGAGTGATGCTGTTCGAAAAAGAACCCTAATGCAAACGTCTAAAACTGGCAAGCTCTGTTTAATAACAACGCGCGTTCTCTCTAGGGGACGGTCCGTTCCACGCAGAGCGTGAACCCGCTGTCCCCCGAGATGGACTTTAGATGGCGCTGCAGGGAAAGGTAAGTGCGCACACGGCTTCTTTAGGAGACACTAGTAGAGGGCGGGGCGACTCGAGGCTTCTCTGCGGTGGGAGGAGCCTGCGGCCCGAGAGAAGACACGTGTTCCCAGGTGCACATGCGCAGGATTGGTCCCTCCCCCGGGAGTGAGGGCTGCTGGGCCGGATGACGTGGCCCGGCAACGTCCCTGCCGGTCCTACCTCCCGAGAACGGCGCTACCGGAACCGCCCGCGGCCTAGTCCCGCCCATCGCGTGTGGACCTGCCTGACGGGCCCGGGCTAGCGGCGGAGACGGCTGGGCTTGTGGGGACGCGGCGTGCCGCTGACATGGGGGAGTGACGCGCCTGCGCCCGCGCTTCCGTAGCGGCGGCGAACCATGAGGAGAGCCCGTGGCGCGGTCAGCGACGGCTCCTGAGCCGGCATGGAGGAGAAGTACGGCGGGGACGCGCGGGCCGGGCCCGGCGGCGGCCTGGGACCGGTGGACGTGCCCAGTGCCCGGTAAGGAGCGACCCGCGGCTGGCAACGGTGCGGTCCGTGGCTTGAGATCCGCGAGCGGGCGGGAGTCGGGGCGTTTGCAGCCCCTGGAGAGACGATCGTGGATGTTCCTCCGGCCCACGGGAACGCGGGGCTCCTTGTCCTCCCCCTCGCCTCCTCCGAGCGGATACGCGGAAGGTGTCACCGTCTCTCGGGCGAAGAAACCAAAGTACAAACCGGTGAACTCGGGTGTACAACACAGCAAAAGTGCAGCCCCGACGTGGAGTTATCATTGCCCTGTTTTTGTGTGCAGGAATAGAGGGCTTATTTTAATAGTATGAAATATGTATTGCCCCCTCCCCCTAAATTCAGTCTGTACAGGAATTCGTGAAGTGAAAATTCTTTACCTTCCCTCTAACCTAAAGGCTAGGACTGAGTAATGTACACTAGCTAGTTGTGCCCCTCCTGGCCTGTCCCAAGTTCTGAGTTAGTGTTTCAGATACATTAACTTCAGCCCAAGATTTTCATTCATACTGGTATTTATTACCTTCATTTTTAACGAGATTCGGGGTTTATTTTGTTTTTTTTGTTTTTTAAGGTATCAGTATGTGCTCTCTGAGATTTGGTGATTGTTTTGGTAAAGTTCTAAGACGTGGTTACATCGTTACCAGCTAACTTTTGTTTGTGAGAAGAGCACCGTATGCTGAATAGAATTTAAGCCAGCTGCGGAGTTTGTAGCATACATTTGGCTTTCTATGTATTTTGAGCAATTCATTTATAGCATGTCACGTGTTAGCCAGTGACCCATGAGCGCCAACTGCAAACGGGACTATTGGTATGGATTGGCAATAGAGGCAGAAATACTGAAAGAGACAAAACTAGGTCAATTCACAAAGTTGGACTATGGAGACAGATTAAAGTATCAGATCGTTGTTAAATTTCCTTTTGATAACTGCTTCATTTATAACAGTGTTGCCATATTATTAGGAAATACAGATATTTTAAGGTAGTGTGTGATGTACTTCATTTACTCTCAAATCCAAGGGTTTTGTGTGTGTGTGTTAGAGTCTGAGTAGTTTAAGTGTTTTTTGCTTAAGAGCTTGCTGTCTTAGACGAATATGGCGATCGCCCTTTGGCAGCTTACCTGTAATATTACTTTCCCAGCAGAGTTACACTACTTTTGAAGTCAGTTGCAGAACTTAAATTTTGACTAAGGATTGGCTGAATTTTCAGGTTGCCAAAATTAACTGCAACAAAAATTATCAGATCTTTTCATTGTGGTTATTTTTAATGCCTGGGTTTACAAATGTTTTAAATAAAGATTTCTGTTTTGGCTTAAATCTTGGTGGTCACAGCCAGAGTACTTCCCATGCCCCAGAGACTCTTTAGTGTTTACCTCCCTGTAATCTTTACAACAGCCCTATGTACTAAATAGTGGTATCTTTGTTTGGTAGGTCAGGAAATTGAGTTGCCTAAGGTCACACAGCAAATGAATGACCTAGGAGTCATTGTCTCAGAACTCACTATTATGCCTGCCTTCTGTTCACGCCTATGGATACTCGACTATGTGTTCAATGACTTGAACTAGTATTGTTATTATGAATCGTAACTCTTTGAGACAAGATATCACACTGTGGTGTCCAAACTGGCTGCCGCCTCCTTCAGCCTTATTAGTGCTAGAATGACAGTCATAGGCCACTGTGCCTGTTCCACTTACTGCTTTGTTTGTATATACGTGTGTATTATGTGCTACTACCTTCTTCCCTTGAGATACGGTCTCTCTGAACCTGGAGCTAGCCTGGCAGCCCGCAAGCCTCCTCATCCAGCCTCCTGTCTCCAGTGAGTGACTAGCACCCTGGCGTTACGTAAATGCTGGGGATTCAGGCCTCAGACAGTTTCACTGTGTTTCACTAGCTGTCCTGGAACTCTCTCTGTAGACCAGAGTGGCCTTGAACTCCCAGAACTGCTCCTCCCTCTGCCTCCTGAACTGTTCCTCCCTCTGCCTCCTGAGTGCTGGGCTAGGTATATCTCCCTCATACCCCTTCATGCTCTCTTCCTCTTAATATCCAGAGAACTGTGAGTGGCAGCAGTGGACAAGTTCAAGAAGTGGTTACAAACCCATATTCAGACTTTAATAGTTCCAAGTTTAGAGAACCGAAGAAATGTCTAACCACACAGAAGACCAGTTATAATTTTTTATGGGATCACTTAATAACAATAATAGTTTCTAAATTGGGGGCTGGATTGAATGTTCCTGCCTTGCCCTGAGGCTCAGTGGCTCTTACTAGAACCTCCCTCTTCCATTCCCCATCTTTACCTGCTAGTCATTTCCTTATAAGATGAACTGCAGTGTTTTCTCTGTGGTTACTTAGCCTTAACTAGTGTTTCAGACATGCCTAGCAGGAAGATGTAGTAACTGGACCACGTCAAAGAATTGAGGAGCCCTCAAGATAGCTCAGCAAGTAATAGACTGTGGCTGCCAAGGCTGATGACCTGACCTCCTGGACCAGCAAGGTTGACTTGTACAAGTTCCCACAGCTCCATATGATTGTGTGTGCACATGTACACACGTGCTTATACACTCAAACAATAGTAAAGTAAATATATATAATAAAGGGATTTTTTTAAAATTTTATGTGCATTGGTGTTTTGCCTACATGTATTCTCTGTGTGAGGGTGTCAGATCTTGGAGTTACACAGTTGTGAGCTTCCGTGTGGGTGCTGGGAAGTGAACCCAGGTCCTCTGGAAAACCTGAAGAGTCAGTGCTAACCACTGAGCCATCTCTCCCCAGCCCCATAAGTGGAAATTTTTAAAGTCAAAGAACATGCTGTTTAAAATGTAGAAATAATTTTCCTAATTTGATATAATTATAGCAGAAAATCCGCAGAATATATTGTGTGAAAGAATCCAGTGTCAGAATATGTGTATGATTACAAATGTGCATAAAATAATATTCATTACACAAGTCCATTCAGCCCTCCTTTCAGGATTCTGGGTCCAGTCACTTGACTTTCAACTGTAGTCAGTGTGGTCTCTTAACAGGACAGGAGAGACACATCCCTCTTTCTGTGTGTTGTAATCTTCTCTTCACACAAAATATGGTTTCTGTTTTGTTTTCATGACTTTTGGGTAACAAAGCCGATTTCAAATTATTTTGCTAGAATGAATATATGTATTATCAATATATATTTATTGTCTGTGTAAGTTAGGGGACACTGAGAATTGAACCTGGGACCTCCCACAATCTAGGCAATCACTCTACCACTGAACTACATCTTTAGCCTCTTATTTATTATTTGTTTGTTTATTCTTTTTGATCGGATCTCACTAAGTTGCCTGTGCTGGTCTTAAACACACTTTGTTCCCAGGCAGATCTCTGTAAGTTCAGAGGCGCTTGATCTATGTGGTGAGTTCCAGGCCAGCCAGGGCTTCATAGTGAAACTGTGTAGAAAGAGAGCAGTCCTTCTACCCAACTTCCCAAATAACTGGGATTACCAGCATGCATTACTCTGTCTCAATATTTATTACATTACATATGGCATTAATATGCATTGAAAATAACCAAGAATATGTATACCAAAACGGTAACAGTAGTTAACATGTGGATTGTGAGTTATTTGGGACAGTTCATTATTGTTTTATGTGTGTCCATGTGTATTACCATGGTTTTTTTTTTTTTTATGCCTTCTACTTGTACATTAAGAAGAAAAAGATACAGCAACCCAATAATTTCAATTATATTAAAATTGTTTCTGTGTTTATTTTTCAGATTAACGAAATATATTGTATTACTGTGTTTCACCAAATGTTTAAAGGCTGTGGGACTTTTTGAATCATATGATCTCCTAAAAGCTGTTCACATTGTTCAGTTTATTTTTATATTAAAACTGGGGTGAGTATGGAGGGAACCTTAATGTTTCTTTGTTCTCTGTAGATCCTGTTTTGACTGAGTATCTTTAAGAAATCTTATCTACATGTCCTGTGAAATGTATTTTTTCTAACAACTATTGAATTTTTTAATAAAAGTTTATGTAATGCTGGCAGTATAGAGACCCATCAGAAAGGAGTTATTTTAGCTGAGGAAAGCAGCTTGGAACTGCAGCACTAGGGAAGTTGAGTCAGAAGGATCTTGAATTGGAGGCCAGCCCCAGTTACATAGTGAGAATCTGCTCAAAAATAAAAAAAGGAAATAGTTGAATTCTTATGATTTGTCAAATGTAGGTCTGTTTTTGTTCTTTTAAAGATTTTTTTTATTTATTATGTATACAGTGTTCTGCCTGCATGCCAGAAGAGGGCACCAGATCTCATTATAGATGACTGTGAGCCACCATGTGGTTGGTGGGAATTGAACTCAGGACCTCTGGAAGATTAGCCAGTGCTCTTAACCACTGAGCCACCTCTCCAGCCCACCAAATGTAGGTTTTTTGTTTTTTTTTTTTTTAGTTTAGTTTGTATTGCTAAGATTTTGCAGACACTTTGGTTTTTATCTATGTTAGCAATCAGTCTTCAGTGATACCTTGTATTAGTTAATCTCATCATGAGGACTAGAGGGCTCTCCTTACACTCCTGGGAACAAGTTTAAAAAGATGGAGACATCATTTTTATAAAATAATTTTGGCAATCCGAAGAGGTGGCTCAGCGGTTAAGAGCAATTACTGCTTTTGCAGAGGACCTAAATTTAAGTTCCCAGCATGTACTTAACTAATTCACAACTGCCTATATTGCCAGCTCCAGATTTGACACTCCTTTGACCTCTGTGGGCACCAGTACACACATATGCAGACACACATACACATAAGCCAAAAATAAGTAAATCTTCAAAAAAAATAGTTTGGACTTTGTACACCTTAGGGATTTGTAGACTGTCCCACTGATGTAGCTCAGTCTTAAGGCAGCCATTAAAATGTTACCTGAGGCTTGTCTTAGCACAGATGGTCCATGTTTTTGTGTTATATCATGGCTGTGCTGTGTTCCCTACATGAGCCATCAAGAGTTACAGGGTCCTTGTGTTCTATAAACTGTATAGTTTGTATATGGTGTTCTTTCTAAGCAGAGATTTTGGACCTTAAGTTTAATAGTAACCCCTCTGTGTTAATAAAAGTCTTATCAAAGATGTTTGAAGATGTGATTTGGCAAATTAGGAAGAAATTCTTGACTAGAAGAATTGAGCATTTTTATGTGACATAATAGAAAGGTGGAGGTGATTTACTATTACGTTAGTTCAAGAGTTATTACTACTGAACGCAAGAGGAGATGAGCTACTTTGCTGTTTTAAGGTATTGAAATGTAAGCATGGTGGCTCATGCCAGTAATCTTACCACTTAGAAGACTCAGGCTAGAAAATTACAAGTTCAAGATAATCCTGGACTGTATCGTGCCTCCAAAACACAATGTCTTGACATTCATTATTACTTCTGTGGTTTATGAACTAGTTCTGAAGACAGTTACCAAGGGAATTCCTGGTTTTTCCCATAAATGCCTCATCTATAAAGACAGCCTCTTCTAGTCTTCTGTTATTGTTTTATCTCTTGAAGTAGGGAGGTAGGGGTCTCTATTACTGTCTGACCTTGAACTCACTCTATAGATCAGGCTAGCCTTGAATTTACAGAGATCCACCTGCCTCTGCCTCCCAAGTGCTGGGATTAAAGTTGTGTGCCACTACACCCAGCCCAAAGCAAAATATTTTTAAGTGTGATAGTCTTGAAAAATTTGGCAGCCAAAACCTAATTCAAAGTCAGATGCTTAATGAGTGAATCTGAGGTGTTTCTGTGGCATGACTTAGCTATAGTCTCGGTTCCGCACACAGCGTGAGCACTTCTCACTGCACTTGCCATCCTGACACACGCACAGTTCCAGAGAATCCTTCTGAATCACCTGGATTCAGACTCGAGACTCTTAGGTTTTCAATTATTGTTTTTACATTATATGCAAAATTTTCTACACTTAAAGAAACATGGTTTTATTATGAAATTACAGAAAGCAAAGATTTAATGTTTTCCTGGTGTCATCAGATCAGTGTATCTAAGGATTGTAAATATTCATCTCACTAGTATGTAAAATTTTTATCTAATAAATAGTAAAACTATGTATACCAAAGAATTTAAGATATATTTTTAAAGGTAAATTTCTTTGATTTATTAGCATACATACCTATACCACAAAAAATATGTCAGGTAGAGAGGGGCCATAGTTTAAAAGCTCTGCTCTAGAGGATATTGTTTCCAGTTCTAGTGTATGTGTTAAAACTATACCTCATATTTAATGTTAATTCATTATTCTTCCAATGTTTACAGGACTGCGTTTCTTATGGTTTTGTTTCAAAAACCGTTCTCTTCTGGGAAAACCATAACAAAACATCAGGTGAGATGTTGACAGAGTCATTTATTCCTAACAGCTTCCCTTTCCTTAGTCTGGAATAAGTTTATCTTTTACATTTCTGGACTTAAGCTTCCTGTTCTGTTTTGCTGTTTGTTTGTTTTGAGACAGGATCTCCCATAGCCTAATCTGGCCAATAATGACCTTATACCTCTGATCGACTTGCCTCCACTTTCCCAAGTGCTCTTGCAAGCATACATAACCATTCCCAGTTTATGTAGAGCTGATGCTGGAATTCACGCATGCTGGGCAAGCATTCTAACAACCGAGTTCCATTCCCAGACCTAGAGTTAACTTACTCCTGACTTGTCTTTTCAAAATTGAAGCTCTAACAGTCAACTATAAAATCTCAATGTAATAGAATATTTTCAAATGCAAAAAAAGGGTAATAGATCTTAAAGGGATATCTTTAACACAGCCTCCTTATACAGAAAGATACACAAATCAGACATGGAGTCATGCCCAAGAACCCAGAGTGTCGCTGGGGAATAGATTGTTTGCAGGAGTTGGAAGCGAGGCGCCTAAAATCAGGCATTCATGTCCTGTGCTACTTACATGATTTCTTTTGCCTTAAATTTGCTCACTTATAAAGGGGAGGTAACAATATTCTACATATATTTGTGAGCAATAAACTAATTTATACATAGGTTTATTAATTGTACCTTACATGTGATTATGCAGTACATATGCAATGTATCACACTGCTCATCACTGTAATTCCCTCAGATGGCTTCATGACAGAGAAGTTCCTCGTCCTACATAGTCTCACACCAAAGGCCTCACTGGGAGCATTTCTGCCCTACTGAATGTCTCCTTCATGTCACAGTTAGTCCTCTACCATATTACCAGTTTGGCAAATCAGAGTACTTCTGTTTTAGAGGTCAAGAACATTTTTAAGATACAGTTAATCTTTTTAACTCCATCTAAATTTTTCTCCATTTTCAAATAACTATAGCATAAAAATTTCTCATGGGAAGCCAAACATGCTCACATATACCTGAACTCATAGACACCCATGGAATCAGAAACAAGATTAATATGAGTTCTGAACTACATAGACTTTGTCTCCAAAAAAAAAAAAAAAAAAATCCTTATGGAAAAGATTTTTATAAAAGCCAAGTCATTAATTATGCCTAGAAAACTAATGAAAAATAGAAAAATTGGAGTGTATAGAAAAAAAGATTTAACAGCCAGGTGGAGTGGTGCACATTTTTAATACCAGCACCCAAACCACTGGATCTCTGTGAGTTTGAGTCCAGCCAAAGCTACATAGCGAGACTTGGGGGCTGGGAAGGGGCAAAAAGAATGCCCTAACAATAGGTGAGTATGGTAATGGATTGTGTATTAAATAAACATTGCCTAAAGATCAGAGGGCAGGTCAGGGAGTAGGGACATGCCTTTAATCCCAGCAGAGAAAGGTATATTGGGTGGGAGAAGACAGACTTCCCTCTTTGTTTCTGTCCTGTGCTTCCGTTGGCTTCCCTGTTCATCTGAGGATTCGGGGAAGTAGGATCAGTCTCTTGGCCGAGAGTTGGCTGGGTGAGAAGTGGCTGTGGCTCGGTCTCTGTCTCTGATCTTCCAGCTTTTCCCCAATAAATGAAAATATAGATAATGGAAATAAATCTAGCTAGTGAGAGGATTTTGGCAGTTTTTTCTATTAATGTTAAGATCTGTTGTATGTGATTATTTAACCTTTTGATTGGTTGTATCAGTGTTATCTTTTCCCTATGGGCTTTATTTTGTGCCTGTCTTGAGACAGTCTCACTATGTTGGGCCTGAGCCACCACTAATTCACTTTGTAGGCCAGCTGACCTGAAATGGGAGGTTTGCCTGCCTGTCTCCCGGGTTCAGGAATCAAAGGCATGTTCCATATTGCTGTCTTCCTGTAGGTTTTATTTAAGCATGGAATACTTACTAGCAGGTGGATATGACTGAAGTTTTTCTTCTTTGTTTCTATTTATAGTGGATCAAAATATTTAAGCATGCCGTTGCTGGATGCATCATATCACTTCTGTGGTTTTTTGGCCTTACTCTTTGTGGACCACTGAGGTAAATACAAATATGTATTGTCACTATTTGTTTACATTTCATTTGAATATTAATCTTGTTCTCTATTTTCTAGAATGTGTATGTGCACATATTTGGAGGTCAGGATGGCAGGAGTCAGCTCCCTCCTCCACCATGTAGGTCCTGGGGATCAAGCTTGGCAGCAAATACCTTTACTCACAGAGCCATTTCCCTGGCTTTGTTCCATATTTTACACCAAAGACTGGCTTGCACTTCTATAGCATGAAATACATTTCAGCATAGAAGAATCAGCTTAGTCTGTAGAGTAGTTCCTGGGTAAATACTGTTAATATGTTTGTTAATGATCTATCGTAGATATTTATTTGTTAGAGTTTAAAAATCTTTTAGATGGAAAAGCTGAATCACCTGAAATAGGAAATGAAATAAACCAGTAAAGATGGGACTCTTGAAAACTGCTCCTTTTCCTCCTAGCCCTGCACTCTCTTTAGGCCTGCACGTGCCTCATAAACTCGGGCTTCAGAGTAAAGGGGTGGTGAATGCCGTAGGTGCCTGTAGTACGAGGTTTCTGGCCCGGACTTTTGGGCCTAGCCTCAAGGCCCACAGTCCCGCAGTCCCACAGTCCCACAGAGACACACAGATGCTTTCAATAGTTTTTGACTGATCAGCCTCAGGCCCAGGCATATCACTTGCTAGCTCTCTACCCTTCATTTAACCCATGTCTCTTGTCCAGCCATGGGGTTCCGTACCTTTTCTTAGAGCAGCATAGTTGTCCTCAGCTTCCTCTGGCTTCTTTCTGGTGCTCTGTTCTCAGAGATTTTCTTAGTCTGGTAGCCCCGCCTGCACTTCCTGCCTGCCTTTGGCCAATCAGCTCTTTTTATTAAACCAGTGGGTGGGGCAATTATTTACCATGAAACAACACAATACCCCTACAGGTGCCTCCTTTGGTTTACCCTTGGATCTCTACAGAGTAATCTCTGTGTATGGGCAAATTTAGGGAGGAACATGTGCATCTGGGTGTAGCTGGATGTTTTCTTTTGTCCCATGGTTGCTTAGTCCCAAATAAGCACATAGAGGCCTCTATTAATTACAAACTGTTCTGTGGCTCAGGTTAATTACCAAAACTAGCTCTTAGAACCTAGCCAATTGCTATTAATCTATGTTTTGCCATGTAGCTGGTGGCTTACCCGGATTTCCCACCTGGCTTAAAGTTGTCTTACCGTAGCCCAAAACAGCTTTGTTAACCAATGGTAGTAACACATTCACAGTGTACAGAAAGACCATCCCACATCAATTCTAAGAATGTTTTTGTTCCTCTTTTATTTTGTACTCTAAAAGGTGTTAGCAAGAAAGTATAAGAAAAGGTGCCTTTGGTTAGGAAGAAGTGTGGAATCATACAGGCTATGGAGCTATGGAGGAATTTGTAAAGGAACCCAGTCAGAATAGTGAGAATGGACAGTGTAGAGCAGGAGGAGAGAAAGTCTTCTCATGGCCAGTGAGTACCTTTTGGACTGGATTTCTTTGTCTTAGTCACCCTGTACTTTCCTAGAGGAATGGGAAATTTGGCTGACTTTTTCAACTGAGTAGAGCCTTTGCAGTTTATGCTTGATCATAATTGAGTGCTGTTATCAGGCACTATATTTTAACTTGATATTCACAAAATTATATTTTAGTTGATCTTACTAAGTCTCTATTCTTTAGGCAGAGATAGAAGGGGGAAATGCTGATTATTTAGTCCTCTGCCTCCTGCCTTCCCACTACCCACATTGCCCTTCTGTATATTACTGGACCTGTGATGCACTTCAAAGTGCTCAGAGCTGGACACAGGGATACTCTCTAGTGCCTTTCTTTAGGTTAGTGTTGCCATGATGATGTATTTGTTTCTTAAACTCTTCCAAATATGGTAAAAACTGAAGTTATAAACAGTGCATTTTCATTACAGACTTGGGTAAAGAAGAGAAAAGAAACATTTAACAGAGCTGGCAGTGGGTTAACATTTAGGACTCTAAGGCTCCTTTTCATTGGCTTTAGTCTGTTGTGGGGATTGAAATCTATATAGTCTCTACCACTTAACTGCCTCTCCAGCCAGTCCCTTATTTTGAGTTGAAGTGTTGGTTTTTTAGTTTGGCTTTGGTTTGGTGTTTACAGATTCTCACTATGTAGCTCTCACTGACAGACCTGAAGCTCACTCTGTAAACTAGATTAACCTCAAACTCCAAGCAATCCACCTGCCTCTGCCTCCTAAATATATGACTAAAAAGACATGCACCACCACACCCAACCTCTTAATTTTTTAAAGGAAGTATTTCCACATAAAATACAGTAAATAAAGATCCAATAAAGTTTTTATTTTTTTACTTTGGGGGTGGGGTTCCACATGTGTGTGGGTGCCCATGGAAGCTAGATGAGAGTATGAATTCCTCTGGAACTAGAGTTGGGGGTAGTTGTGAACTGCCTGACATGGTGCTTGAAACTGAATGTGAGCAGCAAATGACTTGAACTGCTGGACCGCCTTTCTAGCCCCTGTTTATTTTTATTTTAGGTATAAGTGTGTGCACCCGAGTGCATGTAAGTGCACCACATCATTTGGGTATGTGTGTTTTATTTTTGTAGGACTTTGCTGCTGTTTGAACACAGTGATATTGTGGTTATATCACTGCTCAGTGTCTTATTCACTAGCTCTGGAGGAGGACCAGCAAAGGTAGGTTTCCAGCGTTTTGACTTAGAAATCGAAAGGACAGATATTAAACATTGTTCTATTTATGATAATGAAGACTTACGTTAGCTTAACACTTTTCTTACAAAATATTTTTTGTTTTTACTTCATTCTGATGTGATTATAGTTTCTTAGGAAGTTGTAAAAGTAGTAGAGGTGTACTTTCTAGTCAGTTTTTCCAGAGGAACCTTAAAGGTTGATAATAGTATAATCCAAATGTTAGTGCTAGCACTACGCTGTTACCATTTTACCAAATGAAAATATTCCTGCTCGGTGCCATGCTGTCACCTGATTCCACAGCACTTCATCCCCTCCCCCACCACACACACTAAAACTAGATAGTGAGGCTGCCCTTAAAAACAAAGAGAAAGGGACTTGTGTAGACTTTGGTCATAATGCCCACCACACTAAAAATTTTTCAATTATAATAATAAACAAATAATGAGCAGACTAATATTTTGTCTTCTGTGTAAATGTATGAGAGTACATGTAAGTATAAATATTATGTAGAAGTACTTATGTTTACAGATATTATTATGGTAAGAATATGAGGTTTTTATATCTAGCATTCTGAAATACTTACATAAACTAAGCTTATACATTTTCTCTAAAACTTTCTTTTATCCAGCTCCTTTCCCTGCCCATCATAAAGTTTATCAGGAAGCTGGGTGGTGGTGGCTCCCACCTAATGTGCTCAGAAAGCAGAAGCAGGTGATCTTTGAGTTGGAAGACAGCCAGCGTTACACAGAGAAATCCTGTCTCAAAAAACTTAAAAAAAAAAAAAGGTTACCAGGGCACTGGAGATATGGCTGAGTATGAGTTCAGGTCCCAGCACCCATGTAAAACCAAGCCTGGCTGTGTATGCCTGTAACATACTGTTGTATGGTAGAGACAGATTGGTCCTGGGGCAAGCAGGATAGCACACCTAGTCAAAGCAGCCAGCTTCAGGGTCATTGAAAACCCCATCTCAGAAAATAGGGTAGAGAATAAAGATTCCTTGGTGGTTAAGAGGACCGGAGTTGTTTCTAGCAACCCTGGTGAGTGGCTTACAACCCTTGTAACTTGAACTCCTGGGAATCTGACACCCTCTTCTGGTCTCTTAGGGCACCTACATTCATGTGTACAATTCCCAAACACATGTACATACTTAAAAAAATTTTTTAAGTGGAGAGCAATAGAAATTATACCAGCTGTCTTCACTTGGCTTCCTCGTGCTTGCCCACAGCCAGTACACAGTCCACCGTAAATATCTTCAACAAACACAGTTGACCATCTTAGAAATGAATTAATTTTCCCAGCATGACTTCATGAACCCTTTTCCCTAAAGAAACACTGGCCTGACCTTTTATGTTTCTTAAATGTTACAGATACAATGCAATTCCACTAATTATTGTTCCTTTAGAGTAGTAAAGGGCTTTTCAACCAAAAATTAAGAGGCTTTTCTGTTAACCTTAATAACTTGTTCATATTCTGCCCCGCGCCTTCTTTGCCCGCAAACAAGACGCAGTACAACAGGATCCTTCTGCAGTATAACTTTAATGTATCTTTGGGGAGAGCATTTAGCTTACGGAAAATGGAGAGGGAGGAGAGAGTGAAAGAGCCGGCAGAGAGACCGGCAGAGGGGCAGGAGCCGCTGCGCAAGAGCCAGCGGCGGCGGGCCCCCAGCGGGGAAAAGGGAAGCCAGAGAGCTAGGCTAGGCCCCAGCGTGGTCTGGGCCGAGCCATCTGCCACGTGGCCTTGAGCCCGCGTCCCAGAAGCTGGGCCGGCGTCCGTGCGCACGGCGGGGCGGAGAGAGAGAGAGGAGGAGAGAGAGAGAGAGAAGGGACCACGAGGTAGGAAGACCCGGTTTTAAGAGGACCAAACGGCTCTTGCTTTAGACGAAACACCTTCCTATTGGTCGTAGTTCAGAATCCCATGACGCCACGGGAAAGGCGGAGAAACCAGACCAGTCTCGCGAGATTACCAAGCGCATGCGCTCTCTAACGACTCAGGCGGGTTGGCCAGCACTAGGTAATAGCGCCACCTAGAGGGGCTGGGGCCATGCTAATCTTCTCTGTATCGTTCCAATTTTTTAGTATAGTGGCCTCCAACAATATTCATATGCCTAGTCACATTTAGAAGAATATAAGTTGCTTAACGTGCCTTAAATGCTCTTAAAATACTCTGCAGAATTTGTATTTGTTGCTTATTATTTGTTATACTACAAACTTACGTAAGGACAATAATGTCAAGCGTTACTTTCCACTGAACATTGATATTTTTAATTCTTCTGAAGCCATGCTTGGTATATGCCTGACTTCCAGCACTGAGGTGGCTGAGGCGAGAGGATTGTGTGTACATGTGTGTGGTTATCGTGCCTCAGAAACAAAAAAACAACTTTGTATATTTCTTCTCTTTCAGACACGGGGGGCTGCTTTTTTCATTATTGCTGTGGTCTGTTTATTGCTTTTCGACAATGATGATCTAATGGCTAAGATGGCTGAACACCGTATCCTTTCGCAAAGTCTGGGAGAAAAATAAAAGCTGTCAGGGTGGGAAAAGGAAGAAAGAAATTGAACTTATCAGTGACAAGTGACATTTTCATAGATTTCATTTTGACAGCATTAGCCACTGTTTAAATGAGTAATGAAAGCATCCCAAGTTCTTTGTTTTAAGACATCCTCTATTTTTCTACAGTGTTGATGTTTTAGAATGTTCTGATGCTAGAAGGCAACAAAACATTTAAATTCCTTTGCCCTAGTTTTTACTATCTTGTAGTCAAGAACATGTGTACTGGCTACTCTGTGACCTATCTCACTCTTTTGAGTCAGTTTATTAGGAAATTCAGCAGTTTACCTTGTTATACTGAGATGAGGCAGGAAAAGCTCCAGATTGCTTCTGGTATGTCTACTCCCAACACACCCTCCTGTCAGCTGCTCACTTTGCTGGGCAGCACATAAAAGGTTCAGCAATACAAAGAAGGCAGGAAAGACCGATTTTAAAGACTGACCTGAAGGTACAGCATTAATTCCATCGGACAGGAGTAAACTAGGAAGCTTGCTTGTCTTTCATGTATCTTTGGGAGGATAAGAACCAAAATGTGGTCACTATGTGAGCATGTTCATGGTTGGAGGCAGCAACAATAGAGAGAAGCCAGGCATCTTAGCATGCTCTTAAAGGGCCATCACTTGGGAGGCAGAGCAGTTCAGGAGTATCTTTGGCTGTGTTTTAAGACTCTGGCTCAAAAGTCAAAAGAGGGGAAAGGAAAGGACCATAGGCCATTCCAAAAGTGCCGTGTTAGTAAGGGTAGTCAAATTGGTATAACCAGACTAGTTTGTTTCCAAAACAAAGTAGCTAAACTTTCAACAGAACTTCCGCTTTGGGAGCTGAGATTTAAAAGTATTTTCCGTTACTCTAGTTTCTTTAGCTGAAGGACATCACGACAGTGCTCTAACTCACGTGCTTTATACAGCTATTGCCTTCTTAGGTGTGGCAGATCACAAGGTATGTTCTCTTCGTTGCAAATATGATTGAAAATATAACTGGGGGTGTGGCCTCATGTAGCCCAGGCTATCTTAGAACTTGATTATGTAGCCAGGGATGACCTTGAACTCTTCATCCTACCTCTACCTGGGGACATACGCCACCACAGAAATTATAAATTTTAAATTTCTTATCACTGAGGAGGCTGAGGTAAGAGGTTCTCCAATTTAAGGCCAGCCTTGGCTTATATCATCAGTACTGTCTAAAAATGTATTTAAACTATTTTATCTCAGGACTGGGGAGATGATCTCAAAATTTTGTAAATTATAAGTCTTTAAGGAGTTTTGAATATATGTTTTTTAATGAAACTTCTCTCATTTTGCTTTTAGGGTGGAGTACTCCTGCTGGTGCTGGCTTTATGCTGTAAAGTTGGTTTTCATACAGCTTCCAAAAAGCTGTCTGTAGATGTTGGTGGACCTAAGCGCCTTCAGGCCTTATCCCAGCTTGTTTCTGTGCTTCTCTTGTGCCCATGGGTGATTGTTCTTTCTGTGACAACAGAGGTAGGTGTGAGGGTTGTTCACAAGTAAAATGAGTTACTATTAGAAATTTTAGTTCAGAACTTTTAATGTAAGCTTGAGAGTGGCTTAAATTGGTCTTGCTTTTTCTTTAGTTTTGGGATTTTTTATTTTTGGAGTTTATTTACATTATTTATAAAAATGTAAGTCAGTACTATTGTTGGCATATACTTCACATTCCTATGGCCCAAAGGAATCTGTCTTTAGTTTTGAACCGAAAGATTTTAGCTCCTTAGTATTTATAAGATTAAACAGGAGTAGGGTTTTGTTGTTAGTACCCTGGAGAATACTAGGGAAAAGCACTAATATTTTGTGACTCTTACATGTTGGCATTTTGTGAATCATCTGGGTCCTGAGTATTTGTTCTATAGCGTGACTAACAGAAACATGTTGTAGAATGTGAACTTTCTCCCCATGGAGTACTGACTGTGTGGTTGTGTTTTATTTCTAGAGTAAAGTTGAGTCCTGGTTTTCTC
Source organism: Phyllotis vaccarum (assembly GCA_033318265.1). Classification (NCBI taxonomy): domain Eukaryota; kingdom Metazoa; phylum Chordata; class Mammalia; order Rodentia; family Cricetidae; genus Phyllotis; species Phyllotis vaccarum. The sequence continues at coordinate 34,310,000 of JARWLC010000012.1, read as the reverse complement.
TCGTTGTGCCTTTCACCACGGTTATCCTTTTTGTCACGGTCCTGGATTTCTATATGGATTCCATTTGTTCCCTCAAAATGGACACTTCCAAGTGCGCCCGCTATGGATCTTTTCCCATTTTTATTAGTGCTCTCCTTTTTGGAAATTTTTGGACACATCCAATAACAGAGCAGCTGCGGGCTGTGAACAGAGCAGCACACCAGGGGAGCACGGAGCATGTGCTGTCTGGAGGAGTGGTAGTGAGCGCTGTGTTCTTCATCCTGTGTAAGCATTCACCGCCCCACCCCACCCCCGTTCTCATTATCTCGGTTTAGAAGTTGTTCAGTGCTTGCTGACAGTGGCCATGTTGATGACTTAAATATATAATCTTCTCTTTTTTTTCTCTTTGTAGCGGCCAACATCCTGTCGTCTCCCTCTAAACGAGGACAGAAAGGCACCCTTATCGGATATTCTCCTGAAGGAGCACCGCTCTATCACTTCATGGGGGATGCTTTTCAGCACAGTTCTCAGTCTGTCCCTAGGTTTATCAAGGAGTCGCTGAAACAGATTCTCGAGGAGAGCGACTCTAGACAGATCTTCTACTTTCTGTGCCTGAATCTGGTAAGACCTTTAAGTGTTACTGATACATGTTTAGGGCACTGTTTTATTTTGACGGGATACATGGTTTTAATACTTCAAAAGTTTCAAAGAAACATGAGCAAAAATTTACATTTTTCTCTAATTAGTAGCAAGGATCCTATACAGACAAAGCAAACCCATCTTTGCAGTGTTGTGAGATACTGCTTTAGCATGATGTTTTAATCACTGCCACAGGAGCAGTAAGAGGTGGGGTAACCTCATTAGTGGATGTCAGTGCATGTTTTAGAGCCTTGCCCACAGACATACAAATTAAGCAGTGCCTTCTAGTTTATAAAGTGGATATGTCTCATATCTTAGTTCTTCATGATCTTATGAAATAGTTTCCACTATAAGTGACAGGTAGAGTTTTAATCATATCCTCAAAGACTGTTTGGGTAGTTAAGGTTAAATTCTTATGGTTCAAATCTAGTGATTCTCTGTAATGTATTCTCAACATGCTCCTTGCATAATCTTTTCAACCTTTGTTTAGCTTTTTACCTTTGTGGAACTGTTCTATGGCGTATTAACCAATAGTCTAGGCCTGATCTCAGATGGATTCCACATGCTCTTTGACTGCTCAGCGCTGGTCATGGGACTCTTTGCTGCCTTGATGAGTCGATGGAAAGCAACCCGAATTTTCTCCTATGGGTAGGTAGCTATCAAGGCACGCAGTTTCTGTAGTGCAGTGCAGATTCTATCTTGAGAACACATATGTTTAGAGGCAAAGAGAGAAGAACACACCTAAATCTTTGTGGTTTTGTTTAACATGTTTATTTGTTTGAGATATTCATGGCCATTCACATCTTTTTGTTAAAAAGTATTTAAAATTTGAAATGACTATATGAAAGTATCTTCCCATTGTGTCAGTAATTCAACAAATGTAAAAATCTCCTGCGTACAAGCTGTTTTAATAAGGCTTACTCTAGCTAGATGGTGGTGGTGCATGCTGTTAGGAAGAGAAACCCTGTCTCATAAAAACAAACAAGCAAAAAAACCTTATTTGAATAAACTCACCCCTTATTTATATTTTGGAGTGCCATAGGCATGCCTGGTGCTCACAGAGGCCATAAGAGGCAGTCAGATGCTCTGGAACTGGAGTTATGGGCAGTTATTGCTTGGTATCAAGCTTGGGTTCTCGGCAGAAGCACCAAGTGCTCATAACTTCTGAGCCATCTCTCCAGATCCAGTTGAGAGGAAAATAAACCAAATAACACAAATAATTTTGATACAGAGCAGAATCTGTGTGTCATGAGAGATACAGGACACATCTGAAGTCTAGAGAGAGGGAGATGATTTGTTGCTACAGAATTAGACTTTTATTATAAGGCTTTTATATTATTGGACTTTTATTATAAGTTTATAATCTTTATATTTTTAAAGTACTTGTTTTTCTTTTCTAAAAGATATTCTGTGTTTTTAGGTTTGGCCGAATAGAAATTCTCTCTGGATTTATTAATGGGCTTTTCCTGATGGTGATAGCTTTTTTTGTGTTTATGGAATCAGTGGCTAGATTGATTGATCCTCCGGAGCTAGACACAAACATGCTGACAGTAAGTCTTTTCCTTTCCTGTTTAAGCTTCTCCTTGTCTTACACAGCCTTCCCAAGCTCTTGGCCTAGGGTACTTTTCATTGTGTTTACGTTCTTGTACTTCGTCTCCTTCCACACTGTTTATTTTCTGTGGGGTGTTTTGGTAACTACTTTACCATGGTGTATTAACTGAAAAATTGCCTAAACAAATAAATGTGACGTTTTCAGTCATTTTTGAGCAGGCTATGGTGATGCATGCCTTTAATCCCAGCACTTCAGAGATAGTCGAGAGTACTAGCCATTTTACCACACTGCTTTGTTACGATGGTTCTGTTGTCTCTAGCTGCCTGACTTACACTTTATCACAGGTATGTATGGATAGGTTTGGTAGCATCCATGGCTTCAGGCACACACTGAGGTCTTAAAGCATAGGCCCCAACAATAAACAAAGACTGCTGTGTTTACGTTATTACTGGGGGCTATTAGAAATTAATCCTTTTCTCAAATACCTTGGACAAATATTAAATTATATTATAAAACAGGTTTTCAAGATTGTATTTTTAAATTCCTGAGGGCATTGTACAGTGTTAGAAATAAATCATAGCCAACTTCTTGTTCCTCCTGTGCCCCAGCCCTTCCGCATGTTTCTGTGGTGGCATGTCCCTCCATTCTGCCCTTCTGTTTCCTTTGAGCCATTGCTGGCATGTCTCTTCTGCTGGGATACTTCCTTCCCTTCCTTCCTCTCTCTTCCATCCCCATAGACTCAGCTTCTCACTCTCAGTAGCCTGTTGTATCTTATGCATACTCCTGTCAGCAACACTGGCTTAGGGTTTCTGTGTAGTCATTCTTTCAGGAATAAGATGTGTTCTTAGACCTTGATTTGTGTATCATTAACTCATTAATGCTGGCTCTTGAGATTTTTAATTATGTGTTTGGGTATTTTGTCTGCATGTATGTCTGTATACCATTAATATACCTAGTATCCATGGAGGCCAGAGAGAGCATGGGGTCCCCTGGAACAGGAGTTATAAATGGTTGTAAGCCGCCATGCATGTGCTGGGACTCAAACCTAGGTCTTTAGGCAGAGGAGCCAGTGCTCTTAATGGTTGAACCATCTCCCCAGCCCTCTAGTACCTGACCTATAGTAGGAAAATGAACAATTCATTCTTAAATCACTCAAAGCAGTTTGGAGTTTTGGTTCAGTTGTACAGTTGAACCAAGGTTGTGCCTGTCTGTCTGTTTTGAGACAGGGTCTCATAGTGTAGCCCTGGCTCACCTGAAATTCACAGAGATCCACTTCCCTCTGACTCCTGAGTACTGAGATTAAATGTACGTACTGCCAGAATTTACCATTCTTTATCACATTAGAGTAAACTTGAATACTTAAACCAGTCTTTTTTGGTATTTTAAAGTTAAAATAATCCTTCCAAAACTTTTTACTTGGGGAACTTAGTGAAGTTTCTATCTCCTGTGAAGTAGGGAGATAAACATCTGTGTGATAACTTGTAAATAGTAACCTTGTTTTCTAAGCTTCAGAATTAAAGCTTTGCCTTTCTCCTTCTTGCCAGCCAGTCTCCATTGGAGGGCTGATAGTAAACCTTATTGGGATCTGTGCCTTTAGCCATGCCCACAGCCACGGCCATGGAACTGCTCAAGGAAACTGCCACTCATCCGATCATGGCCATTCCCACCACACACATGGACACAGTGATCACGGCCACGGCCACAGCCACAGCCACAGCCACGGCTTCACAGGCGGAGGCATGAATGCCAACATGCGGGGTGAGTCCTTAGGACGTCCCGTCCCCTGAGTTGATGCTCTAGCTCGTTTTTATTAAATAAATATTGAACTTCTGGTGTCACCTCTCTAGACCCAGTCAGACCTGGGAAAATGAGTCAGCGATGAGGCAGGCTAAAGGCTCATGCAGTAGCCAGCTTTATTCAGAGCCCCAGACAGTAAATACTCTGAAGGACAAGAGAGGTCACGCGAGTCAGTTCTCATGAGTTAGAGCTGTAGACAGTCACCAGGACAAGCCACAAGTGGCAAAGACATGTTTTCCATAGAGACGTGTAAAGGATAGTTAAGCATTTAACTGAGACATCAGCAAGCAGTAGTGAGTAATCTGAAGTAAACTCACTCCAGTGCACTGCACCTGGACACAAACACATCCCAAAACAATTCTGAGTTTTGAAGAAACTGAGGTCACAAGACTTGTTTTCTTGGAGTTTTCTCACAAGCTCTCAGAGATCTCACAGGACTCCGTTCCTGGATGGTATTCTGAAATTCTGGTCCAGTTATTCAGGATTTGTTGTTTTGTTTGTCTGCTTTTGGAGACAGGTTGTCTCTGTGTAGCCCTGGCTGTCTTGAACTCACTCTGTAGACCAGGCTGGCCTGCTTCTCCCTCCCGAGTGCTGGGATTAAAGGTGAAAGCCACTGCCTCCTGGTCTATTCAGGGTTTTTGAAAGGAGAAAGTTAAGAATATAGCTCAGTCAAGAGCACTCTTGTCCAGTGTGGCCAAGGCTCCCAACACTAACGGACTATAGAATGCAACATGATGCTCAGTGAAATAAGGTCATCACAGACAGACAGCTTTCTCGTAATTCTGCTTGCACATGATGAAACTCAGACTCGGCTAGAGAGAAAGTCATTTAAAAAAATGAAAACGAAGGAGTCAGAGATATATCTCAGTTGTATATCAGTTTCCTGCCATAGATGCAGCCTTTGATTATCAGTACCACAAAAACAAAAAAGGAAATACACATATGCATAAATCATAAATGTCCATGTTTAAATAAATTGCTGTAATTATATTCTTCATATATAAGATATTACAAGGAAAACACTTAGGTGTGCTCATTAATAAACTTATGACTGACAAAACACGTTTGTTGTACTATAAAAATAATTGGGTTGAAGTGTTTGTACCAGTTAGTAATTTGGGTAATATCAAAACGTGGTTCAAGCCAGGTAGTGGTGGCGCACACCTTTGATCCCTGCAGGCTCATCAAGGCCAGCCTGGTCTGTAGAGAGAGTTCCAGGACAGCCAACGTTACAGAGAAGCCCTGTCTTAAAAGAAAGGAAAGAAAAACCTTAGCTCAGGGAGGTGGGTAAAGGCACCACTGACCGGTGATGCGAGCCTGCTGCCAAAATTTAGTCCTAGAACCCAGGTAAAGGTGGAAGGAGGAAACTACCCATGCACACACACACACACACACACACACACACACACACACATCATATACGTACAGTAATAAATACATATTCTGAGAATACTTGATTTTACTTTTAATTTTGGGGGGAATAACCTTTAAGCGCCTTTTTTTTTCACATACCAACTTAATTACAATACTTTTTAAAAGATTCTTCTGAAAAAATTATCAGTTTTGTTTTTGTGTTTGGTTGTTTGGTGGGCGGGTCTGAGACAGAGTTTCTTTGTGTAGCCCTGACCGTTCTAGAACTCACTGTGTAGACCAGGCTGGCTTTGAACTGAGAGATCCACCAGCTTCTGCCTCCCAAGTGCTGGGATTGAAGGTGTGTGCTACCACTGCCCAGCACTAAAAAATATTCATTTTTTGACTAGTTATATTTATTTTTTAAAGATAAGATCTTAATGTGTAACATAAGACACATATAAAGACAGAGTCCTACTATGTAGCTCTGGCTGCCCTGGAACTCTCAGAAAAACTACTTTCCCTCTTGAGTACTGGGATTAAAGGCATAAGCCACCAAACCTGCCATTAGATAAAATTTAAAAAGAAAAAAAAGAAGGGGCTGGGGCTCAGCAGTGGAGATCTTGTCTCCACAAGAAAGGCCCTGAGGGCAAGGGGGAGGAAGAAAAGAATACAAACTTGCTTCTAGATGATTTTCAGGAAGCCTTCACAGACAAATACTGTGTTAGGACTTAGCACACTGTCCTGACTGCCTGCGTCCTTACATACTCCTTGACAGTGAGCATGTCCTAGTCATGTTGAAGGACAGCCACTAGCAAGGTGCCTGGCTGGTATCTGCAGTACTGCTAGAATGGGTAAACAGCTAAATTAAATGAGCTTTCGTTGCTTATTCCCTTCACGTTTTATTTGTAGGTGTATTTCTCCATGTTTTGGCAGACACACTGGGCAGCATTGGTGTGATTGTCTCGACAGTTCTTATAGAGCAATTTGGATGGTTTATTGCCGATCCCCTGTGTTCTCTCTTTATTGCTGTGTTAATATTTCTCAGTGTTATCCCATTGATTAAAGACGCCTGTCAAGTCCTACTTCTGAGACTACCACCTGAATATGAAAAGGAACTGCACATTGCTTTAGAAAAGGTAATTTCCTCCCACTTTATCCTTTAAAAGGAACTCTTAAAGTTGAATAAATTGTTGTAACAAGAAGTAAATGAATATAGTACAGTTTAGCTTAAAGAACATAAATAAAATAGATGGGGACTTAGTGGAGCGGCTTAAAGCCTGCATTCTCACTTGCCCTGGAGAGTAAGATAAAATGATCAAAAGTCTAAGGCCAGCCTGGGCAACTTAAGCAAAACTGCCTGAAAATAAAGAGCCGAAAGTACATGCCCACATATACAGACTCTACAGTCAACCCCAGGACAACAGGATGGAGGAGGCGTGGGCGGGGTGGGTGGGGAAGGTGAGCCAGAACACAGAGCAGGGCCTGAATAAACAGAAGGATTCTGTATGATGAAGACACCAGTTTCCTAACTCATTCCGTTGTTTGTCATTAGAATTTCATTTCTGGGTTTTTTGTTTGTTTTCGGTATTATTTAAAGCATACATGAGCAGAAAATGGTGGAAGATGCACGTAAGGGGTGGAGGAAAGGATCAGAAGTTCAAGGCTGTCTTGAGCTATACATCCCTGTTTCAAAACCAGGCAGGAAGCTAGGGAGATGATTCAGTCAGTGAAGGGCCACCACAAGCCTAAGGATCTGAGTTCAATCCCCAGAACCCAAGTAAAGAAGGTAGGCCTGTAATATTACCTGTAATCCCAGGGAATCAAGATTTGTAAGCTCCAGGCCTGTGAGGTACCTTGTTTTAAAGAAGGTGGATGGTATTTTTGAAGACAACCTCACTGGACCTGCACATAACACAAAAACACAGATGTAAAAAGCTTATTTGAAGTGCTTAAGGAGCTGGAGAGATGGCTCAGCAGTTTAGAGCACTGGTTGCTCTTCCAGAGAACCCTGTTCAGTTCCCAGCACCCACGTGACAGTTCACAACAGTCTGAAACAGACATACATGCAGGCAAAACACTGATGCACATAAAATAAAAAATAAATCATTAAAAAAAGGAACTGTACTTGATAATAAACAAGAAAGTAAACTAAAATATATGAAATTAACTGAATAATTAATAGAAGCCTGTTTGTGGTTATAAAGTTATATAGTGAGCACCCAAAACTAATAGTATGTACTTAGCTTGCACATAAGACTTTGTATATGTGGTTTGGCTGCATACCCTAGTTGGCCTGGTACTCACTGTAACCTGGGATGACCTTACATTTGCAGCCCTTCTTTCTCATATTGACCAGTGCTAGGATTACAGCATGTGCTACCTACCCAGCTTCTCCCACTTTTAAAGTTTTCTCAGAGTCTTATAATTTAGTGAATACTAACTATATCATACCTTTTAAAAAAGTTTCTACTGCTGACTTGTTTTTTGAGATCTTGTGTAGTCCAGGCTGAACTTGAATTCCACATGTAGCCTTAGTTGGCCTTGAATTTATGATTCTTCTGACCTTGCCTCCCAAGTGCTAAAAGTGCAGGTATGTATTACCACACCTATTTTTTTTTTCTCCAGTGTTAGGGATTGAACCCAGGACTTTGTACATGTTAGGCAAGCACTCTTTTAACTAACTACATCTTCAATTCTAAAAAGTATTTTTTATTTCAAAAAACGGTTGGTAAGCTCAATGGTTATAGTGTTTACCACTCTAGTTGGCAGCATGAGCCTGGGAGAGCAAAGCCTGGGGTGGATTGAAAGTCTCATGAAATAGCCAGCTTTATTCAGAGCATCAGACAATTTATGCTCTGAGGGTGAAAAGTCACGTAAGTGTCCAATCACAAGGACAAGCCATATGTGGCAAAAACATGGGTTTTTTAAATCTATTATCTCTATAACAGCATGTGTGTGCATGCATTATCACTGTAAAGGGAGCTATAGTTCAGTAAATATGCTCAGTTATGTTCAGAATGGGCAGAATATGTCTCTATGTCTTCAACAGCTTATTACAAGCTGTATCCCTTTTACTTCTCTGGCCTCACCATAATGACTTATAGATCAAGGAGTCTATATACTTTATAAGAATTGCTTATGCCACCTCTCCACTTACTTCACAGATACAGAAAATTGAAGGATTAATATCATACCGAGACCCTCATTTTTGGCGCCACTCAGCCAGTATCATAGCAGGAACAATTCATATACAAGTGACCTCTGATGTGCTGGAACAGAGAATTGTACAGCAGGTAACTTTTGTTTGTGATAAATTATTTATAGAATTCTATATACTGCATGGCTTAGTAGTCATTTACTCTTTTAAAACATCAGTCTTGCAGACATGGTGGTGCTCACCTTGGAGATGCAGAAGCAGACAGGACTCCATCAGTTTCAGGCCAGCCAGGGCTACATCTCAAGTCCCTGTCTCAAGAAGAAAATTGTACTAACTGTGTTATTCTAAATTTTTTAATTCTCTGAAATTTTTAACAGGTTACAGGAATTCTTAAAGATGCTGGTGTAAACAACTTAACAATCCAGGTGGAAAAGGAGGCATACTTTCAACACATGTCTGGCCTGAGTACTGGTTTTCATGATGTCCTGGCCATGACAAAACAAATGGAATCCATGAAATACTGCAAAGACGACACCTACATCATGTGAGATGTCGCCATGTGGCGTCAACAACGGTCAGAATGAAAGTCGCACATCATTGTTCAAAACCTTGTAAAGCTCTACTGTTGGATCAAGGAGTCTTGTAAAAAAAAATTGAAATGCAGAACGAAACATTAATTGCACAAGAAAACTGTTAGTGTTTGAATTATGTGTATAGGAATCTTAAATATGAATGAATATGATGTAATTGTATCACATCATCTTCAGAAATGGACACATAATGATGAATTCTGGTGAAGACCAAAATTTCTTCTGTGCATTTACTTTCTATCAGAAAGTATCTCCACTGTAAATATGTATTTACATGTTTATTACACAGACCCAGATGAAGTTTTTAGTCGATTTTTTGCATATCTAAAGGACAAAATGGGAATAAAATTCTATATTTATGAATTTTCTGTATATAAAACTGGTTTCTAATTATAATTTAAGTCCATTAAGTAAAAGCTGTATTTCCACTTGAAATGTATATTATTCAGGATAAATTTCAACCACTGATTTTAGATAAACAATGAGAATAGAGAACTATAATATAGTTCTTGATGTATTATAAGATTTAACTACTCCGCTAAATAAATTTTTTTTATTTTTGGTAGTATTTGCAGATGAATAATTGACTCTAGGGTAAAGAACTTATACTAAGCTTGTATCGCCGAAGTTGAATATCCTGTCTCCTTGTAGGCATCCGATACCCCAAGACACTCCCCAGACTGCTGCCCTCAGTCCCAACTTCTCATCCCGTTACTTGCCCCTCCGGTGTGCAACAGATAATTGCAGTTCAGAGTTGTTTTCTCCATCTGTGGTTACATTATTCTAATTTCTGGGGAAATGTCGCCTGTAAGAACTAATGGTCGTTTTTTCAAGGTTTAAGTGAAACTTGCACATGGCTTTTGCACACCATGGAAGTGAAACGTCCTGTGATTACTCTAGAGAAAATATGTCTACCATATTTTCATTTCCTTTTTTTAATGTATTCTTCTCTTATTTACTGTATCCTGGCTGCAGGTCCTCCCCCAGTCCCTCTCTCGGACTCTCCTCACTCCTACACCTCCATTTCCCTTCAGAGGAGAGCAGGACTTCCAGGGACACAACCAAATATGTCATAACAAGTTAAATAAGACTAGGCACATACCTTCTTACCAAGGCTGAACAAGGCAACGCAGTACAAGGGTCATATTTATCCGGGCATATCTTAAAAAAAATATGAATATGTGCAGTGTATGACCTCCAAAGAATGTTGTCCAGAGCAAGTCTTTGAATATTTTCATTACAGTAAGAATTTTGATAAGCAGGATGATTTAGAATAGTACTCTTTTTTTTCTATCATGATGCCAGACATTTTAAATCGTTATCTTATCTTAATTTTAATGGCGTTTTAAAAATTTGTAACGAGTTACTTAAGTACTCTTCATGTTTTAGTCCAGAATTTTGAGCACATATTTAAATCTTAAGTTGGCTGGAGAGATGTCTCAGCAATTCAGAGTACCAGCTGTTCTTCCAAAGGACCTAACCAGCATCCTATACGGTAGCTCACATCTGTCTCTAACTTCAGTCCCAGGGGGTCCAGTGCCCTCTTTTGGCCTCTTAGGGCACTGTATACATGTTAATACATGGACAAAACATCCATACACACACAGAGATGGATAGATAGATTTTGTTTTCTCAAAACAGGATTTCTTTGTGTAGCCCTGGCTGTCCTAAAACTCTAGACTAGGCTGGCCTCAAACTCAGATCTGCCTGCCTCTGTCTCCAGAGTGCTGGGATTAAAAGTGTGTGCCACCACCGCCCAGCAAAAAAAAAAATTCTAAATTGAAGTATTGAGTGGTGAGAAAACAACTGCATGTTAGTGTTTTTCTTTGGGCTTATGACTGGTGTTTATTATTTTCACCAACTTTTTTATTAATCATTTGGGAAGTTCATACAGTGCGCACAATCCCACTCACTCCCCATTTCTCCCAGGTCTGTTCTTCCACCCTTGTGCCCCTACTCCCCAAAAATACACCCAAGTCCAATTTGTGTTGCCCCCATTCCCACTGAAGGAACATGGCCAGACTCCCAGTGGAAGTTAAAGATAACTGAGTCCTTCCCCATCCCACCCCCACCAGGAGGCATCATTGTGAAGAGCTATTTCATGTCTATATTACAGTTTTTAAGAACTCTTCAATAGCTTCCTCTCTGGGCTATCTTTTTGCAGGGAGCAGGAGAGGTTGTCACAGAAGCCTAAAGTGTTGTTCATTCTTAGTTTTGAATCTGCAGTCTTCAGTACCACTGCAAAAGAAGCTTCCTTGCCCATAACAGCTGGCTTCAGCATGGATCTTGGACCTCCATCTGGTTTCTGGCATCAGCTAGGAGCTGATGGTCACACAGATCACAGGCTTCGGCATATTAATGTGTTGATGCAAATGGTATTCATAAAAGCGTTTCGGCAGATCATGAGGTACCATTAATATTGTGCAAATGTCAAAGTTCTCATTTCCCTTAAAGGGCATGTAAACAGCGAAAGAACTTGTAGTAGAGTGACGGTGAATAGGAGCTGAAGGTAGGGCAGTGCAGAAGAATGTAGGGAGACTCCAAGACTCCAGAGCTGACTGCTCCAGCTCATGACTTCACACTGATTGGCCTCTGGCTACCTTTTTTATCCCTCATTTGTAAAACCAATAAAATCTGCTTCACAGGAATTGAGAACAAAAGAAATAATATACACACATAGTGGAAGGCTGAACAAGAATAAAGCTGAGGATCTAGGGCAGTCTCCCTAACCTCGTTCCTTTGGACTGAAAGACCCACTAATGTGGGAATGCAAATTTAAGGTCAATTCTCTTATGCTACATATATTTTTCTACTCTTGTTTAAGATATGTTTATATAACTGATTTAAAAATTATATAATCTAAAAATATATGTTAAGATTTTTATGCATACAAAAATATATTTCAATTAGATAAATAATCTTCAAACACTTCTAAGACCTACAAAATACAGCATTTAAAATATTTTAGAAACTTTATAGACAGTGAGACAGGTCTGCTCCTGGCAGCACCAATCTACTTAAAGAAAAAAATAGACATCAAAAAACCCTATAGATTTGACTTTCTTTGTGGCATCATTAGCCACTAGACAAAAATATGTTTATATCGACTGCTTGACAGTATGCTGTTTAAACTGGACATGCAGATTCCATAGAAAGGTGACCTCTAAACTTTGGCAAAACAAGCCAAGATGGTCATTCAGGTTCCTGCTTTACAAAAAAAAAAAAACAAAAAACAAAAAACCTGTCAAATACTCTTCAAGACTCAAAAAAAAAAAAAAAAAAAAAAAAAAAAAAAAAAAGCTAATAAACTATACCAAAATAGACAAAACAAATTTTCTCCTTCACTAAAATAAAAAAGACTCTGGGCCTATAGGCTAAAGATAAACGCCCCAACTTTACAAAAACCTTTGAGTGGCTGTCAGGCAGTGTCATCTCTGTCATTTCTAGATTTTAAAATTTGATTACATTTCCTGTTTACTTAGATAAAATAATCCTTCGATAGTCTTTAATATAAAGATTAATTATAAATGTTTTTCTTAATTATATTAAAGATATATTAAATGTAAAACTTAAAATTCACAAAAATTAATAAAATATTTTTAATTTTGCTAAGTACAAATAAACTAAAATTATAATTCTTATAATTCTTAATTTATTATATATAATTTTACTATATTAGAATTAAAACCTTCCTTTTTGATTAGAAAAGAGGAGGTGATATGGGAATGTCTTTATGCCGTAAATATCGATCTTTAAATGAGCTGTTTTGGCCCATGACAGAAAAAGTAGGCAAATCAGAATAGGTAGGAAAGGAAGGGCAGAGTCAGAGACAGATCTAGCTAGCCGCCCAAAGGACCAACATATAAGGAACACAGGTGAGCCACGGGAGGATAGCCAACTGGCAGGATAGATTAATGGAAATAGGTTGAGTTAAGATAAAAGAGCAAGCTAGCAAGATGCCTGAGCCATAGGCCAAACAGCATGAAGTTAATATAAGCATCTGAATCATTTTGGGGAGCCTAAGCAGCAGCAGGTGGCCACTACAGACCTCTGGCCACCCTGGGACCAGGAAACCTTATTGGAACAACCCACTTCTAATCCAGATGAGTGGGGTGGGAAAATAAGCCTCTAATCCAGATCTTGAGATGGAAAAAGGGCAGCTGGGCAGTAGTGGGGTATGCCTTTAATTCCCGAACTCAGGAGGCAAAGGCAGGTGGATCTCAGTAAGTTCAAAGCCAACCTGGTCTATAGAGTGAGTTCCAAGACAGCCAGGATTACACACAGAGAAACCCTGTCTCAGAAAAAAAAAAAAAAAAATGTGATAGGGATGCTGAAGTGTAGTTTTTTCACAGTTGATGGCTTCTGGCAGGGGTGAGGGAGGGGAAGAACTCAGTTACCTATAGAGCTGTCCACTGGGAGTTTGATTATGCTCCAATGAGTATATAGGCAATACAAATTGGACTTGGTGGGGGAGTTCTTGTTGTTGGTGTGTGGGGGGCACACAAGAGTAGAGAGATGGACTGGGAAAACTGAAAAGGAAATGTGATTGGGGTGCACAGTATGAAATTCCCAAATCAATAAAAATATTATGTTGACATAGGAAATAAAAGAGCCTTTCACACTGACAGTTGGAATTACTACAGAATTATTACTGTATATCTGAGTTCTTTGCATTTTATCTTCATTAATGTGATGAATGTTTTCAGCATCACCCATTCCATAGAAATCTATGTATTTTCTACACTATGTAGCATTCAGGGTATACCTTCTGAGCCAAAGACTAAATCAATTTATGGGTTTATCTCTCTTCTGTTTACAAAATAGAAATTAAACTATTTTCAAAAAAGTTTCAAAAAGAGATGCAGCTGTAAGGCATTGTCATAATTACTGATTGATGGGGGCTGTTCAGCTCATTGTGGGAGGTGCCAACCTGGGCTTCTATAAGGAAGCAAGCTGAGCAAGTCAGTAAGCAGCACTTATCCTTAGCCTCTGTTATCAACTCCTGCTTACATTTCTGTCCTGACTTCCTTCTGTGAAGGACTATGATGTGAAAGTATAAGCCAAATAAGCCCCTTCCTCCCCAGCTTGCTTTCTGGTCATGGTGCTTCATCATAGCAATAGAAACCCTAAGTAGGTCAGAAATTGGAACCAGGATTATAGGGAGTTCTGGAGTCTAATCTCCCCTAAGGATGTAATCTCCACCCTCAGCAGAGAAGATACACTCTCACCTCAACCGCCTCAAACATTGCCTTTTCACCTTTGAATTCAGAAACTAATCCTTCATTGTCTACTAAACCAGCAGTGATTTTCTGTGGTAATATATTGCATATTTAATAAATATCAGCCTGGAATATCAGAGACTAGAATCACCCACAGTCATGAAGGTCAGAGTGGTGACCCACATCTTTAATCCCATCACTCAGGAGACAGAGATCTTTCTGGATTTCTGTGAGTTCAAGGCCTAATATCCAAGCAGAAGTAGCTCACACCTTTAATCCTAACTCTAAATTATGATATAGAATTGAACCAGGAAGTAAAACAGCTGGGTGGGGAAGATATATAAGGCAGTAGAAGGCAGAAATTCATTCTGCAGAAGCCACCAGCCAGGCTGAGGACCCTCAAAGATAGCACTTACACTTTTGGGACTGAGAAGTTGGCTGGGTGAGAATTGACTGTGGTCTGTTTCCTCTTTCTGATACTCCTGCTTTTCCCCAATATGTGGCTCTAGGTTTTCATTATATGATAACTAGAGTTTGTACAATATTTGCCCAACTTTTGGGGCAGAAATTCACAAAAACAAACAAAAAAAACAACAACAACAACAAACTTGCTGGCCAGAGCTACATATGGTCAACTGGCTAAGTTTTCTGTTCTGAGCTAGCCTCCAGCTTTAGGCAGAGTCTGCCATATGTGTTTCTTCTCCACATTCATCTGGGTAAGACATCAGTCTTCCTCTCCTAGTGAGTTGTGTTTTCTCTGTTTTGACCCCCTCCTTGGGCTGCTACCACACTAGGTAGCTGCCCCACTTCACAGTCATCTGAATTGTCATTGACAACATGGTGAGTAAAT
The DNA here is from genome assembly GCA_033318265.1 of Phyllotis vaccarum. Lineage (NCBI taxonomy): Eukaryota > Metazoa > Chordata > Mammalia > Rodentia > Cricetidae > Phyllotis > Phyllotis vaccarum. Next base: position 34,294,864 of record JARWLC010000012.1, on the reverse strand, counting down.
TGGGGTTTCTTTAAAATGGGAATTTGTATAGGACAGAGATAGAATTCTTTCCCACATTAAAAATAGGAAAGAGTAGCATGATGGAAGGTGGTTGATCTTTCTTTGATATTACTCTAAGACAATTTGAAGCTAGAAGTAGATGGGATTATTGCAATGTCTACTATAAATATTATTTGTTTGATTATTTCCATTTTGTCATTTAAAAAGTCAGTTGATGTGAATGCCAAGATGAAAGTCTTATAAAAGCCTGTTAAAAGATAAAATAGATATATTCAGACCTAGACAGAGAAATTTAAAGAACCAATCTCAATATTGTCTTATAAGATTACAGAGAAACAGCCTAAGGCTTTCAAATAGCTAACATTAGTAAATCCAGGAACTTTAAAGGAATCAAAAAATGATAAAAAAAAAAAAATTGTTCAGAAGCTAGTTGGATTCCAGTACAAATGTTAAATTAAGAAGATTCAATCATCATATATGGTATGTGCTTGCTATTTGTAACACAAATGTTAAATTCTTAGTCAACTTATAACCAAATTATCCCTAAAGACTGGTCAGATATGATTACTGCTGTTTTGGAGGCTGGGCTGCTTTTATAGTAGAAGACATGGTGGAAGGAGGAGGCTAAATAATAGAACAAAGAAGCAGAAATAGAGGCATAGAAATCTCCCAAGACCAACTTCTTGGCAAGGGAGATTATGCTATGTAGAAAAGCAGTCAGTGTTATTCCATGATCACACGCTGGATTTATGCTGAATGGCAACCTTGAATTTGTGGAATAGAACTGAAGAATTAATGAAGAAAAATTAATCCTTTCCAATATTGATTCAGGGGCCAAAATAAACCTTTACAGATTTTTTTTGCGAAGATTGACAACAGTAGTAAACATATTGGTACCAGATTCAGAAGCTAGGTGAATAATAGAATTTCTGGCTCTTGAAAAAACTAACTCACAAAGGCAAGGTCAGCACCCCTGGAGGATTGGATTCAAGATACAATTAATTTAGAATCTTATAACTGTGATGACAATTGAGCTTATGTCTAAAGGCTTAAAAAATCAAAAAATCAAATGTTACAACTTTGGAAGGCAAAGTCACATAAAAAGAGACAGTAAATAAGAAGTTCCCAGGAACAATGTCTTTGTTAGGAATAATCTCAAGAGAACGTCCCTCCCTTCTGAAGTATGCAGCAAGCATTGGATCAATGAGAGCAGGTCAACAAGGGCTGACAAGGTAACTTTCTGCCTTTGGGAAACACCCTGAGGGGGTTTTCAAACCCCCCCCCCTCAATGGGATTCTGTTCAGGCTTATCCTGCCAGCATGGTGGGAACACCTTCCCATGGCAATTAAAGAACCTAAAGTCTATTCTAAAACGTACTGTTCTGGATAATAGAACAGCTATAAAAAAAAGAAAACAAAAAATTCAGAAAAAAACAAAGTGAATATTTTATCAAACTTCTATGAATGAACAAAGACCCAAATTAAAAATATGAATAAATGATGTTGTCATTGAAGGGTTGGTGTATACAGGGGCAAATGTAACAATAATTTCACCAGAATCTTGGCATCCAAATTGGCTCTTCAGGAGCTAAATGTTTAGTTTTGGGGATTGGGACATTATTCCAGTTAAAACAGAGTGCAAGATAGCTTGAATATGGACAGAAGGACAGAGAGGAAAAACTAAAGCCATATATGGCTAACATTGCTATGAATTTATGGGGACAAGACTTGTTGCAACAATGGAATACTCAAATTAAAATTTCTCCAATCTCAGAAACAAATTTTAAACTAACATATGTTTCTGGGGGGAAATAGTAAAAGATATTATGAGAAACATTCACCAACCATTCAGGATGTAGAAAACAAGGCACAACAGCTGCTGATCTTCCAAAGGCACCACAGTGCTGCCTTTAAAATGGTTAGCAGACAAGCTTATTTGGGTTCATGTCCCGCGCCTTCTTTGCCCGCAAACAAGACGCAGTACAACAGGATCCTTCTGCAGCAGGTTTATTGAAGCTTCACAAACTAGGGCAAAGAACGGAAGACCCCAAGCCTCCCAGGCAGGCTGCTTTTATAGGCAACATTGTTTGTCTCTGACGTGGGCCTTTCCCATTGGTCAGCACACCCTCACCCGATATGATGTATCTGTCTGGGGGCCAGGCTTCTTGCTGGAAAATTACAAGGTGTCATGCGCAGTGACTTGTTTACTAAGGAGCTTCCTTAAACCGCTTAGTCATGGGTGCCGTCTTTAGGGTGCCGCTGGCTCCCTACAGGTTCAGCAATGATTTTTAACAAAAGAGAAATTTTAGGCCTTAGAAAAGCTGGTACAGGAACAGTTAAATTCTCAGCATATTGAAGAATCAACCAGCCCTAGGCTGTCTCTGGCTATGGTGTTCACCAAGGGCCAAAACAGCTCTTTATTTAAAGATTGATATTCATAACATACAGAAAGACATTCCCACACCAAGGGACCTATGGCCTTTTGCAAGGGTAACTGTGCACTGTCTCTAAGATGTAGGACTCTCAGCTACTGTAACTCTAGCACCAAGTCTGCCTGCCACCACGCTCCTTGCCACAATGACAATGAGCTGAACCTCTGACACTGTGATCACCCTCAACTAAAAGCTTGCATTTATAGGAGTTGCCTTGTTCATGGTTGGTAAGTTTTGTTGTTGTTGTTGTTTTAAATCACCAGTTGCTAGATTCCCGCTGCCACCATTGATGCCATAAGCCAACCAAGCCAAATTAATAAATCCAGTAATAATGAACAGAGCAAAGCAATCCTGGGTGACCCTTGGAAAGGTAGGGGAAAAGTCACCTGGAAAATATGACTATTGGGCCTTAAATATCCTGTAGGTGTGGTCTTGAGCAGCCCCAGGGAGGGGCTTGCTTTTGGAGGGCTTCCTCAGGGCCAAGGGTCTGGAACTCAAAGCCAGCTCTAGGGGAGGGGCTGTTGTGTGTCAGGCTTTGAGGGGGCATGGTCTGGAGAGAGAGACGGGTGGGCTTTCAATCATTCATTCCAGACTCTTTGGGTATATGATATGGATGGCAGGGGCTGAGGTAGGGCTTCTACCAGAACACTGGTGTCTCTTCACAGCAATAGAAACCCTAAGACATGTGGTGACCCCCTCAGCCATAAAATTATTTTTGTTGCTATTTCATACCTGTAATTTTGCTACTCTTATGAATCATAATCTAAATGTTTTTGGAAACAGATTTGCCAAAGGGGTCACAACCCACTGGTTGAGAACTGCTGCTTTAGGATGTTTCTTGGTGCTACTGTGTCCTATGATTAGAGTCAAAGGAAAGTTATAACAGCATTATCCAAGCAGGATGATGAGGAGCGCAGACCCACTGAAGTGCTTGCTGAGGGTGGAGGGACTCCAGAATGTGTAGTAGAGAAAGGTCTAAGGGTAGAAGTGAGAATTATAATTGATTTGAGTGTTTCTGATGTGTTTTATTAAGAACGTGTGTGTGTGTGTGTGTGTGTGTGTGTGTGTGTGTGTGTGTGTGTGTGTGTTGCACACCTTTAATCTCAACATGTAAGTGGGAGGCAGAGGAAGGTAGATCTCTGTGAGTTCAAGGCCAGTCTGGTTCTAAAACTGTTACACAAAGAAGCCCTGTGTCAAAAAAAATTTTTTTGAAATCTTTGTACAGATAATTGTGCTTTTTCCTTTAATTCCTTCTTGATGTGTTATAATATCAATTAAAAGAGTATCAGTGTTTATCATATTTAAGTTTGTGATACTAAAAGAATGTCCCTCAACATTGCTACTTATTCTGAATTTATAATGCATTTGCAGTTGTATGAGGGATGTATATCATGTTAGGCATAATTTCAACATGGTTATATGTATAAAATGTTTTCTATTATAAGAGGGATAGTTATATCATATTAGGCATAATTATGACCTGATTATTGTTTTCATTTGGAAATTGATCACAACATAAAGAGATTTGATTGTGTGCCAAGTTGACAAGAAGTGGCCTTGTGACAACTATTCTTGGTTGTCAACATGACTACAACTGTAACTGACTGAGACCCAAAAATGAAGGGCACACCTGTGAGGGATTTTTGCTTAATCTGAAGTAGAGAGATCCATTTCTAATCTGGATCTTTGAGACACACATTTATTCCAGATTATTTGAGCTAGGAAAGATATGCCTTTAATCAAGATTTAATCTAAGCCACACCTGCTGGATGCCTATCTAAAGAAGCTTTTTCTCTTTGCGTGATGCCCTCATCTTACTACAAGTCCATTCCTTCTCTGGCATTGGAGTCTACCTCTGGGATTCCAGCAAATACTGAAGACCACTGAGATATCCAGTCTTGTGGACTGAGCATCTACTGGCTTCCAAATGAAAATAAAACAGGGCATAACAATGCCTAAACATGATATACTACCCCACTCTATAACTGTGAGCACACTATACATTTGTAATATGTATGTATGTATGTATGTATATGTGTGTGTACATATATACAGAGAATGGAGAGAGGGAGAGAGAAGGAGAGATCCATTCTATGAGTTCTGTGACTAGAGAAACCCTGACTAATGAAGCAGCTGAATAAAAATTTTACATTTTTTAAATATTTTTCATCTTAACTTATTTTGGTGCAGGGTATGTGTGCAGGTATGTATTTTTCACAGTACACATCCGAAAGTCAGAGGACAATTGTCAGGAGTTGGTTCTTTCCTACTATGTGGGTTCAGGTTGGCAGGCTTAGGAGCAAGCTTCTTCACCCACCCACTGAGCCCCCTCACTAGCCTAACTAAAAGCATGGAAGAGTGTTGACAAGCCAGGCATGGTGAACTTGTGTAAGCCTCCTGCCTCAGCCTTCCAAGTGCTGAGATCGCCACCATGCTTTGATAAATGCAGCTTCTGATTTGTCCACTTCTGTTGTGTAAGGACTGAGCCCAGGATCTATGTTGGGCACACAGAAGTACGTGTTCATTCTTAGCTCTGGTTTGCATGTATAGCTGAAATAATATATCCTGGTTTTGCAGTATGCACCTGTCATCCAGCAGTAGGGAGGGAACAGGAGGATGAAGGGTACTCTGAAAGTTCCAGATTGATCTGCACAATACACTGTTGAATTAACTAAGTGAAGAAAGCAAGAAAGAAGTAAATCCTGGGCCTTTGAGACAGCTCAGAAGGTAAAGGCGCTCGCTGCTAAGTCTGACAGTGTAAATTCAATCCCTAGAACTGTCTTCTAACAGGGCTGAGAGATGGCTCAGTAGTTAGGAGCACTGGATATTCTTCCAGAAGTCCTGAGTTCAATTCCCAGCACCCACATAGGCAAAAAGGAAGGAAGGAAGGAAGGAAGGAAGGAAGGAAGGAAGGAAGGAAGGAAGGAAGGAAGGAAGGAAGGAAGGAAGGAAGAAAGAAAGAAAAGAATCCTCTAACCTCCACACAGGGACTGTGATATAAAAACAGGAGCATGTTCTCATCATTAAGCCTTTGAAAATGCTAAGAAAACCATAATTTTTGTTCTCTCTTACACAATGAAGTAATCTTTGGTGTTAATGAAAATAGAAGGCCAAGAAAGTAAGGAAATCGGGACTAGGGAGGGAACAATGAAGGGTAATAGGTTTATAGGATCAAAATACACTGCTGGGAATGGTGCTGTTCCCACGTCATCCTAGCACTTTTGAGGCAGAAGCAGGAAGAAGTCTATTGAATTCCAGGTGAGCCTGGTCTACAAAGCAAGTTACAGGTTAGCCACAGCTGTCCAGTGATACCCAGTCTCCAAATCCTAGAGCAAAATGTTGAGCAGATTTTCCACTTTAAAAGATACATGGATAATAAATAAGCATATTTTTAAAGTAATTAATACTATATACCATTACAGAATTATGAATTAAAATGTGAGTTATTTAAAGATAGGGAGTAAAGTGTTGTAAAGTATTGCCTTCTAGGTGTGGTGGGGGGGATGCAATCATCACATCATAGCCCCCTGCCACGAGCCTATCCAGCAGTCAATCATGGATCAGGGACCCTTCTTGCTGAACTAATAGCTGCTGCTGAACACCAGGAAAGGGACAGTCGGGGTCTTCACCCCTGGTCACACAGGCAATCCTCAGCAAGCTCAGTAGATCTTTTTTTTTCTTTTTTCTTTTTTCTTTTATTTTTCTTTTTAAGATAGGGTCCTGGACCTCACTACATAGCTCTGGCTGGCCTGACATTCACTCTGTAGACCAGGATAGCTTCAAACTCTTGAGAAATACCTGCTTCTGCCTCCTGAGTGCTGGGACTAAAGGTGAGCACCACCACACATGGTTTAAACTCAATAGGCCTTTAAAAACAAAACAAAACAAAACCAAAAAAAAAAAAAAAAAAACCCACAACAACCAAAAAAGTCAGGAATGTAATGGCTTGCAGGGAGAGGGAGGGTTGGGTAATTAACATAGGGACCACAAAGAGAGTAAAGGGCTTTACTAATCAGAATGTGCTTTATTCATGTATGAAATTGACAACAGACTCAATAAGGTTTTTGTTTGTTTGTTTGTTTTTTGCCTTTTTGATAAGATACTAATCTGACAGGGGTCCATTCCCAGCGCCAAAAAATGAACTAAAACAACAAAATTAAAATACTGCACACTCTGCACAATGGCTAAAGTTGAGAAATCTTACCATCAACTGACAAGGCCGTGAAGCAATAGGAATTTTTGTTTGTTGTGGGGAAATGGAAAATGGCATGCATGGAGCCACATATACTAATCCTAGCACTCCGGAGGCAAAGGAGGAGGACTGTTGTAAGTTTGAGTCCAGCCTGGTCAACACAATAAGATGGGCAGGCCAGTCAGACCTGTTTCAAAAGAAAGAGGCAGCCAATAGATGGTTGGGTGGGAAAAGGCACCTATAAAATCAAGCATAATGACCTGGGTTTGATCCTCTGGACCCATAAGACCGCACAGATACTATGAGGACCATTGGCAGTTAGTGGTTGCTGGGAGAGAGGAGGTCGGCTTATTGTTTGTTTGTTGTGATGTAGCCACTGGAAAGTTACTCATGCTTTAGTAAATAATACCCTACTCATGCATGCAAGCAACCCTAATTTAACTCAGTGAGTCAAACACAATACTACGTGGGGCGGGGTGAGAGAAGCACTGCCACAACACCCAGATGTTCAGCCTGTGGTGGCTCACACCTTTAATCCCAGCATTTGCATTTGGGAGGCAGATGCAGGCAGATCTCTTGAGTTTGAGGACAGCCTGGGCTACACGGAGAAACCCTGTCTCAAAAAGCAGAAAATAGAAGGGGAACTGCTTGGGAGGAAGAAGGGTTTTCATGGAGGAGAGATAGGGATGAGGGAGAGAAATAAGGAATAGGGATGAGGGAGAGTAATGGGGGCTGAAAATTACCAAGATTTATCATACACATTTATGAAACTGTCAAAGAATAAAAACTAAAGCAGACAGCACACTTAAGTGGGATTTTTATTTCAAATGGACTTACTATATAGGTCCATTGTCTACATCAAAGATGCCTGGATCTTTCCCATCATTTTCTCCTCTTGATTTGTTCTTCGAGGAAGGGCCTTATAATAGCCTTTGAACTTACTGTGTAGCTGAAGACACCTTCCCCCACATCTTGCTATATTGCTCAGGCTGACCTATAGTCGTCCATCCTACCTCAGACTCCCAGCGGTCATAAGCCTCCCCCTCATCCATGATGAAATGCTGACAGGGCTCAGTCTGAGGCTGGTTTTGTGCAGGTCACCATAGCTGCAGTGAATTCATGAGTGCAATAGTGAGTTCTTGAGAGTCATTTTACATCACACCAGTTATGTGACAAAACTGGTCCTGGGGACATAAAACACATCTACTCATCCAGACAAGGAAGGAGGTCATGACAGACCAAAGTACGGATACCACCAAAGTCAAACTTAGTGAACCAATGAGTTTTATTGTAGCTACTTAACAGGAGCAGAAATGACTCAATGACAGTTGCATCACTAAGGCCCACCCCAGGTCAAGTGACCGCTCACAAAAGCTGGGAAACCTGGAGCTCACTACACACAGCTTGAAGGCCGATCAACAGATTGGAGTGTGTTCTTTCCAGGTGCCTCAGTTGGTCTAAAGCTCTTCCAGGAAGCTCAGCTGATTTCTGGTCTTCCAGGCAGCTGGTCTGGTCTGAGTCTTCATTGAAGCGTTTCCCAGTCTTCTTTGCAGCTTGGCTCAGCTTAATGTGCAAGGAGAGGCCTAGTGAATTTGTCAGTTTCAGGGACTTCCTAAAGCTATTTTGAGGTTTTTGTTTTCCCCTTCCTGTTTATACAGCTTTCCTGCTGTTACATAACACCTTCCTGTCTTCCTGGTCTTGTGACTGTCTCTCCCAGATATTCCCTGGGTTTGGGAGGGATGGTATGGATGTCCTGCTTAAGGGCAAGTGGTTGTTTTGTTGAGACAAGGTCTCACTCTATAGTCAGGCTGGCCTAAATCTCATAGCATTGAACATGTGGCAATCCTCCTGCCTCAGCCTCTAAGTATTGGGATTGCTGGTGTGATTCACCACACCACGACCATGTGTTACTCTGATACTAGGGAAGGTTGGACAGTAAAGTGCTGGACTTTCACAGAGTTCTGCTAAAAGCCTAAAACAAGTAAAAAAAAAAAAAAAGTCCTAGCCAGCACATTCCTTTAATCCCAACATTCAGGATCACTACAAACCCCAAGGCCAAACCTCAGATACATAATCTTCTTTGCCAGTGTGAGCTATGATAAGATCTTGTCTCAAACCAAACAAACTACACTTTGCATGCAAACAATTTCTCTCTCTCTCTCTTTCTCTCTCTTTCCCCCCCCCCCACACACAAACAGACACACAGGAGGGGTAGTACTTCATACAGCTACACTGGTAGTGTTTACTCAGCCCTAGAGTCATATAAACCCAGTGTAGTGGTGCACACCTGTTAGCCCCACACTTAGCAGGTGGAGGAAGGAGATTAGAGATTTAAGGTCATTCTCGGCTACACATGGAGTTCCAGCCCAAGCTGTGCTTGAGATCCTGGTCAAAACTACTCATTAAGAGTTACTGAAAATTAATGTGGAAAAATTCCAAAAATTAATGAATCTTAACAGTCTGGGTAGAAGGAAGAGATGCACTAGGGATTCTCGTTAAACAAGTGGATTTTATCTAATTTTTTCCCTCATTTTTGGAGTAATCGTAAAATTATGGCAAAATTAAGCAGAAGGTACATTTTCTTTTATCACTGGGGCAATAACTATTAGGGCGATTGATATGTTAATCTGTTTAATTATAATAACTAATAATACTATGTATATGCGTGCTATAACCTAATGCTAAACCTCAAATATCCATTCCAGATAGCTGTTGGAATAATCTTATTAAAGACCCTCTTTGTATCAAAGCCCTTCAGGAACTCTAAGTGTTGGCACTTCTGTAGAGGATGAGAAACAACAAGGAGAAAAACAGCCAATCTGTCCTGTGTGCTCCTGAACCGTGGCGGCCCCACAGTCATTTCCATAACGCCCCAATGACTCTCCAAGGCTAGCACAGACCGCATACAAGTGAGCAATGAACGCCAGACCCACCTTGGCCTCACAACAGCGAGTGCGCAGGCGCGAAGCCCGAGCTCCCGCGGGATGGGCGGTGCTGCGTGCCGCAGCCACGCTCTGGCCCCGCCCCCGCCGAACGTGGTCGCGGGATCGTCCGGGAAACGCATTCGGGAACTCACAGCGCCAATGGGAAGAGAGCGAGTGCCACGAATGGACCAATGAGGAGAGAGCGGCCCGGGGTTTAAACCCAGGCCGGGCAGGCTCCTCCCGGCGTGCTGCGGGAACGGCTGTTGGTGTCTGTCCGTGGTTCGCCGGAGACCGGGTGATTGCTTCTGACCGCCGAGCCTCTTCTTCAGGAGGAGCCATGGCGCTCAGGGTTACTAGGGTGAGTCGGGCGGATGCTACCGCCGTCGCTGCGGGAAAAGACCGCGGGGGCCAGGCGGAGTGTCCTGGGCGTGGTGGGGGAGCTCAGGATCGGCTGGATGGTGGGAAAGACCCTGAACCCATCTGGGCTGAACGATTGGAAAGAGCGGAGGGTGTGCTTTTTAAGTTCTGAAAGCCCCAGAATGAGCGTCTTCCTAGAGAGATGTCTGCAAATGAGCCTTTCATAGTTTCCTTTCCCATATAAACTCACGGCCTTTGGGATTGTTGAGGACATAGAGGAAGTTAGATAATAGGAGAATGTGGAAAATCTGGGTGGAAGCTTGGCATGTCACGGCCCGAGGCTATACCTTAGAACCCCTTGCTTTCCTACAAGAAGTCCCAGTTGGGTCCCGCCTTAATTAACCCTTGACTTCCTGGAGCCGCCGTGGATCCTTTCTCAAGTGGTCTTAACTTTTTTCAGAACACGAAAATTAACACAGAAAATAAGGCCAAGGTCAGCATGGCAGGCGCCAAGCGTGTGCCTGTGTCCATTGCTGCGGCCTCCAAGCCCGGACTGAGACCAAGAACCGCTCTCGGAGATATTGGTAACAAAGTCAGCGAACAGGTACAAGCAAGAGTGCCTCTGAAAAAGGTAACTATCTTCCTGGCCCTGCTATTCTGAAAGAACCCGTCTCCCAGCTGTCACCCTTGTAAAAACGTTGCTCTTTTCTCCATTCCGCAGGAACTAAAAACTTCGGTTACTGCAAAGGTTTCAGCTAAAATACCACCAAAACCTCTGGAGAAGGTGCCTGTGAGTGAGCCAGAGGTGGAGCTTGCTGAACCCGAGCCTGAGCCTGTTATGGAAGAAAAGCTTTCTCCTGAACCTATTTTGGTAAACATAGCATTTTAGGAAGCCTTCTTTCTTTGACAAGTTCACTCTGATATACATGGTAGTGTTTGAGTTCCTAATATTTGTGGAGTGTGCTTAGAAAAAGCCTTTTATGTGTGTTAACACACTCTGGGGTAGGTATTAGCTGTAATTAAGATGGTAGCAGATACCTATGTGTAAACAGAGACTCACTAGTACTCCTGGCTGGCCTGGAACTCAGATTTGACTGCCTCCTGAGATCTGGGATCAAAGGTGGGAAACTTCATTTTTCTTTTGTGGCTCTGTGTAGCCCATGCTGTCCTTGAACTGGGATTCTTTTGCCCGCCCCCTGCCCGCCCCCCCCCCCCCCTGTGCTGGGATGGTGAACCAACCAGGCCAGATCTTCTGGTTTTTTGTTCTTAATTATATGTGTACACGGTGTTCTGCCTTGTACATGTCTGTATGATCAGAAGAGTACCAGATCTCATTATACATGGTTCTGAGCCTCCAGTGGTTATTGGGAATTGAACTCAGGATCTCTGGAAGAGCAACCGGTGCTCTTAACCTCTGAGCCATCTCTCCAGCCTCCTTAATTGCTTTCTTAAGTGGAGCTACCTGAACAAAGATTTTTGTTGCAGTTCTGTAATTCCAGCTCTGTTTGGAATTAACTCAATGAAACATAGATTTGTTCCTGAATCATCTACTCCCTAATATGGCCAGTAAATTACTAAACCTGTTAAAAGAGTAAAAAAAAAATTCAGACAGAAAATAGTGTGTGTGGTGGTGTGGCCTCTAATCCCTGCACTCTGGAGCAGAGGCAGGTGGATCTCTGAGTTCAAGGCCAGTCTGGCCTACATGGCATGGGCCAAGTCAGCCAGAGCTACATATAGCGAGACCTGTTTCAAAGGGGGAAAATGATGGATTAACACTCTTAAGAAGTTTTGGCTGGGATCTGTATGTTAGAGCAGCAAGTTCAGCATATAGGAGGCCCCTAGTCCACACTCAACACATTCCAAATTTTACTGCTAGGTGTGATGGTGCAGGTCTATAATCTTAGCACTTCTGATAAAGGAGGAGAATTTACAGTTCAAGGCCAGCCTGGGCTAAACTCAGTTTATATGTCACTTTCTCTAACTTTGTAATCAGGAAAGAGCTTTATTCACCTGAATAAGGAGCAAAGATTTATCATTGCGTGAATTAACATCACCTGGTGCTGATAAATAACACATGCGTGTATGTACACGTACACATAGGTACCTTGGAGCTGGAGTTACAGGCCTTTGTGAACAACCCGATGTTGGTGCTAGGGTCTGAGTTCTGGTCCCCATGATGAAGTAGCAGGGCTCTTTAATTGCTGGGCCACCTTCAGTCTACACCCCAACTCTCTCAAAAAAACCTTTCTTTTACATTGTATTTTGCCTCACACTTGTAGAGATCAGGTGACACCTTTTGAGCCAGATCTCCCACTGGAGGATCCTGGTGGTTGAACTTAATTTGTTAGGCTTGATAAACAGGTACCTTTACCCATCTTGCCCCACCCTTTCTATTTTCAGCTGGCTTAGTCTAAATTAGGATTTCGCTTTTTTTTTTTAATGAATCTAGATCTCACTATTGTATCCCTGGCTAGTTTAAACCTCACAGAGATCCCACCTCTCAAATGTAAGGGCATGTACCCACCCTGTCCAGTTATGGCATACCTTTTTACGATTTATTTTTTTGTGGGCTGGGCAGGGCTTTGCACTTGAGTACAGTGCCCAAGGAGGCCAGAAGAGGGCATCATATCCTGGAGCTGGAATTGAGTCACCAAAAGCAAGTGCTCTTTACAGCTAGCTAAGCCGTCTCTCCAGCCCAGTATTTAATTTTAATATTAATCATTTTCAAAAGGGAAATAAAATGTGAAATGCTTTTTCTTTGATGAAATGAATTGCACTTATTCAGAATGATTTCTTGCATTGAGGACACCAATACTGACTTTACTTCCCAGACTGCAGCATGTGTTTCTCTTTTGTTTGATGGAGTCTTTTTTTTTTTTTTTTTTTTTTAAGGTTGATAATCCCTCTCCAAGCCCAATGGAAACCTCTGGCTGTGCCCCTGCAGAAGAGTATCTGTGCCAAGCTTTCTCCGATGTAATTCTCGCTGTGAGTGATGTGGATGCAGATGATGGAGCCGATCCAAACCTCTGTAGTGAATATGTGAAGGATATATACGCTTACCTCAGACAACTGGAGGTCAGTGTTGGTGAAGTCTGCTTTTACTAAATTCAGCTAGGTTTATTAAAGGCTGTTTTTTCTTTTTGTTTTTCCTTTTTGGTTTTTGAGATTGGGTTTCCCTGCGTATCCCTGGATGTCCTAGAACTGACTCTGTAGACCAGGCTGTTCTCAAAAAGTTGTGCATCACCAACTCAGCAATTAGAGATATTTTTATCAGCAGCACACTTTATGTTTCTTGACAATAGATAACACTTGAAATTCTGTTTTGAAAGAGTAGAAATAGTTACTAATGCCATGAACTGGACTTGGCATGTTGGATACAGCATTTCTGTGTTGGGGAGATACTATTATGGCTTCATAAAGTAGATGCACAGATGACAGATTGAGGTAGATGAATGAAGGTGATAAAGGATTATAGCTGTCACGGTGCTTGTCCGGGAAACTATTGCTAGTGCCCAAAAGGAGCCCATCAAAAAAATTAAAGTTGTTGCTTTTGTCAACTTACCCATTGGAAACTTTCTGTTAATGACATTTGCCTTTTGCCTCTTTAAACAAGACAGCTCTTTAACATAGTTTTATCAGATTACCACCCTTGGTTCTAAGAACAAAATATAGGACCTTGTGCATGCAAAGTGGGTACTTCACTGTATGCCCAGTATGTGTGGGGGTCAGAGGACAGCATTCAGGAGTTGGTTCTCCTGCCTTTATGTATGTTCTGTGGGTTGAACTTAAAGTCAGCACTTTACCCACTAAGCCATCTTGCCAGCTCTCATTTCTTTCGACATCTATATTTTCTAAAGGAATCTTCAGTAAGATGTCTGTCCAGGCACCCTATCTGCTTTTTAATTCTTAATAGTACTTAAAGGTTTTATCTTTTGTTTTCTAAACTACAGAATTGGATTTGGTAGTTGGACATGGTGGTCCTCAATGCTTTATTCTCTTGAACTATGTTGATGTTTTGAGTTTAATGGTTGTGTTATTAATCCTGAGTGAAGATTATAATAAAGTCTATATTGACCTGAGATAATGTTAGGTGCAGGTTATGGCCTGCAGTACCACTGAATTATTAAATGTCACAATATCTTAATCTAAAAGGCCTGTACAGCTGTTGTAATCCTTGTTGTAATCCTTCTTAGTGAAGTTCTGCCCCAGAGCTGTTTCATTTAGGTAACTGGTCTTTATGGTCACAAATGGCCTGTAGAGTGATGCTTCTAGGATAACTGGCATTTTTCTTTTGCAGGAAGAGCAGTCAGTTAGACCAAAATACTTAATAGGCCGGGAAATCACTGGAAACATGAGAGCCATCCTAATTGACTGGCTGATACAGGTTCAGATGAAATTTAGGCTGCTGCAGGAGACCATGTACATGACTGTTTCCATTATTGACCGGTTCATGCAGGTATGTGTAATTCAGTAACTGAGGGTCCTCCACTCCTGAGTTTCTGTGAGAACCTTGCAGCAGGGGAAGTGGATCCTAACAGCTGAACCCAGGGTCTCATACATGAAAGGAGGGTACATGGAGATAAAGTGTCACCAGTTGAGATGTTAAATACATAATACTGTTCACTGAAATTCTGATTGCAGGATAATTGTGTGCCCAAGAAGATGCTGCAGCTGGTGGGTGTGACTGCCATGTTTATTGCAAGCAAATATGAAGAAATGTACCCTCCAGAAATAGGTGACTTCGTTTTTGTGACTAACAATACTTACACTAAGCACCAAATCAGACAGATGGAGATGAAGATTCTAAGAGTTTTAAACTTCAGTTTGGGTCGCCCTCTGCCTCTGCACTTCCTCCGTAGAGCGTCTAAAATTGGAGAGGTACAAATTACTTGAAGTTTTAGTTTTGCTACATTATAGAATACAGCTGCCAACTTATGTAACTACGTGGGAAAAGGATATGGCTGTTATTTTTTCTACTGTATATTATATGTTTACTCTTAAGACCATCATGGGACCATTGCATTTGAAAGTTTATAGTTACAGATAGAGCTTTGTAAGTTATTGCCAACATAAAATTCTGCAAAGGAGGCTCAGTGTGTATGCATCTCTTCCAGGTTGATGTTGAGCAGCATACTTTGGCCAAATACCTCATGGAGCTCACCATGCTGGACTATGACATGGTGCACTTTGCTCCTTCTCAAATTGCAGCTGGAGCTTTTTGCCTAGCATTGAAAATTCTGGACAGTGGTGAATGGGTAAGCTGACTCTCCAAGCCACCAAGCTTTCCATAGTAAAAGGCCTTTGAATGCCCTGCCTCCGCCCTTATCTTCTGCTTCCTAAGTAGAAATGTGAAATGAACACTAATGATGATGTGCCATCTTAAAATGCTCTCCTTTCTTCCGCTTTTAGTTTTTAGCACCCTTTTGGAGTCTGTTAGTTAATTCTTGCACACATGGAAGCTACAAGTGGTCTAAGGAACCCCTTCACATTCCTGTGTTGAGAAGCCCCCAGCTATAATGCTGGGGTTAGATGAGAACACAGGCTCTTGTAAAAGCATACCTGGGTGGAGAAGACTTAATTTCAGTCATGATTAGCATGCACTATCCCCTGCAGACTCTTGAGTAGCATCTCAAAAGTCCTGGAAAGCTGCTGGTGTGTAGTAACATGCTTTGTTGTTGTCTTAGACACCAACTCTGCAGCATTACCTGTCCTACACTGAAGAATCCCTCCTGCCTGTGATGCAGCACCTGGCTAAGAACGTGGTCATGGTGAACCGAGGCCTCACAAAGCACATGGTGAGTCAGCTGAAATTCATGGCTGGTTAGACCTTTATCCCTCCACTCTGGAGGTAGGGCTACGTGGAGAGATTTTTTTGTTTGGGTTTCATTTTTCAAGTTGAATTATAATTACATCATCTCAGTCTCTCCTCTCTCCAATACACACACAGACATCATTGGGATGGTTTTTGTTTTTTCCTTAATTATAGTGTTTTTCTCTTACAGACTATCAAGAATAAATATGCAACATCCAAGCATGCTAAGATCAGCACTCTGGCACAGCTGAATTGTACACTAGTTCAGAATTTGTCCAAGGCTGTGACAAAGGCATAACTCAAGTGGACTACTACATCTGCAAATGCGATTGGCACCATGTGCCACCTGTACATAGTATGCACTGTTGACTTGCTCTTCAATAAAGGTTGTTGATGTTTTACTTTGATAGCTTACCTCATGTGAATGTGGCTGATTCTGACTAGGATAACAAGTTGTCTAAAACATTTAGGAATATTTTTAAAGCTGCTTTTAGTTTTAACAGGGGATCCAACTAATGTATATAATTGTAGCCTGTGTTTATACACTTCCTTTCCTTGATGTGTTCTGATCATATCTTAAGTCATCCTTCAAAGTCTTGTGCCTGGTTCTGGTTTGAACTATAAATCTACCAGTTTGCCCTTAATTCCATCTTCTATTTATTTAGGTGGTTGCTGCCTTGACCACTATCTCTTGGGCTCTGAACTTTCAGATCTGAAACCCAGTTTTCTTGTGTAATTATTTATTTGTTCTTAATTGGCTTGGAAATTAGGATGTTTAAGATTAAAGGTATCTTTCAAAAGAATTTTCCCCCCAGTGTCAATGTCCTGTATAAATGTGATCATGCATATGTTGTCAAGGAGATATTTTTATATGGGTTTCAACTATATTCCTTTCAACACATCTATATTATATTCATTTTATAGTGTGTATTTCATGCTGTGTGCAATGTATTCAATCATCCCCTTAATGATGTTCAGACCACATTCTCTCACTGCTAAAATGCTGTTATGCCTTGCTTGTTTTTGTGCTTAGTAGCCTTTCCCAGGGTGTGCTTTAAATTCTGACAAAGCCAGATGAGACTGAGTGTTATTGGCACTAAACTAAGGTGCCGCTTCTTTCTTTGTCTTGTGACTCCAACATTCAAAAACTCTGTCTCATTTGCTGTTTTAATTTATACATCTGATGTCAAGTTGAATAAAATTTTGCTAATGGAAAGGTTTCCCAGTTTCCCATTTGCCCCTTTGACTGTTTAGTGCTTGGGGGGGGGGGGGGTAATAAACGTCATGTTGCTAACAGACATCTTTCTATAGTTCTAGATTTTCAGTCTTAAGGAAGTAAGTGTACCCCTTTAATCCCAGTAAAGGGAAGCAGAGACAAGCAGACTTTATTTTTCTAAAATGATTTCTCTTACGTGTATATTCCTTCAGTAAACTGTAAGTGGTGGTAATGGTGGAAGAGTCTTCCAGATGACCACTCACTTCTGTCACTGTCATAAAACAGAACTGCACCCCCCCATAATAGGATGGTTTTATACTGAGTTTTAGAAGTTTGTAGGACCAGATATTTGCCAAATGAACTTGGCAAATGTTTACTTGCCAGTACAGTCTGACCTGTGCATTATACTAGCTTGGAGTGGACTGGCAGACTCCCCACTTAAAAACTTGTTGAGCCTTTGCTGTGTAATCCTGAGGTTCCTCAAGCTTATTGCTGGTTTTTTCACCTGAGAGGAATATTTTACTGCCTGTTTTAAAAATTAGAATATAATTAAATAATTTATCTTTACCTCTCTTCAACCTGTGCCATGTCACCCCTTACATTCTCAAATTCATGGCCTGTGGGGTGTGTGTGTGTAATCACAGTGGCCCCCAGCTTTATTGTGGTATATGTTTGTATGTTGATAAACCTGCTTGGTCTCTAGTGCATATATAGTTTCAGCACTGACCACTTTGGTATTAGAGCTCAAGTAAGAACTTCTAGGAAAGACTTTTCAGCATCCCTTAGTTGCCCGTACTTGTCTAGGCTTGTTCCCCATGAGTTTCCTCCTGCCCTGTTAGTATGCCTTTGGCGTGGCAGCCATGTTGTTGAGGCTTGGTGTAGCTTCCCTAACATTTGAAGGAAACAGTCTCCAAAAGTCGTGCTGTTTTCTGGCCTCCTCTTCAGTGTCCCTTGAGCCTTAAGGGGGGGGGGGGGCGGCACCAGTAAATGCCCTGTTCTGGATTTTGATGGGTTGTGGTTTTCCATGGGTATAAGGATAAATAGAATACAGTGCTTGTAACTGAGCCGTCTCCACCTGGCCCTCTTAAGTGCTAGAATTATATTTCACATTCCTGCATCGGGTTTGTTTCTATTTGGTGTGGTGGTGGGGCTCTAATTCACACCTCACACATACTTGTAACAAATTGAACTTAACCACCCAGTAGAGATTTTAAATGTTTATTTTTGAGAATTCAGTATAAGGTGTTATGATCCTATTTACCCTCCCCAGCGCTTCCCTTCCAACCTCACTTTGTGTCCTGGGGTCTGAGTTTTAAGTTCTATACAAACCTCCAGGTTTCTTTGTAACCCTGGCTGCCCTGGAACTTTTGGTTACCACCCTGACCTTGAAATCACAGTGGTCTGCCTCCCTGAGTGCTGGGATTAAGGGTGCGCACTTTGAACAGGATCTATGGTGGTTTGATGACAGGGTAAGTGTGGTTGTTCAACTTGGGGAATAGCTAGAAGGGACCATCCAGTCCTTCGAAGCTGTACCTGCTCAGCAAGGCAATATGCCTTAAGTGACCATGAAAAACTTAGAAATGAATCAAGCACTTATAGAGGCTCAATTGAAACCTGTCGAGTCCGACACCCGACACCCAATTTGTCAATGATTCTAATTCCAACCATACCCCCTAACTTGCATACTCCCTGACTTGCAAACAGGATCTTGCCACATACTCTTCCTGGGTACTTACTGTGTATCCTAAGCTGGCCTTGAACTCACTGCCATCTTCTAGCCTCAACCTCCGGAGTTCTGGGATTGCAGGTTTTCTCTCCTCTTTCTGCTAGGAATCTCAATAGTCACTAAATGGAATATCAGTGCGAGGAATTGAAAGTTCGAGGGTGGGCCATGGTAAACTCTGGGAAGCATGTGCCAGCTCTGCCTCTTAACTGAGGCATTTGTTTCTCCACTAAACCGAAGATATGGACATAAGAGCCAATGAACAGAAATCCCTATTAGGGACTGGGAATGAAGTTCAATAACTGAGGCATCCTAGACTTGTACCTAGCACTGCGGGAGGAAAATTTAAATACAGTATTCTCAGCCCTTGGAAGGTGGAGGTTGGAAGACTGAAATTCAAGACCAGTTTTGAGCTGCATGAGACCCAGTCTCAAAGAAGGGGAGGGGAGAGCGGAAGCTGGGTAGGTGATTCCGTGATTAAACTCTGCAAGTGGCTCACAGCCATCTGTAATTCCAGTTCTGATGGGAATCTGATGCCTTCTGGCCTCTGCAGCCACCTACAAGCACATGGTTCACATATCCCACTGCGGGGCATACCCATCCTCCAACTCCAGATCTGAAGTGTAGTAGCAGAAGGGACAGTGACAGCACCCAGGCAGGACGACTGTTGACATTGGTTTAGGGCAGTTTTCCCCTCGAGTTCAATTATTCCCGGATCACCGGTCTAGCTCGGTGCTGGGTCGATCCCAAGGCATCATACTTGCTAGCCAAGGGCTCTATCACTGAGCGGCATCTCCATTTACCCCTACCCAAAGACTTCGAATCGACCTGTGTGTTGGTGAGAGCTTGGGGGAATAGAATTGTTCTCCAGGGAAACCAGAGAAATGAACGTAGCACAGTAACCACGGCAACCTGATGCAGGGAGCGGCAGGAGGTGGGGCTAGGGAGGACGGGGCGGGGCGAAATAGGAACTTCCGGGTGTCAATTTCATGGCGGGAATAGACGAATTGTTTCCGTAGAGAACAAACCATGGCGTCTGCAATGGAGCAGTCAGGGGAGAGTCCTAAGGCCGGTGCTGAGGGCTGCGGAGAGAAGCGGGATGTGCTTCAGACCGCGGAAGAGCGCATCGAGGACCGCATCCGCCTGCTGCTCAGGTACTCCCTCTGACATCCAGCCCTTGATCGGGAGGCCCAGAGTTCAAATTCAGACTCACTGGTTGATTCTTATGGCTTGGAGCCTGACTACAATATAAGTTTAACCCCTTTAAGCTCGTCAGTGGGGAAGAAGGCAGCAAAAGATAACCCTGAGCACAGACCTGCTGGGGGGTGGGAATTAGGTGGGACTTTCTGAGAAAATGCAGTCCTTAGCTAGATTTCGAACCTGCCCTGTCTTATCAGGCCACTGTGGTCCAGGCTGATGAGCAGTACGACAGGACAAGCCCAATCCCTCCTCCTTTTTTTCTTTTGTTTGATTTTCAAGACAGGGTTTCTCTGCGTAGCCTTGGCTGTCCTGGAACTCACTCTGTAGACTGGTCTCGAACTCAGAGATTCCTCTGCCTCTGCCTCCCAAGTGCTGGGATTAAAGTGTGTGCCGCCACTACGCAGCCCAACATACCTTTTATAGCTAAGACCCTTTACATCCAGATGCTTCATTTGCTTATCATTTTACCAGGATGACGTTTACTATGCTCTCCGGTCATCAGTTTTTAGGGAAAATTTGATGTCAAGAAGCTGATTCAGTCTAAGGCCTGGACCAAATTCGCTCGCCTCTCTTCTAAGAAAAGCTGTCTTCTGGTAGTGGAAGTGGGACCTGGCATCTGGTGTATGCTTAGCAACACATGAAATCCGAATGTTAATGCTGATAAAGTTTTATTGGGACACACTTTTCTGCTACAGGGGCAGAGATAAGTAGTTAAAACAGACTATGTGAGTCCCAGATCTAAATTATTTGCCATCTTGCGATCTGGTTCTTCACAGGGGGAAAAGAAGGTGTCTTTTTTGCAGACCTTTAAAAGTGACTTGTTTAAATTTTTGAGACAGGTCTTTTTGTGTGGCACTGGCAGGCTATAACTATAAAGGCATACCTGTTGTTTTTAACAAAATCTCAATGATCCAGTTTTACCAATAGACTTGGGAGTCAGATGATGGGGTGAAAGCCTGCTAGCTCAGAGAGGCTGATAAAGCACCCAGATGACTTTCCTCCTGAGCTGAGGTTCCAGAAATCTCCACTTCTATGCTATCTCAAATAAGACTCCCCAAGCTGATGTCCCTCCCTTCTCTTCCTATGTGTCTCTCTATCCATCCTGTTTCCCTTTTACTCTCTATGGTTCTTCCTACTTTTACTTCCTGTCAATTGGTTGCTTGCTTGGCCTCTTGACCTACTGTTGACTTTATGCTACTTACAATATTCAAGCAGAAAGCTCTTGGATTAAGGGTGTGTGCTAGGGTTGAGCCACACAACTAGAAACCGGATTTTCTACTAAATAATGTGGGGTTCACAGTGTGATCAAGTATCCTGCAACACATTGCTTGTCTATCTCTGCCTATAAACATGACAACTTCCCATTTCAGCTGAAGAAGCTTTTTTGAATGTATCTATACTTAACACTTCTACTTTAGTCTGTAATAACTTGTTGGAGATGAGGTCGTTTTGGGCAGTAGCACTGAGTGAACCTAGGGCCTGAAGCATATCGGGTAAGCACTCTATGTCTGAGCTACATTAACAGCCCTTTTCTGACTTTTTATTCTGAGACTGAGTTTGATAAGCTGCCAGGACAGGCCTTGAACTTGCTCTGAGGGCCTGCAGGCTTGCACTGACCCTGCCCTCCTGCCTCAGCCCTGAGGTCACTGGAGCCTGGTACCTGTGTGTGAAATTGTTATTTTCATTTGGAATTTTGTCACTTTGCACTTGCTGCAGTGTGAGCTTTGATAAGCTGTTAGATGTTTCTCAGCTCTTGATGTGGCCTCTAAAGACCATAGCTCAGGACTATGCAACTGGCGCTTGAAGCATACGCTACCATTCCCAGCTTTTCTATTTATTTTATGTGTGATTTTGGATTAGGAATAATATTTTTTTTAAAACCTACTACATATTAATTGCTTCCTCCCCACAAGTTGTTTTTGTTACTTCTTTGTATTTGTTAAAAATGCTTTTTAAGATTTTATGATTTTCTTTAAAGATGTATTTGCAAAGCCCATGTTAGTGGCAAATGCTTCTAATTCTAGCATTTGGGATGCAGAGGCAGGCAGATCTCTGAGTTTGAGGCCAGCTTGGTCTACAGAATGAGTCCTAGGACAGCCAGGGCTACACAGAGAAACACTCTGCCTTGCAAAAAAAAAAAAAAAAAAAAAAAAAAAATTCATTATTTTTAGCTGGGTGTGTGTGTGTGTGTGTGTGTGTGTGTGTGTGTGTGTGTGTGTGTGTGTACATGTAAATGCATGCCCTTGGAGATCAGAGGTAGCAAATTCCTTCTGGAGCTGGACTTGGAGCTAATTGTGAACAGCTGGTGTTGGTGATGGGCACCAAACTCAGGTCCTTTTACAAGAGCTGTACCCACTAAAGGGCTGAGCCTTCTTCCAGCCCCTCCTGAAAATATTTCAGTCTGTGTGTAACACTAATAGAGTTTGGGAGTGTCATCCCTTTGGTTTACCCACAAAAGCCATCTTCATTGACTACACTTCGGTCTGGCCTACTAATGTGTATAAGAATTTAAATTTTTAACCTTTTCTCCAGAGTGCCGTTCCCCCCTCCCATTGTATTCCATTTTATGACTTCCTTTTTGTCAACTGTTTTAAATAAAATGAGGCTAAATGAGAAGGCGTCAATGTCAAGGTTCATTTATTGCACGATGATTGTAACCACCATCCATAAATACTTTCCTGTCTGCCCTCTTTTTAATTTGCAGGCTGAGAGCGCAGACGAAGCAGCAGCTCATAGAATACAAGTCGGTGATTGATGCAAGTAAGTAGTTTCATTTTCAAGTAAATTTTGTGAGTCTGCTGCTGAATGCTATTTGTTCTTAAAAGTATTTACTTATTTTTATTATGTGCGAATGTGTTTTGCCTGCTGTATATCTGTACCCATAAAGCCAGAGGGTATTGGATCCCCTTGGAACAATCCACAACAGTTGCGGAGGTTGTGAGCCACCATCTAGGTGGTGGAAGTTGAACCCAGATCCTACAAAAGCAGCGAGAGGTTTTAAATGTTGGGCTGTCTCCAAACCCCAGATGAAGAAGATCAGCTTTACAAAAAGTTCTTTTTCTCAGGCATGGTGAACTCATGCTTTTAATTCCAGCACTCAAGAGGTAGAGAGAGTCTTATCTCTGTAAGTCTGGGGCCAGCCTGATTTCCGTTTCAAGTTCCGGGCTAGTCCGAGCTACACCTGGAGACCCTGTCTCAAGCAAAAACAAATTGTGTATATTCTGTATAGCAAAACATGTAAACAAAGAAATTTGCAAGATAATTATGAAATAGAGTTGGGGAGGGGGGGTACACCAAGATGGCTCAGCCGGTTAAGATGCTTGCCCTTAAGCCTACACTTGAGTTCAGTACCTAGAACCCGTGTGGTGGCAGGGAGACCTGACTGACAATTTGTTCTCAGACTGTCCCTTGTGTTCACACACACACACACACACACACACACACACACACACACACACACACAATACTTTTTAGAATATAATTGTTACTGACTTAAAAAACTTTTTCTTGTAGATGAAGAAAAAACTCCAGAACAGATCATGCAAGAAAAACAAATTGAAATGTATGTCATATTTTAATATTTCATTTGTGGTTTTTACTAAGATTTGATCGTATAATCCATGTTCCAATGCTGTCTTTATTTTCCTTTAAGATTCCAAATAAATAAGTCATGCCTATGTTGGGAGGGAGGTTGTTGGTTTGCAGTGGAGTATTGGTGCTGGGGGTGGTTGCTTCTCTGCTGTCTGGCATTCCCCCACACTGTCTAGATCCAGCTTGGTGAAGAAACTTAGCCATCAGCTCACCAGCTGTGTACAGAGGCTCCTGTGTGGCCAGCCTGTAGTTTTCTTCTGTTCAAATAGAGGTGCTCAACATTTCTTCAAAGATTTACTTAATGCACAGTTCAGTAACAACTTTAGCTGACATTCTTTGGTTCATATATATTTTTTTTTTAATAGTAAAATTGAAGACCTGGAAAACGAAATTGAAGATATAAAGAGTAATCTTGAAATGAAAAATCTTGCACTAAGCAGGTAACTCTTTGCATTATTACTACTAAGAACTGTGAACTAAATGCAAAAGTGAGCATGGAGAGAAGGTTGAGGGTATCTTTAAAAGTAAGCTGAATTAGATGATTAGAAGCCTGGCATAGCCTGTGATCCCAATTGAAGCTAGGGGTGGGTGAGGGTGTGAGTTCAAAGCCAACCTTGGCTATATATGGAGAGCCTGTCTTTAAATGGAAGGTGGAGTGGGAAGGGAAGCTGGGAGTGGCTGGTAGTTCATATCTGAATCCCTAGGATCTTTTTGAGTTCAAGGTCAGCCTGGTCTACATAACAAGTTCCAGGACTACTTCCCCTTAAAGAAAGGGCAAAGGGAAGAACCAAAAAGATGATTAGGTAATGTTACAGAAACTTTGAACCCTGAGAGAAGAATTATGTTATTCATTAGTATCTTCCTTTGAAGGTTTGTAGGGTAGGGGTGATAAGGAGTCTTCGTGAAGTTAATGGGGAATTTCAGACACACAGATCCACTTAATTCAGCAACTGTTAATACATAGAATTGTCAAAATTGTTTTGAGACAGGGTCTCTATAGCCCAGGCTGGCCTGGATATTGTATGCAGTTCAGATTGACCTAAAACTTACAGAAGTCCTCATGCTTCAGCCCTCCGATTTCTGGGGTGACTGGAGAAGGCCACTTCTCTGGTCATAAAGTTTAAGTGTGTTTTAATCTCTGGCTTTGTATTTGGCCTTTTTCATTTTTGTTATGTTTAGAGATAAACACCAAGGCCTGGAATTCAAAAACCTTTCTCCTGGGGCCTTGGCTGCTCATTCTTGTTTCCATGATTTACTTCTTTAGAGTAATCCTTGGGATTGGGGTGATGGCTCAGTGGTTAAGAGCACATGCTGTTCTTGCAGAGGACCTGCAGTTCAATTGCCAACACCCCTATCAGGCAGGACCTGAGTTCAATTCCAAGCACCCCTATTTGGTACATCACAACTGTCTGTAACTCCAGCTCTAGGCAATGTGAAACCCCTCTGTCCTTTATACTCATGTGCAAACATATACATGTATATGTAAATAAATGATAGTGAAAATATTTTTTTAAAAAAGAATTTTTTTCCTCTGCCATACTGTTTTTAAAATATGCTGTTTTGTGCGCATTTGAAAGGAAATCAGTCTTGTTACTCGCACAAAAAATGTAATGCCCTATAATGTACTTGTTTTGTACAGTACCAGCTTTTTCTCGAAGATGTCATTTTCCTATTATTTAATGTTTTCTTTTTATTTGTCTATTTAGGGTGAGACTTTCAGCTGCACTTGAAGATAACATGGAAAAGATGGGTGTTGAAAGCAGGTATGATGACTTTTGACTTTTCTCCCGGCTTTGGAAAGAATGGGAACAGCAAAGGAAGTGTGCGGAATGATTTTACACTGTGACTTCTTAAAAAATGTGCATGAGCCAGTGGGGGTGGTTACACAGCTTTAATCCCAGCATTGGGAGGCAGAGGCAGGAGGATCTCTGTGAGCTTGAGGCCTGCTTGGTCTATATAGTAAGTTCCGGGACAGCCAGGGCTATATAGAGACCCAGTCTCGAAAAAAAGAAAAAACGTGTGTGTGTGTGTGTGTGTGTGTGTGTGTGTGTGTGTGTGTGTGTGTGTGTGTGTGTGTGAGAGAGAGAGAGAGAGAGAGAGAGAGAGAGAGAGAGAAGAAGGACATGGGGCTCTGGGAATTGAACTCAGGTCCTCCTGTAGCAACTTAATGAAATAGGACTGGGATACATAGTGAGTTAACAATATCCTGGACCACTTAATGAGACCCTGTCTCAAAATAAAAAAGTTTTTTTAAAAACAGTCTGGGGGGCAGAGGCTGGATCTCTGTGATTTTTGAGGTAGTCTTGACTCTCATAAAACACTGTCTCAAAAAAAAAAAGTTTCTTTTCAACATTTCTTTATTTATCCAATATTCAATATTGTACGGGAAGAGGGGTTTGGTCCCCCTGGAGATCAGAGGACAGCTTACAGAAGTCACATCCCTACTGTTTCAGTGCCAGGATCAGGCTCAGGCTCAGGTCATGAGGCTCGGGGAGGCAGGCACCCTCACAAAACCTCAAAACAGCTTTGTGGTGAGGATGGAGTTAAGATCTAGCTGTGCTTCTAGAGGTCCCAAGTTCAAATCCCATCACCCACATGTCAACTTACAACCATCTGTAATACCAGTTCCAAGAGGTCGGATATCATTTTCTGGCCTCTAAGGGGCACTACGCATGTTTCCTGCACTTATATACAAGCCTCTGAAACACTCGTACACATAAAGTGATAACTTTAAAAACAAAACACTTTTATGTTAAAGGAGAAAAGCACAATTTAGACTCACCATCCATACAGTTACCTGGTGAAAACAGAAAGTTCAAATAGGCCAAGCAGTGTCTTAGCATGTTTTGGAGTTTACAACTGTTAACAATCATTTGACTAGGGCCATATTTAGTGTGGACATCTGTAGGCTGAGTTTTACTTAGAAGGTACCAGTCCAAGATTAATATTTATTAAAATATAAACCAACACTCACGATACAGGTAACAGCATATAGTGGAGCCTGAACAGGGACTGGAGTCTGGAACGATGGACGATGGATTCCAAACCAGTCTCTCCAGCAGCCAGGAACCAGGCAAACAGGCTTTCTGGGGTCCCAGCAGCCCCTTATCAATGGGGTTGGCCACGCCCCCTTCAGGGGCCTGAGGCCCTGGGTAAGCATCCTCGGATCTTATCAGCTGACACCTGAATCCCACCACAGACATCTCTAGCTCCTGGGTGGTGGTGCCTTCGATTCCTATGTGAGCAAGCTGAAGCCCAGTGTAAACAGTAAAACAAACCACTTAGCCTGTCAGAAACCACCTCCAAGCTCTTAGACACTCTTATCTTTAATAGCTAAATGTTTCTTTAGTTGGCTTCTTCTACAAATATCTTACAGAAGTCCCTCCTCTGTCCCCTGGCTCTAGAAAACCACTGAGCAACTACTAGAGTCTAGTGTGCCCCAAGTCACAAGTCTGGTCTACTCAAATAAACAAATTAAATTATAGTTGGTGGCGGGGGGGGGGGGGGGGGGGGGGTGTTTCTTGTGATTTTTTTTTTTTTTTTTTTTTTTTAAGACAGGGTCTTTCCATGTAGCCCAGGCTGGCTTCTAAAGCAAATCCTGTCTCATCCTTTTGAGTCCAGCAACTTTGCTGGCTTTGGCCACTATGCCCTGTTTATGCAGTCAGGTTCAATCTTGACCATGGTTTATTTGTCCATTCTAGGCAGGAAGTCTACCAACCAAGCCACATTCCCAGCCTCAAGGTTCACTTTTTTTTTTCTTAAAATACTTGATATGGGTGTTTGTGAGTTGTGTATAGTGTATGTGCCACAGCATGAGGTGCCTACAGAGGCCAGAAGAGGGCGTCAGATCCTTGGAACTGGACTCTGTATAAGCTATTATGTGGGCTCTGGGAACCCAAATTGGGTTTTCTGCAAGAGCAGTAAGTCCTCTTAACCACTGACCTACCTCTTCTGCCACAAGATTTATTATTTTTACATGAGTAAATACATCCTGGTTTTTTTTTTTCCTTTGTAGTGTGCTCACTGATGACATGAAGCACATAATGAAGCTATATAAGCTGATATTGAAGTCACAGGAGGTGAGCTGGCACACAGGGGTGTTTTGATGACACAAGACTCAAGTGTCATCGATGGGACGTTGTGTCTGCGACTGCTTTCCTCAGGTTGATTTTATCATAGAGTTTACATTTTACTGAGGTCACTAGTTATCGACATAGTTTATGTGACTATTTAAGTGACTTTTTGGCTTTGCGGAAATAGGGGAGTTGAAAATCCCAGCTGTAGGCCAGGTGTCAGTGTGTCAGTGCATACACCTATGATCCTGGTGCGTAGGAGGTAGAGAGGGGAGGGAGCAGGTCTGTCATTCTTGCTTTCAGTGAGTTGAGGCTAGCCTAGGCTATTTGAGAGATAGCTGGGTGTAGTGGAACATGTCTTTGCATTTAATGCCATCTTGCAGATCCTGTTCCAGGCTGGCTACATAGTAGACTTGTTTCAAAATAAAATACAAACAAAAACAAGATAAGGCAAAAGGGGGACATTAGAGCTTCAGAAAATCACACTATGTGAAACTCCGTGATGTATTATTGATTAATCATTGAGTGACATGCTTTAATCTTCATTTTGATAAACAGGAGTCTTCTGAATTAGAGGAAAAACTGCTTGATGTCAGGAAGAAGAGACTTCGTATGTAGACTATGTTTAAAATTTTTCTTTCAGTTTTGTGTGTATATGTATGTGCGCATATGCGCGCATGCGTACACACACACACACACACACACACACACACACACACACACACACACACACACGCACACACTCTGAAGCACTCATGGGAAAGTCAGTAGACAGCCCTTAAGAGTTCTTCCCTCCCCTCCTGCCACGTCAGGTCTCAGGTAGGTTTCTCTGTGGAGCCCTGGCTGTCCTGGAATTGCTCTGTAGACCAGACTGGCCTCGAACTAAGAGATCAGCCTGCCTCTGCCTCCTGAGAGCTGGGATCAAAGATGTGTAGATGTGTGTCACCACTGTCTGGCACTCTTCTTTTTTGGAAGGTGGAGATTTAAGACAGGTTTCTCTCTGTGACAGTCCTGGCTGGCCTGAAATTCAGAGATCCTCCTGCCTCTGTCTTCCAAGTGCTGGGATCAAACGTGTGCTCCACTATCCAGCTGAAATGGTATATTTCAAAGATATCCCACCTCCCCGCAAATGCCTGAAATAGTCACTACAAAATAGGACAGGGATTTTTTTAATTTATTTTTTGTTTTTGTTTCTACATATGGACTGCAGTTTTCCCTCCCTCCCTCCCTCTCCTCCCAGTCCATCCCTCTCACCTCCCCTCTCCCATCCACTCCTCAGTTTCTCTTCAGTAAAGGGCAGGTCAGCCATGGTATATCAAGTTGCAATGAGACTAGGCACCTCCTCTCTTACTGATGCTGGACGAGGCAATCCAGTAGGAGGAAAGAGTCCTAGAAGCAAGTAACAGAGTCAGAGACAGCCCCTGCTCCCACCGTTAGGAGACCCACAAGAAGACCACGTTACCCAACTGTGACATATATGGAGAGGGCCTAGGTCAGTGCCATGCAGATTCCCTGGTTGTTGGTTCAGTCTCTGTGAGCCCCTACGAGACCAGGTTAGTTGATTCTGTGGGGCTTTACCCCTCTGGCTCCTATAATCCTTCCTCCTAGGGCAGGGATTTCTGTTCAGTAGTTTGGAGGTCTCAGGCTGACAAATATATAAGTTGTCTCATTGGTTACAGATTGGATTCCTCATAAATTTATCAAATCAAGGATACTAGATAAATAATTTCACCTGCAGATCATGAAAAGTGTGGAGATCCATTGCCCTTTTAAAAGAAAACTACAAAAATATATCCATGTGGGAAAACAGATAACTAGTAATAATAATTCTTGGATTAGAAAAAGCAGGTATCATGCCAGAAAGTGGTGATATACACCTTTGATCCCAGTTCTCTGGAGACAGAGGCAGGCCGAGGCCAGCCCGATCTACAGAGCAGTTCCAGGACAGCCAGGGCCACAGAGAGAACCCTGTCTGAAAAAAAAACCAATAAATAAATAAATAAAATAATGAGAAAAGCACATACCTGCTATCCCAGTACTGTGAGGCATAGGCCGGCAATATAATACTGTTTTATTTTCAACCTAACAGAATTAAAACAGACTTCAAGAAATAAGCTTTTAGAGATACAAACCCAGAAAAGTAAACAGAAGGAGGATTTGGACAACGCGGAAAATTCGAAAGTGATAAAAACCATGCAAAAAAAACTACAGATGGAGATAGAGATTACCACAGTCATTCAACATGTGTTCCAGGTAACACTGACATAAATAAGAACAGAGGTACTGGACGTGGTGGCATCCACCTGGGAGAGAAAGGTAGGAGGGTCAGGTCTTCAAGGCCATGTCTCAGAAAAACAAAAATGGGTTGGAGAGTTGTTTCATTGGCTGGGAGCACCCACTGGCTGCTCCTCCAGAGGATTCAGGTTCAGTGCCTAGTACCTACATAGCGCTCATAACTATGTGTAACTAGAGTTTGAGGGGTCTGGTCTGATCTCCTCTACTGGCCTCCAGGCAATAGCCCTGGTGAGCAGACAGGCATGAAGATTAAAGACATCTATACATACAAAATTAATTAATTCAAAAAGATAGGAACAAAAAGTTCCCTTTGTTGTTTGTTTTTTGAAACAGGGTTTCTCTGTAGCCCCAGCTGTCCTGGAGCTCACTCTGTAAATCAGGCTGGCCTTGAACTCACAGAGATCAACCTGCCTCTGCCTCCCGAGTACTATGGTTAAAGGTGTGTGCCACCACTGCCTGTCAAGAATGTCCCTTCTATGGGCCAAATGTTTTAATATTGCAATAATCTAGTATCATTGAGCTTTTGTTTATCAGAAGGTAATGACCAGAAATCTCATTAATTATGGTCCTAATCATTTCTCCATTGTCCACTCAGTGTCTGCCATAAAAATGTTTTTTACTGTTTTCAAAGGCTTAAAACATTGACAAGCTAACTTTTTTCTTTTGAAAATAAAACATCTTAGTTATGTACGGTTCCTGTTTTACCAGAGAGGGATGAGAATACACACGGGCAGTACAAAGTTCACCGCGACCCCAAGACACAGTGCTTTCCCTGTAGTCTGGGGAGAGTCAAAGCTCACCAGAGGGAGCCCTCGGTGAACCCTGGGAACGCCATCCGCTTTACCGGAAGCGGCTGCCGCTGTTGGGAAATGGGGACTGAGGTTAGAACTGATCTTCTGATCACCGCCAGATGCTCAGTAAATATTAGATATCAGTGCAAGGATGCGGGGGATATAGCTCAGTTGATAGAGTTTGCCTGGCAGCCACAGAGCCCACGGGACCTGGACATATTGGCAGATACTTACAATCCTAGCACTTAGTGGAGGCAGGAGGATCTGAGCCCCGTGTCATCCTCAGCTGTATAGTTGGTGCACAGTAAGTTCAGCGCCAACCTGGGCTACATGGAACAGCAGCTAAAGGATTTGTTAAATTTAGTACTAAGAATTTTTTATTTTTAATTACAGGGCCTTATTTTGGGGAGTAAAACCAACTGGGCAGAGGATTCTGCCCTCAGGGAGATTGTGTTGCAGCTGGAGAAGAATCTGACCACGATCTAATAAGCGTCCTGCTTTGGCGTTTGAATCATGTTTGTACCCCGCCTGTCATCTAAATAGCAGAGTTCGTAGGAAATGTAGGACATGGCTTTGGAACTGTTCTGATGCTTCAGTTGACTGCTTGAGCTGATGATGTGACATGAACTCTTTTGTTTAAAGATGATCGCTAAAGTGATTGACATACCTGTAGCCTTGGGAAGAAGGCATTTGATTCGGCCATTATAGAACATGGACATCTTCACACCATTTTCCCAGTGGTCCCTTTCAGGATGCTTTTATGTATCTGTGCATTGGTTTGTCAACCAACAGCATTTTAAGTGTAAAGGGTTATTGTTTAAGTAAGGTTATAGGTTGTAACTTTTTTCCCCTTCTCTATTTAGCATGCATTTCTTTTATGAGTTAATGAATAAAAATTACTACCATATTAATTAAAGAAGAAAATTTACAGAGGTTAAGAGCATTGCTGTTTTTGTTGCAGAAGACCCAGGTTCAGTTCCCAGCACCCATGTGGCTGCTCTCAACCATCTGTAACTCCAGTTCCAAGGAATCTGACATCATCTTCTGGCCTCAGCCAGGTACCAGGCATGGATATGGTGCATGTACATACATGCAGGCCAAACATACATACACATAAAAAGCCAAATCTTTAGGAAAATTTAAAATTGTTCCTTATAGACTCTATGTTCTGTTTTTGGATGAGTATTTGCAGGTTGTGATGGTTACTGTTCACTATCTGCCTGACAAAATCTACAGTCATCTGGAAGATGAGTCAGTGTCATCCCAGATGGGGATTATCTTGATTGCCTTAATTACACCGAGAAGACCCGCCCACTGTGGGTGGCACCATTTACTGACTGGGATCCTGGGTGGTGTACACAGAGAAAGGGAGCTGAGCAGCAGCATGCAGTCACTGCTGTTGTGACGTTGGACTCTGTTTCAAACCCCGCTGCCTTGACTTACCCAGCATGACAGACTGTGTGCCTTGAATGGTGCACTAAAACAAGCCCCTTCCTCCTCATATGTTTACTTTCTGTGGTTTTGACAAAAACTGAGAAAAGGTAATTTTAAAAGAAGATATGGCCAGATGTGGTGGTGCACACCTTTAATCCTAGCACTCAGTAGGCAGGGACGGTCAGAGGGCAGAGCTCTGTGGTCTACATAGCTAATGCCAGGCAGGAGACCTTAAAAAAAAAAAAAAAAAAAAAAAAAAAAAAGAGCATGAGGACAGGAGTTACTGCTGT
The DNA here is from genome assembly GCA_033318265.1 of Phyllotis vaccarum. Lineage (NCBI taxonomy): Eukaryota > Metazoa > Chordata > Mammalia > Rodentia > Cricetidae > Phyllotis > Phyllotis vaccarum. Next base: position 34,262,535 of record JARWLC010000012.1, on the reverse strand, counting down.
TTGGACCTAATCTGAGCCCCTAGGACCATGTTTTGAGCAACTCCATCACTAGCTCACAACACGTTTTCCTGCTGCAGTGATTTTAAATGGTGGCTCCTGCTGTGACTCTGACTCAAGCATTGCACTTGCTCGGCATGCACAAGGCCCAGGACTGGATCTGCAGCACTGGTGTAGAAGGGACTAGCTGAAGGAGGAGGCCTCTAGGGGTGGGCTCCAGCCTGCTGCTCTTTGCTTAGCTGCCCCAGAGAAGAGAGGAGAAGTTCCTGCAAGTCTTCCTGCTGTGAGCCTCTATCAATTCTTCCTTCCCTCATTGCTAACTGTTCTACACCGCAGTGAGAAAAGAAGGGGGGGGGGGGGGTTGCTACATTTATAACATTTTTTTTTTTTGTGCCCAGGACCTTAGAAGGGAAGGTATAACTAGGGCTGATGGTTTCTTTCACAGGTTCTAAACTATTTATGGTTTTGATATGAGTCTGCTGAGGCAGACCATGTAACAGAGAACAGATAGGGCCCCAGGGAAACTGACCTACTCAGGAACAGCAGGGGTTCAGTCCCTCCCTGTGGGTCACAATCTCAAGGGTTCCCCCACCTCCCGGCAGTTGACAGGCCAGTGACAGAGCCAGCCTTTCATGCATGGGCTGTTGAGGGACACTTTAGATCTGAACATTGGCGGGGTTTTTTCCTACAGCAGAGTTTCATGGATCTCAGACTGGCCTTGAAGCTGACCCTGAATTCCTGATCCTTCTGCCTCTACCCACTGAATGCTGTGCTTACATGTACCCAAATACACAATATGCAGTCATCTTTCTAGATGGATGATAAATACAGAGGCAATTCAAAAGCTAAATAAACAAATAAAAAGGTATATTCAAGCTGGGCAGCACCTTTAATCCCAGCACATGGGAGGCAGAGGCAAATGGATCTCTGAGCTCCAGGCAAGCCTGGTAGTCCAGTCACAGGCTAAGGCCACACAGAAAAACCCTGTCTTGAAACCCCCCCCCCATACACACACAAAGATGTATTCAGTGAATAATAGCACTTGACATATTTTTTGTGTGTGACAAAGATTGCTTTTTTGAGATAGGCTGTTTTGGTTTTTGAGTCCAGTGTTCCCTGTGTAGCTCTGGCTGTCCTGAAACTCAATCTGTAGACCAAGGTAGCCTTAAATTCAGAGATCTGCCTGCCTCTGTCTCCTAAGTGCTGGAATCAAAGCTGTGTGCCATTATGTCCAGCTTGATCTATTCTTTAAATTAACAATGATTTGCCGAAGTTTAAATTCTGAATACTCCTCTCTGAAATGTTTATAGTTATATTTAATTTAATAAATTATCTTTACATCTATTTTTCTTGCCATAGTGTATTATCTATTCTAACAAATTGTATTTTTGTTATACAGAAACATTCTGGAAAATTACTTTCTGATTCAAAGTCACAGCAACAAATAAATCATAAGTAACTGCTTTTGTTCAGTCATTTGTTTGAGGTGCTGGGAGAGGAGCCAGGACCTTGCCTGTGATAAGCAAGCTATGTGCTACTGAGGTACACCTAGCCCACATGCATGCCCCATCAATCACTCTCAGCCCAAGGATTATCAGCACCATGTTGAAGAACTTCACTTTTTCCTGGGATTTTATTGTTTTAGGTGTCCCTTACTTAGCTCTCAAAGACAAATATATTAGCTTTTCTCACAGCCCTGGGAAGTAACAGCCCCAAGTCTCAGAAGTTCATGACAGGCGTCTGTCTTTGGCAGCTCAACTGCTCACCTAGCACTTGAGTTGTGAGAACAGCTACAGTCTGAAGTATTCTCATGCAGGAACTTCCAAGATCAAATCCAATTATGTGAGCAAAAGTCACTACACACCCACCCACCCCCCTACACAGACCCCACGAATTTGAGGCCAAGGTGGTCTATGTACCCAGGTGATAGGCCAGTTGGGGTTACATAGTGAGACCCTCTCAAAATATTTACAGTGGATAGAGGTACTTCCCACCAAACCTGAATTACCTGAATTCCATCCCAGAGCTCCACCAGGTAAGAGGGAGCCATCTCCTGAGAAGTATCTAACATCTACATGTATGCAGTGGTATATGCATGCATATACACAAAAACACACACACTAAATAAAAATGTAATAGTTTACATTTATTTCAATTTTTTTACCATTATTAATTACATCGTATGTGCACATGCAGATAGATGCATGTGGCAGCCAGAGGAAAACTTGAAGGAGTCAGTTCTCTCCACCCTGTGTGTACTGGGGATTAAACTTAGCTTGGCAGGGTTAGTAGCAGGGGCCTTTACCTGCTGTACCATACTCTAAAAATTAATTTTAACTTTGTAAGATCAGGTGTCTTGGTCATATTTTTTAACTTACTTTCTACACATTAAAGATACCAGGGGCTGGGCATTCAGAGCCTGTGGCAAGAGAAGTTATGAATAGGTCTCTGTAGCAAGAATAGTAGAAATGAGTAATTTAGTTAATGACACTCAGGTGTGGTAGTTTTTACCTGTAAACTTGTAGTCCTAACTACTTAGTGGGCTGAGAAGCTTGAAACCAGCCTGGGAAACAGGAAGACCTGTATCTAGAAAAGATCTCTCCCCAGAAAAGGTAAGAAAGAAATCTAGCAGCCATAGACATGGACATTATTTCAAAGTTGGGGGCCTTTTATTTGTTTTTGTTTTGAGAGAGAGTGTTACTATTTAGCTATGGCTAGTCTGGAACTTACTATGTATACCAGGCTGGCCCTGAATGCTGGGGTAAAGGCATGTCTGTAACACCACTATGGATCTGGAGACCTATGAGTTAAGCAAGTTATATCACACACCCAGCAACAAAGGTAGAACATGAGATGGCTCTGAACTATTACTTGGCAGGTGATAAGGAGGGCCTCTTTCCACAAGGATTAGGAATTTCTTTTGACCCAGGTACTGCTATCTGGAAGTACCTCCTCAGGTGATCGTGGTTTATCTCTGTATCACTGTCAAGGAAAAATTATTGAGGCAAAACCACAATTAATTACTTTTCTTCTGCTGTGATAAAACACCATGACAAGGCAAAGAGAAAGTTCCAGAGGTTTAGAGTCCATGGCCATCATGGAGGGGAGCCTGACAGTACACAGGCAGGCACAGTGCTGCAGCTGAGAGCTTATCTTTTGATATGAGCTTCTGAAACCTCAAAGTCCACCCCCCAGTGACATACCTCCAACAAGGCCACACCTCCTAATCCTTCCCAAACAGTTCTGCCAAGTAGGGACCAAGCATCCTAACACATGAGCCTGTGGGAGCCAATCTCATCCAGCCCATCACAGGCACCTGTGCTGATGCTCTGTGGTTGCTTTGCTGCTGTAGGTGCAGCAAGCCTCATAGACCCAAGACAGAACACGAGCCTTCAGTGACTCATTGTCCTTAAAAGCATGGCCTTGGAAAGAAGTTGTTCCACAGAATGTCCTCTGTCTTGACATCTAACTACTTCCTTGCCGTTCATGTGGCTTGTTTCACCTTTGTATTGCTGTAAAGTAGGATTTAGATCTAGATGTTTTAGCAGATATGATATTTTAAATGATTTTAGCTTTATTTTGTGTGCATTAGAGTTTTGCCTATGCGAGGGTGTTAGATCCCCAGGAACTGGAGCTCTACACAGTTGTGAGCTGCCATGTAGGTGCTGGAAATTGAACCCAGGTCCTCTGGAAGAGCAGACAGTGCTCTCAGTCACTAAGCTATCCCTCTATCCTCCTCTCTAGCCTCTATTTTTTAAATTTTTATTTATTTTTATTCTATAAGCATTGGTGCTTTCCCATGGGTGTCGGGTCCCCTGGAACTGGAATTACAAACAGTTGTCAGATGCCATGTGCTCATGTAGGTGCTGGGAATTGAACCCGGGTCCTCTGGAAAAGCAGTCAGTGTTCTTAACCCCTGAGCCATCTCTCCAGGCCCTCTCTCCTCTATTTTTAATCAATGAAATTCGGCAAGTCTTGTGTCTGTAATTCTGTGACTTGGAAAGCTGAAGCAGGATAATTGGCAGTTTGAGGCCAGCCTGGGCTACATAGTGAGACCTGGTATCATCAACAACAAAAAAGCAAGTTAGACTGGGTACATTATATTGCACTGTACACTGAGATCTGCCGATAGATTCATAGTCACTGTCAGGGAACAAGACATGCAAAAAGGAGCCAAAGGCCAGCTAAGATAGGAACAGTATGTGACACAATATAAGAGCTACAATCAGACAGCATGTTTTTAAAAAACATGAAACCAAACCATAGCCTAAAGTTGGAAATTACATCACCTGGTGACAGCCAGAGACTTGTCCCTGGAGCAGGAAACAAAGACAGGATTTGGGGACTGAGCAGCTTTCTTTGGCTCCATGCTAGAGAAACTAATTCAGAAGAGGCCTGTCTGAGGATTTTATGAAGCAGTTTGAGTGTTGATACTGGGGAGATACATCGGCTGATAAAATGCTTGCAAGTGTGAGGGCCTGGGTTCATTCAGATCCCCAGGACCCACATACAGCTGGACATGGTAGTATGACCCCCTAGAACCTCAGAGCTTCTATGGTGAGATAAGAGGCAAGGATGGAAGAGTCGTCAGAAGCTGCGAGCGGGCTAGCCTGGTATATACAACATGCTTGTGAATAAGAGTTCCTGTCTCAAGGCTGAAGGCTAGGACTGACTCCCAAGGCTGTCCTCTGACCTTGACACATGCTAAGGCACACACACCCCCACACTAATCATATAAAGGTGTACATATACATATCATACACATACCTACACAGATTTTTTTCAAATAGGAGCCAAAGGGTTGGAGAGATTGCTCAGTGGCTGAGAACATTTGCTGCTCTTGAAGAGGACCCAAGTTCAGATCCCAGCACCCACATGGAAGATCACAATGGTCTGTTACTCCAGTTCCAGGGAACCTGACCTTTCTCCTGGCCTCCAAGGGCAGGGCATGCATAAGCAAACATATATACACATAAAACATAAATAAAAATAAATCTCTTTGGGGGGGTTGTTGTTTTCGAGGTGGGTTTCTCTGTGTAACAGCCCTGGCTGTCCTGGCTCTCACTTTGTAGACCAGGCTGGCCTCAAACTCACAGAGATCCGCCTGTTTCTACCTCCTGAGTGCTGAGATTAAAAGTGTTTGCCACCATGCCTGACTTTTAAGACAAATATATATATATTTTAAGAATAAACTGAAGGGTGTGGTGGGTCTTTGTTTGGACCACCAGCTACCACATAATGACATGAAGACTTTTTATTAATTTGAAAGCTTTTGGTCTTACCTTAGGCTTGTTCCCAACTGGCTCTTAAAACTTACATTAACCTGTTTCTATTAATCTACAATTTACCTCATGGCTCGTTACCTCTTCCCAGAACTGTACGTCTGACTTCCTCTGTGTCTGGCAGGCAAATCTCCTGTGCCTCGGATTCTTTACTAGAGTTCCTACCTCTGTGGAAGCCCACCTAGCCTCTCCTGTCTAGCCACTGGCATTTAGCTCTTTATTAAACTAATCAGAAAGTGCCTTAGGCAGATGAGGAAAAACAGAGACTCATCTTCACACAGTGTACAAAAAGATTATCCCAACAAGCTGGAAAGACGGCTTAGTAATTAAGAGCACTGGCTGCTCTTCTAGAGGACCTAAGTTCAATCGCCAGTGTTCACATGGTGGCTCACAACTGTCACTCCACTTCCAAGAAATCCAATGACTTCTTCAGGATCCCACGGGCAGTAGGTACACACCTGGTGCAGAAACATGAACAAAGACCAAACATCCATACACATAAAAATGGTGGCTCACACCCTTAGTGCCAGCATTTAGGAAGCAGAGGCAGAACTTTGTGAGTTTGAGGCCAGCCTGGTCTACAGACCTAGTTCCAGGACAACCAGGGCTACATAAAGAAACCCTGTCTTGAAAAACCTAAATAAATAAATAAATAAATAATAAAATAAAAGTAAAATTTAAAAAGAAAAAGTCAAGAAACAGAGTATTGGTGTGGGTGTGTTCATACAATCAGACTACTTAATGTAGAAGTATGAACAATGATACAGCCCATTATTTTACATAATAAATATATGCTAATAAAAATCAGTCCAGAAAGGGGATTAGTGTGAGACAACTATACTTTAAATGTACAGTTTTAGTGTTTCTGTTCCTTGCTTATTCTTGCAAGACACACACAGGTCCTGCCTTCAACAAAACTGTTTTGCAAAAGAAGAGAGAATACCACAGATAACGGAAATAAGATCATTTTTCTGTTCAATAAGCCCAAAGAAAATCCATTTCAGCTCGGTGTGGTGGCACAGAACTTCAGTCCCAGCACTTGAGAGGCAGGCAGATCTCTGTGAACTCAATGTCAGCCTGGTCTACATAGTGAGTTCCAAGACAGCCAGGGCTACGTAGAGAGACCTTGTCTTAAAAAAAATAAATAAGAAAATCCATGCCAGTATGATTAGAAATTTTTGCTGCATTTCTGACTTTCTGATCTTAGACCTCTTAGGATTAGAGACTTGCAGGGTTTATTTGGGTGTAAACTCTGTTCCAGGACGATCCTACTTCATTTTGTTCTCCTTACAATTATTTAGAAAGCAAAACTGATTTTAATCAATTTCGATGTTCTTTTGAGATAGGGTCTCATAGTGCAGCCCTCACTTCCTTGGAGTTCACTGTGTCTAAGCTAGCTCAGGCTGGCCTCAAACATGGTTCTCTAGCCCTATTCCCAAGAGTGCTTAGGTTACAGGAATGAGCCACTGTGCCCTGCAAGTTTATGTCGATTACTCAAGACAATGAGCACCCTTTAGAATGAGATCCTGGTTTGGGGGATTTTTTTTAGTTCGGGAGTTTTCAAGACAGAGTTTCTCTGTGTAGCTCTGGATGTCCTGGAACTTTGAGCCAGCTGGCCTCAAACTCACAGACATCCCCTTGCCTCTGCCTCTTGAGTGCAAGGATTAAAAGTGTGTGCCACCACCACCACCCAGTGTATTTAGACATTCGATCTCCAGCTGATGGCTCAATGTTTTAGAAGGTTGTGGAATATTAGTGTGTTTAGTTTTAATTTTTTTTTAGATTTAATGTGTGTGTACTTTGCCTGCATGTATGTATGTGCATCACAGGTACGCCCAGTGCCCTTGAAGTCCAGAAGATGTCATCAGATCTGGAATTGGAGTAATTGATGGTTATTTTAAACTACCATATGGGTGCTGGGAAATAAACCCAAGTCCTCTGCAATAGTAGCCAGCCCAAACTGTGACATTTTCAAGAGATGGAATGTCATGGAGGATCTGACACTCAAGACCAGTCTTGAGATTTTATAATTTGCCCCTACTTTTTGCGGGTTCTCTGGTTCCTGACTGCAGATGTGGTGAAACCAAATGCCTCACAGTCCTTCCTCCATTCTGCCCTGCCATCATGAACCATATTCCCTTAAACAAATATACCCTTCCTGCCCTCAATTTCTTCTTACCAGGTATTCGGTCAGAGCAACAAGGAAATTAGCTAATGCAGATACTATCTGATGATGTTCTTAGCCTTAGGGTTGGTGGTAGACAGTGGTCCAGTAATTAATGCATTTCAAAGACTTACCTAATAGTTTAAAAATGTTATTTGAGACACAAAAATGGGTGATAATGGCTATTGCTAAGACGATCGATAGCCTCAGATCATTTTGTCTCTTGATCTGCAACATTCCGACTCTCCACAAACCATGCAGGCTCTGGTCAACCAGGCTTCAGAATCCTGAACATGGTGTGGGCTTTTTGGAGACTTCAGTTCATACCTGAGATGGAACATCTAGGCCGATGCTTCCAGAGGTCAAAGGCCTGACTTCTCAGACCTGAGAACTCTCAGGTCTACACAGCAGCTGTCCCTTTAAAAGCCAGAGTCCTTCCTTTCACAGCTGGCCAGAAGCCACTTAATCTAACCTTCATCCAACCTCGTGGCCACTCTAATAACATTGCATCATGTCCCATATGGGAAAAGGGAGAATGTTCTAAGAGCAGTAATAGTTAGCTGACATAGACCAAAGACAGGCGGGAGGCAGAAGATGCTTAAGGAACTGGATTTTAAGGATGCTTTATTAGAGGAGCCTTGGTCTGAGACTGGATCAAAAAGTAGTTTGTGCGGTTATCTGCTTTGAAATTACAAGATTCAACACTCTGCCAAAGACCCCAAGGTTTAGTGCACACTTACTGGTACAGTGGCCTATAGATGCCCAAGGAAATTATCCAACACCGAGCTAAATTAAAGCACCTGGATTGCTGTAGCAAATGTGGAAGAAGGGACTGAAGAGCCCAGAGTAGTGGTTCTCAGTCTGTGGGCTGCGCGGCCCTTTCACAAGGGTCACGTATCAGATATCCTGGATATCAGATATTTACAGTAGCAAAATTACAGTTTGGAAGAAGCAATGAAAATAATTTTGTGGCTGAGGAACTGTATTAAAGAGTATCAGCATTGGGAAAGTTGAGAACCACTGGCTGAGAAAATGCTAGGGACGTACACCAGGTAGTAGAGTGCCTGCCTGGCATGCATAAGGCCCTTAGGTCAATCTCTAGTACCATGCCAACGAGGCTTTATGGCACATGCCTGTGATACCAGTACTCAAGAGGTGTGGACAGGAGGATCAGAAGATCAAAGCCATGCTTACTTACCTTCATAGCAAGCTTGAGACCAATCTAGACTACATGAGACCCTGTCTAAAGAACAAAGCCCAGGGAGACCTGGAAAGGTAGTTCAGTTAAGAGCATCGGCTGCTCAGCTAGAGGGCCTGGGTCTGATTTCCAGCACACAACCATCTGTATCTCCAATTACAGGGGGACCTGTTATCCTCTTCTGGCTTCCACGGGCACAAGTGGGTCACAGATGTAACAGGCCCCTTGTCCTTAGCACACTTGACACCATGATGGAAGTACCATTCAGGCCTTGAGGAAAAAAATGTGAAACCAAAGACCTGAGCAGTTGAAGTCCATAGTTCTGGGAAAGTTCCTATATGTACTAACCTTGCTTTTGACCTCTGTAGTCCCTCCTCACACTATCTGTTCTTGCTAACCGATGATATGGCTTTTGTGCTTAAATCCCATCCTGAGAAAGGCTCACGATTGTACTCAGGTTTCGAAAACTTAGTGTAGTTACCGGCCAGCTAATAAAGATCTTCTATTGGCTGAACCCTATCCAACTGGTCTTCTCTGCTGAATATCTCACAACACAGACATTCTAATACTCAGAATTTTTTTTTTTCTGATGTTTCAAAGGTTCAGGAAAATGGGCCTACTGGAGAAAATATGCTGTTTGTTTGAGACAGGGTCTCTCACTGTGTAGCTTGGCTGGCTTGGAAATTACTGTGTAGTCCAGGTGTCTGCTAACTTAGATCCACTAACTTTTGCCTCCTGAGTGCAGTGATTAAAGGCATGCCCTCCCATGCCCAGTGAGAATATGCTTTCTGAGAAGAAAATACAATGAGAAAGGTGGATGTGCCCTGTAATCTCAGTACTTAGAATATTAATGATGCAGGAAGGTTCAGGGTCACCATAAGCGACACAGCAAGACCCTGGAAGAACAGAAAGAAAGGGAGAGGATGAGGAAGTGTGAAAATCTATGAGACACTGTACTGAGAAATGAGCAGCTAGGTGAGGTGACACCATACAATAAGCTCCTGGAGAGACCTCAAAACCAGGTGGAAGGGCAGTACCTCCAGGGACTCCAGATGCAGGTGACAGGATCCTAGACCAGGCTCTGCCTGAAGCCTAGAAGGATGTGAGCCACAACTTCAGGCAGTACATCTGATAGGATCAGGCAGTGCTTTGCCATTTGTCCCACTTCTGACCTGGACAGGCCTGGGGTCTCCTCTGACTCTGGTTCTGCTCCCCACAGGGCCGACTGACAAGAAGGTAAAACAGAGTGTGTCTTCCCACTCAGGGGGTCCTGTGAGCCTCATCGGCACAAATCCCTGCTAAGGTGGATGGATCTACCACTTAGGTGTTAATTAAACCAAAGAGCTCTGGAATAAAAGGTCCATCAAACTACACAGATTCTAGGCAAAAAAAAAAAAAAAAAAAAATGAAGGGCTGGTCCCGAGACAAATTCCCACCGCCACCGAAAGCTCAACTAGACCACACACAGGATAATGTCTACTGGACCAAAGGGGCCACAGTGTTTCCTAACATTTCAGTGGGAGCAAACATCAAGGGTTCATGTTAGCTTAAATTGGGATAGTTGAGTTCCTAAAGGGAGGGTTGCTGCTTCTTGGTTGTTTGGTTCCCAAATGCAATGTGACCTTGATGGTTAACCTCCAGTGTTAGAGCAAAGCACAGTTCTTCCTCCAAAGGAAGTAAGGGATCTCTTATTCTGAGCCAAGCATGAGGAGAAACACCAACTCAGGTTGCCTTGAGTAATGCGTTCCCAGGTGGAGAAGTTACAGGGCAGAAGAAAGTCACACAACTTTTGTCAAATACAGTGGTGGGAACATCAGGGTGGCAGTTCCAGAAAGGCAGAAAACTTTACTGCAGGTCTCTGGTAGGACCTGATGACATTCTTAGCTTGGTGGATGCTACTAGTATTCTAAATTCATATGCTCTCATAGTCACAGAATGTTCCCTCAGATACAAAGGTTGGTAATGTTATGCAGGAGGCTAGCTCTGGGACAGACTCACCAGTAGGCCACCAAAGATAGGACAGACAGACAGACAGACAACAGACACACATACACACCCATATACACACACACAATGGGTGGTCCAGCTAAAGACCTTGAAACAGGGTGTAGAGACAATGGTGGTGTTCAGCTGGTGGCTGAGATATAGAGATAGTGACCAGCCAAATAGATATAGATAGGCTAGGAAATAAGCTAACAGGCCCATGCTAGCCAGACAAGACAGCAGCTGTAAGATCTCCCATGTACAGAGAGCTGGCTCTTCCCCTAGTAAATTTTCAACTTTAGCCATACTTAAATCCTACACATATTCTTGCATCTCATCTATTTAAATTTAAAAGGCTGATTTCTGGGTTAAAAGGCTTCTGAGAAAATCATACCCTTCTCCTAGAAGAACCAGCCTAGGCAGAATCAGAGGACAATAGTTCTTCCACAACAAAGGTCCTGGGGATTGGATTGAACCCAGGTCATCGGGTTTGGTGGCAAGCACCATTCCTCATGTTACCAGCCATAAGCCCATGCTTTTTCTGAAGACTATTCTCATTTCCTTGGTAGTTCTGACTGAATTCTTGACACTTGCTCTACTACTGTGTCCTACCTGAATTTGTTTTTTTTCAGGACTATAACAACCCAGACTGATGGTGGGTGGAGACTATAGGAAACCACAGACTGTTCTATAAACCCATGGTTCTCAACCTCTGGGTCTTGACCTTTTGCCAAATCTCTATCTCCAAAAATATTTACATTACCTCTCATAAAAGTAACAAAATTACAGTTATGAAGTAACAATGAGAATAATTCTATGGGCTGGGGGTCACCATAACATGAGGAACTGTATTAAAAGGTCACAGCATTAGGAAGCTGAGAAACCACTGCTATAAACAGTCAGTAGTAAATGGCTACTAAGAGGCTTAGTGAGAGCACAGGATGATTTGGGCTCTTGACCTGCAGCACTCCATTTCTCATAATCACAAAGCGCTGGTGTCGATCAACTACAGAAACTTCACTGTAGGCGGAGTTTACCCACAAGAACACCAATACTAGAAAAATATTTATTAGAATATAATCCAGAACTCACGGTACAGGTAACCAAGCACAGTAGGGACCGAAGTCTGCAGACGGACGGACGAAGGGGTCCTTCCTCCAGCAGCCAGGAACCAGGAAGAGAGCCCCCCAGCGTCCCAGCAGCCCCTTATCAAAGGGGTCGGCCACACCCCTTCCAGGAGCCCGGGACCCTGGATAAGCTTCTTTGGACCTTATCAGCTGACACCTGAATCCCACAACATCTCCCCCCTTTTTCTAACTAAGAAGGTTCTAAACTAAGACTATGTACAGTAGGAATCATTATGAGGTAGTATCTAGGAGAGGTTAAAGTACAATTGCTAATCAAAGCCTAACTTATATAAGGTATATCTAATAGTTTTAGAATATTGGTAGATAGTAGGGTGTATAGATTATTTTAAAGGGTTAATCTGGGAAAGTGAGAATCTAACACCTGAGTGTTCTTATCTAAGGGATACTAGGGTGGAAACCTTAAACATCTATTCTTCAACCTCTTCAAGACCTGAGAAGGAAGGTAAATTTGTCTGAAAGACAGAAGTACATGGAAGCAGCTACTTCCAAAATTTGGGAGAGGACAGCAACACAGCTACCTGGACAATCACCTCTGGATTTGTGCACCGTTAGAGCATCTATCGGATTGGCTATAGGCCTATGGCATCTGACAGATCTTTTTACAAGCAGAACAGTTTTGAAGGGACTGTCTTATCCTGTCTAGGCAGGTTTCGTCAGTCTCCATCTCAATTTGTTCATCCAGCTTGATATCATGCGTGTACTGTCAGCAATCAAGGTAAGGACAGTTCCTTACTCAACCGGCCATTTTTTGCCAAAAGGACCAACTCCAATGGAGTATCCTTGATGCTCAACACCATCTCGTGAAGGGAGCAGTGACACCAGGAGTCGTCGTGTCTCTCGTGGCCAAATTTTAAATGTTAAATGCCATATTCTCTGGGTCTATGAAACGGTTGAAGATTCTTGTCCATCTATGATATTCTAACCTGTATCTGAAATGACTGGGATATGATACCTTAAATAGTGTTGACGGCAGATCTTATCGTCTTAAGGAATAAACCCTGTACTAAAAATTAGAATACTTATATAAGGGATGTACAATCTCTGAACAATGACTCTTAGTAGAACTATCGAGCATTAGCCAGGGGTATCTTACCAGGTAAAGTGTCCACAGCATTTTATACATGTAAATACATATATATCATCTAAACAGAGGTATATAAAACATCTTGTGCATATATCATAACTAGTGCAATCATACATTATATCTAGTATAGTTAAATGAAGGTAGTAATTGCATAGTATACATGACAATGATGTGCAAATATTTTAAACAGAGGTAGAAGCATACATAAAATATAGCAATTTCAAATTCAGCTTTACATAATAGTTACAGATTCAGATTTATATCGAAGTACAAGTTGCTTTGGTTACATAAAACAATCTCAGATTAAACTTTGTACCAATGTACAAATTATCACAATTAAACATATGAAATGATTTTGCATTAGTATCAATATACAGATATCTATGACAGTGCAAATTGTCTTTAGCTTAGCCCATACATTTAGCTAAAATGAAGTATAGGTAGGTAGAACAGTCTATCTTTATCTATCCTATCTATTCCCCCTCTCTTCTAAAAAAAGATCTCTGATGCTATATTATAGCTTTGTCTTTTACCCAGTTTTACCCACAACCTTTGGATCATAAAACTTATTGGGAAAGGGGGCGTAGTCGTTTATAAGGTTGCTTCCTGCTGACTTAAGGGCGATGGCATCTCTTTGGGGTCCTGTAAAAGCTAAAACAATGGTTAGTTCCTAATGGACTGACCATATACATCTATAACCAATTTTAGGATAGTGGTTAACTCCATCTGGAAACTTAATTAGCAGTGTGATCTGAAGGATAATCATAAGGAGCTATCTTGCAGCTGTTTTTGAATAATCTATTTCTTGAAAGCAATTATTGATTGGTGCGCACCAGGTTCCTGATTTTTCTATTTTTGTCTCTGCTGTCTGTCTATCTGTCTCTTATTCTCTCTCTCTCATATTCTTTCTTCTATTTTTGTTTTTGTAGCAGGAGTTGTTCCGGTGGAGGCCCCATCTCGGTTTCAGATTCTTTGTAGATAGCTGATAGGAGGAAATGTTATTTACAGTGGAAAACTGAAGCATTGTCGATATTCAAGAGATATTTATATCTTTCATGACTTTAGGAGACTGGAAGCAGATAGAATGAGATGTTTGAGAGGTACAGAAACAGGGAGGAACAAGGTTTAAGATGAAGTCACAGTAATATTGGTCCCTAAATATTATGCCTTCTGTCTCACACCAGGTGGCTTTTATGATGTGAGACAGAATTTTTCATATTTCTTTACCAATATGCTTGGGTTTAGATAGGGAGAAAGCCACAAGTTCCCAATCCAAATCCAGCCTTATTAATAGTCAAATCAGGACCAAATTTTTTTTTTTTTTTTTTTTTTTTTTGAGATGTAGATGTAAGATGTAAAGCAGTAAAAATTGAGAAATTACCCAGTAGTGCACATGTGTATCAGTTGGTCTCGTAGTCCGTCTTGTACAGTCTTTAATCATCAGTCTGTCTTCTATTGCAGGTGAGTAATTATTCAATGTTTAGACAATGCCGTAAAAATAGTTGTATCCATTTTCCTGTAAAGACAAAACTGAGAGACCCTGCCCCAGGTTTGTTAAGTGTGTTTTCCTTACCACACATCCGTTTGTCATGTCAGGGATGAGCAGTCACTTTTCTTGTTCAGGAAGAGACTCCTTTTCGAAGCGGGCTTTTATTAGTTTTGTTGGTACCCATATCTTTTCTGTCCCTGTTGAAACAAGAGCAAAACCCCTACCCCACCGAAGCGCATACCCTGGCTTCCATTTGGAAGTCAACACATCTTTGAAGTAAATGGGTTGATTTAACTCAGAAGATTTTTCTACTACCCAATGTCTCTCAGCAGCTGAAGTTCCCTTTTCATCAGCATTAAGAAAATTTAAAGTCAATAAGGCACTATGCAACCTCTCTCTGGGCTTTTTCATTTCTTTCTTTTGTTTATAGAGCATCTCTTTTAATGTGCGGTGAGATCTCTCCACGACTGCCTGTCCTGTAGGATTGTGTGGTATCCCTGTAATATGCTTTATATCATAGTATGCAAAAATTATCTTCATTTTTCGGGAGACATAAGCTGGAGCATTGTCAGTCTTAATCTGAGTGGGAATTCCCAATACGGCCATGGCTTCCAAAAGGTGAGTAAGTACAGCATCAGCATTTTCTGAACTCAGGGCAGTCGCCCATTGCATTCCAGAATAGGTGTCAATAGTATGATGTACATATTTCATCTTTCCGAATTCTGGAAAGTGAAACACATCCATTTGCCATATCTCATTTCCGTGTGTACCCTTAGGATTAGTTCCTGCAGGTAAAGATGGTTGGTTATAGAAAGAGCAAGTGTCACATTTTTTTAGTATTTCCTTTGCTTCAATCCAAGTGATGGGAAAACTCTTCTTCAGCCCTTTGCTGTTAACATGATGCTTTTCATGAAATTCTGTGGCCTTTAGCACGCTTCCTATTAGCAACCGATCTATTTCCTCATTACCCTGCGCTAGAGGGCCTGGGAGGCCCGTGTGTGCCCTGATATGTGTTATGTACATAGGATGTATCCTACCTCTGATGATATCTTGTAGTTGTATGAATAGTAAGGTCAAGTCCGTATCATCAGGAATGAAGTCAGCAGTTTCAATATGTGAAACAACTCTTTCTGCATATTGAGAGTCAGTAATTAAGTTAAGAGGCTCTGTGAAATCCAACAACACCATAATGATCGCGTATAGTTCTGACTTTTGAACAGAGTTATAAGGGCTCTGAGCCACTTTAGTTAGGCTTTCAGACTTGTAGCCAGCCTTCCCTAAATTGTTTGCATCTGTATAAAATATAGGGGCTCCAGAAATTGGTTCATCTTGTACTACACGAGGAAAGATCCAATTAGTTTCCTTTATAAATTGAATTCTCTTGTTTTGGGGATATTTATTATTAATTTCTCCTAAAAAGTCACTGCAAGCCTTTTGCCAAGGTTCACTGTCTGCCCATAATCGTTCAATTTCTTCATTAGTCAGAGGCACAACAATTTCTGCAGGGTCCTTTCCAGTCAATTGGCGGAGTCTCAATTTACCTTTAAAAATCAGATCAGCAATTTTTTCGATATATGTCTTCATCTTTTTGCTTGGCCTATGTGGCAGAAATATCCATTCTAATATGATGCTTTCTCTTTGCATTAAGATTCCTGTTGGAGATTGTCTTGAGGGTAAAATAACAAGTATGCATTCCAAGTCTGGATCCACACGATCCACATGTGTTTCCTGAAGTTTTCTTTCTACCAACTCTAATTCTTTCTCAGCTTCATCAGATAGTTTTCTTGGACTATTTAAACCCTTGTCACCTTCTAAAGTCTTGAATAAATTAACTAGTTCATAGTTTTTTATACCAATCATGGGCCGTATATGAGCAATATCTCCTAGTAGCTTTTGAAAATCGTTAAGAGTCTTCAATTTATCTCTATTTAATTTTACCTTTTGTGGTCTAATTTTTTGTAAACCTATCTTATATCCTAAATAATTGATAGAATCTCCCCTCTGTACTTTTTCTGGAGCAATTTGCAGTCCCCAATTAGGCAATACTTTCTGTAGTTCTTCAAATAATGTTTCTAATGTCTGTGGGTTTGGGTCTGCCAACAAGATGTCATCCATATAATGGTAAATGATAGATTGTGGGAAGCGCTTGCGTAGTATTTCTAGTGGTTGTTGTACAAAATATTGGCATAAAGTGGGACTATTTAACATTCCTTGGGGCAGGACTCTCCATTGGTACCTCTTAGCTGGCCCTGAATTATTAAGAGTAGGCACTGTAAAAGCAAATTTCTCTTTGTCCTGTTCCTGTAAAGGTATGGTAAAAAAGCAATCTTTCAAGTCAATAACTGTAATAGGCCATCCTTTAGGTAGTAGAGAAGGCAGGGGAATACCAGATTGTAAGGAGCCCATAGGTTGAATCACCTTATTAATTGCTCTTAAATCTGTCACCATCCTCCATTTTCCAGATTTCTTCTTGACAACAAAAACAGGAGAATTCCAGGGACTGGTTGATTCTTCAATATGCTGAGCCTGTAACTGCTCCTGTACCAACTGTTCTAACGCCTGAAGTTTTTCCTTTGTCAAAGGCCATTGTTGAACCCAAATAGGCTTTTCCGTTAACCATTTCAAAGGCAGTGCTGTGAGTGTCTTATTAAGAGGGCGATTCTTTTGTACAACTTGAATGGCTGGTGAATTTTTGTCATTTTTGGAAACATAGTTGATCCTTTGGCTGACATCATAACCAGGAGGGATTTTAATCTGGGTATTCCATTGCATTAGGAGGTCGCGACCCCACAGATTCACTGCTATATCAGCCATATATGGCTTTAACCGTCCTTTTTGACCTTCTGGTCCTATGCATTCAAGCCACCTCACACTCTGTTTCACCTGAGATATTGTTCCAATACCCAGAAATTGGATATCTACTGTCCGTAAAGGCCATCTCGGATGCCAGGACCGTGGGGTTATGATCGAAACATCAGCCCCCGTGTCGACTAAACCCTGGATATAAATATTGTCTATCAGTACACCCAATTTTGGTCTTTGTTCATTTATCGAAGTCTGCCAAAATATCCGTTTCGTAATTTTCTTTGGAGTTTTTGAATCTTCTTTTGAATTTATGTTATCATCTGATATCGTATGTTTTTCAAGATCAGGTATTGGGTGTTCTATTCGTCTTGAGGATGCTGGTCTTCTACTACGACCGGATATGATCTCACCATCCTCGAATTTGGAGTCTGATTTTGGGGGGCTTCCCGGGGGAAGCCCCGAAAGGCGTTTCCCGATGGCAGAGGGTTGCCTTCTTTATCTCTGGTAGATCTACATTCATTGGTCCAATGTCGTCCCTTGCCACATCTTCTGCATAATCCAGAAGGCAATGGCCTTCTGTTCGAATTAAACCTAGATCGGGCCTCGTTTCCAAGAGTACTTTGTGTACAGTTTCGTCTTACATGGCCTTGTCTACCACAGTTGAAACAAGTGATTCCTTGGTTCCTCTTCCTTACCTTATCAATGGTTTGGTCTACCCAATTGTCTTCATTACTATGGAGAGGTTCAGCATTGATTGTATATTGAATCCATTCTTCTAGAGGTGCGGCTCTGATTTTTAAAGGCAGAAGCATTCTTCTACATTCTGGATTAGCATGATCAAAGGCCAGAGAAAGTATTATTTGCTTTCTAGCTTCTGGATCTGATATTGCTCTATTTACAGCCGTGGTAAGCCTTTGTAGAAAGTCAGTATAAGGCTCTTTTAAACCTTGTTTGACCTTAGCATAATGCTCAACCTTTTGACCTGAGTCTAAAATCTTTTCCCATGCATTAAGTGCGGCCGTACGGCATAGCAATAAGGTATGTTCGTCATAAGTAGTCTGAGTCTTCACGTCAGCAAACATTCCTTCACCAAGGATTTGGTCCTGAGAAGCAA